>CM055123.1:214902557-215502557 GCA_029206835.1 Rana muscosa | reverse complement strand
TAATTTTTAGGGACTCATTAATGACAGGAATAGTACCACTGGATTAGCGCAGGGCCAATGTGGTGCCTATATTTAAAAAGGGAACAAAGTCTTTAACAAGTAACTATAGACCTGTTAGTTTAACTTCTATAGTTGGGAAGATACTGGAGAGATTAATAAAAGACCACATAGATGAGTTCTTGCTGGAAAAAAACTATTTAAGCAACAGACAGCATGGATTCATGAAAGACAGAAGTTGTCAGACAAACCTGATTTCTTTTTATGAAGAGGTAAGTAAAACCTTGGAAAGAGGGGTGGCGGTGAATGTGGTTTACTTGGATTTTGCAAAAGTGTTCCATACAGTTCCCCACACACGGCTCATGTGTAAGGTAAAGTCTACAGGATTGGAAATATCAGTTTGTAAATGGATAGAATACTGGCTAAAAGACAGAATTCAGAGAGTAGTGGTTAATGATTCTTACTCTGAATGGTCCAAGGTTATCAGTGGTGTACCCCAAGGTTCAGTGCTGGGACCCTTATTTTTTAATATCTTTATAAATGATATTGGGTCTGAGATCAAAAGTAACATTTCTGTCTTTGCAGATGACACCAAGCTATGCAGTGGAATAACGTCCTTACAGGGTGTCTCCAATTTACAAGCCGACCTCAATGCTCTGTCTAATTGGGCAACTATGTGGCAGATGAGGTTTAATGTTGATAAATGTAAAAGTTATGCACTTAGGGGCTAAGAATATGCATGCACCATACATACTAGGGGGAGTACAACTGGGGGGGATCCGTAGTGGAGAAGGATCTGGGGGTTTTGGTAGATCATAAGCTCAATAATGGCATGCAATGCCAAGCTGCGGTTTCCAAAGCGAGCAAAGTCCTTTCTTGTATTAAGAGGGGTATGGACTCCAGAGAGAGAGATATCATTTTGCTCCTGCTCAAATCATTAGTAAGACCTCATCTGGAATATGCACTTCAGTTTTGGGCACCAGTTCTCAAAAAGGATATTGGGAAACTGGAGAAAGTGCAGAGAAGGGCAACCAAACTGATAAGAGGCTTGGAGGAGCTCAGCTATGAGGAAAGATTAGAGGAACTGAATGTATTCACTCTTGAGAAGAGGAGATTAAGGGGGGATATGATCAACATGTACAAATATATAAGGGGTCCATATAGTGAACTTGGTGTTGAGTTATTAACTTTACGGTCAACACAAATGACAAGGGGGCACTCTTTACGTCTAGAGGCAAAGAGATTTCACCTCCAAATACAGAAAGGTTTCTTCACAGTAAGAGCTGTGAAAATGTGGAATAGACTCCCTGCAGAGGTGGTTCTGGCCAGCTCAGTAGATTGCTTTAAGAAAGGCCTGGATACTTTCCTAAATGTACATAATATAACTGGGTACTGACATTTATAGGTAAAGTTGATCCGGGGAAAATCCGATTGCCTCTCGGGGGATCAGGAAGGAATTTTTTCCCCTGCTGTAGCAAATTGGATCATGCTCTGCTGAGGTCTTCCACCTTCCTCTGGATCAACTGTGGGTATAGAATTGGGTATATGGGATTGTATGATATTATTTTATTTTTTTATGGTTGAACTGGATGGACTTGTGTCTTTTTTCAACCTGACTAACTATTATAGATGACAGTTTAAAGCATATGATTGGCAAGGTAGTTCAATGTTGCCTTTTGCTGCTTTTGTAGTCAGATGCATTTAATTGAGCAGTGCTGCATTTTGAATGCAAAAGGCGGTGCTTGACAACAACATTCATCTACACCAGGGGTGTCCAAACTTTTTTCAAAGAGGGCCAGATTTGATGAAGTGAACATGCTTGAGGGCTGACCATTTTGCCTGACATTCGTTAAACCATTAAAATTCGGTCTAAGTGTGTTCCTCCGAGCACTAATACACTGCCCAACAAGAATTCTCTTGCCTTTGTGGCCATGTGTGGTGAAGAGATGAGCTTGGGCGTATTATTTGGATATACCGTATTTATCGGCTTATAACACGCACCTTCAATTTAAAAAAGGACGTTTCAGGGAAAAAAAAACGTACATTTTAAATAAAGAACTGTGAAGCAAAATAAGGGTCAGTGCCCATCAATGCAGCCTAATCAGTGCCCATCTGTAGCCTCACCGTATTGCCATGAATTCAGCACCCACCGTATTGCCATGAATGCAGCACCCTCCGTATTTCCATGAATGCAGCACCCACCGTATTGTCATGAATGCAGCACCCACCGTATTGCCATGAATGCAGCACCCTCCGTATTTCCATGAATGCAGCACCCACCGTATTGTCATGAATGCAGCACCAACCGTATTGCCATGAATGCAGCACCCACTGTATTGCCATGAATGCAGCACCCTCCATATTTCCATGAATGCAGCACCCACCGTATTGCCATGAATGCAGCACCCACCGTATTGCCATGAATGCAGCACCCACTGTATTGCCATGAATGCAGCAACCACCGTATTGCCATGAATGCAGCAACCACCGTATTGCCATGAATGCAGCATCCACCGTATTGCCATGAATGCAGCACCCACTCCATTGCCATGAATGCAGCACCCACCGTATTGCCATGAATGCAGCACCCACCGTATTGCCATGAATGCAGCACCCACTAAATTGCCATGAATGCAGCACCCACTAAATTGCCATGAATGCAGCACCCATTGTATTGCCATGAATGCAGCACTCACCATATTGCCATGAATGCAGCACCCATTGTATTGCCATGAATGCAGCACCCATTGTATTGCCATGAATGCAGCACCCACTAAATTGCCATAATTGCAGCACCCATTGTATTGCCATGAATGCAGCACCCACTAAATTGCCATGAATGCAGCACCCACTAAATTGCCATGAATGCAGCACCCAATAAATTGCCATGAATGCAGACTCACCATTATCGTCAGTGCAGCCTGCAGAGGAGACAAGGAGGGGGCGGGATGAGCGCCAACAGACAAACAGGAGAAACTCCTGTTTTCTCGACGGGCCTCTTTAATTGAAAGTCCCGCCTCCTGTGATGGATAGAACAATTGTCCAATGGCAGCGCAGGAGATGGGACTTCCTTTTACACAGGTGCCATGTAAACAGGAAATACTCTCCTGTATGCACGGCACTCGTCCCTCTCCTCCAAGGCAACCAGCATACTATCTTTTGTGGGCCCCGGAGCTTCGGGATTCGTTGGGGGCCAAAAAAGATATATATATCAAGATCACGAGGCGGGCGGTCCGAAACCGGGCCGCGGGCCGCGATTGGCCTGCGGGCCGGACTTTGGACATGCCTGATCTACACAATCTCTTCTTCTATATACAGGCAAGAAGAGAAGCAGTTTAACCCTAAGTTGTGTAGGGCGTTTTTCACTGTCAGAGTGGTAAGGATGTGGAATTCTCTTTCACAATTGGTGGTGTCGGCAGGTAGTATGGATAGTTTTAAAAGACTCTTGGACGTGCATCTTAGCGAAAACAATATATGGGAAATTATTTTTCTACAAACACACACACACACCTACACATGTTGAATGGATGGACTGTTGTCTTTATTCAACCTTACCAACGATGTAACTCTTTGCCAATATTCACAAAGGTTTGGCAGACACGAACAGCTTCCACATACCCTCCTGGTCGTTATATCATTCTCTTGGAGTGTGAACCTACATCAACTCTAGCTTGTGTATATTTTTACAACTTGCTTTCCATTTGATGTAACTGAAAATGTTTATTATTTCTGGCGTTATTGTTCAATGTATGTCAATGTTATATAACATGTCTTCATTGTTTGTATGTGTTCCCTTTTTTTTTTTTATTAAGCTTATGTCTTAAAAATGATGATATTGGCCTCTGTGTTTGAATGTGAAACCACAATAGAACAAGAAAGACATTTGTGAGAGCTTTTAAAAATGGAAAAAACTTTGATGAGAAAGGAAACCCAAGGTGCAGTTAATTCCAGTTGTGTGGCTTCATCCATTGAAATACAATCTAATGTAGCTTCTTCCAAAATTGTTACACCTTGATTGATTTTGGATTGCTTAGCTTGGAGCTAGACCTTGCCAATTTTGACCTAATTTTTAATAAGAAGTTAGCTCTTCTATATTTTTGTAGACGAAGCAAAAAATCTGGAAAACTCTATAAGGATGGTGCTGTAATACATCCTCTCTATGTGCCAATTTGTGAAGTATTTTGATAAATCCCTATAACCTCACAGGAGGAAAGGGTTTTGTTGTTGTTAACGTATTCCCTGGGAGCAGAATAAGCTAATGGGTGTCATAAGATATGTCTTATATAAGAGGCTTCCAGTTACTCTCAGAAGGGCCTAGCTATAAAAACATATAGGTTACATCCACACAAGGTGTAATTTTCAGGAGCTGCTTACAGCAGCAAAATATTATATTCTCTTTCAATGTATTACATTCTAAAGTAAGGAGTTGGCAGAAAGTTTCAGTCTCTGCTTTCAAACACAAGTGATTGCAGGATAAGGATATTATAATTGTCAAAGTCTATTTCTGTACATGATGGAATGTGTTTGAAAGGGCTACTCTGAACAGTTAGTCTATGAAACCAATCAGGCCTTAACTGGTCATCAGCGTGGGAATTAAATAACGGAAAATGTAGGAGTCTGGGGACAAACCCATCCAATGAACATGACATCAGGTAAGGGACAGTACAGTACCAGTAAATCCGCACTGATACAAATATTTCAGCAGATTTTCACACTGTATCAGTGCAAATTTACTGGTAATTTAGATGCAAGTGGTCAGCCCATCTAAAAGAAATAACATTAGAAGTGGATGTTCGAGTACTGAATATCCAGGTAACTTTTAATGTTACCAATTGACTCTCTAAGATTGGCTAGCTGTGGAAGGTGGTTAGAGCTTGGATCTCTGGTACACCGATTCTGCTATCAGTGCCCCAAAAGAGATGGACAGCTGGTGACATCCTTACAAGACTGAAATATAAGCTTTTCTGAGTGTGCCCTTTAAACCTATGAAACCAGCCAGTTCCTTCTTTACATGCCGCTAATCCGACATTTTATTATTATATTAGCAATATTTTCAATAGAAACCTAGTAGAACCCCTTGTTTATGCCTTTCATTCTAAGTCTCACAGCAGAGTTCTGTGCTTTTGATGCGAGGAATCTAAAAAGTTTTACCATAAAATTTTACTGCATATAGAGCATGCTATCTTTGGGAAGCTCTTAGGGTGCTTCTAACTGCATAGTCAGGAGTGCCAGTTCTGAAATTTGAACATATGTTAACTGTCAGACTAAGCACTATCCAGGGCTGCAGTAATCCTGCTACATCATCACGATAAGCCCTATCCAGTACAAAAGTCAAAAACTCACGTGTGGGTGAAGACACATGCTTACATTATGCAGACTCATCTTCAGGGACAAATAGAAACATTTAGCTAGAAGTGCAGCCTAGAACAGAAGCTAAAAACATACAGATTGTACTCAAGTTACATTGGGTTATTTTATTAGTCTGTTTAGAGAGTGATTTCTAAACAGACGGAACAAATGACTTCCTATGAGATAAGGGTAACCTCGAATGTAGCTGATAACTGCTACTAAACATGCCATCTTTAAGGAGAACGTTTTTCAATGCTGACCTATAGGAGTGTCACGAGTGAGGGGGCAGCCATCTTGGCTGGTTCTAATCGATCCTGGAGGCTGGTGATTGGGTGATGGTGATTGGGTGATGCAACAAAAGCAAGGAGTCAACGGTTTTCTTTTTTTTTTTCATCAATCACTGGCAGTTCAGTTCTGGTAATTACTGTTAGTCAGAATACTGCAGGTGTTTAACCATATTATTGGTTATATATTAGTAACATTATTGATTGATTGCATAAGTACATTTGATAACTGCAGAAGACCAGACTTTACCTGGCTTAAAAGGCAAATAAAAAAAAAATATTTTTTTTTACTACTAAACATAAGAAACCGGAAGACATTTAATGACTTACAAAATTAGGAGAGGATTCTTATGTTTATAGCAACATTGAAACATGCATCTTCAGCACTAATATCTGCTAGTAAAGCATTATCATAGTAACTTCCCGACCGGCTCACATACTTATATGGCAGTAGGTCGGCTCTCCTGCGCGAATCGCCATATATGTAAGGTGGCTCCTTTAAGAGCCATAGCAGGCGCACCCACGCCCGCTTCATGACAGGGACACAATGCACGTGGCCGCGGGCACGAGAGCCAGAACTGGGATTTGTGTATGTAAACACACAAATCCCTGTTCTGACAGGGGAGGAGAGACATATTGTGTGTTCCTACTAAGTAGAAACAGTGATCTGGCTCCTCCTCTAGTCAGTCCCATCCCCTCACAGTTAGAAACACTCATGAGGGAACACATTTAACCCCTTGATTGCCCCCTAGTGTTAACCTCTTCCCTGTCAGTGACATTTATACAGTAATCAGTGCATTTTTATAGCACCGATTGCTGTATAAATGTCACTGATCCCAAAAAAGTGTCAAAAATGGCTGATCTGTCCACCGCAATGTCACAGTACCGCTAAAAATCGCAGATCGCCGCCATTACTAGTAAAAAAAAAAGAATAATCATAAATGCCATAAAAATTCCAAAAATCTGCCATAAACCTATTCCCTATTTTGTAGACGCTATAACTTTTGCGCAAACTAATCAATATACGCTTATTTCGATTTTTTTTTTTTTACAATAAATATGTAGGTGAATACATTTTGGTCTAAACTGATGAAGAAATTATTTTATTTCTTATTTTTTGGGGATATTTATTATACCAAAAAGTAAAACATTTTTTTTTTGTTTTCAAAATTGTCGCTTATTTTTTTGTTTATAGCGCAAAAAATAAAAACCACAGAGATAAGCAATTACCACCAAAAGAAAGCTCTATTTGTAGGGAAAAAAAAGACATAAATTTTGTTTGGGTACAACGTCGCACGACCACGCAATTGTCAGTTAAAGCGACGCAGTGCCGTATCGCAAAAAAAGTCCTGGTCATTAAGGGGGCAAATCCTTCCAGGGTTGAAGTGGTTAAAAGGATAACCCCACCTTCGTTGGGAAGAAAAATAGCGAATAAAGAAAAAATAATATAGCGTATACAATTGCGACACAAGTCATATTGTAAATGAATGTTATCAAAAATTACCTTTCCATTGCAATCTGCAGCCACTGTCAATTTCTAAAAATGCAATGCAATATGGCTACCTGGAGGTGTTCTGTACACAGAATGTGTACAGAATGCCCCCCAGAAACATAATTTTTTGCTTGTGTGATTGGCTCACTGATTTTCCCAGAAGTCTGCACTAAGATATAAGTCAGATTTCAGGCATCCCCTGGAACAAATTTTTTATTTTTGGTGATATACTTCCAATAGGAACTCATGTAAAGGGATGCAGGCCCAGCAGCTTTCCTCATTAGAGACCTGCAGGTGCAACAGCTGGTTGAAAGTGTAATTAAGTGTAAATAATACACAGAGAGTTGCCCTGGGACTTTGAGTGAGGT
The DNA here is from genome assembly GCA_029206835.1 of Rana muscosa. NCBI lineage: Eukaryota > Metazoa > Chordata > Amphibia > Anura > Ranidae > Rana > Rana muscosa. The sequence goes on along the minus strand of CM055123.1, from coordinate 215,495,067 downwards.
GAGCACCGTGGGCCACAATAACAGCAGTAAATACAGTAATACCATTTATTCAAAGAGTAATATACATACACGCATGGTGTAGACAGTAGCATAGCCGATAAAATATTGCACATGATAAAAGTAACATTAGTATATATAGATGTCATACAGTAGGCACAGGCATCAAGTTATCCGACGCGTTTCGCAAGACATGGCTTGCTTCCTCAGCAGTGGATGCATGTGCGATGTATCTAAATTTAACAAAAAGATGTGTGACACAGTGATGGATATTGAGGCAAATGGTGAGAGGGGCCTAGAGGTATGGAACCCCATACTCACCAATCTGCAGAGCCAAAGTGCCAAATACTGAATCCCCGGCAGCGACAACTGTATGGCATGGAAGCTGAGGGGGAGAGACTGACAAAAACCATCACCAGGGGCGCCTCAGTGTGAAAGTGGTCTTAAACAGACCACTTTTTTGTCTATGGAAGGGTGGGAGGGGCGAGGGGGAGGGTTGGAAAATGGGGATATGAATGTCAAAATTTATAATGTATGGAAAAAAATGTTTAATAAAGAAATAAAGTAAAAAGACAAAAAACAAATATGTTGCCCAATATTTATTATAGTTGAGTAAATATTAATTTACTCAACTATACGATTTTTATGTCTACTTTGCGAATCAGCAATATTGATATACCAATAGTTATATTACAGTTGACATTTACAAATGCATGTGAGACCTTCAAAGTTACACACTCCCACCCATACCATGTCTGCCTTCCGTTTGTCCCCTGGTGATGGTTTTGGTTGGTCTCTCCCCCTCAGTTCCCAGGCCATACACTTGTCGCTGCCGCCTTCTGCGATTCAGCAATTTGGCTCTGCAGATTGGGGAGTATGGGGGTCCATACCTCTAGGCCCCCTCACCATTTGCCTCAATATCCATCACTGTGTCACACATCTTTTTGTTTCATTTAGATCCATCACACATGCCTCCACCCCTGAGAAAGTGACCCACGTCTCGTGAAATGCATTGGGTTACTTGATGCCTGTGCCTACTGTATGATATCTATATGTACTAATGTTACTTTTATCATGTGCAATATTTTATCGGCTATGCTACTGTCTACACCATGCATGTATGTATATTACTCTTTGAATAAATGGTATTACTTTATTTACTGCTGTTATTGTGGCCCACGGTGCTCACCTCAAAGTCCCAGAGTGACCCTCTGTATATTTGCTATGTATAGGGATGGAGGTGTGTCACTGGCGACACCAGACCTTTCCTCTTGTCTCAAGTGTAATTAAAAGCACTTCTTTAAAGTGTAATTAAGCATTCCTTATAACATGTATGCAACAAACGAGCACTAATAAATATTGGAGTTTTTTTTAAATAAAATATTAAGCTTACTTTTTATCTTTGTTAAATGCAGACAACTGTATGAAGCACTAACTTATGCTAATCCATTTCTACTTTGTGCACAAGCGCTCACCCATGTGTGCGTGGTCTGAAGCCCTGGGATAGGCCAATCGTTCATCACTTGAGGTCAGTACACCTTCCAAAGGCTTCCCCAGACTCTTCTCAATGAATGAGCATCAGCTGATAAGATATGGGCACATAGGTGAAAAAACCCTCATATATCCTACAATTAACCCTCTTCATGCTTGTTAAAAAAAAACATTCTCTTTTGTTTAAGCCAACAGAAAATCCTGTAAGCTGAAGCAGTCCACTAAAATCAGTTTTATGTAATTTGTGCGTTCCGGAATGAAATGCATGATGATCTGTATATGCTATACCACAAGTAGCTTATCCTGATATGGCTTACAGTGTACTTTTCAAGTATGTAAAACTTGAAGTCCAGCTAAGGAAGTTTACCTCCATAATCAATAGTCCCTCTCCAGCTAATTGCTGCAGCAATAAAAAAAAAAAAAAAAACTACTGTATTTATCGGCGTATAACACGCACAGGCGTATAACGCGCACCCTAACTTTAGGAGCGAAGTTTCAGGAAAAAAACTTTCCACAGCCCCCTGCGTATAACACGCAGGCACAGTTTACCCTCTATTTTCAGGGTAAAAAAAGTGAGTGTTATATGCCAAAAAATGCAGTAATCTAAATGCCCCAAATACCTAGTCTGTGATCACACAATACTCCAGTTGTCTTCTCTTTTCTTTGTTACGGAGTGGTAGGGTCCTTCTTGGGGTGTCCATGTCACTGCCTAATGATGTGGACATCTCTTGTTGGAGGAATCCTTATAGGTTCTGAAAACTTCCCCATGGTGATAGCATCAATCTCCACTAGAAGCACTGGCAAAGTACATGTTACATCGAAGTTGGGTTTTGCAAGGCCTTTTTTTAAGCAAAACAAAGTGTGCAGGAATGGAGAGATGGGGGGGGGGGGCGTGTATTTATGCTCAGAGATGGGCTTTGATTCTGCGTAATGCTTTACTAATCAAGACAAAGTTAAGATTGATATTTAAAATCAAGACTGATTGTGTTTGACACTGTCTAGTTTAACTCATTATCATTGAATGTTCTGTGTAATCTAGAAAAACATGCAAACACTTCAAAAAGTAAAAAAAAAAAGAAGGCAACAATGAACTTTTCTAACTAGGCATTACTTGCATATTTTTATGTGCAACCCTGTCATGGTCCCACCAAACCAGCGGGATTGTAATTTTCCACATAACAAAACAGTGCAATGCTGGGATCGGTTCGCGTATTGCATTAGCCGCATAAAAAAAACAACAGATGTTTGTTTTCATTCCTGCAAATTTGGGGATCAGGACACGCTTGTATAACCTGGTCAAGAGTCTGTATCACAAGATGACAAGTATTCTAACTAAACAAATACATAAAGTCATGACCCATTTGTTTTCATATTCTGCTTGTCCCAGACAGGGAGAAAAGCCCCTACAGAAACCATAAGGCATACAAGACTTCACAATTTATTAAGAAGATTAGTTCAGTTCAGTTTGCGCACTAATGATTAGAAGCTGAATGCGTGTCATCATGAAAGCCTTTGTTACACAACAGGGAATATTCGGAATAATTCTGAAGTAGTGCCCATTTGTTCATCTATGCTTTTTGGCAACTGACCTCCAAGCCTTAAATTTAGGATATCTTAACTGCATGAACATCCATAACTTTATATTTTACGGGTAGGTGTAATCAAACCTAAAACTTTGTGAATAATGGCATGGTGACATATTGCATCACTGGCAGCTTCTATCTTTGGAGCATACTGAAGGCAAGATCCCATTGGCTCCAATCTCTACTCACCTGTCAAAAGCAACCCATTGTTAGTTTTATTTATTTGGCCTTATGGAGAGTTGGCTGTCATTCATAACATTTGTCTTGTTGTCCTGTCTGACACTGCACTTGGTGGTTCTTTGACAGCTGCCAGAGCAGGTCCCAGTATGCCGGCTATGGTATTGGGAGCTGCCACTACTTAAATTTAGCCTGGCTATAAGTCTATGCACACGGGGGTGAGCGCTTGAGTACAAAGGTGCCCTCTGCTTTCCATGCTGATCTACTGGAATTTTAACTGTAAATGTGTTATATTTTTTGGAAATACAGTGTTTTTATTCTAATTTTAATCCTGCGCTCCTGTCTTCTTGCCAATAGTTATGATAGCTACAGGATTATGAGACATTAGTAAAATAGTAAGTTGTAGATCTAAGAATAAATAAAATAATAAGGAATGTGTATATTTGACACCCAGTACTGCTCTATGCCACATTATTTTTTAGCAATTTTATTAAAATGAAATAAAAATAATAGCCAGACACGTCTACTTTACCAATCTGCAAAAAAACTGTCTATGGAAATGCTGTTGACCACTGTATTCTGCTGTTTAGGACGAGACATTGCTATCTTCTTCTGAGCTATTTAACATGCATACCCTTTGTATTTTGGTATATTTAGAAATAAAGAATTGACAAAAAAAATAATTTCCAGAAAATAAATACAGGCAGAGAAAACTGTAGAGTTCCCCAGTTATTGGTGGTCAAAGTGACTCCTTATTTTGATGGCCAGTAGTAAAAGGTCACAGGAAGTGATAAGGGGGTGCTGTGTTTCAAGCAAGATAAGATCATCAGGTATTTTCTGTGCTTCCTGAAAATGTTCTAAACCTGAAAAGTGAAAACTAACGAACCCACCATATCTAAGAACTGCTAACCTGCATTTTGTTTTTGGGTTTAGATACACGTAACAGAGTCATGATAGATAAACATCTCTCATTCCATATTTCTTCAGTTATATGAAATTGGCATTTGGAGATCTCTAGAATTGCAAAATTTGCCAACCCAAGACATAATTTATTCTTTCACCGCACTTCCTGCGAAGCTCTTTGCTTAAATTCAGAACCTAAAAGGCATGCCTTGTATCCTATTAATTTCATTCTGATGGGAAACTCTGATGATCCCCATTCCATTCCAACATGGGCAAGGGATTTAATCTTTTATCTTTTGAAGGCTATTTTTTCCTACATATCTGTGACCAGCAACATTTCTAAAAATCTGGTTATGAACTGTCTGTTCTACACAAAATCCACATATCCAGGCCATATATTGGCACTGTAAAAGGAAAGAAGGTAATCTGCCACATACAGAATGTAGCAAGGTGTCACTTTTGAACGTAGCTTACAGACTACCATTTGTGCCTAATAATAACTTAGCTCCCTCTGGTGTCCGTTTGTGTCATATTGCTGCAGTTTGTTTGGTTCAGTTATGACAAGAGCAAAGCATGATGGACATTGTAGTGCAAGAGACAGAGACTCTATAGCTGTGGGTTGGAAATAGACTACAATGCCCAGAGCACCACTGTGCTACCACGCACAGCCTGCTGGGGGAACTTACTTAAGGCGAAGTGAGGCCTTAGTGCGGTCTCTTGGGACACCATCTTTCAACAGGCAAGAGGCCTGCTGTGAGTGTGCTAGGCCCAAGAAGCCTGGGCCCAAAGTTGTAGAGACTGGACCGCCGGACGGGAGGATCCTTGCCATAGCCTAGCTCAGGGCTCAAAATTTCAAGTCCTGAGCTACTAGCCAAGCCTCAAGGGTTACTCGCCACCAGTTGCCCCACTCAACCCCTACCATGCCCCGCCCCTAAACATGCCCTGATAAATTATCTCATGAAATGACACTTAAATGTTTTATGCATAGAATTAAGTTCTTAAAATAAATATTAACAACAACTTTATCTGTGCCCATCAGTGCAGCTTGCCCGTGTCCACCAATGCAGCCTGCCCGTGTCCACCAATGCAGCCTTCCCGCGTCCACCATTGCAGCCTTCCCGTGTCCACCAATGCAGCCTTCCCGCGTCCACCAATGCAGCCTTCCCGCGTCCACCAATGCAGCCTTCCCGCGTCCACCGATGCAGCCTTCCCGTGTCCATTAATGCAGCCTGCCCGTGTCCACTAATGCAGCCTGCCCGTGTGCACCATGCATTCTTCCCGTGTCCACCAATGCAGCCTTCCCGTGTCCACCAATACAGTCTACCCATGTCCACCAATGCAGCCTGCTTGTGTCTATCATGCTGCTTGTGTCCATCATACTGCCAATCTGTGCCCATCATACTGCCAATTTGTGCCCATAATGCTGCCTCTGCCCATAATGCTGCCTATCTGTGCCCATAATGCTGCCTATCTGTGCCCATAATGCTGCCTATCTGTGCCCATCATGCTGCCTATCTGTGTCATTCATGTGTCCTTAGGCAGCATGAAGGGCACAGATAGGCAGAATTAAGAACACAGATAGGCAGCATGAAGGGCACAGATAGGCAGCATTAAGAAAACAGATAATGCTACCTATCTGTGCCCTTCATGCTGCCTATCGGTGGATAATGAGAGTGCAGAGGAACATCACAGCTTTCATTTCAATTGCTGTGTGTTCCCGCCGCTCGGCGTCACATACAGCCCCGCCCCCTGGTGGGGGAACTTTGATACACGTCAATTGTGATTGGACGGGTGATCTGTCTATCAAAGTCCCGGGACCAGGGGGTGGGGCTGTGTGTCACAGCGAGTGCGGGGAACACACTGCAATAGAAATGAAAGCCGGGAGTGATGTTCCCTGCGCTGTGGTGATCCGGCCGCCTGCTCTCCTCTCTTCCCCCCCGCGAGTGCTGGGAGAAGGACTCCCATACAACCCCACATGCCGGCGGTGCTCGCCCCCCATCTTCCAGGCAGCCCTTCCTCGCCAGCCCTCAAAATTCCCTCGCAAAATGCGAGCAGGCGAGTGGAATTTTTGAGGGCTGGCCTAGCTGATCCAACCAGAGAGGGACCGGTCTACACTCCTCAGCATCTGGAGTCGCCCATCCACTGGCACCTTGTAAGTGGCTGCCCGGAGGACCAGGGGTCTCAAGCTACAGAGAGACTGGGAGCCAAGAGGGGTCCAGACGGAGCATACCGGCGAGGCGAGGCCTCGATTGGTGAGAAGGCACTTGCCTATCCACATAGTTAACTGAGTTTTTAAAAAGGAGGGTTTGCTTACAGCTATACCCGCGCTTGTTGGCATCTGCAATACCACAAGCGGGAATACACTACACCTGGGAGCAATATAGCGGTGTGGGAGAACTGACGTTTCTGTTACCGCTCCACTTTATACACCAAGTGATTGATTTTCTTCACCCTATTGTTGGATTACAAATAACTAAGTGCACCAACAGAGCTAGCAGAAGATTACTGGAAACTTGAAGGAACAATCATCAGTTCTGTTAATTTTTTTAATTGATACAACGGGACACGCACCAGTTGAGCTGCCCACTAGAGGGAGCCTAATAGCTTGGGAACTCACATATGTGATACAACTGTTTGCATTACTTTTATTATTGCTTTGCTGTTTCAGTGAGCTGGGTGGGACTTGGTGGAGAGGTATCCCATTGCTGGCGTCATTGCACTGGGAGATTTCTCCATCGCGCACTTACCCAGGTCTGATTCTAGGTTGTATTAATTGCGTCTTTTGTACAGTAAAATACTGAAACTGACATATATGTGTATATCATCGACTCTCACAGGGATCTGTTTGTAGTCAAATGTTATCTGTGTAACCCCTATTCTGTTTTCTTCGCCAAGTAAACATCTTACCCTTGGTTAACCTACATCTTGTGTGGGACGCTGTCTGTTGCAGTTGTGAGGCAGGGGACCAACACCAAGGTAACAATATTCAAGTATATATATATTATTGTATGGAATCATTGTGGTTCCCTACTGCCAGTGGGTCCCACAATCACGTTATTGTCCAGTTATGCCAAGGGAGGGTTCGAGCCAAACTTTTGGGGTTGATAGGCAGAGTGCAGGCCCAAATCTAAACCAGCAGCTCCTACGGGGGTAGTGCTACAAGTATATTCTGGTCTTAGAGATATTATGCAGTAACTCAGTGACATCTCATTTCCATCAGGAAACAGTCTTCCTGATAATAAAATTTTAAAAGTAAACAAAAAAGGGATTTAAAGTATTTTTTACCTTATTGAAAAATGATGAGAGTCCATTGAGGGGCACAGAAGTGTAGTAATTCTAAATTCTGCTGCCTTCAGGAGGTTTGGACTTTGGCAGACAAAAAAAATGGTAAGCCAGCCCTGTATAACCTCAGTGCCAATCATCATGCCAATAGCACAGAGGGGCGGGACCTGTGTCCCTCAGTGGGCTCCAAGAAAAAGGTTTATAGCAAGTATAACAATCTTATTTTTTTCTTTATCGTCCATTAGGAGACACAGGAATGTAGTCATGAAACCAAGGCAATTGGAATGTCACAACAGTCAAAGTAATAGGTGAGCAATAGTCACTAAGAGATCCAACTTATGTGGAAATGTTACCATAGGAGTATCTGAAGGAATCAATGCCTGAACAAAGGCTAGATGAAGAAGGGCCAAGGCACATATGGAAATTTCCGGGACCGAAGGAAGGGAACTAAGGATCAATCAGGTGCTTCAGACCAGGACAGGTAATCGTCACTAGGCAGAGGCTGCTACCAGAAAGAATAATGGACCTCAGCCAATAATGTGGAGGAAAACCAATTATTTAACATAAAGAAAACAAAAATTACCTGAACAGGAGAAAGAATAAACTTAGACCACCAGCTAAAGTGGTCAACAAAAATAAATGGGCGAAGGTTAAAAGCCTATGATGCCTAACCCTTGGCTTTTATGAAAGGAAGGTTGGAAAAACACGGTTTGTCCATACCAAAAAACCAAGGTATGTCCAGAACAAAAGACCAACCAATTACCAGTTAAAGGCTTGAGAAGAATGCCCTTAACCCTTAACTTTAGAGAGAGAAAAATCCATATTATAAAGCATGCTGCCTGATAGATTATAATCTGGCAAAAATATATGCATAAATATGACAGCCCTCTCTGCAGAAAATGTAACAGGAGAGCGGGAAGGAAACCCTTTAGCTGGAGGGAAAAAAAGAGTAGTAGCCCAAATCTTTTTAACGAAAGGGTATGGTTACCCACAACACCTATATAAAAAGAAAAGGCAAGCCAGATGAAGAAGACTTACTCACAGGGAAGAAATGATGTACATTGATATGTAGCACCTTCACTGTTTAAAGTGAGGATTATCAGATGAAGGGATCCAGAAGTAAAACTTTGAGTCTAGGAAGGGAACAGTGTGGAATGTCACACCCAGCGCTGTCTAGCATAAAGAGTCAGGCACCAAGCTAGTTGCAGGGGCAGTTCTCAACTTTTTCAGAGCTGAGGACCTTGCAGCCACCAGATGAAGTCCAGAAGAAGTCAGATTAAAAGAATGACCAACAGAGAAATCCCCTGAGAAATCCCCCGAGAACTTGATGGGTTATTTTGCAGTACAGCGATGTAGACTTGGTCTTGGCGATGTAGACACATCGCCAAGACCAAGTCTACATCGCTGTACTGCAAAATAACCACATCTGGATGGACAGGTGGGTTTCTATTCTATCGAAGCCCATGTTGCAGGAGGGAAGTGAAGCAGGAGCAAGCAGAGGATTTCACACACAGCTTGCTCTGAAGCTTCACAGCAGGGAAGTAAGAGGAGAGAGGAAGTCCGCAGCCTGTAGCTCACACAGCCAGTGCGGGGGGGATAGTGAGCAAAGGAGGAGAGCGGGCACAGGAAGCACAGCCCGTTCCTCCAGCTTCTCTGTCACTGTTTACAGTGGTGGAGGGGCTTCACACAGCTGGTGGCACCCGGCTACACACATATAGAGGAACAGTGTTGGTACCCTAGACTCCTACCCTAATTTTTTGACTGTGAAGACCTCCCCTTCTCCTCACCTACAGAGGGTAGATGTTTTGTACAGCAGTTCAGAGACAGTAGATGGGAAGGTTGGTTGAGATTTCAGTTCGGAGCACAGGAAGGAACAATGACACTGAATTCCTGGCACGGTCAACAGAACATGTTTCTGTACTTGTTGAAAATGTACTTAGACTGAAAAAACAAACAAACAATGTAGCCACCATATCTAAAGATAGTAAGGATGGTAAGCTGCAATGCATTTAATGTTCTTTTTGGGTTTAGATATCCTTTAAAAGAGATGTTTTTGTTTTTTTTAAATCATACTTACCTAGGTGGATGCAGCATCGATCCAATGCTGCAATCCTTTCCCCCTGGCTCTAAGACTGAAAAATGAGCAGTCAAAGAGTGCTGATCGATCAGTTCTCAGGGCTTCGTGAGCAGAGAGCTTGTGACAGTCAGTCACTGCTGTCTGCTCCACCCCTCCCCCCCCACACTCATTGGAGGATCTCAGCAGCTCGCTGAGAGGCTGAGCCAGGTGCTGGTCCAGGCTCATGGGTGGATCTTTCCCCAGCCTGGATGGACTCTGACCCTAAAAATGGGTCACAGGAGTACAGAACTGCACTCCTGTGATCCATAGGAGAAGTACAGACAAACAAGCTTTGGCTGTACGTCTCCTTTAAAGTATCTAAACCCAAAACCCCCCCAAAAAATTTTTTATTTGATCTTTTTAGTCTTTTCAGTCCTTAGATGTGATGGCTGCATTCATTTATTCTTAATCAGGCTTAGAACATTTTTAGCAAGAACAGAAAACACCTGTTGATCTTGGCAAAACACCAAAACACTTGGGGGTACTAGACCTGGAGCACACAGAATCTGGTACAACTGTACATAGTAACCAATCAGCTTGACTTCAGCTTGTTCAGTTAAGTTCCGACAAGAAGCACACATTCACATTGGGTCGATTTGGCATGCGATTTGACATGTCAAATTGCATGCCAAATAGACGGCTATTGCCAGAAATAGTACCATCCGAATCGGTGCAACGCCAACTTTGCGGCGCCGCACCGCTTCCCAAAAGTAGTTCCTGTACTGCTTTTGGTGACTTCGGGGGCGATCTGAATAGACAATTTAGACATCTGTGCATGAACCTGCACAGATGTCTGTCAAATCGCCCCCGAAGTCTGACTGCATTGCCGGTTTGAAATCATGCGAGTTCAGCTGAACTTGCACAATTTCAAACCCGCATCAGTGTGAACCTAGTCGAAAACCTAGAAGCTGATTGGTAACTATGCACAGCTGCACCAGATTCTGTGTGCACCAGTTTTAGGCCTGGTTCACACCTATGCATTTTTTAGCACATTTTCAGTTTTGCAGAAACACACTACAGTCCATTTAACATGGTTTCTCATTAATTTAGTTCACATCTGTGCATTTTATGGAAAGGGCCAGGGACTTTTTTCAGGTTTTTGGTTCCATAGACGTCAATGGATGAAAAGTATGTATTGAAAAATGCAAAATGCACCTGCAATATGCAAACTGCAACCTGCATAGGTGTGAATCAGGCCTAAGTATCCCCTTCCCTCAGGGTCTTTGTCAAATCCTGTGAACTGAAAACACAGCATAAACAATGTTATCTCTCTTTTGTAAACTGCTAGTCCCATCGATCCACCATATAATGGAGTTGAACAAAGGCAGACGTTTGATATCCAAAAAATGTGTGTAGCAAGGTCCCAGGCCTCCTTTGATCTAATGAGAACCTACAGAGCCAGTGATAGCTAACATCCTTCTTTATGTACTGGGTTGTAAGGCATGGTGGGTGTATAGTTGTTAACGTTATTGGGCGCCAGACACTTCTTGGATGCAAAAGAAAGTTTATTTCTCTTAACAAACCCTTTTTTGGGGGAGAGACGGTTAGGGCCAGAACATCCTTAGGTAGTTGCAAGATTAATTGGCAGACTCTAATGCAGCGTACACACGACCGTTATTCATGTCATGGAAAAAAACAACGTTTTTCTCAACGTGATTTTTCGTGTTTCCTCTCAAGCCTGCCTTGCATACACACCTTAAGGAAAAAAAATGCTCGATCAAAGCGCCGTGACATACAACACGTACGACAACACGGAAGACGGCACTATAAAGGGGAAGTTCCGTTCGAATGGCGCCACCCTTTGGGCAGCTTTTGCTAATTTCGTGTTACCGCGTGTTAGTAAAAGTTTGGTGAGAGACAATTTGCGCTTTTTCAGTCTTCGTGCTTTAAAGATCGTTTTGTGGAGTTCAGTTTGTGCTTGTGGGTTCGTATTTGTCTTTCAGTGCTTGTAGTCAGTTTGTATCTGTTTGTTCAGTGCATTCTTGTCCGCTCGTTACTGTTTTTCAGGTCGTTCTTCATAGGCCTTGCTGTTCTTCAGTGCGTTCTTTTAGTTCGTTCTGACCAGCCGACCGTTTTCTAGCCATGTTGCGGCTACGTACTTGTCATAGAGTTCGTGCTGAGGTTGGTGTTGGGGTTCTTGCTTTATCCCAACTACAGTTCATGAACAGGGTGAGGAGGAGTTCATGGACCAAGAATTGGTTGCTCCAGCGGGACCAATTCTGTCACATGCCTTTGTTGCGGGAGATCCAGGAGAATAATCCTGAGGACTACAGGAATTTTCTCAGGATGCCGGACCCCGTTTTTCAGCATCTGTTGGCTTTGGTGTCCCCCTATATCACCAGGCAGGACACTGTTATGCAGGAAGCCATCACTGCTGAGCAGAGGCTCATCGCCACATTGCGATACCTGGCGACTGGGAGAAGCCTGCAAGACCTCAAGTTCTCAACAGGCATCTCCCCCCAAGCTCTGGGGATCATTATACCAGAGACCTGTTCTGCCATCATTCAAGTTTTGCAGGAGGACTATATTAAGGTACGTGTTCTCCTTTACCATCACATTCTATGTATTTAATGCTTACTAATGTATTTTATTTCTTTCATCAGTCCCTATTTACCATGATTGTAATATGCTGTGAATGTCCCCTTTGTCCCCATGCATGCTGTAAGCTTTTAATGCTCCTTTTTTGGCCTACATGCATATTTCCCCTAACTAACCTCTCCAGCATGCTATCCTGGGCCCAAACACACCTAGCCTAGTCACTTCCCAATGTATTTTGTCTGCTCCATTGTAGTGCTTTACCCTAAACGCCCCCTAAAAATTTGTGATGATTGTTATTTTTTGTTAAAATTCAGACAGAGTGCTACAGCCTTGATTTGTGAGGTCCCCAACTCATCTACAACCCCCCAACCCCATAAAATTATTTAAATGGCCCATCAGAGGGGGTGAGGAATCTGATAAGTGACAGTGATAGATAATCTGATAATTGAAAAGAGATTATTTTTGATTAAAATTCTCCTAAAAAAAACGTTTATACTGATGTTGGCCAAGAATGATTTTGTATAATCTGCTTGCAATGTTTATGTATGAAAGTATTAATTTATTTTTTATTGTTTAACTCCACAGTTCCCTTCTACACCACAGGAATGGCAGAATGTGGCATCTCAGTTTTTCCAGCGGTGGAACTTTCCCAACTGTGTAGGGGCCATTGACGGCAAGCATGTCCGGGTCGTGCCACCACCCCATTCGGGATCCTTTTATTTCAATTACAAGGGGTTCCACAGTATAGTCATGATGGCGGTGGTGTCGGCCAACTACGAGTTTCTATACATGGATGTGGGGAAAAATGGACGGATGTCTGATGGCGGAGTATTTGCACAGACTGAGTTCGCCCAACGGCTCCTATCTGATGAGCTGGCATTGCCACTTGCGGCAGAGAATGTGGAGGGACTCCCATTCGTTTTTGACGCGGATGAGGCGTTTGCCCTGGGTCCTCATCTTATGAGGCCATTTCCTCAAAGGAGCCTCACCCCTGAGAGGAGGGTGTTTAATTACAGGCTGGCCAGAGCCAGAAGGGTGGTGGAAAATGCCTTTGGCATCATGGCCAGCCATTTCCGCCTGTTCATGACCTCCATCCACCTGGCGAAGTACAAATGGAACCATGTGGTTATGACATGTTGTGTTCTTCACAATTTCTTAAGCGTACATTTCCAGAATTATCTGAGTTCTGTTGGGCCTGAGGCCACAATACAGGACCCAAGTCCTTTGTTGGCCCTGGAAGCTGGCCGTCCAGGCTTGGCCCCCCAAAGCGGCCGTGATGTGCGGCAACAATATCTAGAATATTTTCTGGGTAGGGGGGCCATTGATCTGCCTGATGAATCTTAAAATGTAATTTGAATAAAGACATTTTTTCAGCTTAAAACATATTTTATATTTTTTTGGCTTGCACTTCTTTTATCTTTCTCCTAGGTTCTCCTAGTGCACTTGTAGTGCCATCTGTATTTTCCTTTAGTAAATACCCATCATTGTCAGTGTAAACACCAAAAATACATTTTCTTACTTTGGCCAACATTGATATAAGAAGCCACACATTGTTGAGTACAAAAGCTTTTTACTATTTGCACATTATAAATGTGCGTTTTTTTTTTTAACCACTTGCTTACTGGGCACTTAAACCCCCTTCCTGCCCAGGCCAATTTTCAGCTTTCAGCACTGTCACGCTTTGAATGACAATTGCGTGGTCGTGCGACGTGGCTCCCAAACAAAATTTACGCCTTTTTTTTCTCCCACAAATAGAGCTTTCTTTTGGTTGTATTTGATCATCTTTGCAGTTTTTATTTTTTGCGCTATACACAAAAAAGAGCGACAATTTTGAAAAAAAAACACAATATTTTTTACTTTTTGCTATTATAAATATCCCCATTTTAAAAAAAACAAAAAAATGTTTTCCTCAGTTTAGGCCGATACGTATTCTTCTACATATTTTTGGTAAAAAAAAAAAAAAAATCGCAATAAGCGTATATTGGTTGGTTTGCACAAAAGTTATAGCATCTACAAAATGGGGGATAGTTTTATAGCATTTTTATTAATAATTTTTTTTTTTACTAGTAATGGCGGCGATCAGTGATTTTTATTGTGACTGCGACATTATGGCGGACACATCGGACACTTTTGACACCATTTTGGGACCATTGTCATTTTTACAGCGATCAATGCTATAAAAAATGCACTGGTTACTGTAAAAATGACACTGGCAGTAAATGGGTTAACCACTAGGGGCGCTGAAAGGGTTAAGTGTACCTAAGGGAGTGATTCTTACTGTGGGGGGAGGGGACTGACTGGGGGAGGTGACCGATGGTTGTCACTATGCACAAGGGACACACCATCGGTCTCCTCTCCATGACAGGACGTGGATCTCTGTGTTTACACACAGAGATCCACGTCCCTGGCTCTGTAAATGCTGATCGCGGGTACCCGGCGGACATCGCGGCCGCTAGGCACGCGCATCGGCACCCGCGTGACGCGGCGGGCGCGGAAGTTCCCCGATGTGCGCCGGGGACGAGGAAAAGCGCGGACCCCTAGTGGTTAATAAAGTACAAAATAATTTTTTAATTTAAAAAAATATTATTTTTGCTAAAACGCATGCTTAAAAACATTTTCAAAACTGGAACTTCTAAAGTTCAACATGTACAATTATTAAAATTGTAAAAAAAAAACATTACAAACAAAAGGAAATTCAAAAAAAATTTTTTTTCAATTTTAAACACGCCCAAGCACATCCATGATATTTTGAAGCCTTTGCTCCACCCGCTTGGTATTTTGCCTGATCTGTAGCAAGTCTCCCTTTATTTTTTTGAAGGTAACGACAGCAGACCATTAGGTATTGTATCAGGATCTGGGCTCTGTGACTTATTATAAATATGCAGGCCTACATCTATTACCTGAATCTGTGGTGTATGACACTGACCTGTTGTGGTGCCAGTTTCCACTTCCTCCACTTCTCCTTCCTCTACATCATGTGGTTGTGGGTCTCTTGTTGGAGGTGTGGGGTTCCTAGGCTCACGTCTAGAACCTGTTTGAAGCCCTATTGAGATTGCAAGAAAAGGTATACTTTAGTTAAAAAAAATTGAGGCCTGAAAGAGGAATATGAAACATTCTTTGGAAGTTTGGTACAATTTTCTGTTTTGGCAGAGTTCCAAACTGAACACATGATTGTATCCCTTACCAAAACAGGAACATATATATATTTTTAACAAGTTTCACACATATAAACACCCCCAAGTATATACACCGGATCATCTGTGTGTGACACCCTAAAAGGGTTGTTCTGTTGGCCCACACTTGTGCTACTGAGTCCAGATGTTTAACCAGCTGCTGAGCATCCTCTCCTTACATTACACTGCATCCAGTTATATTATTTAAATATAGTTACCAACACATCTAGTCAACCATGTCCAAAAAATCATCTCACCAAAATAGGCATGGTAACATTTAAGTTAACCCTGTATCAGCCAAAAACATTGTATTATTAGTGAGTGAACGAAAAAGGTTTACTACGACCGATTACAGTGCCCACGATCATGAAAGTTGCTATCTTTAACTGGACAACATTAAAGAAAAGCACATGCAGCAACATGCAAGTGATAATAATCAGAAGTTAAAACACATGAAAACTACTTACTTTTTCCTATAACTTTCTTTTTTCTTTTGTATTGGCCGGGCTCCCGCAACTTGAGGTCAGACCACCGTTTCCAGAGCTCTTCCTTAGTTCTGCACACCCCGAATTTATGGTGAAGAGTTTAAACCACTTTTCCCATAATTTTGGCCTTGACAAGATTAGGCTTTTTATACGGCCCATGCTTGGCATCATTATCCTCCCTCCTCAAAATGGAGACCATCTCCACCATTTCCTCGAATGTCATGTTGGATGCCTTACATCTCCGGGATCGGGTCTCTGGTTCCTCCTGACTTTCATCCTCTGTTGAGGTAATCTCAGTCACCTGTGTCTCTGCCATGTTGTGTAGCACTACATCGAGCGAGAAGGGGCGGGGAAAGTACTAGAACGAACGTCAGGGGCGGGGAAAACGTGCGGAGTTTCACGCATGCGCGGTGTATATAAAGCTAATACGCATGTGTCGTAACTACGTTCATTGTGCGGAAGAAGGAGTAAGCAACAAACGTGATAACGAAGGTACGTAACATTTTTCTGAATTTTGAATCATCAGTGGATGAGATTATGGCCTATATATGGTGATAAAGATTATTAGAAGAGTCTTGACTGACACTAATATTTTTGTTTTGTTTTTGACATGCAGAAATCATGCAGGCTTTCAAAAGTCCAGAATTCATGGGGGAGTTCCTGGACAGGTGGAAGGAACTTCCTGTTCTCTGGGAAACCAAAAAATCTAAAAAGAAAAATAAAGTAGCCAGGAAGGCAGCACTGGAGAGCCTGCTTGAATTTGTCAAGACACAGATTCCCACAGCAACCATCAAAGATGTGAACAGCAAAATTGCGACCATTAAAGGCACATATAGGACTCAGCGCAATATGGTCCTGAAATCCCAGAGGTCAGGAGCTGCAGCAGAGGAAGTATATAAACCCAGTCTGTGGTACTATAACAAATTAAGCTTTCTTGATCACCATCTGGAAGTCAGGGATTCTCTTTCAACCCTTCCCTCCAGACGTCTCTCCAGCCTTCCCTGCAGCCAACCCTCCAGCCTTCCCTGCAGCCAACCCTCCAGCCTTCCCTGCAACCCAGCTCTGCCTTCTTCGGAGGAACAACCTGAGGTCCTGGAGGAGCCGGATTTGGACATATGGAGCCCGGTATAGTATTGAGCTAAAGATTTATTGTACTAAAAGTAATGATGTAAAATAGATGTTACTATTGCTAACTATTTAATGCTTGAACAAAAAGTGTTTTACATATCAATAGACAGTAGCCCAAAAATGATGGGGACAAGAATGAAAAATGCAGGGGTCAGAATGATTGTATTTTCTATTTATTAGCATTCAATTTGCAACTGTCATGAGGTGAAAAATGTGTGTGATTGTTGAAACTAAAAATATAACTATGTCCCTTTTTTATACACAGCCAGAGCTGAGCCAGGAGGAGGATGACGTTGTGGACCAGGAGGAGGCAGGGCCCAGTGGCACACAGGAAGAGGCAGGGCCCAGTGGCACACAGGAAGAGGCCAGGCCCAGCACAGGAACCCAGATGCCTCCCCTCCAAATTCAAACAAGAATGCCCAGGAGGGTTAGGCAGGTGGAGGAGGAAACACGTGCCTTTATTAGAGAGGCTACTGAGGCCCTCAGAGAGCCCCCCTCCGTTGAAGAGGGCTATGCCGCAGTACTGGCACACAAATTAGCCAGAATGGACATTAGGCAACGGCTCTTTAGTGAAAACCTAATGTTGAAGGTCATCAACAGGGGGTTGATGGGGGAGCTAAACCAATACACAGACCTTGCGGAGGTCGTCCCTCCTCCTCCTGCCACAAGCTCTCCTCCTGAGACACAGCCTCCGAAGAAGCACTTAACGAAGGCTGCAGAGAAGGCTGCAGAGACGGCTGGAGAGAAGGCTACAAGGAAGAGAAAGAAGTAATGGCCTTGCTTCTGGATGGTCTGACAGAAGGCACAGACTGTTCTAGTGCCACAGACTGGGGACATATATCTCACTTACCTGCTGCTGTTCCTGACCTCTGGGAGTCCAGGACAAAATTGTGCTCCTAATCTATATTTTGCTTTTTAAAATCCCTATTTTGCTGTTCTATTTTTGATGTTTGCTGCGGGGTCCAAATGATGCACAAATTCAAGCAGGGTCTCCAGTGCTTCCTTCCCCTTTAATTTGTTATGTGCCAGAATAAATGTTTTTTTTGATTTACAGTAAATATTTGACCATGTGTTTTTATTAAAAAATTAGAGTTTGCTAGTGAGTAGGCAGGGACATTTAAAATTTTAATTTTAAAATTAACAAGGGACACCAACCTCCTTGAGGGGAAATAATACTAATTTATAATGTTGTTGTGGTAACTTGACACACAAAACAAAAAAAAAAGTCTAAAATATTATAAAATTAAAAACCAAAAATGAAGATCTTAATTTAGATATTAAAAATGAATTACTAATTTATTATGGAGATCTGGCTTTCCAAAACAAAAGATTCTTCATGAGATCCCAAAAAATAATAAATAAAGAAGTTTGTCATAACGCTCTGTGAATATCAGCAGCAAAAGAAGTTCATTATTGTAGCATTATAAAGAAGAAAAGAATTCGCTGCATTAAACGATGCAATAATTTACAGCGTTACGAATGTGCCATCTCCATTACAAACGCTAGTTTTACCAGAATGAGCGCTCCCGTCTCATACTTGATTCTGAGCATGCGCTTTTTTTACCCTCGGAAAAGCATACACACCGCCGTTTTTCACGACGAGAAAAAGAACGACGTGAAAAACGATGAGAAAAAATAGAGCAGGTTCTAATTTTTTTGAGGCCATTTTTCACGTTGTTAAAAATGCTCTGGAGCCTACACACGATCATTTTTAATGTTAAAAAATTGCATTTTTCTCGTCATGAAAAACGGTCGTGTGTACGCTGCATGAGACTTCAATAGGAGGACAGCCATGCAGGGAAAGGCATCCAGCAAGACACCACATTTGCACGTGCAGGAATGCTGTCTCCTATGGCAACAGTCTTTAACAGTTTCAACACAAGGCTTAACAGTTCCTTCACTTTCACTACAATCACTCCTTGTAGTTCTTCAGCCCACTGAGCTCCTGGTCTCTCACTAGACTCACTGTCACTGAATCCCGTGAGCTCCTCCAATCTTTATGCTGGTATCTTCCTCAAGTGTCACCCCCGCTTCTCGGCTGGGTCCCTAGCTTGGCACTCTAGATACCCCTCAAGCTTCACCCCACTGCCCGCTTGGTCCCAGGTTCGACACACAACACTGCTCTGCAGGTGTCACCTCTACTGGCTGGGTCCCTGGCTTGATTCCCACTGAAGTTTTCCTGATATGTCACCGTCCCTGGTTGGTGAGAATACTGCTCCGTTACTTGCTTCAGTTACTCACTGTGGTCCCTGGTAATTAGGCGGATAGTCCCTTACTGGTGACAGCTTCCCCCCTACCTGCGACCCAGACAGGTTCTCTGGCCGACAGAACCATCACTTTTGGTTGGACTGCAAGCCGCAGTCCCAACCCTGGGCTGCTCTCTTGCTTCTGGATAGGCCCTCAGATGGCCTAGCAGCAAGATGTGCCAAAGATAGGCCCAACCTCTGGCCTAACAGCCGGGGCAATGCAACACACGTCCACCCAGACAGCTGTCCAGGTGGCACAGAACACCTGATCTCACCCGAATATATAGGCTCTCCCAGCAGGCCAAGGGATTCAAATAAACCCCTGCCCATTGGTTGAGATACCCCATATACCCAAAACCTGATCTTGCTTTGCCCTTCTTGTATCTAGTATCACCAAGTACCCGGCCACCTAGTGGTAGAAGAGAAAAGTGCAACAAGGCCAAAGGGAGAAATCAATAGATCTCTAGCAATCAACCAGTATAACTAATCCTGGCAAGTAAATTTGTGAGAAGCGACCCTGCCTAAACTCCAGGGTGCTACATGTGTAAAAAACATGGCTCCTCCCTAAATACAGTGGAGAAGTGAGCGTAGACCTGAGGGGCAGAAAGGGCGTTATTCACAATACTACCTATGAAAATAAAGGCAAAAATGCCTGGGAAAAAAAAGAACAATAATGCAGCCACCACATCTAGGGACTAGTAAACTGCAATTTATAAAATTTTTGTTTTTGAGTCTAAATACACTTTATATGACACTAAACAGTATATTTATTCTCCAAATGTAATCCATACACACCCACTGTTTATTGGCTCTGTAAACTACTTTTCATGAAATTGTTTGTGTTTTTCTGACTCTTTTTAATGTCCTCTTTGAGCTCACGAACCTCTCCTTTTCTCTCTCACTTTTGTTTGCCTGGATCAAGCAATGCACATTAGTTGTGATAATGTGAACTGCTCTATGTGCACTACACATGCCATAATCCATAATCCCTAGTCCATCTTGAAAGCAAGCAAGAGAGGGTGGCTACGCTACTGCATACAGTGGGTCCATGGAAAACCAAACATGGCCATCCTCTAACAGGAAGTCAGATCACAGTATGGAAAAAAGGGGATTTGGAGATTTGGAGGAGGCTGAGGGCAATAGAAGGTACTATTTCAAATATTTTATATTCAGAGATTTTTTGGCCATGGGTCTCTTCTGGGACACAGTAATACACTTAATTCTGTACTCCTATGACCCAGATTTAGCTGACAGTAGGCTTTTATCCACTGTCGGCTGACATCACAAAGCTGGTCCAGGCTCTGCAAGGATCCCAACTTTAAGGTAAGGATCCACCCAGATGCCTGACTGGCAGCTGGCTCAGCCTCTTGGTGCACCGCTGAGAGCCGGAGCCAGCCACTCACACCCTCTACACAGTCCAGTGCTCCAATGAGGGCTGAGAGTTTAGTGGTCATGTGATCGCTCAGTTCGTGGTCTTCGAGTCGGTGGGAGACAGCTGCAGCATTGGACTGATGCTACAGCCATATAGGTGGGTATGTATGTTTGTTTGTCTTTTTTTTATTTCCCACTTTTCTCCTTTAAGCACTTGTTGACCAAATAACATTGTTATAGGGTGTCAGAGTGGCTCTCCTGCGCCAGATCACATACCTAGTACATGATCCGGCACTTCCAGGTAGGGGGTGCATCGGTTCTGCTGTGATTGGTTGCAACAGAAGCCGATCAACGGGCAACAGCCAATGGATGTCTGTCCACACCCGCTGATCCGTGAGAACAGCAGAACAGAGCTCTGCCTATGTAAACAACGCAGAGCTCTGTCCTGTCAGCAGAGATGTGCTGGATTTTGTTTCTGTGCTTTCCAGCACATCCCTTAGTAAAAACACCAAATAGTAAACACAAAAACACTGGTTAGGCACACATTTAACCCTTTGATCACCCTAGATGTTTAACCCTTTACCATCCAGTGTCATTAGTACAGTGACAGTGTACATTTTTAGCACTGATCACTCTATTAGTGTCACTGGCTCCCACAAAGTGACAAAAGTGTCAGATTGTTTGCCACAATATCGCAGCCCGCTATAAGTCACTGATCGCCACCATTACTAGCATAAAAAAAATAAGTAAAAATTACAGTATATATATATACACACACAAATATATAGTTTGTAGACGCTATCATTTTTGTGCAAACCAATCAATATACGCTTATTGTGATTTTTCTTTGCCAAAAACATGTAGCAGAATACATATTGGCCTAAATTTATGAAGAAGTTTGATTTTTTACATTTTTTATTGGATATGTTTTTTTTAGCAGAAATTAAACAATATTGGGGTTTTTTTTTTTGTTAATAGCACAAAAACTAAAAAACCCAGTGGTGATAAAATAACGGTAATAGAAAGCCCAATTTGTGGGGAAAAAAAATGACAACATTTTTATTTATGTACAGCGTTGCATGACCATGCAATTGTCAGTTAAAGTAACGCAGTGCTGTATAGCTAAAATTGGCCTGGTCATGAAAGGGGGTATATCCTAACCAGTTAGCTTAGCCTGTGCAGCAAAGATTCCCCCATCTTTCCACCAGGTATTACATAGAGACCCCTATTGGCATGTATGGCTGTGTCCAGCTGTATTCAGGTATACAAAGTTTGTCTAAAAAGTTTGGTGAATGGTCCAATATCTCAATGACAACATAGGCCAGGCGCGCATGCACATGGCTATCCAGAGACACCTCGAGAATCGCCACCTAGCGTGGAGTACAAGTGACCATCAGGGTAAACCTGCTGCGGGCAGTTGAACATAGTCAGTGTGAAAGGTAGGGTCACAGTGCAATGGAGCAACATGAAGTTTGAAGATATTGTGGAAAATGGCGACGGAGACGCATGAAATGTTGGTGCAAGTGTACGGGACGGAAGTCGTGAACAGAAAATGTGTTTACGACTGGTTCAAACGCTTTCGCGATGGGAAGGAAACAACTGAAGATGGGCCACATTTGGGTCGGCCATCAACAAGCAGAACAGCAGTCATGATCAAGCGAGTGCAACAAATGCTGGCACAAGATCGGCGACTCACTCTACGATTGATGTTTCCCCGTCTGAAGCACGCCATGAAAGGTGCACGTTTTGTGGACGTGGTGGCAATCCAAGAATGTCTGACAGCAGTTCTTTGATCGATTCCTAAAGAAGCCTTTGTGACTGACTCTACAATTGATGTTTCCCCGTCTGAAGCACGCCATTAAAGATGCACATTTGGGGACATGGCGGCAGTCCAAGAATGTGTGACATTGGCTCTATGATCGACTCCTAAAGAAGCCTTTGAGACTGACTCTACGATTAAGGTTTCCCCGTCTGAAGCACGCCATGTAAGATAGACATGTGCACTGCCAAAAAATTTGTTAGTTTTCGTTTTATTAGTTTTTTTTTTTTTTCGTTTTTCGGGTCATTCGTTTTTCGTTGATCGCAATTCGTAAATTTATACATTCGTAAATTCGTAATTCGGAAATTCGGAAATTCGGAAATTCGAAAATCTGAAAAAATAACTACAAAATTATAGGTATTATAATTTCCTTTCAAATTTGGCTGTTAGCGAACGTAAAGAATCCAAATTTATCCGAAGTTACGCATAACCTGAAATAACAAATGCCACATCTAAACAAATGGAACGGAACAAATTAATAATAAATAATAATAATAAAACGTTTTTATTATTATTATTGTTATTTATTATTATTATTAAATTCATTACGTTCCATTCGTTTAGATACGACATTCATTATTTCGGAAAACAATTCGTAACTTCGGATACATTTGTATTTGTTGGGTTCACTAACAGCCAAATTTGAAAGGAAATTCCAATACCTATAATTTAATAGTTAGTAATAGTTATTATTAGTTAATTATTATTTCAGATTTCCGAATTTCCGAATTTACAAATTTACGAATTTAAGCATTTACGAATGTACGAATTTACGAATGTGTGAATGTACAAATTTCCGAATGTATGAATCTATGAATTTTCGAATATTCGAATTTACGAATATTCGTTAAATATTGTTAAACGAGTTTTCGTTAATTCTGATATTTCCGAATTAACGAATTGGTTGAAATTAGTTAAAAACAAATTCGGAACGAAACGAATTGCACATGTCTAATGAAAGATGCACGTTTTACGGTCGTGTCGGCAATCCAAGATTGTGTGACAGTGGTTCTGCGTTCGATTCCTAAAGAGGCCTTTGCTGACAGTTTCCAGAAGCTTTATGAACGTTGCCAAAAGCTTGTTTTGAAAGATGGCGATTATTTTAAAGGCCAATAAAAGGTAATTTGTTTGTATCTTCTGTTTTGTTTGTTATCTGATACCATTCACCAAACTTTGTAGACACACCTCATGTTCTGGTGCGATCAAGAACATGAGTATGGCATATTCGCATATGCCTGTGAACTATACACATGCACCGGCGGCGTATACCCAAGTATACCCATGCACAGCCACTCATGTCTATGGCGGCTGTATGCAGCATCTGGGCTTCCAAGACGGAGGGAAAGACATGGTAATTTACAATGCATGGGCTAAACTGTCTGCGTGCAAGATCTCCAACACGTGGTTTGTGGCTGCTATTTTTTTACAGCATCTACAGTAAAAAAAAATAAAGGGACAAGAACAACATAATATGCTGGAAAATTTCCATAGCCCTCGCTGCTGATTAGTGTCTTTAAATTATTTCCCGCTTGCATCGTTCATCGGACCTTGCAATATGGATTTGGCGTTTGCGATGCTTGTCTAGTTTTTTTTATAACTCGCGTTGTAAGTTGTTCTTTCTATCGTTGTGTAGTAAGAGCTTTCACATACACAAAACACAAAGAGTAAAATTGTTAATATTGCGTTTTTTTTTCCCTCTCTTGCCCGCTTTAATCTTATATTTGTTCAGATGCCTGCTGTGAAATGACAAAGTTCATGGTTCAAGTGAACTTTTGAACCCAGGGGAGTATGTGACACAGCAAAACAATCTAAATGGATGAAACACAAAGTTTTCATAGTTTAAAGCTAGCTTTCGGGCTTTTGTCTATGCCAATTGGTAGCAAAGTTCTTTATTGATGTTGTAAAAGCCAGCGGTTTAATAACAGGCAGCTGGGAGTGGAGGGGTGAGCACAGGACTAAAACACCTTAGCATTTCTCAAATAGTGTTGATGTGCTAGTTCATTGAACTCTACCTGACCCCGGCGTGGAGGCTTCCCCAGGACAAGTTGTTACAGCATCCATGACAAGACAGACGCTTCCTATCTTGTTTCAGATGCTCTAGGGCTGGGAGGTCACGGGCTGGGAGATTTCAAACTCTGCACACTTGTTGCACACTTGTTACAGCAGCCTTATCTCTCTTTAACTTTCCATTACGTAATATTATTTATTCTTTAAATAGGCTTCATCGCTGGATCACAATGTACGGATTTTGGGTAGCTGTAGACATTAAAAAAGAACAGTTGCCAAACTGGCCATTATCCAGCAGTACTGGGCAACAATCTCATGTTTATTGTGAGTGAGTGAGTGAGTGAGAACTTGTATAGCGCTACAATTGCGAACTAAATCGCCTCAAGGCGCTTGGCATCCAGTGTCGTTGAGATCCTTTAGAAGAGATGGGTCTTTAGTTTTTTCCGGAAGGCTCGATGGTTTTCTTCCATGCGGATGTTCATGGGTAGCGCATTCCATAGTCTTGGTCCTTGGACAGCAAACCTTCGTTCTCCCTTGGCTTTGTAGCGAGTCTTGGGGATATGGAGGAGGTTTTGGTTGGTTGATGGAAGGTCACGAGTAGTGGTGTAGTGTTTTATTTTTTCGCATAGATATTGTGGTGCCTTTCCTTGTGCACATTTGTGGGTGAGGCAGAGGGTCTTGAATGTGACCCGATCCTTTACGGATAGCCAGTGGAGGCTTCTCAGGGATGGTGTGATTGATTCCCAGGGTTTTTTCCCTGTTACCAGTCTGGCCGCTGTGTTTTGGATGACTTGTAGACGTGCAATCTGGTATTTGGGAAGTCCTAGATAAAGGGAATTAGCGTAGTCAAGCCGGGAATTGATGATGGTTCCGACTACTACTGCTCTGTCTTTTTCTGGGATGAAAGGGATAAGTCTTCGTAGCAGGCGGAGAAGGTGGTGAGATCCGCTGACTACTGATCCTATTTGTGCGTCCATAGTCATGTCTGAGTTAAAGATGACTCCCAGGCTTTTTACTTTGGTGCTTGGGGTTATGTTTTGTCCAAGGATGGTGGATGGTGTCCATGTGGTCCTGGCGTTTTTCTTTCGGTTAGCGTGGAAAATGAACAGTTCTGTTTTGGATGCATTAAGCTTGAGGGAGCTCTCTGTCATCCAATTGTTGATTAATGTAAGGCATTTTTCCAGCCCGTAATATTGTTCTTTTTTGTTGTTGATGCGAAAGTAAAGTTGGGTGTCGTCTGCATAGGAGTGATAACGTAGATCCTGTTCACTGATGATTTTGAGGAGTGGTCGGAGGTAGATGTTGAAGAGTACCGGTGACAGGGGTGATCCTTGAGGGACTCCGCATGTATTTATGCGTGGTGCCGAGGTGAAGGCTCCCAGTTTCACTGTCTGGGATCTGTTTTCCAAAAAGGATGTGAACCATGGTAGGTCCTCGTCCGCGACTCTTGCCACTTCTGTGAGGCGCGTAAGTAGAATTTTGTGATCTACTGTATCAAAGGCTGCACTAAGGTCCAGCAGCACCAAGAGGCACGATTCTCCGTCATCTGCTGCTTCTAGTGCGTCGTCCCATATTTTAAGAAGTGCCGTTTCCGTCCCATGGCCTGGGCGGAACCCCGATTGAAGTGGATCCAGGAGTTTGTGGGTATCCAAATGAAGTTGTAGCTGTTGTGTTACAACTTTCTCGATGATCTTGGAGATGGTGGTCAGGCTTGTTACCGGTCTTCTAAAATTTGGGTCATTCGGGTCAAGGTTAGGTTTCTTCAGGAGGGGTTTGATTATTCCTTGTTTAAGGGAAGTCGGCACAATACCTTCTTTGAACGATTGGTTGATGAAGTGTGTTATGAGCGGTGCTAAGATGTCGGTACATTCTTTCAGTAGTTTTGCCGGAATGATGTCGTTCGGTGAAGTACTATCTCGGAGGCTTCTGATGATGTTTTTAGTAGTGTCGATTGTAATTGGGACCAGAGTAAATTTCTTTGATTGCAGATTATTTATCTGGTTCTTTTCATCCTTTGGCCGTGTGGGGTTGTTTGATTTTTCCTTCTGAATTATTTTCCTAATGTTATCGATTTTGTTGATAAAAAAATTCGACAGTTCATTGCAGAATTCCTGTGTTTCGTTTGCTGAAGACTCCAAGCAGATGGGATTCATGGTCTGGGCCACTAGTTTAAAGAGTTCACGGGGGCGGTTTAGGGCTTTTGCGATGGTGTTAGCGAAATGGTCTTTTTTTGCTTTGAAGATTGCTTTATGATATTTCCTAGTGAGTGCTTTGTAGATTGTGTAGTTCTCCTTTGTTGAATTTCTTCTCCATGCTCCTTCTGCTCTTCTGCGTTCTTGTTTCAGTAAAGTCAGAGCGTCATTGAACCAGCCCGCGTTGTTTTTGCGGATGCGCGCTCTGCGTCTTGGAGCAACCGTGTCTGCTGTCTGTAGCAAAGCTTTGTTCAGGGAGTTGAGTGTTTCTTCTGTTGAGTGGTTTTGGTTTAGCATTTCCATATTGTTCTGTAGTGTGGTTTTGAAAAGTTCAGAGTATAGTTTCTTCTGTGATCTTGTCCAGTATGTTATTGCTGATTGTATTGATTTTTGTCGGGTGGTGTTGGTCGTTATGGTAAATTTGATGGCATGGTGGTCTGTCCATGGTAGAGGCTGGTTGTCCAGTGTGTTGATGTCCATATTTTGTTTGAAGATTAGGTCAAGAGTGTGACCTGATACATGTGTAGGAGTATTTATCAGTTGTTGCAAGCCTAGTTTTTCTAGTTGGTCGATGCAGGCGGTGGCGATAGGGTCTTCGGGGGCATTGGCCCAGAGGTTGAAGTCTCCGAGTAGCAGGAGGTTTTTGGTTTTCATGGTGTATGTCGAGAAAATTCATCGAAATGTGTGAGGAGTTGTGTCTTTGGTCCCGGTGGTCTGTAGCAGAGCAGTATGTGGACGGTATCCTGGGGTGTAGTTTGAAGTTGCAAAGTGAGCGTTTCCATAAAAGGTAATGAGTTCTGTAGAGTTGGTTTGATGAACATGAGGTGGTCCTTGTAAATTACTGCTAGGCCTCCTCCTCTTTGTCCTGTTCTGTGCTCCGTTAGGATGCGGTAGTTCTCCGGCACTAGTTCTGCTAGGATGGTATTGCAGTCGGGTGTTAGCCAGCTTTCAGTGATGAAGAGGCAATCTATGTTGTGTTGAGTGATGAAATCATGGATTTCCTGTCTGTGTTTGACTGCTGATCTGGTGTTGATTAGGGCACTTGATAGATGTTGTAGTATCCGTGGGGCTCTAATGTTTTTTCCTGTTGATAGTTGACTAATTCTTAGGATTCGTTCTTTTTGTAGTTTTTTTTGGATGGGTGTTGGTAGTATAGTGGTAAAGTTCTTTAGGCTTCGGATGGTGTCAGCTGAGTATTTAATATTGCCCATGTTGAGAATGATCCAGCTGACGATAATGATGATGATCCCAATGATGATGATTCCTTGCTGCTCCCTGGAGGCTGTTGAAGCTACCCTGAGCCTTCCCGGTAATGGCAGGAACCTGATATACTTACCTGGGTAAAGATGAGTGATGATGGTGATGTCGCCGGTGGTCCAGGTGAAGACGGTGATGATCTACCCTATCTAACCCCCCCCCCCGTTGATCCAGAGGAAGGCGAAAAACCCCGGCCAAGCACGAGCCAATAGTGCTACAGCGGGGGAAAAAATTCCTTCCTGATCCCTCTAGAGGCGATCGGGTTGCCCTGGATCAGCTAGCTAATGGAGGAACCCGGTATACTTACCTAGTTGAAGATGCAGATGAGGAGGGTGATGATGTTGCTGAGAATGAGGGCAAGATGATAGTAATTGTATTAGCAGTTCTTGCTGTTTGTATTACTGTAGTACTGTTAAAGTCCTGTAGATATAGGTCCAGGTGTACCAAGATGGCGCCTGGTGCCTAGGCTCGGTAAGGAGAGTGCTGAGGCTGGGCGGGTGTACCAAGATGGCCGCCGCGGCTGACAAGTTATGCTGGGCCGCGCGCTGTCCTGACAAGGACAGGCGGTGGTAGTTGCGGCTACGAGTCTACTGCCGACTAGAGGATTTCCGATGCGGGGGAGACAGGCGTGCCCGCAAAGGAAGGAAGTGAGGGGGGGCCGATGCTGAGGTGGAGGAGCCCGGAACTAGGCCTCAGCCACGGACTGTCCTGCCGGCCGTTACCGGTCACTGGTGAGTGAGTGGCGGCCTGGATGGCGGCGGTGATGGTACCTGATGGCGGCTGTGCTCCGCTTTAGGTACGGCTGTAAGGGATAGGGCCTGGTCCCGGGGGCTGTAGCCTGTTAGGCAGCCCCTGTATGGGGATAGGAACGCTAGATGTGCCTTGGAAGGCAGAAGGCAGGAGCTCCTGTGACAGACGTCTGCTCACATCTGCTCACAACTGACAAAGCGGAATTCCACCCAGAAGGACTTTAAGGACTCCTGACCCCCTTAAATGCCACATTTGGTGTGTCATTTTTTTGGGGGGAGGAGTGGGTACCTAGTTCTGACAGGTACCCAGTTCCCAATTCCGCTCAGGCCGTCTAGGCGGCTTGAGTGGAGGTTCTCGTCACAGGTCCCAGAAGATACTCGGCCATTCTGGACGCACAGTGCGCACCCGGCCGTGAAGCTGCAAGTAGGGTTGTCACCTCATCCCTTTAAGCCCGAACAGATAATAATTACACATGTTCTGTGGCTGATAAGGTGGTAATTAAACTCACTTGTTGCCTTATCTGCAGTAAATCAGCCTCAGAACCTGTGTAATTCATATGTGTTCGGGTTTAAAGGGACGAGGTGGCAACCCTATCTGCAAGCTGTCACAGCCTGGTGCCTACACTAGTGATGCCGGCGCCTGGGAGAGGCGGGGGGAGAGAACCGGGGCTTTGGGCGGCCGCATCGTTGGATCATGGGACAGGTGAGTGTGTGTTTATTACAAGTCAGCAGCTACACTTTTTGTAGCTGCTGACTTTTAATAAACATGGAAACGGCTGAAACTCCGCTTTAAGTACCTGCTGAATCTGTCCAATGATTGGGAGCAATACAATTTTCATTGTCTGCATTTCTTTTATGATCACGGGTATTCATTTCATGTGAGTAGCACTGTTTCCTTCTTAGGCCCCTTTCACACGAGCTGTCCGATCAGGTCCGCCTTGTCAGTTTTTCATACGGGTCGGATCAGAGTCTCCAGTCTCTTCTATGGAAAGGTGAATGTCAGCAGAGACATGTGTCCGCTGACACCCGCCGCCATCCAATCCAATCCTGTCTGCCAAAAAACAGACAGATGTTCCTTGGCCTACGTCATTGGCTATTCCCGGCAAGCGGGGAAAGCTGGGGCTTACCCTATTCCTCATTTGTCCTGCAGATCGGATATCAGATAGAATGGCATCAAATGGAAACAGGTATCCGATTGCCCCATAGAAGAGAGCCGGGACTGTGTCCGTGTCTGCTCTGCAAATCAGAGCGGACATGGACCTGTCATCCGCATGCTCAGCGGGGAGCAAGCGGATTCTGCTTAGCGGAGGCGCCTGTGTGAATTTTTTTTTAAAGCGCCCCATCCCTGCATGCTCACATGCCAAAAAAACGCATATACGTAAGTCACGCCCACAAATATAATAAGGGTTCAAATCACACATGTGAGGTGTTGCCGCGATTGTTTTAGCAAGAGCAATTATTCTGGCACAAGACCTCCTTTGTAACTCTAAACAGGTATACATTAAAAAAAGGTAAAACCACGTCTATGGCGACATAGTTTGTCGCCATTCCACGAGAGTCCGCAATTTTAGTGTGACATGTTATGTATCTATTTACTCGGCGTAACATCATCTTTCACATTATACAAAAATTAGGCTAACTTTACTGTCTCGCTTTTTTTAATTAATTGAAGTGTATTTTTTCTAAAAAAAAAATGCACTTGAAAGACCACATTGTGAAATAAAATATTGCAGCGATCGGCAATTTATTCTCTAGGGTCTCTGCTAAAATTATATATATTATATATATAAAAAATGTTTGGGGGTTCTAAGTAATTTTCTAGCAAAAAAAGCTGATTTTACCTTGTAAACAACAAATGTCAGAACTAGGCCTGGTCTTAAAGTGTTTAAACAGTTATTGAATCTGGGGGTCAAATACATCAATTATGCCACATTCCTTAATCTGTTATTTATTAATATTTCTAGAACACACTAATGTCCTTTGAGTTGGCAGGGATTCCATACTATGTAAAAATATTTCAAGGTGATGTGGTTAAAAGGTTGAGAAAGACTGCTCAGGTCCATCCTTGTCAATTGATGCACATGGATTCCTATATCCTTTATTTCCAAGATTGGTGCAGAGGAAACCAAAAACCGCCCAACCCCTTCATAAAGTTTGCGTGTATTTATTTTTGGTCAACCGGACCTTTAGGCCCCTTTCACACGGACGGATAGAATGGTGCTTTTAGCTGCGGATTTTCTAGTTTTCTTCCGCAGCTAAAAGCACACAATGCTTTCCTATGGCCCCATCCACACACAGCGTTTAGCTGCGATTTCGTTACATGCGGTTTGGTGCGAATAGAAAAAATAGAATTTAATGCGTCCAGGTGCGATGTAGCGCAGCTATCTGCACATAACCGCAGGTAATCGCAGTGCACTGTGTCAGCTGCGGATAGCAGCGTGAACAAAAGAAAAAAACAACAGGAAGCACATCAAAATAAAAATGGTTGCTATGGGGATGACAATAATGGCCAAACGCAGCTAAACGCAGCCGCATGTAAACGCACGTAAACGCAGCTAAAAGCAGTGTACAAATGCAGCTGATCGCTGTGCCTGGGGTCTTAAATTTCAAAAGAAAGAAACATGCTTTTAACTGCGGCAGAACAGCCGCCCGTGTGAAAGGGGCCTTAAAAACAAATTTGCAAAAAAAAAAAAGTTGTGAAATATGTGGTCCTATGAATATTCCACTAATATCTTACTGCCACAACCCTTTGAGCCATTGCCTCTGTCCCTACTGTAAATTAATTCTCCCTTTGTCATCATCTGGCTATGATATTTGATACGACGAGACTAAGAAATGTTGCTTTAGATCATTGGGCCACAGGCACTATTAATATTAATCACTGAAATTTTAAACTTGACAAAGAGCCAGTTCAAAGCCATACTTATGTCGACATGGTATGTTGTTCACTTGGGGCAGAAATGAAGCAATTAGATCTATTTTTTCTCTGATCATCACAATCTTACAGTATGCCCATTAGAAAAGACAGGCTTGAAAAACGTTAAATAGCATAACACGAACATAAAGCCAAGTCACAACAGGAGATCACAGTCATGTTCAAAATAGCATATCCTGCTGGTATGTCACCTGTAAGCTTTATAGTCTGCCAGAGTTCTGTTGCTCTGTGCTTTTATCTATTTGCTTTAAGAAGGGAAGATCTACAGATCCCTGGATTGCCACCACATGCGGTCTTGTATTTGCATAGTAGTGAACTGGCTGACCGAAAGAACACTAAACAGCATGGATAGACGAATCTTCCCTGGCGGCACCTGCAGCTATCAGAATACCCAAACAGTAGCACATCTGATAGGATGCACTCACTGTTCCGCTGAAAACTTTCACCAAACTCCTTCAACAAAAGTCAATTGAACAATCAATATATTGAGCTGGGTGGTGTCAGTAGGAGCACCCACAGCTCGAATTTCAGCCAATTCAGCAGGAATCAGCCACAAGCCATGCATGGCAACCTTTAAAGAGGATACCCCCTGGTTTTGAAGAGATCACCTCTAAAGCCTGGTACACACTGAAAGTTTTTTTTTTCGTACAAACCAGGGGGTTAAACAAAAAAGATCTGACAGATCAATGTACCAACACAAGTGATGCTGGTGCGTTAGTCTCCCCCAGTATGCTACTGTATTATGATAGGTGGACTCCCCTGCACCATCCTGGTCAGAATACACTGATCAGCGCTGGTGCTGATCTAATTCTGGTTTTCCACAAGACTTCAACAAGACTGGCTTTTTTCAGACAGACTGCTGTACACACTGACTAAAAGATGGACAGTTCCTGCTTAACCAGCTGATTTTTGGCCCGTGTGTACCCAGCTTTACTCCGTGTTGTGTCTGACAGACAAAAAAATGAAGAAAAATCACTCCAATGAGTTACAGACAGTAGGAAAAAAAGCTGATAGTGGTCTTTACCATCTCCTACTATAGCCAAACTTTAGAAGTTTTGGCTTTACATACAGTTCTGTGCAAAAATTTAAGGCAGGTGTGAAGAAATGCTGTAAAGTAAGAATGCTTTCAAAATATATATTTTAATTGTTTATTTTTATAAATTTACAAAATGCAAAGTGCGAAAAGAAGAAAAATCTAAATCAAATCAATATTTGGCATGACTACCTTTTGACTTCAAACTAGCATCAATTATCACACTTGCACACTTTGTACACTTGCACAAAGACACGGATTTTGTGGTATTAGAATCAGGTGCTAATTATCATTAAATTTCATATATACAGTTGATTCAAACACAGTCATTATCTGAAACAGAAACAGCTGTGTAGGAGGCTTAAAAACTAGGTGAGGAACAGCCAAACTCTACTACTAAGTTGAGGTTATGGAAGACAGTTTCACATCACAGATCATATACCATGGAAAGACTGAGCACAGCAACAAGCTACAAGGTATACTACATCAGCAAGGTCTCTCCTATGCAAAGTTTTCAAAGCAGACTGGGGTTTCAAGATGTGCTGTTCAAGCTCTTTTGAAGAAACGGGCAACGTTGAGGACCATAGACACAGGGGTCGACCAAGGAAATTTAATGCAACAGATGAAAGGCACATCATGCTTACTTCCGTTCAACATCGGAAGATGTCCAGCAGTGCCATTAGCAAAAAACTGACCAGTGGGACCCAGGTACATCCATCTAATGGCTGGAGAAGTCTAGCTAGAAGTGGTCTTCATGGAAGAGTTGTGGCCAAAAAGCCCTATTTTCGATGTGGAAACAAGGCTAAGCGACTTAACTATGCATGAAAACATGCGCAGAAAAATGGAAACAAGTGCTCTGTACTGTTGAGCCAAAATCTGAATTATTTGAATGTAGGGATGAGCCGAACACCCCCCGTTCGGTTCACACCAAAACCTGCGAACAGACCTAAATTTTGCGCAAACTTTAGAACCCTATTAAATACAATGGGCTCGAACGTTCGAAATCAAAAGTGCTAATTATCAAGGCTAATATGCAAGTTATTGTCCTAAAAAGGGTTTGGGGACCCGGGTCCTGCCCCAGGGGACATGTATCAATGCAAAAAAAAGTTTTAAAAGCGGACGTTTTTTCGGGAGCATTGATTTTAATAATGCTTAAAGTGAAACAATAAAAGTGAAATATTCCTTTAAATTTCGTACCTGGGGGGGTGTATAGTATGCCTGTAAAGCAGTGCTTGTTTCCCGTGCTTAGAACTGTCCCTGCACAA
The DNA here is from genome assembly GCA_029206835.1 of Rana muscosa. Lineage (NCBI taxonomy): Eukaryota > Metazoa > Chordata > Amphibia > Anura > Ranidae > Rana > Rana muscosa. The sequence goes on along the minus strand of CM055123.1, from coordinate 215,461,320 downwards.
AGTGTAATTTCTGAAGGAAAAAAAGTAATTTAAAAGCACTCGTGGCTATAATGAATGGTCGAAAATACAGAGAAAAGTCATTGATAAAAATAAAAATAAAAAATGCATGGGGGTCCCCCCAAATTCCATTACCAGGCCCTTCAGGTCTGGTATGGATATTAAGGGGAACTCTGCGTCAATTAAAAAAAAAATTACGTGGGGTTCCCCCCAAATATCCATACCAGACCCTTTATCCGAGCACGCAACCTGGCAGGCCTCAGGAAAAGAGGGGGGCGAGAGAGCGCCCCCTCCTGAACCATACCAGGCCACATGCCCTCAACATGGGGAGGATGCTTAGGGGGTCTGTGACCCCTCAAAGCACCATGTCCCCATGTTGATGGGGACAAGGGCCTCATCCCCACAACCCTTGCCCGGTGGTTGTGGGAGTCTGCGTGCGGGGGGCTTATCGGAATCTGGAAGACCACTTTAACAAAAGGGGCCCCCAGATCCTGGCCCACCCATGTGAATTGGTAAGGGGTACTTTGTACCCCTACCATTTCACAAAGAAAGTGTAAACAATTGTAAAAAAAACACACAGACACAGTTGGGAAAGTCCTTTATTAAAAATGAAAAAATAAAAAATAAAAAACCCATTCAAGCGATGTAATCCAGGGTCCCGCGGTGATCCGATGTCCAGGGCTGCAGTCTCCACTCCACACGAAACCCCCATAACGTACGAGGGGGCGGGGTCACCCGTTACATCATAGGGTAAGCCCCAGCTTTCCCCGCTTGCCGGGGAATAGCCAATGACGTAGGCGGCATCCCGCCTATGTCATTGGCTATTCCCCACAAGCGGGGAAAGCCGGGGCTTACCCCTATGATCTGACGGATGACCCCGCCCCCTCGTACGTCAGACCCCGCCACGTCATTGGCTGAGCGGACCTGATGGGGAACTTGCTCTGCAGTGTAATAAATGAATAGACCCTGCCCCTTCTTATGTTCCCCATCAGGTCCGCTCAGCCAATGACGTAGGGGGCGGGGTCACCTTCACTGGGTGTAAGGCTGAGCGGACCCGATGGGAACAGGAGAAGGGGCGGGTTTATTCATTTATTACACTGCGGAGGAAGTTCCCCATCAGGTCCGCTCAGCCAATGACGTAGGCGGGGTCTGACGTACAAGGGGGCGGGCCCACCCGTCAGATCATAGGGGTAAGCCCCGCCTTTCCCCGCTTGCGGGGAATAGCCAATGACGTAGGCGGAATCCCGCCTACATCATTTTCTATTCCTCGGCAAGCGGGGAAAGCTGGGGCTTACCCTATGATGTGACGGGGGACCCCGCCCCCTCGTACGTCATGGGGGTTTCATGTGGATTGGAGACTGCAGCGCTGGACACTGGATTACATCGCTGGAATGGGTTTTTTATTTTTTATTTTTTTATTTTGAATAAAGGACTTTCCCAACTGTGTCTGTGTGGTTTTTTTTACAATTGTTTACACTTTCTTCGTGAAATGGTAAGGGTACAATGTACCCCTTACCAATTCACATAGGGGGGCTGGGATCTGGTGGTCCCCCTTGTTAAAGGGGTCTTCCAGATTCCGATAAGCCCCCCGCCCGCAGACCCCCACAACCACCGAGCAAGAGTTGTGGGGATGAGGCCCTTGTCCCCATCAACATGGGGGACATGGTGCTTTGAGGGCATGTGGCCTGGTATGGTTCAGTAGGGGGGGCGCTCTCTCGTCCCCCCCTCTTTTCCTGCGGCCTGCCAGGTTGTGTGCTTGGATAAAGGGTCTGGTATGGATTTTTTGGGGGAACTCCACGCCATTTTTTTATTTTATTTGGCGTGGAGCTCCCCTTAAAATCCATACCAGACCTGAAGGGTCTGGTATGGATATTTGGGGAAACCCCACGTAATTTTTTTTTTACATTTGACGCAGGGTTCCCCTTAATATCCATACCAGACCTGAAGGGCCTGGTAATTGAATTTGGGGGGACCCCCACGCATTGCTGGGAGCCGACAATTCATTATAGCCGCGAGTGCTTTTAAATGACTTTTTTTCCTTCAGAAATTACACTTTGTGCAGGGACAGTTCTAAGCACGGGAAACACTGCTTTACAGGCATACTATACCCCCCCCCCCCCCCCGGTATGAAATTTCAAGCAATAGTTCAGTTTTATTGTTTCACTTTAAGCATTATTAACATCACTTGTCCCGAAAAAACTGAAGTTTTTAAAACTTTTTTTTGCATTGATACATGTCCCCTGGGGCAGGACCCGGGTCCCAAAAACACTTGCATATAAGCTTTTAAAATTAGCACTTTAGATTTCTCCCATAGACTTTTACAGGGTGTTTTCGCGGCTTTTCGAATTTGCTGTCAACACCCCAAATTGTTCGCTGTTCAGCGAACGGGCGAACAGGCAATGTTTGAGTCGAACATGAGTTCGACTCGAACTCGAAGCTCATCCCTATTTGACTGTAGCAGGAGGCAGTTTTTTTGCTAAAGGGCCAGAAAGTAGTTCAATAATTAGTATCTGCAGGCAGCAGTGAAGCATGGTGGAGGTTCCTTGCAGGTTTTGGGCTGCATTAATCAAAATGGAGTTGGAGATTTGGTTATGATCAATGCTCAATGCTGAGAAATACAGGCAGATACTTATCCATCATGCCATACCATCAGGGAGGCGTGTTATTGGCCCCCACCTTATTCTGCAGCAGGACAACAACCCCATACAGCCAATGTCATAAAGAACTATCTTCAGCGAAAAAAAGAACTGGAAGTTATGGTTTGGCCCCCACAAAGCCTTAATATGAACATAATCGAGTCTGCCTGGGATTATACAAAGAGACAAAAGGATTTGAGGCAGCCTACATCCACAGAAGATCTATGTTTAGTTCTCCAGGATGTTTGGAACAACCTACCTGCTGCGTTCTTTTAAAAACTGTGTGCAAGTGTACCTAGAAGAAGAATTGATGCTATTTTTAAAGCAAAGGGTGGTCACCCCAAATATTGATTGTATTTGGATTTCTCATCTGTTCTGTTGTGTTACACTATGTGATTATTCTTGCTCTGTGTCTTTAAGATCTGTCCCCTTCTTTCTAGCTGAACTCTCTCTCTCACCGTAGTTCTTTATATATCTCCTCCACTTCCTGATTCTGGTCATTACTCCTGTATTTCTTCCATGCTAACATCTTACATGTGGCTTACAACTGCAACATTTTTCTACCTATGAATATCCATCATTAAACGGAACATTCGAAAGGATTCATCGTCTGTCGTCCTAACTGTGAGTTTATTCATTGAGTTAAACTGCCTGTATCGATGCAAGGGATGAATATCAAACCAGCTTGAGTAAGGCCTACTTAAACCTGGAGATGAATTTTATCGCTTTGTAGTTGAGACAGAACAGTAGAAAAACTGAGTTTCACAGCCTAATTACAAGATTTCTGCATGTCAGTACTGAAACAGACAAGATTTACTGCCCTCATAGCAAGACAGAAGGGACAGAGCAGCACATGGCAGCCTTATAGCCTGAGACAATCTGCACAGTGTCATATTTCAGCACACAGATCCTGCCTGCTTTCACAGTCAGTCTGCTATCATGAGTGACCAAGCTTCTATATGTGAACTCACATCTCCTTCCTCACAAGTTCCTGAAGAAACTGAGTTACCCAAACGCTCAGTTAAACCCACTTGGAAAGTAATGGAGAATTATGAAGCTTCAAGGACTGAATTGTCAAATAGCTTGGAATTAGTCTGGGAGAAAATCCTTGCTGAAGCCAATACAGTGTCTGTTGAACGTGAACTACTGACACTAGAGGGCGCCATTAAACAACTTTCTGCCTCATATGAGCTTTATCAGCTTACCAGCATCAAATTCACTAATGTCTTACAAAACATGAAGTCAGAAAATGCGATGATGCAATTAAAGCGCGTCAATGCTCTCAATATTGAAAGAGACAGTTTTATCCAGCAAACCAGATTAAAGGCAGAAGCAAAGATAAAGCTGTTACAGGACACTCCATCTCACAGATCTGTTTCCACCAGACGTTCTAAAAACTCGTCAAGATCCCATAGTTCAAGATACTCAACACTCAGTGAGCGACTTATTAATGCCCGCGCTGAAGTGGAAGCCAGCAAAGTGCAGGTGGAATATGCAGAAAAAAGAGCAGAGTTGGAAGCTCAGAGAGCAGAGTTGGAAGCGCAGTCAGCACGTCAAAGAGCAGAGTTGGAAGCGCAGTCAGCACGTCAAAGAGCAGAGTTGGAAGCTCAGAGAGCAGAGTCGGAAGCTCAGTCAGCACGTCAAAGAGCAACAATGGAAACCTTAAATGAACAGTGTAAACATGACGCAGCTATGGCAAAGCTAAGGGTCCTACAGCAAGCTATCAGTGCAGACGAAGGTGCAAGTGAGAAAGACAGCATTAACCTAAACATAGCAGATATGGAAGACCCCCTCAAACGCACTAAAGACTATGTCCTAAGCCACTGCAGTGCACACTCCATTGTCTCCAATGCTCCCGACTACATAGAGACTCCATCACAGCTTCAAGTTAAAGAGGTTCCAGCAACTTCCTGCACTCAAAATCACTCCACTGCATTTCCTACCTGCCTACCTTGCCTGCCTTTATACGTCACAGAGCATCAGCACAAGCTTCAAGCAAGTCATCAATCTCCAGTCATCGGTACAGGCTTGAATCAACGTACCATTGGAACAACTGACTTCAAGCAAGCAACTCACCTGGATGCATCTGCTGCACCATATTTCCCTGTGTCCTTTAACAACAATGTCAAAGATAACGCAATCAGCACCATACAGCCAACAGCATCTCACATAAAGGCGGAGACAACTGAGACAGAAGAGTTTGTGAGGTACATGCTTCGCAGAGAGCTCACAAAGACTGGTCTTACAAGTTTTGATGACCAACCTGAGAACTACAGAAGTTGGAAATGTGCCTTCAGAACTACAATCAGCAATATTGGCATTACAGCTGATCAAGAATTGAATCTGCTGATCAAATGGCTTGGTCCTCTATCTGCTGCACGTGTTAAGCCATTAAGATCGGTTTTCATGGACAATCCTACTGCAGGCCTCACAGCTGCATGGGAGCGACTAGAGCAAAGTTATGGCAGTCCAGAAGCTATAGAAAATGCTTTGTTCATGCGTCTGGAAACTTTCCCAAAGATATCCGGTAAGGACAACAAGGAGTTCCAGAGACTGAGTGACCTTCTCCTTGAGCTTCAGCTAACCAAGACAGACCCAAAACTACCTGGACTCAGTTACCTTGACACTCCATGAGGGGTAAACCCAATTGTCTCCAAGCTCCCGTATGGTTTGCAAGAGAAATGGACTGCACTAGGGTCATCATACAAAAGAGAGAACAAGGTTTCCTTCCCTCCATTCTCTTTCTTCTGTGAATTCATCAGGAAAATTGCAGAGACCAAGAATGATCCAAGTTTTTCCTACGGTGAGTACAGCCTCTTCTCACCCTTTCCTAAGAGTACCAGTCTTCAGGGCAACTATAGAAACCATAGAGGCCCAGTGTCCGTGAAAAAGACTGACATCCTTCCCACTCCTACCACAGTTCTGGCCACGAACAAACAGAGTAGGAAGATTGAAAACCCTAACAGAGAGTGTCCCATACACAAGAAGCCACACCCCCTCAATAAATGTATCGGCTTTAGGAAAAAGCCTCTGGAAGAGCGCAAGGAGCTTTTAAAGACATTTAGGGTATGTTTCAGGTGCTGTGCTTCTACAGAACATTTTGCAAGGGACTGTAATGTGTCCATCAAGTGCATAGAGTGTGGCTCTGAAGAACATGTGCAAGCCCTCCATCCTCTTGAGCCCAGCTCTGCACAACCTGCCAACACTCCTCCCAGGTTAACGCATGGCGGGGAGAATACAGACCAAGTGCCTAATTCTACCATCATTTCTTCATCCTGCACTGAAGTTTGTGGAGAAGACCGCTGTGGTAAGTCCTGTGCTAAGAGATGCTTGGTGAACATATACCACAAGGATCAACCAGAAAAGTCTCTAAAGGCATATGCTATCTTAGACGATCAGAGCAATCGATCACTTGCAAAATCGGAATTGTTCAATCTATTTGAAATAAAAGGCGAAGCTCAACCTTACACCTTGGGTACCTGTAGTGGAACTATAGAGGTTTCTGGAAGAAGGGCTCATGGACTCATGGTATCTTCTCTCAAAGGTAACTTGCAATTACCCTTACCTACACTTGTTGAGTGCAATCAGATACCTGCTAACAGGGAAGAAATCCCTACTCCAGCTGCTGCTTTCTATCACCCTCACCTCAAGGTAATAGCAAATGAGATACCGCCGCTTGACAAAGATGCTCAGATCCTTCTTCTGTTAGGAAGAGACATTCTAAGAGTTCACAAGGTACACAGACAAGTCAGTGGACCCCCAGATGCCCCATTTGCCCAGCGCACGGGTCTAGGGTGGGTCATCATAGGCAATGTCTGCATAGGCAAAATGAAAAGACCTACCAACATTTCGTCATTCAAGACAAATGTTCTGCCAAATGGCGGAAACACTTACTTTGAGCCATACCCACATCACTACTGGGTGAAAGAGAAGATAGCCAGCCACGAATGGCAACATGGTATCTCAGGTGACACAAGCCCTTTCTCCTGCCATGATGGCGACTTCGGCTCTACAGTGTTTAAAGCAACCAGTGAAGATGACATACTGGCTCCTTCAATGGAAGACAAAGAATTCATCAAGGTAATGGACAAGGAGTTCTTTCAAGATGACTCCAATAACTGGGTAGCACCCCTACCCTTTCGTCTCCCAAGAGAGAGATTGCCCAACAACTTACAGCAGGCCATCAGTAGATTCTCCTCCTTAAAGCGAAACTTAAGCAGGAAACCAGAGATGCAAAAGCACTTTGTGGACTTTATGCAAAATGTATTTGACAGAGATCATGCAGAGCCTGCTCCCCCACTAAAGGAGGGAGAAGAATGCTGGTACCTTCCATCCTTTGGCGTGTATCACCCACGCAAACCAGACCAAATCAGAGTTGTCTTTGATTCCAGTGCTCAGCACGAAGGTGTTTCTCTTAACAACATGCTCCTTACTGGACCCAACTTGAACAACAGTCTAATAGGAGTCTTGATTCGTTTCAGACAAGAGCCTGTAGCAGTAATGGCTGACATTCAACAGATGTTTCACTGCTTCATCGTCAGAGAAGACAACAGAAACTACCTCAGGTTTCTATGGCACAAGGACAATGACCTCAACAAGGAAGTTATAGATTATCGCATGAAGGTACATGTCTTCGGTAACAGTCCTTCCCCAGCAGTGGCAACTTATGGGCTAACGAGAACAGCTCAGACTGGAGAAGTTGAATATGGATCTGATGCCCGTCAATTTGTTGAAAGAAACTTCTACGTTGACGACGCACTTAAGTCCTTTCCAACTGCTAAAGAAGCAATTGATCTTCTCACCAGAACAAAGGAGATGCTGTCTGTAGCAAACCTTAGACTGCACAAGATTATATCCAACAGCCAGGAACTTATGAATGCCTTTCACTCTGAGGACTATGCCACTAGTCTAAAAAACCTTGACTTAGGTACAGATGTGCCTCCTGTACAGCGAAGTCTGGGTTTGTTGTGGAACATCAAGCAAGACAAATTCACCTTCCAAGTGTCAACTTGTGACAAACCCTTCACTAAGAAAGGAGTCCTGTCCGTGGTGAATAGCATCTATGACCCACTGGGTTTCCTTGCTCCAGTTACCATTCAAGGTAAGATTTTACTAAGACAGTTGTCTACTGAGAACATAGACTGGGATACTCCCTTGCCTAGTGAGAATCAACACAAGTGGAAAAGGTGGAGATATTCTTTGAAGTCACTAGAAAAACTTCAGATTCCCCGTTGCTATGTTCCAGGATCCACTTCAACTGCTAACCGGAGAGAGATTCATATTTTCTCTGATGCATCAGTTGAAGCTATTGCTGCAGTAGCCTATTTGAAGACCTCTGAACTGAATGGAGAATCACACTGTAGTTTTGTCCTAGGCAAAGCAAAACTCACACCCAAGCCTGCACATACCATACCAAGACTTGAACTTTGTGCAGCCGTGCTAGCAGTAGACATTGCCGAGGTCATACGAAGTGAAATGGACACTAGAATTGATTCTTTCACCTTCTATACAGACAGTAAGGTAGTACTTGGTTACATAAACAACCAAACAAAACAATTTTATGTGTTCGTCAGCAACAGGGTTGAACGCATCAAGAGATTCTCGCTACCAAGTCAATGGCATCACGTTCCCACTGAACTCAACCCAGCTGACTGTGGGACCAGAGCCGTGTCACCTGCTGCTCTTCAGGACAGCTTATGGCTGTCACCTCCAAGGTTTCTGTGTGAGGACTCTTACTTACTCCCTATTGACACCACCTATGGGCTAGTAAACCCTGAAGATGATAAGGAAATAAGAACTGTGAACACCTCACTCCACACTTCTGTAAGTACAAAACAGAAGCTGCGGTCACACCATTACGAGCATCAATGGAAGCAGGTGCAGCATCTAGCCAATGTGTTCTGGCATCGCTGGAAGAAAAAGTATCTTCACCACCTTCAAGGTCGTAACAAATGGCAAGCATCTAAGCCGAATCTTAAGGTTGGAGACCTCATCCTTCTAAAAGACAAGGAAGTTTGTCGGAATGAGTGGCCTATGGGTCTTATTACTAAAAGTTATGCCCAGCGACGATAACAAAGTCCGGAAGGTAGAAGTCAAGGTAACCAAGGGAGGATCGACACGAACCTTTAGTCGACCAATTACAGAGCTAGTACTTCTTTTGCCAGGTGAGTGACTTGTGCAAGGACTAGCCATGCTGTTGGCACGGCGGGGAGTACATTGCTGCCATCTACAGGTTCTACTCAGAACTTTGGAATTATTTGAAGACATCATACTGTGACTTTATGTTCTTCATCCTGTTGAACTTACGTTTATTATTTGCTTGTTGCATGTTTTTTATTACAGGTTCCAGGACATTCGTCAGTATTGGACTTTTTGAAAATATATATATTAGTTTAAGGTTATGAAATCTAAAGATTTCAGACGGGGAGTGTTGTGTTACACTATGTGATTATTCTTGCTCTGTGTCTTTAAGATCTGTCCCCTTCTTTCTAGCTGAACTCTCTCTCTCACCGTAGTTCTTTATATATCTCCTCCACTTCCTGATTCTGGTCATTACTCCTGTATTTCTTCCATGCTAACATCTTACATGTGGCTTACAACTGCAACGTTTTTCTACCTATGAATATCCATCATTAAACGGAACATTCGAAAGGATTCATCATCTGTCGTCCTAACTGTGAGTTTATTCATTGAGTTAAACTGCCTGTATCGATGCAAGGGATGAATATCAAACCAGCTTGAGTAAGGCCTACTTAAACCTGGAGATGAACTTTATCGCTTTGTAGTTGAGACAGAACATGTTCATTTACTTTGCATTTTGGTAATAAATAAAAATATACTATTAACACTTGTATTTCTGAAAGCATTCTTAATTTTTATTTTATTTTTTACACCTGCCTAAAACCTTTGCACAGTAGTATACACTTTAACTCTGGAGCATCAACATTTATGCGCCAAAACAGGACATGGTAGTGATTGCAATTTATCTAAAATGTTTGATGGTTCACTGATCATTCCCTTTTCTCACCAGTCCCTGCTTTCCATGTACCTTGTATCCATTTAACACCCTAAATGTAAAGATTTTTATGGGCAAAAATCATTCATAACAAAAATATTTTGCTGAAAAATGCCCAAATTTTGAGGTTTATGGCCAAGACTAGGGACACACCAAGCAGGTCCTGCCAGGGCTGGACTGGGACCAAAATTTGGCCCTGGACTTCATCCAGACCGGCCCACTTTAATTCAATAAAATGCTGCCCCCCACCCCCCCAAAAAATCACGCCCACTAAAAGGCCCCTACATCCATTATTGTATATCATGAGAGGGTGAGCGAGAGGGGAATGAGAGAGAGAGAGGGAGGGTTGAGGCAAAGGGGATGAGAGGGGGTGGGTGAGAGAGGGGGTGAGTGTAAGAGAGAGGGAGTGAGTGTAAAAGAGAGGGGGTGAGTGTAGGACCCCTTTCACACTGAGGCGTTTTTCAGGCGCTTTTTGGCTAAAAATAGCGCCTGTAAAGCGCCTGAAAAACGCCTCCGCTGCAGTCCCAGTGTGAAAGTCCTCCAAGCAGCATCTTTGGGGCGGTGGAGAAGCGGTGTACACACTACTCCTGCCCATTGAAATTAATGGATGAGAGACAGAGGAGGGAGCTGAGAGACAGAGGAGGGGTCTGAGAGACAGAGGAGGGGTCTGAGAGACAGAGGAGGGGTCTGAGAGACAATGGGAGGGAGCTAAGAGACAATGGGAGGGAGCTAAGAGACAATGGGAGGGAGCTGAGAGACAATGGGAGGGATCTGAGAGACAATGGGAGGGAGCTGAGAGACAATGGGAGGGAGCTGAGAGACAATGGGAGGGAGCTGAGAGACAGAGGAGGAGCTGAAAGACAGAGGGGGAGCTGAGAGACAGAGGGGGAGCTAAGACACAGAGGGGGAGCTGAGACACAGAGGGGGAAGCTGAGAGACAGAGGGGGAAGCTGAGAGACAGTGGAGGGAGCTGAGAGACAGTGGAGGGCGCTGAGAGACAGTGGAGGGAGCTGAGAGACAGTGGAGAGGTCTGAGAGACAGTGGAGGGGTCTGAGAGACAGAGGAGGAGAGCTGAGAGACAGAGGAGGGGTCTGAGAGACAGAGGAGGAGAGCTGAGAGACAGAGGAGGGGTCTGAGAGACAGAGGAGGGGTCTGAGAGACAGAGGGGGGTCTGAGAGACAGAGGGGGGGTCTGAGAGACAGAGGGGAGCTGAGAGAGAGAGGAGGGGGATAAAAGAGGGGGGGACTGAGAGACAGGGGAACTGAGAGACAGAGGGTGGAACTTAGAGACAGAGGGGGTCTAAGAGACAGAGAGGGAGCTGAGAGACAGGGGGAGCTGAGAGACAGGGGGGCTGAGAGACAGAGGGGGTGGCTGAGAGACAGTGGAGGGGTCTGAGAGACAGTGGAGGGGTCTGAGAGACAGACAGAGGGGGGTCTGAGAGACAGAGGGGGAGCTGAGAGACAGAGGGGGGCTGAGAGACAGAGGGGGGGCTGAGAGACAGAGGGGGGGGGCTGAGAGGCAAGTGGAGGGGTCTGAGAGACAGACAGAGGGGGGTCTGAGAGACAGAGGGGGAGCTGAGAGATAGAGGGGGAGAGCTAAGAGACAGAGGGGGGTCTGAGAGATAGAGGGGAGCTGAGAGACAGAGGAGGGGCTAAAAGAGGGGGGACTGAGAGACACGGGAACTGAGAGACAGAGGGGGGTCTAAGAGACAGGGGGGTCTGAGAGACAGAGTGGGGAGCTGAGAGACAGAGGGGGGAGCTGAGAGACAGAGGGGGAGAGCTGAGAGATAGAGGAGGGTCTGAGAGGCAGAAGGGGAGCTGAGAGACAGAGGAGGAGAGCTGAGAGACAGAGGAGGAGAGCTGAGAGACAGAGGAGGAGAGCTGACAGAGGAGGGGTCTGAGAGACAGAGGGGGGTTCTGAGAGACAGAGGGGGGTCTGAGAGATAGTGGGGGGGCTGAGAGACAGGAGGGGGCTGAAAGAGGGGGGACTGAGAGACAGAGGGGGGACTGAGAGACAGAGGGGGCAGAGAGACAGAGGGGAGGGCTGAGACAGACCACATAGCACTGTCCCTTTCTGCAGTCCCTCCTCTGCTCACCTCCCCACTGTCTCAGTGTTCTGGCATGTTTGTGTAGGATGCCAGGTACCTGATGGCCATCAGCGGCAGCGCCGAGTCTCCCTCTTGATCTGGAGGGTGCTCACGCTGCTCTGCTCCTTACAGCGGTGCATGTTCTCTTCCTCCGCGCTCCCAGTCAGCCTGGACTTCTGGCCCAGGCCGCATGGTTCCTGGAGCAGAGAGGAGGTGGAGGAATCGAGGTTCTGGGAGCGCCGGGGTGGCCGCGCTCGCTACTGTCCGCCTCTTCGGTGGTCAGGGAGGGGGTGGAGCTCTTCTCCCTCAGAATTTTACATCCAACTGCCCTCCTCGATGGCCACCTTCCCCGAATCCCCACCGCTGTTTGCTGCCACGCTCCCTCTGCCGCCGAACTACATAAAAAAACAGGCCACAAAAAAAAAGAAAAAAAAAATATTTTTTTGTGAGGGCCGCTATTTGCAGCCACGCTCCCGCTGCCGCCGAACTGCATAAAAAAAACGGGCCACAAAAAAATAAAAAAATAAATAATTTTATTTTTATTTTTTTTAAATTGCCCACGGAGCCATCGGTCAGCCGGGAAACTCCCGGTAGTCCCTATAGCCAGTCCATCCCTGGGTCCTGCACCTCAATTCTATTAAGAGGATTGAAATGCTGCCTCTTGCCGTCAAGTCAAATGCAAGTTCTGCTGGAGCAACCTACATTGCAATGCCTATGTATTATTAAGAGGAAAAAAAAATACTTGGTTCAACACCTTTATCCTCCTGCATTGAAGTCAGATATGTGATCATTGCCTCTCCTAAAACTGCAGAAAATTCTAAATATGACTCTTTAAATAGACATGTAATGGAAGAGACCCTGTAAACTTTATAGGGCTAGCCAACCTAAGTAAATACAAGGGTCTTAAGGGCATTTACCCCCAAGGCTCTCCCAGCCATTTGTTCTTCGTGTCTAATTAATGCCATTAATTCCAATGAAATGAGAGTCAGAATGTTAGACCAGCCAACAAAATGGCTGTTGTGTTGTTACTGGGGAGTTGACATGCTAATCTGAGCACTCATTAAACTGCCAGAATATACTTTGGATTTGCTTGTCTACCCAATGAATTCCACGTCCTTGCTCTGTCCCCTGGTCACACCTGTCAATTATTCCCAAAGCAAAACTATCAATTTGACCTCCATTATGTCATACCCATTTGCTAAAACATAAGCCCTGATGTCAGGAGTAGGTCATTGCCATCTTGTTGACCTAGCTGGAACTTCAAAAGGACAGAAGTATCATCACAAAGCCTTGGCTTACGAGCTCTTCACTTGTGTACTATTCAAATAATTGAACATGGCAGCAGTACTGAACCAACTATGGCGTTTAGCCATCAAGTTAATTTTATGAACCTTACGTAACAAAGTAGAAAAAAAAATAGAGGGCTAAACAAACAAATAAAGTAAACAAAAGGCAGAGGTGAAGGTGTTCGAAAGAGACAGTTGCCCCGGGGCACCTGTCAGATGTGAAATTTAGTGTGGAGTTTTGGCATGTCTTCAGTTTAAACGCGCTAAAGAATGTTGTAAAAAACAGGTGTTGTATGACACAAACAATAATTATTTTTCACCTTGATGGATGTTCGTTTAATCTGTTCCTTACATGGTATCTAAACTAATGCCAAAAGCAGCATTCAGGACATTGAGCATGGTGTTTATGTGACATAAATCACTATTTAATTTGCTCTCCCCTTGACTTGTGAGGTATGAAGTGCATAAACATTGAGGTTAGACATTAGTGAATTCAGGTCCAGTGAACTCTGAGCCTCAGGTGAACTTTTTTAACTGCAATAAGAGCTCAAGCTAAATACACACCCCAGACCTAAGTAAAAGCCCTCTGCCCTCATCCTTGTGTTCTGGAATTAAGTACATGCCCCCGTGGCTTTTAAAATCCTTGTGATTTACAATAACAGTAGACATGTACTCTTTATAACAGTATAACTAAGGGGTGAAAAGCACAGACAGAAGCAATTTGAAACATTTGACTATATAATGACTAAAACCCTAGCAATGCACTTCTATTATTTGGTCCCTTTTGCTCTGTTAAATATACCATTGAAAGTGCTTTGTTATATATCTATGTTATGGAGAATTGGAATTGGTCTAGGTTCCGCACCCCTATATTTTTATCCATTGTCCTCTTACAGGAAAGATAATTGAGCGTTTTCACCCTAGGACTGGAAATAGGCTACTGTCAGTATCACCATGCAAAAAATAAAGGGGAAAAAAGCCTGAAAAAACTAACAGAAAGTAATTTTATATCCATTGTCCTTGTACAGTAAGGTAAGTGAGCGGAAGGTGAGTGAACAGAAGTATTTTATATCCATTGTCCTTGTAAAGGAAGGTAAGTGAGCGTTTTCACCCTAGGACTGGAACTTGGTTACTGTTAGTATCACCATGTAAAAATAAAGGGGAAAAAAATCCTGAAAAAAAAAACAAATACAGCCTCCACATATAAGGACTGGTAAGCTGCAATGTAATATATTTTTGGTTTTGGGTTTAGCTAGGCTTATACCATGCCATCCAGTTATAGTGAGGTTTGCCAAAATTAAAATGCATTTACTAAATTACAGCGTCCCGAGAAATTCTTCTGTTCCAGATACAAAAAGGCAAAAGAGAATGCTTTGCAGTTCTCTGCCCATCATCCAATAGAGCCCTGTAGTATTATTATTCAGGATTTATATAGAGCCAACAGTTTGCACAGCTCTTTACATGAACGCAGACAGTACAGTTACATTAAAATGCAATACAAGCAGAATCATAAGGCCCTGCTCTTTAGAGCTTACAATCTAAAAGGGAGGTTCAAGTGATACAAAAAAGGTAATAATTGTGGGGGGGTGAGCTGATGGAGCCTTAGGCCCCTTTCACACAGGCGCCTCCGTTTGGCGAACTCTGTTTGCTCAGCGGGGAATAGCCCCGCAGATCCCCGCTGAGTAGGCGAATGACGTCTCCGTTTACAGTGCAGAGTGGAGACAGACACAGTCCTGCTCTCCTCTATGGGGAAATCAGGTGAAAATAGACAGCCTGTAGACAGGATCAGATCGGATAGCGGCGGATGTCAGCGGACATGTCATTGCTGACATCCACCACTCCATAGGGGAGACTGGAAGGACCATTCAGGTCCACCTGAAAAACTGACAGGCTGACCTGATCGGACAGCCCTTTTGAAAAGGGCCCTTATTAGACTTGTGGTGAAAGTGATAAGATGGAATTTCTTTTTAGTTTAGGAAAGCAACTCTGTACTTTACTATAATTACTGATCTAATATATAGATTGCCCAAGTTAAAAGGCAACTTTGCCAAGTTGAAAACTCACCTGTGTTCTAAGTAGGCACATATCAATCTAGTCCTTAAGTTAAATCATTTTAGAGATATGTATAAAGTAGTTGATCACAACCTGCTGCAGGCAACAGTGCAGGAGTTCAATGCCAGGACCAACAATAGGTGACACACTGGTCAGCTGTCAACTGTAAGACACCTGTAAAATTGCTGTAGAACTGTTTACACTGTTATAGTATGAGGAATATTTTTCACTCCCAGACGTGGCTTAGCAGAAGATGTAAAAGGAGCCGGTAAAGCTAATCTTAATTTGCTTTTACTTGTACACGCATTTATAAGTGTGTAAATACATTTCTTCTTACAAGGTATTCATTTCTAGTTTCAAGAACTAGGCTGGCCATAAACTGGACATTTTTTTAAGAAGATCTGGTGAAGGTTCCAAATAAAATCCTTTTTTGGTATCATCATACATAAACATTATCATCATATTTTCCAATTGTTTTATGCAATATGTGCAAGTTGGTCAGTTACTGGCTCTGATCATTTGTCCTATAAAAAGCCGCAGGTATATTTCATATTGAAAACACCCAATATTCCAATGGCCCTTTATATTGATGTGTGAATAAGAATGCAGCGCTAAATTCAGATAGAGACCAAAATCTTAAGGTCTCCAAAATAAACATGAATATAAATATAAATGAAAACAATGAAGTGAGTCCACAAAATGTCTGTTCAAAGATCCATGGTGAAGAAATAAAAAAACACACGTGAAACAATATGGGTCATCGAGTAACTTCTGAAGGGAAAGAGAGATTGAATACTCTTACCGGAACTGATGGATCCGCAGGTTAGGCAAATCATATGGGCATAAGAAATCTCAATGGAGGTTCACCTTTGCTTGTCTGAAGGCTGGATCAAACGAATCTCAGATGGCAACTCTCCAGCAGGCTTCCCAACTTGAAAGAAGGCCCTGGATTCGACAACGATCACGGTAGTCCTCAGATGGAACAGGAACAGCCTCCAGTCTGGAGGTACTTTCCAAAATTGAGATTGCAACAAGGAGAAGACATCAACTCAATCGACCAAACATGAAAAAGAAAATGAGGGGAATGCTCCGATAGTGCAGGTCAATGCTGGTTTATTGAAAACTGACAAAGTAAAAGTGATCACATTAAAGTAAAAGCATTAAAAAAGGGCAGTGAGTGGAGTGGTGTACCAAGCCCAATATATTGATAACATTTTCAAATATTATCTACAAAGAATACATTTCCCAAAAAATTAGTATTTTGTATTCTGCCTATGTCACATTTCCACGGTCATACTCAACAAAGTGACTTGTTGCCTTAGGAGACTAATGCCGTGTACACACGATCGGTTTTACCGATGAAAACAGTTTGATGGACTTTTCTCATCGGACAAACCGATCGTGTATGGGCCCCATCGGTCTTTTTTCCATCGGTGAGAAAAAATAGAACATGTTTTAAATTTATCCGATGAGGAAAAAAACGATAGGAAATTCCGATCGTCTGTGTGGAACTCCATCGGACAAAAAACCCACGCATGCTCAGAATCAAGTCGACGCATGCTCAGAAGCATTGAACTTAATTTTTCTTGGCTTGTCGGAGTGTTTTTCGTCACAGCGTTTGGGACAGTCGGATTTTTGACTGATGGTGTGTAGGCAAGACTGATAGAAGTCAGCTTCATCGGATTTCCGATGGAAAAATCCATCGGATTAGAAACTATAGGAAATCCGATCGTGTGTACAGGGCTTTACTGGTAACAGACGTCAGCATTGCTTAGGTCAGTTACGCAGCTTGCAAAATTGAATAGCAGCATTTTCAGTGCCTTTAATACTCCTTTTCTAAATCAATCTGCAGCCTATTCATATGTTGGATACTAAGAATAGTTCAGCATATTTCTTGGACCGTGAAAAGATCTCACAATTCCAGCTTGCTATTTAGTGACAGTTTCAATGTTTCTGCAGACCTGTGGCAAAGAACACTCATACGCCTACCCAACATGGAAAGTGCTGAGGCATTGTGAGTTTGGAATATGATGCACGGAAAGTTCTACTTTCATCAATCTGTGGTGGATTAAATCCTTCTATCGTGATCCTTGAATGTTGCGTGGGCAGGGGATTTGTTTGCCTTTCGCCAGTTAAAGCTGAATGATTTTATTAAGGAAATCACACTCAGCCCGCCCCTGGTCATGTTCCCTTTTCGATGCACACAAGAAAAAAAATACGCTCCAGGTCCCTTTCAAAAAAGGTGTGAGAGTTGAACAAAGAAAACTGGAGTGTGTGAATTTTATCCCCCAAGCCTATTCAGCTGGGTTAAATTCACATCCTTGTATAAGAAGTATGAACCTGCTGTCCTTTCAAGGAAATTGCTTCTCATGGCCAAGGAAGGTCTAATGAATTCTTGCAGCAGCCAACACTTGTTAATAAGGTGTAAAGTTGGTGAGGATGGCATCATTTTATTCCATCCTCTGAACATGAAAAGCTGAACTTTTCCTGATCTCTACTGGAAGGTTATATTCAACCCGTTTACAAAAGAAACCGTCAAGACCATCACTGCCAATTTCTCAAATCCTAAAATGGTAATGTACCAACAGTTGGAAAGATAAACCTAGTCTTACTGGTGAGATCTCAGCATTTCAAACTTAACAGGCAGACCCCCCCCACCCCACTCGCCAACAATTCACTATCCTTTTGAAAGTGATCATCAACTACTTTGTGCACGTTGGAGAGACTTTGCAAATTCTCAGACATTAACAAAACTGCTGATATTATCACACTTGTCAAATTAGCAAAAAGCACGCTTACCAGAACTATGAATTTCCCTTTGCGTGAAAGGTGATAGGGAGTGAGTGTGCAAAGTTACAATTCCAAGGTGTAAAAAGCCAAAGCCATGACAATCCTCCAACGTCTTTTTGCTACACAAGCTGGCCTATAGGCAACCAATGCTGCCCACACACAGATCTGTCAGATGAATTACACCAACAATTGTGTAAGAGTCTGCCATACCAGATCATTCTGAGTTGGGTTGTTCTCTGTAGACCTTCATTCTGAATTGTAAAAGATGTTTAACCGACATATCAAATCTGAGTGTGTGTGTCCAAATTTAATGGTATATGTGTACTGATTATAAATAACAGGCAGCAATAACAAAAGTACCAGGAGAGCTGGATAGGCAAACACATTTCTTTGCCTTTTAAAATTGAAAAATATTTGCTACAATCGCTATTCTTAAGTTAAAATCAATCATATTTGGTTAGCAGATATATTGTCTTTTAGATGACCCACTTACCATACAAATAAAACCCTCCTCTGCTCCAGATTAAATGTGCCTAAAGGTTTAAACTTGACACATCCCAGGAAGGCTATGGGGCACCACTGGTAGCATCAGGTGACATTGAAGTAATTCCATAGGATTTGGAAGTTGGAAATTCTGACCTATAGCCAATCCAATTATAAATACACACTTGTAACCTGTGTGATCAGGGGTACACATCTGGTTCAAATTTGTTTATTGAATTTTATCAAATTACAGAGAAATAATAATAAAAAAATAAAAAAATAAAAATAAAGCAACAATCACAGTAATCACTACAATAGGTTCAAAATTAGCATATGAAATCATATATATATCATGGATCAAGAGACAATTGCTTCACTCAATAATCAGAGTGAGTTACTTCACTTAGTCTAAATAAAGTGTATACTCAGAATGAGAAATACAATTGAAGCCTTAAAGGTAAACACCTAAGGAGGATAAAGAAATGTATTAAAGCCTCAAAAGGTATGAGACAGAATGATAGGGGTACACATCTGAATCACTGGGAAAAAATAGTTGTCAGTGGTTAGCCTGGTCCCGTACGATCTAATTTTTTAAATCAATAGCTCTTAGGGAACCCTGTCAGATTGAGAGTAATATATATATATATATATATATATATATATATATATATTAGTGTATACACAGTATCTCACAAAAGTGAGTACACCCCTCACATTTTTGTAAACATTTTTTTATACCTTTTCATGTGACAACACTACAATGTAAAGTAGTGAGTGTCCAGCTTGTAAAACAGTGTAAATTTGCTGACCGCTCAAAATAACTCAACACACAGCCATTAATGTCTAAACCGCTGGCAACAAAAGTGAGTACACCCGTAAGTGAAAATGTCCAAATTGGGCCCAAAGTGTCAATATTTTGTGTGGCCACCATTATTTTCCAGCACTGCCTTAACCCTCTTGGGCATGGAGTTCACCAGATCTTCACAGGTTGCCACTGGAGTCCTCTTCCACTCCTCCATGACGACATCACGGAGCTGGTGGATGTTAGAGACCTTGCGCTCCTCCACCTTCTGTTTGAGGATACCCCACAGATGCTTAATAGGGTTTAGGTCTGGAGACATGCTTGGCCAGTCCATCACCTTTCTTGTGCATCATCTTTAGAAGAAGCTTCCTTCTGGGACGACAGCCATGAAGACCAATTTGATGCAGTGTGCGGCGTTTGGTCTGAGCACTAACAGGCTGACCCCCCCACCCCTTCAACCTCTGCAGCAATGCGGGCAGCACTCGTATGTTTATTTCCCAAAGACAACCTCTGGATATGACGCTGAGCATGTGCACACAACTTCTTTGGTCGACCATGGCGAGGTCTGTTCTGAGTGGAACCTGTCCTGTTAAACCGATGTATGGTCTTGGTCACCGTGCTGCAGCACAGTTTTAGGGTCTATGCCATCTTTATGTAGAGCAACATTTATTTTTTTCAAATCCTTACAGAGTTCTTTGCCATGAGGTGCCATGTTGAACTTCCAGTGACCATTATGAGAGAGTGAGAACGATAACACCAAATTTAACACACCTGCTCCCCATTCACACCTGAGACCTTGTAACACTAACAAGTCACATGACACCAGGTAGGGAAAGTGGCTTATAGGGCCCAATTTGGACATTTTCACTTAGGGGTGTATTCATTTTTGTGTTGTCACATGAACAGATATAATAAAATATTTACAAAAATGTGAGGGATGTACTCACTTTTGTGAGATACTGTATATATATATATATATATACACACACACACACACACTGAATACATACTGTATATTCCATTTTACTGAACACTTAAGAAGGGGCATTCTACTGTTTCCCAAACTAGGAAGTCCTGTTTTTGCCTATTATAAATGACCTTTACCCTTTATTTCTTTGATGGTGACATGCCTTTAAAGCTCCTTAGAAGAAGGTCAGTGTTTATATTTTTATACAACTTATTTAGCAGCCTAGTCTGTTTCAAAAGAAAGGAGATCTTCTGCCTGTAAAGAGTTTGATTTCCTGCCATTGACAGAAATTAGCCTATACCTATTCCTTAACAGCCATGTAGTATAACACTTGCTGTGAGCATTGACACTTATTCATCCCTTTGTAGAGGGCCAGTCTGAGGAAGCCATAATCAACCTGTCTGGAAGAGGGGTCATTTGCACCAAGCCTCTAGGTGACCTTTGGGACACAGCCTCAAAGACCCCCCTTCCCCCTTCATAGGATAGGGCTTCCTTCCTGTAGAATACAGATATTTAAATAGTACAAGAGAGGAACCCAACACTAATCAGGATGCTACATGCTAAACTTATTCCAGGATCAGAACCTAGCCAAGAATGCAAATAACCGTTTAATAGAAAAAAATCAGAGATGAGCAGGAATTTTGCTGGCTTCTAAATTAAATCAACTCTTTAATCACTTAGTATGTTTCAGTTTGGAATTGTGTTGGTTAGTTGACAATGGCAACAGAAGATCATCCTTTCTTGTTGAGGCCCACAGCATTTGAGTGATTTCTGGGACTACAGTTACTAGGATTAAAATGATTACCAATTACCCCATAGTACATATAGCTCCAACCCTAGCCAATTGTGAATACAATTGAAGTAGTAACTGATACACAAGGGGTAGGTACAACCAATATGGCATGTATCTGGCCCATATTGATTCTGCCTGCCCAGCAAAAGATCAGGAATTGTGCCCAGGAATCAGATTTAACCAAAAACTCATGCCAAAAGTCTAATTATGAAATGGTTCCAAGTCTTCTCTACTGATTATTTACTGAACTCCAATTAGGTATTAGATTTTACTGCTCTTTATAGATGGTTTCTCTTGAGATTGCCTTATTAAATATGAGATAGCGGTCATTACAGGAAGTCCCTGAGTTACGAACATCCGACTTGCGAACGTCTCCTACTTATGAACGGGAGGCTGCGTGGCCACTTTTCGATGGCGGGCACATTCGACGGAACCTTTTTGACGGCAGGCACATTCGACGGAACATCGGAAAACAACATATCTGCCGTTCTGTGCAGCGCGGCCACTTTTCGACGGCGGGCACATTCGACGGCACAACGGAAAAGGACGTATCTGCCGTTCTGCGCATGCTGTTCCGACTTACGAACATATTCGACTTAAGAACAAACCTACAGTCCCTAGCTCTTTCGTAACTCGGGGACTGCCTGTATAACAGTTGTGTCGATTTGCAGGGCAATTTTTCTGTTTCTAACGTTTTTAACTTATTCATGGCATTGTATCTTTGTGTGCGTTAATACACTGGTTTGACTAGCACAAAAGGAAAAAAAAGGGCTTTCTTGGTTATTGGAACGGTTCATCTAAAGGCAGATGCTCATTTTGGAAGATCACAACTTCAATAAAAGAGGCTCTTCATGGCAAGTATGTGAGGTCCCCTTTAGTGAAGTACATGCCAGAGGTACAATAAATTAAAAACACACTTGAAGAAGCCCTCACCAGTAGCCTATAAACAGAAGCCGAATAAATAAATAAATATACACATCCCTGCATTGATAATCAATTTACTCTGGCCTTTACAGCATTTGCCCAAATCCTGGGTTCCACCATACTGGAGTTGTGTTATGACTGAGGGGTGGACTACCTGCAGAACTCAGTTACAGTGTAACATCTACCCTTCCCTAATGTACTCCTACCTTCCCTTTTCCTAGGTTGAAGGGGCCTCTAGGGATATAGACAGCTACTTACAAGATGCTACATTAGAGCCAGTTTGTCTGTTGATTCTGACATTATCAATTTAAAATTCTTGAAAAGTATATTGTTTTTAATTAAGCAGATTTATACTTACCTGCTCTGTGCAATGGTATTGATCCTCCTCTTCTGGGGTACCTCACTGGCGATTTTGGCTTCTCCTCTTCTGTGTTTGCCACCATAACAAACAGCTTGCTATGGGGGCAAATGTGCGGGCTTGCTCCTGAACTGGGCTGTATGTGTCCATAGACGCACACAGTGCTGCTGGGCCCAGACCCCTGTTCTCTGCTCACTGGAATTCACTGACAGCAGCAGGAGCCATTGGCTCTCTATTTTCTCAGCAAAGCCTGCAAGATCAGAAAGAGAGGGAGATAAGATCTGCAGTCAGGTGCAGGGCTGGTTCGATGCAGGAGTCAGGTAAGTGTTAAGCCTAGTGCACACTTCTAGTTTTTTTTTCATTCAACCCAGCAGGGCTGAACAAAAAAAACTGACAGCTCAGAAGGAGCTGCTGTACTAACTATGCAATGTTAGTGTAGCGGCCTCTCCTCTCTCCCTTGCTTTATCGGTTATATGGCTGTTGTCTAGGGGTACCTGGGAGAGAGAGATGATACACACCATGGCCCATGTCCTCCATAACTAAGAGGTGAAGGCCAGAAGATTGGGCTTTTGTGTAGGTGTCCTAGAGTCAAGTCCAGTCCTTCGTCCCTGGCTCCTTTGCTTAGTAACCCAAGTTCCACACAGTGAATAGGTACAACTCAGTTTTATTCTTCTTGCCAAGCAATAAAACAGTCTTTCTCCTTTTGAATAATGGGGAAACAGATCGAGGCACAATCCTTTCCCTTCTTGCTGCTGCCCACTGTGCTGTCACCAGTGGTGAATAGTCACTGCCACTGACTAGGTAATTTAGAACGTGAATTTACCTTCGCTCACTTTGCCCCTGTCAGGGGAAGAAATCCGTCCAAGGGAGAAATGGAGGCCTCTCAGTCACCAGCGATGCTGCGCCGGACACTTCGGAGAAGTTACTGCGCACCAGTCCTCACGAACTCAGACACGGGCACCCAAGGAGTTAGGGCCCCCTCAGATTCCTCACCCTTGCGGAACTCAGTCGAAGGTACTGAGCCCCAGGCATCCGCCATAGTACCTCACCCCAGGCTAAAGGTGCCTGGAATGGACTCCATCTCTGTTCCAGATGGGCCAAGGGCGCCTAGGCCTGGAACACCGGAACGCCAGCACCCAAGCTGAAGGTGCCTGGGTGCGGCCACTTCCTCCGATTCTCTCCCCAAAATCAGGGCCTCCGCCCCTTTTATGACCTCTCCCTTTGCATCACAGCGGGTTCCCCGCCCCGCTGTACCAGCTCCAGGGGAGGACAAAAAGGCACGGTTTGCAGTGTATGTTCAGCTCGGGCCCAAGGCAACAGCGCCACCCAGAGACCCCATGGAACTTCACACCACCAGAGTCCTTACAAATTCAAATACCCGCTACACTAGTATAACAATCTTCCCTGCTGTGTTATTGTCTTCTGACAGGGGGCGCCCCCCCACCAGAACACTTAGGTTAGCGCTCTCAGCCAATCGGTCATGCCCCAAGGTCAGCTTCTATTGGACCAGCTGCAGTACACACAAGCCGAATGTCGGACAGGTTTTACCGAACTGGCCAATGCTGCTCCGACATTCGGCCCGTGTGTACTAGGCTCTAGGAAGGAAGAGGGGAGAGAACGCACAGTGGAAGGTTTTTTACCTTAATCCAGAGAATGCATTAAAAGGTAAAAAAAACTTGCGGCTTTAGAACCACTTTAAAGCACATCTTTCACCTTTTAACGTTTTTTTACATTTTTAATTAGCATTTCAGCAAGGAAATGGGAACACATTTAAAAGTAGACCTAGCATTGAGTTCAGTTCCCTCACTTAAGAAGAACAGGATGCTTCCCTTCATTAAAATCAAATAGGTGTCTGAGACCAAAGAGGTGTTGGCTCTTGGCTGACAACAAAAGTTACTTCAATGGGGCTAGATACTTGACTAGTAGAGGTTAAAGAAGGCCCTGTTACTGAACATCACTCTACAAATGAAGAGATGTATACTAAAAGTGGAAAGCACCATTTTAATTAAAACTAATTAAATTGCAACAAATACAAATACCTTAATCCTAAAAATATTTCCTAAACTGGCATGTACAGGCACGCATGTTAAAAATATAAATCTGACACTAGGGAATTTTCTTCCAAACCGTGCCAATTAGCCAACCCGCCAGTTAAGTATGTGTATTTTCCTCTGTCGCTTCTTTTTTTAAACAGAGGAGTTTGTAATAGACCCTTCAACCACAACTGACTGCAGTACATATTGAAAAAACACTGTGCCTGTTCATACTGCTGCTATAAGGGAAATGTGTGTTTCGCAACCCTTAGACCTGATTATCCAAGAGTATTTATTTTATTTATTATTTCAAGATATTTATTTAGTGCCATTGATTTATGGAGTACTTCATATACTATACATTCACATCAGTCCCTGCCCTCAAAGACAATCACATAGTTTGAGTAGAACACACGCAAGATGAGGGGAAATTGTGCATCATATTGGCTGCATAAAAAGGTTTGAACCCTGTAATATTGCTCCAATTTTACATCTACTTGCCACCCATAGACTAACCTCCCCATGATCCAGAGCAGATTCTCTACTGAAATAAACAATGGCTAGCATGGATCAACTGTGTGCACGGTGTGTTGAAAACAGCTACTTGTAGTCTTTATCAGACGCTTCGGTGACAAGGTGACAAAATGTGGTCACCATACAACAAGAAGTGCCTGAACAAGGACCTTGATGGCAGGATTACCGGTATTATTTTAAAGAAAGATGCAGGTTTTAAAAGATTGAAAAATTACTTTTGCAATGAAAGTCACATGATAAACCATGTCAAACATGATTTTAGTAATTGGGATTATGTATACTAATCTACAGGTGCATCTCATAAAATTAGAATATCATCAAAAAGTTAATTTATTTTAGTAATTAAATTCAAAATGTGAAACTCATATTTTATATAGATTCACTACACAGAGTGCTATGTTTCAAGCATTTTTTTCTTTTAACTTTGACGATTATGGCTTACAGCTAGTGAAAACCCAATTTTCTGCATCTCAGAAAATTAGAATATTACATAAAACCAATAAAAAAAAAAGGTTTTTAATACAGAAATGTTGGCTTACTGAAAAGTATGTCCATGTACAGTATAGTATACACTTAATACTTGGTTGGTGCTCCTTTTGAATGAATTACTGCATCAATGTGGCGTGGCATGGAGGCGATCAGCCTGTGGCACTGCTGAGGTGTTATGGAAGCCCAGGTTGCTTTGATATCGGTCTTCAGCTCGTCTGCATTGTTGAGTCTGGTGTCTCTCATCTTCCTCTTGACAAAACCTCACAGATTCTCTATGGGTCAGCAGACGGAAACATGAAGTGATCTAGAATTTTCTGGTAGAAGGCTGTGCTGACTTTGGACTTGATAAAACACAGTGGGCCAACACCAGCAGATGACATGGCTCCCCAAATCATCACTGACTGTGGAAACTTCAAACTGGACCTCATGCAACTTGGATTCTTTGCCTCTCCACTCTTTCTCCAGACATTGGGGCCTTGATTTCCAAATGAAATGCAACTTTTTCCACAGTCAGTGATGATTTGGGGAGCCATGTCATCTGCTGGTGTTGGTCCACTGTGTTTTATCAAGTCCAAAGTCAGTGCAGCCCTCTACCAGGAAATTCTAGAGCACTCATTGCTTCCTTCTGCTGACCAGCTTCATGGAGATGCGGATTTCATTTTCTAGCATTCTAGCAGGACTTGGCACCTGCCCACACTGCCAAAAGTACCAATACCTGGTTTAATGATCATGGTATCACTGTGCTTGATTGGTCAGCAAACTCACCTGACCGAAACCCCATAGAGAATCTGTGGGGTTATGTCAAGAGTAAGATGAGACACACCAGACCCAACAATGCGGACGAGCTGAAGGCCGCTATCAAAGCAACCTGGACTTCCATAACTCCTCAGCAGTGCCACAGGCTGATCGCCTCCATGCCACCCAGCTTTAATTCCTGCAAAAGGAGCCCCGACCAAGTATTGACTGCATACTATACTGTACATGAACATCATTTTCAGTAAGCCAGCATTTCTGTATTAAACGTTATTTTTATTAAGTTTTGTTAAGTTTATTTTATTTTTATTGGTCTTATCATGTAATATTTTCTGAGATACTGAATTTGGGGTTTTCACTAGCTGTAAGCCATAATCATCAAAATTAAAAAAGAAATGCTTGAAATAGATCACTCTGCGTGTAATGCATCTATATAAAAATATATGTGTTTTACTTTTTGAATTGAATTACTGAAATAAAATTTACTTTTTCGATGATATTCCAATTTTATGAGATGCACCTGTAAGTATACTTTGCAAAGGCCAGATGTCTATTGTCCTTCCAGATCCTGCAAAGAACAATGAAAGCTGTGCAACGAATGCTTACAATCAGCATGCAAAAAACAATTCCATCAAGTGTGAACATTAAAATATTGAGTCGCATATAATTCAGTGCTAAGTATTGGTAAATCTGATATAAAAGTTGAAAAAAAAGCCCATAATCAGCTGATACTCAAATATCTAAGCTCCTTTGTTAGTCATTAAATTGTATCTGAAACATACAATCCTTGTTAATTATGATAAAATAATGAACCTTGGCAAACAGGGCAAATACCTCTGATTTCATTTAAGCTGCTGTACAATCAGTTAGCTGACATCCAAGCAAAGACTGACCTCCTGGCAGAAGTTCACACATTATTTGTAGACAAATCATCCCCACTTGTCTGATATTCACGTTATTGTTGCTCATGTGATAACAGTATACTGTGACACTGTTTTAAGGCCCAGTCAGATATGCAGATCGTCCCCGGCCAGACACTGACAAAAACATAGAGAGACGAGTATTTTCCCTTTCATCAGCTGAATTACATAACAAAGGTTAAAAGAAAACTCCAGAGGTGAAACAACTTTATGAGACATCTAAATCAAATGAGAAGCTGTAAACATCTCTCTTTGGTCTTTGTGAAGATAGAAGCACAAGATAACAACACAGAAGGGCAGCAGGACAAATCCTTTGTCATGACGGAGGGATGTATGTACTTGATATTTCATTTAAGATGCTCATTTAAGGTCCCTCATCAACGTGTACCATAACATATATTCCAAAATCTTAAAGTGATTGTAATGCCGCGTACACTCGACCGTTTTTCCTGTCATGCAAAAAAACTATGTTTTTCTCGACGTGATTCCTCTCAAGCCTGCCTTGCATACACACGTACAACACGTACGACAACACGTACGACGGCACTATAAAGGGGAAGTTCCATTCGAATGGCGCCACCCTTTGGGCTGCTTTTGCCGATCACGTGTTAGTAAAGTTTGGTGAGAGACGATTCACGCTTTTCAGCCTCGTGCTTTTCAGTCCGTTACAGCGTGACGAATGTGATATCTTCATTACAAACACTAGTTTTACCAGAACGAGCGCTCCCGTCTCATACTTGATTCTGAGCATGCGCATTTTTTTCCCCCTCAGAAAAGCATACACACGAGCGTTTTTCGCAACGAGAAAGAGAACGATGAGAAAAACGACGAGAAAAAATAGAGCAGGTTCTAATTTTTTTGCGGGCAGTTTTCTCATAGAGAAAACTGCTATGGAGCATACACACGACCGGTTTTCACGACCAATCTAAAAAATGGCAGTTTTCTCGTCATGAAAAACGGTCATGTGCACGCGGCATCAGGCTTGTTTTTTTTTTTTTTTTTTTTTTTAAATAACAAACATGTCATACTTACCTCCACTGTGCAGTTCGTTTTTGCACAGAGTGGCCCCGTTCCTCGACTTCCGGGGTCCACCGGCGGCGCTAGTAGCTCCTCCCCGCATCGTATAATCCCCCTAGAAGAAGTGCTCTGCCGGGGGGTTACCTTGTGGGCGCGCTCCCGAGTCCAGCATTTGCATCCATAGATGCAGAATGCCGAACCTGGCCCCGCCCGCATCATTGGATTTGATTGACAACAGCGGGAGCCAATGGCTGCGCTGCTATCAATCTATCCAATCAAGAGCCGAGACAACGGGCAGAGGGGAAGAGCACGTCTCTGGCGTGGGAATTACAGGACTCACGTGAGTAAAACAGGGGGGCTGGGGGGCCGGTCAGTGACAGAAGTTTTTTCACCTTAACTTACAACCCCTTTAACCAACATGTGATGCCTCATAATGTATTCCTTATTCAATACACAAGAACAGGTTGGTTTCATGGCACAAAGGGAGGCAAAAAACAATAAAAAAGACTAATACCTTCAAATTTGAAGTTTAGGAATAGCAATTTTTACATTGGTACAGCTTGGACCCATGTAAGTGTGGATGTGCCATTCCTATGGGCTGCCAGTGGAAGCTGGAAATCACTGTAGTGGGCACCCCTACTACAGTGAGTGCCGCTAGCTTCTTGGCTGGACCAATGTCACTATGTAAAAATTGTTATACCTAAGACACAGCTTTTATTCACGATGCTCAATAGGAGTCAATGTGCTTGCCTGCAGTTGATGCCAAGAAAGCATTTGACAGTAGTTTGATAGTAAACTAGGAATTTATAAATGCTTCCCTTCTGCATACTTTTTTTTCCACCTAATTTGTAGATAAAATCATGGCCCTTTATTCAGAATTCAGATTCAGAATACTTTAGTAATCCCAAAAGGGAAATTATTGAATAAAGTAATTCCCTACTGACATCGCAGGTACGAGTAAATTACCTATTTTCTAAGCCTTTCTTTATTAATACTGGGACATCTTGCCAAAGCAATACGCCAGAAGGATTCAGACCAGGAAATAACGATTAGCGCACATACCCACAACTTTGGATTATGTGCAGATGATCTACTGGGGTACCTCTGTAATCCAAAGATCAGGCTCTCTTCCTTGTTACCGAAATTCAAATCTTTGGGGGAACCAAGTAACTACAAAGTGAATTTACAAATGTCTGAAGCTTTAACAGGATGCTTCCACCCATGCGATCCGATTCTGCTGCGGACAAAAAAAAGGGTCCTGTGCGAGTTTGATGCAAATTCAGCCATACAATTTGTATGGCTGAAATCGCATCGCACAGAGATAGCATGTGATTTGCACTGCAGTGCGATGCGAATCACATCCGAACTCTGACATCGCAGCAGTGTGAACCGGCCCTTACTGCAGTAGTAATTGAACCACTGATCAATGAGGATAGAAGTTGCCTATCTATGAAATTTCCAGAACAAGCAGGAAACCCAGATTCACATATAAAGCAAAAGAATATGGTGGGACTTTCCTTCCAGATGTTGAATTGTTTTATGAAACCTATACCACTGATGCATATCTTAGATTGATATGCCACCCATAATCTCAAAGGATCGGTCCTAATTCTAATTAAACACGACATTACCTCTATTCTGCTGACTGTTTTCCCACTGTAGCGATACCCTCAACTTAAGAGAGCCGCAAGTTTTGATTTGGGCCCTGAGTACAGCTCCCCCAACCCCCCGGCAATCTGCTCTACCCGCTCTGGCACAGTTAACCCACAGCAATTTCACATAAACAATCACTTATGCTTTAAATGTGGGTGTGTGGATTGATAACTCAGACTCATAGACAATGTTGTAAATAATAACTGACTTTACTGCTAGTGGTAAGATAAAGGGGATAACATGCATGTAACATTTGGTTCACAACACATAAGCAGGTCCCTGCAGTTATAAATCACAATACTGTGTGCGTGTGTACCAGCAATGGAAAGGGGACGGAACGCCACGTGGGGCGACCGTTACCTAAACACCCTGTGGTGTGATAACTAACTTATAACTATCTAACGGATCAGGCCTGATCCCTAACCATGAAACTCAGTCTTAGAAGAAACACAAATCTTCACCGGCACAGGATCTGTAAAGGTGGTGCACTTGAAGTATTTAAAACCATTGTATTTGTAATCCAATAGGGGGGGGTAATTCTCCCTCACCGGAGGTGTTAGGCCTCGGAAGTCTAGTAGGCACAAAGTATAAAAGTAACAGTCTAAAGATGAGCTTTCGCTCGCTCACCACTCCGGAACACTTCCCTCAGACCGGAACTTCCCTCAGTCCGGAACTTCCACCGGCTGTGTCGGTTCTCGTCCACAGCGGCTTCTGCGATCGGATCCCCGATCCAGATAATTTCAGAAGAGATGAGTCTGGATGCCACCCAGGCTCGCAAAGGGGGTGGAAGGCTCTTTGGTTCGCTCCACAGGCCCCAGGCTTCAGGCCTGGAACAGCACAGATCCGCACAGGTGTATCTCTCTCTCTGCCTCCCCGTGTCCAAAGAGAAAGAGTTAGGCCTCGCCCCCTCCTTATATTCCTTCCCCCCGACTCCTCTCTCTCTGGAATTTCCTGTCTCTGATTAAAGGGGAACACCCCGCTACACCACTATTTGCTACATCTCTCCAAAAATAATTAGAATTGTCCATTTCTGTACCCAATGTGCTCAAAACATGGCAAACAGTCATGTCCACATTTTTTCTATCCTCCCATTCTAGCCCACTTACCCCAGTTATGGGTAGCCCCAACGTTCCACAATCACAGGACACTCAGTCTGTTTTCCATTGGCAAGCATCTTAAAAGTTTTACATGGTCCAATGTTTGCACAACAAGGCCATTTAGTGCCGGTTCACACTGCTGCGCTGTGAATTTGTTCAGTTTTTTCAGTCCATTCTGAGGTGCGAATTTACTGTGTTTTACCACGATTTTAATGCGAATTTCAAGAGTGGGACATAGCTGTGATTAATGTTTCTAGCCAATGGAATCATAATGTTAAAAAAAAAAAAAAGGTGCTAACTTTCTGTGTACTTCCTGGTTTTTGTGGAGAATAGTGTGGTGGAATTCGCACATATGTGAACCATCAAATGCGATTCCAGAAAGATTTACATTCATGTCTATGGAGACTAAATTCGCAACGCAATGCTCTAAACTCGCACAAGACCCTTTTTTTCATCGCATCGCATTCGGAGAGGAATCGCAACGCATAGGTGTGAACGACCATCATTGAAAACAATTACTTTTTGGATGACATGCGATTCTAGTTTTTGTTTAACGCATCGCATTCGGTATCAACTCGCACAAGTGTGAACCGGCACTTAGACAGTTTCATACCAACTGCCCTACAGTGCTTACATTTTGTTAAAGGGTTTGTAAAGATAAAAAAAAAATAACAAACATGTTATACTTACCTCCGCCGTGCAGCTCGTTTTGCACAGAGTGGCCCCGATCCACGTCTTCTGGGGTCCCTCGGCAGCTGTCTCGGCTCCTCCCCGCAATCACTCACCACCTATATGCGAGCAAGGTGGTGAGTGATGGTGGTGAGGGATTGCGGGCGCACTCCAGTGCTACAGCCAGCGGCTATTGCCGCTCACTGTATCACTCGGCCCCGCCCCCCAGCGCGCCGCGTCATTGGATGTGATTGACAGCAGCGCAAGCCAATGGCTGCACTGCTTTCAATCCATCCACTGTAGCCAATCAACGGCGAGGAGGATGTCGGGGGCCGAGCGCGGGACTTTCGAGGGCTCATGTAAGTAAAACGGAGGCGGGGGGGGGTGGTATTGTTGGATGTTTTTTCACCTTAGTGCATAGGATGCATTAAGGTCAAAAACGTTTTCTTTTACAACCCCTTTAAATCTCTGTCTAGATAGGAGCATTACTTTCTTCAAAATTTCTCAATATAGCGCATCACCATCAAATACTACCTCAGAATGTATATTTCCTCATTTAATGGGAGAAACTTAACCACTTCCCGCCCAGTCAATAGTGAATTGACGTCCGGGAAGTGGTTGCATTATCGATACTGGACGTCATATGATGTCCTGCAGGATAATGCCTTGCACGCGCCCGCGGGGGCGCGCAGCGCGGTGATCGGGGACGGCATGTGTCCCTCGGACACAGCGCTTCCCCGATCACGGTAAACAGCCAATTTCATTGGCTGTTTACCATGTGATCGGCTGTGTCAAAGTCACAGCCGATCACCTGTCAAAACAAACTCGGCGGCGCGCTCCGTGCGCGCCGCCACAGGCTTGCAGAGCGGGGATCGGGGAAGGCGAGTGTCCCTTGGACACAGCGCGTCCCCGATCAGAGTAAACAGCCAATGAATTGGCTGTTTACCACGTGACCGGCTGTGTCCAATCACAGCCGGTCACAAATGTAAACAAACTCCACAGGAGTTACTACCTGATCCCTGCTCTCTCCTCACACACCGATCTGTGAGGAGAGAGAAGAGATCAGTAAGTTAGCTCAGTGTAGTTTGTCTACATAAGTTTACAGTGCACAACACGCCCCCCCCCCATAAAGAGGACCTGTCACACAGCCCAGCACATCAATCAGCCCAGCCAATCAGCCCATCTGTCAATCAGCCCATCTGTCAATCAGCCCATCTGTCAATCAATCAGCCCATCTGTCAATCAATCAGCCCATCTGTCAATCAATCACCCCACCTGTCAATCACCCCATCTGTCAATCAACCCATCTGTCAATCAATCAATCAGCCCATCTGTCAATCAATCAGCCCATCTGTCAATCATCTGTCACAGGCCCACCTCCATCGGTACCGCCATTGGCACCGCCACACAGTCTACCAGTACCGCCATCGGTACCAGTACCACCACCAGTACCGCCACCAGGCCCAGCATCTATACTGCCACACAGGCCCGCTACCAGTATCACCACTAGTGCTGCCATCGGTACCACCACCAGTACCACCACCCGTACCACCGTCGGTAGTGCCACCACCACCTGTACCACCACCTGTACCGCCATCGGTACCATCACCACCCGTACCGCCATTGGTACCACCACCACCTGTACCGCCATTGGTACCATCACCACCCGTACCGCCATTGGTACCACCACCACCTGTACCGCCATTGGTACCACCACCACCCATACCGCCATCGGTACCACCACACAGGCCCACCACTAATACCTCCATCGGTACTACCACACAGACCGCCACCACTACCACCAGCAGTACCATTACACAGGCCCACCAATAAGCACTGCCATAATGTCCCAAAGGGTTTACACACCTGAGGAGGCATATGCCATTCTTGCCATGTCGGATGATGAGAGCAGCGGGGAGCTCCCATTATCCGATTCTGGTTCGGAATACGAGCCAGTGGAGGATAGTGGCTCAGAGTCCGAGTCCCCGGAGGAAACCGTCCCTCCCAAAAGAATGCGATCGGCACCAAGATCAGCACCAAGATCAGCACCAAAATCAGGAGAACTGCCCACCACCAGCAGCGCCATACCCCAGGAAGAGGAGCCCAGTACAAGCAATGGAAATGCACGCCCAACCCGAAGAATCCAGCCCCAATCCTACCTTCCCGATGCCCTGGCAAACCCCTTATGGTTGCCTGCCAACTCAGGATCCGCTATCATCCCCCCTTTCACCGCACAGCCAGGTGTGCAGCCCGACACTACAAATTTTTCTAAATTTGATTATTTTTGTTTATTTTTCCCACAAGATTTGCTGCAGAATATAGTGGATCAAACGAATCTGTATGCATCCCAATTTATTGCTGCCAACCCCGATTCTTCCTACGCCCGCATGTTCCAGTGGCGGCGTCTAACATTGGAGGAATTTAAATTATTTTTGGGCCTTATGTTCAATATGGGGCTTACAAAAAAGAACGAAGTCCATTCATATTGGTCCAAACGCCCCATCCAACACATGCCCATATATTCCGCTGTCATGTCCAGGAAAAGATACGACATGATTATGCGCTTTCTCCACTTCAATGACAATTCACAGTGCCCTCCCCGAGATCATCCCAACTACGACAAATTGTACAAGATACGCCCCCTAATCAATGCCTTTTCCCAGCGATTTGAAGAAGTTTTCATCCCAGACCAAAAAATTTGTGTGGACGAGTCCCTCGTACATTTCACCGGCCGACTGCAGTTCAAGCAGTACATACCAAGCAAGAGAGCCAGGTATGGGTTAAAATTAAATAAATTATGTGATTGAGCCACTGGATACGTCTGCAAATTCAGGATCTACGAAGGCAAAGACTCCCAGCTCCAGCCCCGTGATTGCCCTACATATATTGGAACCAGTGGGAAAATTGTCTGGGAGTTGGCATACCCCCTGTTCGGAAAAGGTTACCATTTATATGTTGATAATTATTATACCAGCCTGCCCCTTTTTCGCCACCTTTACAGTAAACAAACCCCGGCCTGCGGTACCTTAAAAAAAAAACGGAAGGGATTCCCACAAAATTTATTGACAAAAAAATTGCGACCTGGAGAATCGGCATCCATGAGGAACGAGGAGGTGTTGGCCATGAAGTGGAGGGACAAGAAAGATGTCCACATCCTCTCTACGATCCACAATGACACCATGGTGGAGATCCCAAGAAGACGCGGCTCCATTGTAAAGCCCGAATGTGTCCACGACTACAATTTGTACATGGGGGGGTGGATTTAAACGACCAGATGCTACAGCCCTACTTATCAACCAGAAAGTCCCGTTATTGGCACAAAAAAGTTGCGTTTCACCTGTTTCACATGGCCCTTTTTAATTCGTTTGTCTGCTACCAAAAAGCAACTCAAAATCACCGACTCCACTACCTCCAATATATCGAAGATATCATCGATGCCCTCATTTACCAACAAGATCCCGCCCCAGGAAGCATTCGCTCTGATAGTGTGAGTCGGCTTCACGAGCGACACTATCCCTTTAGCATCCCCCCCACAGAATCTGGAAGAAGACGCCAAAAGAAATGCCGTGTATGCAGCAGAGGAGGAGTAAGAAGAGACACCAGCTATTATTGTCCCGATTGTCCCTCCCAACCTGGCCTGTGCATCGGAAATTGCTTCAAAAATTATCATACATCCATTAGTTCCCCTTATTATTAACAGACTGCCATTTGCCTGCTACCATGTTACTAACTACCTTCCATGTTAATTAACTGACCCTGGCCTGTTTACCGACGATGTCTTTGCTTGCCGATTTAAACCACGTTTCTGACCTCCACGTGCACCAACCTCAGCCTGTTTACCGATGATGCCTCTGCCTGCCAATTTAAACCACGTTTCTGACTTCCACGTGTACCGACCTTGGCCTGTTAATCGACCATGTTTTTGCCTGCCACTTGGACTGATCTTTTGGCCATCTACTTTTAGTACACAGGGGTCTCACATATGTGAGGGGCTTCAGAATAGCGTTCTGAGTAGAGAAAACCAGTTTTTCGTTTTCTGTGCTCCAAGAACAGGGTCTGGTTGCCCGGAGGCTTCAAAGCGATTTGGGTGGGAGAAGCCTCTACCCCTGTCCCCCTGGCCCTAAGCTTGATGGTCCTTCCTGCTGCCTGGACCAATAATTTGGCTGTGCTGACCATATTACTGCCTGTAATGACCCATGACATTATGGACCATGTTTCTTCCTGCTGCTTTGACCAATACTTTGGCTGTGTTGACCATATATCTGCCTGCTGCCTCTACTGACTTTGGACAGCATTTCTGCGGGACACCTCTGCCTGCTACCTGGACCTGTGCTTTGGCTGTGCTCTGGCTGTGCTGACAGTATCTCTGCCTGTGCGAACTATGGACAGTATTCCTGCCTGCTGCCTGGATGATTGCTTTTGCTGTCGCTGACCTCATCCCTGCCTGCTGCCTGGACCGATGCTCTCCTCTGTGGACCACTGCACTTCTAAAACCACAGGTAATCTTTTGTTATTTGGTATGTACCTGCTATGTGTTAGATATATGAAGGGCCTTCAAAAATGTGATCGGTAGTCAGAAAATGATATGTGCAATTAATGCTGCTAGAATGCCTGGAGGTGCTACTTGGATGTTGGGCCTCTGTATGTGGCCAGGCTGTGTATAAGTCTCAAACATGTGGTATCGCCATACTCAGGAGGAGTAGCAGAATGCATTTTGGGGTGTAATTTTTGCTATGTACATATTATGTGTTAGAAATATCTTATAAATTGACAACTTTGTGTAAAAAAAATGCATTTTAATTTTTTCTCCACATTTTCCAAAACCTTCTGGAAAAAAATGAACCGTTCAAAAGACTCATAATGCCTCATAGATTATACGTTGGGGTGTGTGCTTTCCAAAATGGGGTCATTTTGTGGAAAATTCTATTGTCCTGGTGCTCCAGGGCCTTCAAAATTGTAATAGGTGGTTGAGAAAGGATATATGCGATTTATGCTTGTAGAACGCCTGAAAGTGCTACTTCAATGTTGGGCCTCTGTATATGGCCAGGCTGTGTAAAAGTCTCACACATGTGGTATCGCTATACTCAGGAGGAGTAGCAGAATGCATTTTGGGGTGTCATTTTTGCTATGTATATGCTATGCGTTAGAAATATCTTATAAATGGACAACTTTGTGTAAAAAAAATGCATTTTCATTTTTTCTCCACATTTTCCAAAACCTTCTGGAAAAAAATGAACCGTTCAAAAGACTCATAATGCTTCATAGATTATACGTTGGGGTGTGTGCTTTCCAAAATGGGGTCATTTTGTGGAAAATTCCATTGTCCTGGTGCTCCAGGGCCTTCAAAAGTGTAATAGGTGGTTGAGAAAGGATATGTGCGATTTATTCTTGTAGAACGCCTGAAAGTGCTACTTCAATGTTGGGCCTCTGTATGTGGCCAGGCTGTGTAAAAGTCTCACACATGTGGTATCGCTACACTCAGGAGGAGTAGCAGAATGTATTTTGGGGTGTAGTTGCAATTATGCATATGCTGTGTGAGAGAAAAAAACTGTTAATATGACCAGTTTGTGTAAAAAAAAAAAAAAAAAATTAAATTTTCCCAAGAATTGTGGGAAAAAAATACAACTTCAAAAAACTCACCACGCCTCTTAGTAAATACCTTGGACTGTCTACTTTCCAAAAAGGGGTAATTTTGGGGGTATTTGTACTTTCCTCGCTTGTTAGTGTCTCAAGAAATGAGATATCCCTTCAGTACATCAGGCGTGATCAGCTGTGATAAATTTTCAGTGATTGCCACCATAGTTTGTAGACTCTATAACTTTCACAAAGACCAAATAATATACACTAATTTGGGTTCATTTTACCAAAGATATGTAGCAGTATACATTTTGGCACAAATTTATGAAGAAAAATTACTTATTTGCAAAATTTTACAATAGAAACTAAAAAAAAGTGTTTTTTTTTAAAAAAAAATTGCTGTTTTTTTGCTTATATCGCAAAAAATAAAAAACCCAGTGGCGATTAAATACCACCAAAAGAAAGCTCTATTTGTGAGAAGAAAATGATAAAAATTTTGTTTGGATACAGTGTAGCATGACTAAGTAATTGTCATTCAAAGTGTGAGAGTACTGAAAGCTGAAAATTGGTCTGGGCGGGAAGGTGCATAAGTGCATGGTATTGAAGTGGTTAAACATCATGGTCACAGAAGATGCCACAGCGATGTGATTTTGCCCTGTCTACAAACTTTGTATGGACAGTTTGATTAAAGAAAGAAACTTTAAACTATTAACCTGTTTGTACCAGTCTCCTCAAAAACCATATTTATCCAGAAAAATCAAACTTCCGCTGACAATGCCTTGATGATGTTGCCACTATACCCATATGGCAATGCCTCCTCCTGAGACCCTTTTGGGACAAAATTTCTCAGATCCATAATAGGGTCACCTCTTCAAAAATGCCACTCAATTCAGCACTTACTATCCCCTCTGTATTTCCCTGCAACCAGAGCCATCTTCCCTAGAAACTAGTGTTCTAGGCTGAGCCTAATGCCCTGTACACACAACTGGTTTTCCCGTGGGAAAAAAAAAAATTCCTCTCAAGCCTGCCTTGCATACACACAGTCATACAAAAGTCCGGTGAACTTTTGACTGCCAAGAACGTGGTGACGTAAAAGACTACGACGAGCCGACAAAATGAAGTTCTATGCTTCCGAGCATGCGTAAAATTGTTTCCAAACATGCATGTTTTTTTTCCCGTCGGAAAAGCATACAGACGAACGGTTTTCCCGCTAGGATTTTTTCCTGACGGGAAAAAAGAGATCATGCAGTTTTCCTGTGGGAAAAAGTCCAGTGGAGCATACACACGGTCGGGATTCCCGACGAAAAAGCTTTCATCTGACTTTTTCTGATGGGAAAACCGGTCGTGTGTACGGGGCAATACTATTCCAGAATGGGTTGCTTGAGATCTGCTAGATGATGAGAATTTAATAATTGATAGCTCAACAGCATAACACATATGAATTCTTTAGAAACAGATGGACCTCATAAATTATTTTCTTTGGTACTGATGAATTCAGAGTCCTAGAATGAAACCATTAATACTCACGTTCTATCGCTTTATTTGCAATTACTCTATCTATAGGTAAATTACCTAGTGGGGAGCAGCCCCGGGACCCTTTTTATTGCCTCTCTCCCTTCTAAACGTTATGCTGCTTGCCTCTCTCCCTCTTGTTTCTCTCGCTTTGTGGATTCTACATTCCTCTAATCTCATTTTTCTCTGGTTCCTATCTTCATCGCAGGCCACCTACATATTTAAATGTGTAAATCTTTTGTCTCCTCATTGAACTCCTGACCAAACTCTAGTTCTCCCACAGTGCCTTAAAGGTATTGTCACAAAGTGTGGACGGGTCATATGTTCACAATTTGGGATAGTATGGTGTGGTCTTTTTGTTCATTTTGTACCCTGTATCTTGTACAACATATACAGCAGATACAGATCATAAAAGTAATTGATGAAAACACTTGCTTGGTGGCAAAAATCGTAGTTAGAACACGTCTTGCGGTACGAGGTCTAGTGATGAGCCGAACATCCCCGGGTTCGGTTCGCACCAGAACCCGCGAACGGACCGAAAGTTCGTACGAACATTAGAACCCTATTAAATACAATGGATGCGAACGTTCGAATTCTAAAGTGCTAATTATAATGACTATTATGCATGTTATTGTCCTAAAAAGGGTTTGGGAACCCGGGTTCTGCACCAGGGGACA
This sequence comes from Rana muscosa, assembly GCA_029206835.1. Taxonomy (NCBI): domain Eukaryota; kingdom Metazoa; phylum Chordata; class Amphibia; order Anura; family Ranidae; genus Rana; species Rana muscosa. Next base: position 215,422,200 of record CM055123.1, on the reverse strand, counting down.
TGTATCAATGCAAAAAGAAGTTTTAAAAACGGTCGTTTTTCGGGAGCAGTCATTTTAATGATGCATAAAGTGAAAAAAAAAAGTCAAATATTCCTTTAAATATCGTACCTGGGGGGTGTCTAAAGTATGCCTGTGAAGTGCCACGTGTTTCCCGTGTTTAGAACTGTCCCTGCACAAAATGACACTTCTAAAGGAAAAAAAAGCCATTTAAAACTGCTTGCGGCTTTAATGTAATGTCTGGTCCCGGTAATATGGATGAAAATCTTTAAGAAAAATGGCATAGCTACCCCATGACCCCCCCCCCCTACCCCAGCCCATTACCAGCCCCTTTGGGTCTTGTATGGATATTAAGGGGAACCCCGCACACAAAATAAAAAAGGCCCTATATACTCTGAACAGCCGTATACAGGCGGTGCATACAAGACAGGGACTGTAGGTTTGTTCTTATGTAGAATCTGTTTGTAATTTTGAACAGGTACATTGTTTAAGTGTAGCTCCAGCCCAAAAATCTATTTTTAAACTTTTTGGAAAACATAGGTAAGGGTTATCACCCCTGTAACATTTGTTTTGCTGTCTGTGCCCCTGTTCAGAACATTTCACCTCACTTTCCGTCCCAATGACAACTGTTTTTGAAATGTGGTGTTTTTCTTGAAACAAGGATTGCTGATAAAGCATCAGTACAGAGGAGACACCTTTCTCCCATATTAATTCTTACAGGAGAGAATTTTCCTTCCAAGGGGTAGATTTCCTCTCACTTCTTGTTGTCTTCTTGCGTTTGCAAGTAGGAGTCGTTTGTAAGTTGGATGTTTGAAAGTAGGGACCTGCCGTATATACTCTGCAGAAATAGGCCCCTTAGTTGTTGGTGTTGGCACAACAGTGTAAGCACTCACAGTTACTCTTGGTTGGTGCTGGAACGCCCTGCTGTCAACTATTATATCAGGAATTTTAATTACATATAATTGTTGAACAGTGGTAGTAAAAATTGGGCCTTTGATGGTGGTGCTGGTGCCACAACACTGTAAGCCCTGACAGTTACTCTTGGTGGGTGCAGCAATGGGCCCTGCTGTGAATTATTAGATCAAGAATTGTAATTGCATGCCCCTGTTAAACAGGGGCTGAAAAATTGGGCCTTTCGTGGTGGTGGTGGTGGTGGTGGTGTTGCCACAACACTGTAAGCCCTCAGAGTTACTCTTGGTGGGTGCAGGAATGGGCCCTGCTGTGAATTATTAGATCAAGAATTGTAATTACATGCCCCTTTTGAACAGGGGCTGAAAAATTGGGCCTTTCGTGGTGGTGGTGGCGTTGCCACAACACTGTAAGCCCTCAGAGTTACTCTTGGTGGGTGCAGCAATGGGCCCTGCTGTGAATTATTAGATCAAGAATTGTAATTACATGCCCCTGTTGAACAGGGGCTTAAAAATTGGGCCTTAGGCACTGGTGGCACAACACTACAACCCCTCACAGATACTGTACTTGGAGCACAGCAATGAGCCCTGTTGCAAAGTATTGCTTCAAAAATTGTAATGACACGCCCCTGTTAAACAGGGGCTGAAAAATTGGGCCTTAGGCACTGGTGGCACAACACTCCAACCCCTCACAGATACTGTACTTGGAGCACAGCAATGAGCCCTATGGCAAATTATTGCAAAAAAAATTGTAATTACACGCCCCTGTAAAACAGGGGCTGAAAAATTGGGCCTTAGCCACTGGTGGCGGCACCCATAAACAAAAATGATCTTCCAAGCTATCATCATCAATCGTATCATTGAGGACTCGGAGGAGGAGGATAGCCAGTCAACATAACAGCACAGGCACTCAGCATCAGCATCAGTCTTGAAGGGATGTGACATGTTAAAATCAATTAGTCTGTTATATCAGCATCAGGTGTGTGGTAGCTGGTGGTGATCCAAGACTGGTTCATCTTGATGAAAGTCAGTCGATCAACCGAGTCGGTGGACAGGCGCACCCTGTGATCCGTGACAAATCCTCCAGCAGCACTGAATGTGCGTTCCGAAAGAACGCTGGATGCAGGACAGGCCAGTAGCTCAATTGCATACTGTGCAAGCTCTGCCCAGTGATCCATCCTCAAGACCCAGTAAGCCAGAGGATTTTCGGTGGGGAAGGTGTCCAAGTCTGACCTTGCCCCTAGATATTCCTGCACCATGTTTATCAGACGCTGGCGATGGTTGCTGGAACCGATCATACTTTGGGGCTGCGGACTAAAGAATTGTCTGAACGCATCGGTCAGACGGCCACCTTCCCCACCGCTCCTTCTTTGACTGGCCGAAGCCTCAGCAACTCGTTGTCCAGGACCAGGAGTTTGTAACCTCCCAGTCTCTGGGAACGCGTTGCACAGACCTTTCTGCAAGGCCTCCCGGAGTTGTCTCATCCTCTGCTCCCTCTGCGACGGTAACATAAGGTCCGCAACCTTACCCTTGTACCGTGGATCAAGGAGAGTGGCCAGCCAGTAATGGTCCCTCTCCTTGATCCGAAGAATACGAGGATCCTTCCGCAGACTTTGCAGGATCAGGGAGGCCATGCAGCGTAGGTTTGCTGAGGCATTCGCTCCGGAGTCCTCTGGGTCACTAAGGACGACATGATCCGCAGCCACCTCCTCCCAGCCACGTACAAGTCCACTGGTTTCTTGGGACTGTAAATCATCCCTAAAAGACTGCTGCTGATGATGCTGAGTGCCAGCCTCCACCTCCATGCTGACACAATCCTCCTCCTCCTCCTCTTCCTGTGCGATGGGTGGGACAGAAGGAACACTGTCTGGGTAAAGGGGGCCTTGAGAGGCAAGGAAGTCCTCCTCTTCCTGCCTCTGTTCTGCCTCAAGTGCCCTGTCCATTATTCCACGCAGCGTGTGCTCCAACAGGTGGACAAGAGGTACAGAGTCACTGATGCATGCACTGTCACTGCTCACCATCCTCGTGGCCTCCTCAAATGGTGCCAGGACAGTGCATGCATCCCTAATCATGCCCCACTGGCGTGGAGAAAAAAAACCAAGCTCCCCTGACCCTGTCCTGGTGCCATAGTCGCACAGGTACTCATTGATGGCCCTCTGCTGCGTGTGCAGCCGCTGCAGCATGGCCAACGTTGAGTTCCACCTGGTGGGCATGTCACATATAAGGCGGTTCTTGGGCAGGTTCAACTCCTTTTGCAGCTCAGCCAGGCGAGCACTGGCATTATAAGATCTGTGGAAATGCACACAGACTTTCCTGGCCTGCCTCAGGACATCCTGTAAGCCCGGGTACCTGCCCAAGAACCGCTGCACCACCAGGTTAAGGACGTGAGCCACACAGGGCACATGGGTCAGTTGTCCCTGTCGGAGGGCGGAGAGGAGGTTGGTGCCATTGTCGCAAACCACCATTCCTGGCTTAAGCTGGCGTGGCGTCAACCACCTCTCGGCCTGGCCCTGCAGAGCAGACAGGACCTCTGCCCCAGTGTGGCTTCTGTCCCCCAAACACACCAGCGCAAGCACGGCATGGCATCTTTTTGCCTGCGTACTTGCGTAGCCCCTTGAACGGCTACGGAGCACCGCTGGTTCAGAGGACAAACCACAGGAAGAGGCCATGGAGGAAGAAGAAGAGGAGGGGGTGGAGGAGAGAGGTGTGTCACAACCAGTAGTAGCATTTTGGAGGCGTGGCGGTGGAACAACCTCCAACACTACTGCACCTTGTCCTGCATCCTTCCCAGCTGCCAAAAGAGTGACCCAATGGGCCGTGAAAGAAAGGTAACGTCCCTGTCCATGCCTGCTGGACCATGAGTCAGCGGTAATATGCACCTTACCGCTGACCGCCCTGTCCAGCGAGGCCAAGACATTGCCTTCCACATGCCGGTAGAGAGCCGAAATAGCCTTCCGTGAGAAAAAGTGGCGTTTGGGAACCTGCCACTGAGGAACCGCACATTGCACAAACTCACGGAAGGGGGCCGAGTCTACCAACTGAAAAGGCAGCAGTTGAAGCGCTAGCAATTTAGCCAAGCTAGCATTCAACCGCTGGGCATGTGGATGGCTGGGAGTGAACTTCTTTCGACGGTCCAGCAGCTGGGGCAGGGAAATTTGCCTGCTAGAATCGGACGTCGGTGTACTGCTAGCAGAGTGGCCGCAACTACTTGGCTGTGACACACCTAATTCTACACCTTCATTCCTCTCAGTGCATGTTTCAGACAGGACTGAAGTTATAGTGGGGTTGGAGATCCCAGCTGATGCGGTGCAAGGAGAGGTCCGCTTTGTTCTTTGGTGTGGGTCTTTGAGGTAGGCTTGCCAACGAGCTGCATGGCAGGTCAACATATGTCTGGTCAGGCATGTGGTACCCAAGCGGCTGATGTTTTGGCCACACGATATACGCTTGAGACATATGTTGCAAACAGCAGCTGTGCGATCTGATGCACTAGCCTCAAAAAAGGCCCACACCAAATAACTTTTTGAATGACGGGCAGAGGCAGCGCCCTGCACAGGCGGAGCTCTGCGGTGTGATTCCGTCGGTGTACTGCCCTTACGCTGGCCACCAAAGGGCATCCTGCCTCGTTGGAGATGTGCCTCCTCCTCATCCTCCTCCTCCTCCTCTCTCCTATTAGGCACCCACGTGGAGTCAGTGACCTCATCATCCCCTCCCTCCTCATCACTGGAGCCAATCTGGCAGTATGCTGCAGCTGCTGGAACATGACTGCCAGATTGGTGTCCTTCTTGAGCATCCCCTCTGTCTGCTCTCACGCTACTGCCTTCCTGTAGCTGGGTTTCATCATCAGACCCTTCGAAACGCTGGGCATCCTCCTGGAGCATGTACCCAACACTGTGCTCAAACAGTTCGGGGGACTCCTCAGGAGGAGGACATGGTGGGTCTAGGGAAGGAGTGACTGATGATGAGTCTGACATTGATACCAGGGAAGAGGACGCTTTGGCAGCTGCTTTGCCAGTACCCTGAGCCTGGGTGAGAGAGGATGAGGAGGAGGAGGAGGGCTTGGTCATCCACTCTACCAAGTCTTCGGCATGATGTGGCTCAACATGTCCAGCTGCCGAAAAGAAGGACAAGCGTGTCCCATGGCCATGTGCTGATGACAATGCACCGCGTCCACGACCAGCACTGTTGCCCCCAGACACAGAGCCTGCTTGCCCTCTTTTATTGCCTCCTGACTGTCTGCCTCTCCTTGTTTGCCTTCCAGACATTCTAATAGATGGCCTGCAGGGAGATGGGAAAAAAGCAATAAGGGCTACCTTCAGGTGTCCTTCTCTGTCCCTTTACTTAAGGATTTCTAAATATGGTTGAGGATGATTGCTTTCGCACAGAATAGCACAACGACAACTTCCCTGACTGTCCAAAAAACAAGGATTTCAAAGATGGTTGATGAGGAATGCTTTAGCACAGTATAGCACAAGGAGAATTTCCCTCACTGTCCTTCCCTGTCCCTAGAAACAAGGATTATCACAGTGAAAGAAACTGACACTCTTCCTACCTATAGTTTTCTGTCCCTAGAAAAAATGTTTTTTTAAAGACGGTTGATGATCAATGCTTTAGCACACTATAGCACAAGGAGAATTTCCCTCACTGTCCTTCCCTGTCCCTAGAAACAAGGATTATCACAGTGAAAGAAACTGACACTCTTCCTACCTATAGTTTTCTGTCCCTAGAAAAAATGTTTTTTTAAAGCTGATTGATGATCAATGCTTTAGCACACTATAGCACAAGTAGAATTTCCCTCACTGTCCTTCCCTGTCCCTAGAAACAAGGATTATCACAGTGAAAGAAACTGACACTCTTCCTACCTATAGTTTTCTGTCCCTAGAAAAAATGTTTTTTTAAAGCTGATTGATGATCAATGCTTTAGCACACTATAGCACAAGTAGAATTTCCCTCACTGTCCTTCCCTGTCCCTAGAAACAAGGATTATCACAGTGAAAGAAACTGACACTCTTCCTACCTATAGTTTTCTGTCCCTAGAAAAAATGTTTTTTTAAAGCTGATTGATGATCAATGCTTTAGCACACTATAGCACAAGTAGAATTTCCCTCACTGTCCTTCCCTGTCCCTAGAAACAAGGATTATCACAGTGAAAGAAACTGACACTCTTCCTACCTATAGTTTTCTGTCCCTAGAAAAAATGTTTTTTCAAAGACGGTTGATGAGGAATGCTTTAGCACAGTATAGCACAAGGAGAATTTCCCTCACTGTCCTTCCCTGTCCCTAGAAACAAGGATTATCACAGTGAAAGAAACTGACACTCTTCCTACCTATAGTTTTCTGTCCCTAAAAAAAATGTTTTTTCAAAGACGGTTGATGAGGAATGCTTTAGCACAGTATAGCACAAGGAGAATTTCCCTCACTGTCCTTCCCTGTCCCTAGAAACAAGGATTATCACAGTGAAAGAAACTGACACTCTTCCTACCTATAGTTTTCTGTCCCTAGAAAAAATGTTTTTTTAAAGCTGATTGATGATCAATGCTTTAGCACACTATAGCACAAGTAGAATTTCCCTCACTGTCCTTCCCTGTCCCTAGAAACAAGGATTATCACAGTGAAAGAAACTGACACTCTTCCTACCTATAGTTTTCTGTCCCTAGAAAAAATGTTTTTTTAAAGACGGTTGATGATCAATGCTTTAGCACACTATAGCACAAGGAGAATTTCCCTCACTGTCCTTCCCTGTCCCTAGAAACAAGGATTATCACAGTGAAATAAACTGACACTCTTCCTACCTATAGTTTTCTGTCCCTAGAAAAAATGTTTTTTTTAAAGACGGTTGATGATCAATGCTTTAGCACACTATAGCACAAGGAGAATTTCCCTCACTGTCCTTCCCTGTCCCTAGAAACAAGGATTATCACAGTGAAAGAAACTGACACTCTTCCTACCTATAGTTTTCTGTCCCTAGAAAAAATGTTTTTTTAAAGCTGATTGATGATCAATGCTTTAGCACAAGTAGAATTTCCCTCACTGTCCTTCCCTGTCCCTAGAAACAAGGATTATCACAGTGAAAGAAACTGACACTCTTCCTACCTATAGTTTTCTGTCCCTAGAAAAAATGTTTTTTTAAAGACGGTTGATGATCAATGCTTTAGCACACTATAGCACAAGGAGAATTTCCCTCACTGTCCTTCCCTGTCCCTAGAAACAAGGATTATCACAGTGAAAGAAACTGACACTCTTCCTACCTATAGTTTTCTGTCCCTAGAAAAAAATGTTTTTTTAAAGACGGTTGATGATCAATGCTTTAGCACACTATAGCACAAGGAGAATTTCCCTCACTGTCCTTCCCTGTCCCTAGAAACAAGGATTATCACAGTGAAAGAAACTGACACTCTTCCTACCTATAGTTTTCTGTCCCTAGAAAAAATGTTTTTTTAAAGACGGTTGATGATCAATGCTTTAGCACACTATAGCACAAGGAGAATTTCCCTCACTGTCCTTCCCTGTCCCTAGAAACAAGGATTATCACAGTGAAAGAAACTGACACTCTTCCTACCTATAGTTTTCTGTCCCTAGAAAAAATGTTTTTTTAAAGCTGATTGATGATCAATGCTTTAGCACACTATAGCACAAGTAGAATTTCCCTCACTGTCCTTCCCTGTCCCTAGAAACAAGGATTATCACAGTGAAAGAAACTGACACTCTTCCTACCTATAGTTTTCTGTCCCTAGAAAAAATGTTTTTTTAAAGACGGTTGATGATCAATGCTTTAGCACACTATAGCACAAGGAGAATTTCCCTCACTGTCCTTCCCTGTCCCTAGAAACAAGGATTCGCACAGTAAAACACACTGACACTCTCCCTACCTATCCTTCTCTTTCCCTAAACTAAAGGAATCCAGTGTGACAGCAGGAAGGTAAAGTCACCTGGTTGCATCCAGGGGGGTAGATATATTTCGCCCAGATTCAGGCTTTACGCCGACTTATACAACTAGGTGGAGAGTTGTATAAGCCCAGCTGAGGCTAGTGGGCTCATGGATGACTCATACCTCTAGGGAGAGTGTGGGGCGTCGAGCAGACAGGGAGTTGATGAGACCAGCTGAAGCTTGTCAGCTCATTTAGGCCTCTATAAGAACTCCCAGATTCATTAGGTGTTAGCTCATGCCTGGAACCAGACCTGTGTGGACTGTCTAGGGAGAGTGAACCCCTGTGCGGTGAGACAAAGCCTGTGTGGCTATTTGCTTGGACATTTAAAACCAGGGACTTAGAGACTAGGACAGCACTAGGCTGATCCCAGTTGTTAGTTAGGAAACCTGTATGTTTAGTCAGAGGTCGAGTTGACCAGGATTTATTTTATTTATGTTTCTTTTGCTTTGCTGTGTTTTGTCACTGTAAATAGAAAATAAACCGCACCTTTTTGATTTTGAAAACCACAACCTCCGTTTGCTGGGCCTGTTTTTGTGTGGGGAGCCCATCCCGGGGGTCACACACACCCGCTGCCGAGCTAACCCCCTCACAGTTGGTGGAGAACCAGTGGCAGTTTTTTGTTAAGCCAGCATGGAGGAGATACTGAAGCAGCTGGCTCTAGCAAATGCCAATCAACAGCAGACAAATGCAGGTTTACAACAGAGCCTTGCAGCTCAACAACAGAGCTTCGCAGCCCAGCAGCAAGCTCATCAACAGAGCCTTGCAGCCCAGCAGCAAGCTCACCAACAGAGTCTGGAAGCTCAGCAACAAGCCCAGCAGCAATCTGAGGCCCGCTTCATAGACCTGTTACAGAAGCAAGAGCAGAGACTACAACAAATGGAAGCAGTAATGCAGCAACGTCCGCAGACCAGTGAGGAAAGCCGTCCCACTAATACCGCGTCCTTTGGGGTGAGTCGTTTATTGACAAAAATGACTGGAGAGGATGATCCAGAGGTATTTTTGACCACATTTGAAAGGACTACTGAAAGAGAAAAGTGGCCTGAGGAGCAGTGGGCTGGACTGGTGGCTCCTCTGTTAACTGGTGAATCGCAGAAGGCTTACTATGACCTAGAGCCTGACCAAGCAAAAGACTATGTGATGCTAAAAGCTGAAATATTGGCAAGGCTGGGTGTCACCCTGGCTGTCCGGGCTCAGCGTGTGCATAACTGGACTTTCCAGCTTGGAAAACCCCCCAGGTCTCAAATGTATGATCTCATTCACCTGAGCAGAAAGTGGCTACAGCCAGAGACTTTGTCCGCACCAAAGATTGTGGAACGTGTTGTAATGGATCGGTTTTTGAGAGCTCTTCCTACTGCCATCCAAAAGTGGGTAAGCCATGGAGACCCAGAGACGGCCGATGGTCTTGTGGATCGTGTGGAGAAATACTTGGCTACAGAGAACCTGACGGCCTCTTCCAGAGACACTCGGACTTTCCACCCTAAGACCAGACCATCCCCAGGGGCGGATAAGAGGATTCCAAGGGGTGAGGGTGGAGAGAGTGAGAGGGTGGGAGCTCTACCCCAAGTTTGGCGAGAACAGCCTGGGAAATCAGCGGCTCAAGAGGCGGCAAGAAGGATCGTTTGCTACCGCTGCCGGCAAGCGGGACATATTGCAGCCAATTGCCCGGTTGTGGAGGAACCCATGCAGTGTGACTTTCTGACGGGCAGACGTCAGTCGCTGTGTGCGACAGTCGCATGCACTGCCATTCGAGGAACTGAGAAACATTTATGCAAAATGTGTGTTAATGGTAGAAATGTTGTGGTATTGCTGGATTCAGGTAGCCTTGTGACCCTGATAAAGGCTGAGTTAGTTAAAACAGAGGTCTTTGGGAATAGCAAGGTAGCTGTTATTTGTGTGCATGGGGACACCCGAGAGTATCCAGTGACTACAGTGTGTTTCGAGACCCCCAAAGGTACCCTCTCTTATCCAGTGGGCTTAGTATCTCAGTTACCGCATGACGCCATTGTGGGAAGGGATTTTCCGAAGTTCTGGGAACTGTGGGATGATCCTGAGCCCCCCACTGGTGCCCCTATGTACCAGGAATGTGATAGCCAGAACTCCCCTGAGAGTGGTGAGGACTCTCCGGAATTTCCCTTATCAGTATTGGCAGGGGAGACTCAAGAAACTGGAGAGGAGCCCACCTCCTCAGACGAAAACCTACCGTCTGTGGAGTTTTCTGATCTTGAGGTTCACAGGGAAAACTTTGCCACAGAACAGTTGAAAGACCCCGCCCTAATAAAGGCACGGGAAAACGTAGTGAAAATAGATGGCGAGTTAGTGAACCCAGATAATACCTGCACTTACCCATACTTCAGCGTAGAGAAGGACCTACTGTATCGGGTGGCAAAAAGGGCAGAAGGAACCGTTGAGCAGCTTGTGGTGCCCAAACCTTACAGGAAGTTGGTGTTGGAGTTGGCCCATGGGCACATTCTTGGAGGTCATCTGGGGACAGAGAAAACCCGAGAGAGGATATTACAGAGATTCTATTGGCCGGGGGTGATGAAGGACATAGAAAATTATTGTTCCTCCTGCCCTGTGTGTCAGAGGTCGGCCCCGATGCCACATTTCCGTAGCCCGCTGGTCCCTCTACCCATCATTGAGGTCCCGTTTGAGAGGATCGCCATGGATTTGGTAGGGCCTATAATCAAGTCCGCTAGGGGGCACCAGTACATATTAGTTATAATGGACTATGCCACCCGTTATCCAGAAGCGATCCCTCTCCGAAATACCTCGGCCAAAACCATAGCCAAAGAGCTATCTCTTGTGTTTAGCCGGGTGGGTATTTGTAAAGAACTGCTTACGGACCAAGGTACACCCTTTATGTCCCGGGTTATGAAGGAGCTGTGTAAATTGTTCAAAGTGACGCAATTACGTACATCTGTGTATCACCCCCAAACCGATGGGCTGGTTGAAAGATTCAACAAAACCCTAAAACAAATGTTGAAGAAAGTGGTGGATAGAGATAGAAAGGATTGGGACTGTCTACTTCCTTATCTGATGTTTGCTATTAGGGAGGTGCCCCAATCCTCTACGGGATTCTCCCCCTTTGAGTTACTGTATGGGAGACACCCAAGAGGGCTGTTGGATATTGCCAAGGAAACTTGGGAAAGTGAGAGTTCTCCCCACAGGAGTGTGATTGAGCATGTCGCCCTGATGCAAGACCGAATTGCACAGGTAATGCCCATCGTGAAGGAACATTTGGCCCAAGCGCAGTTAGCACAGCAGAGAGTGTACAACCGTGGAGCCAAGACCCGTACCTTTTCCCCGGGGGATAGGATACTGGTACTTGTCCCTACGGTTGAAAGTAAATTCCTTGCCAAATGGCAAGGCCCCTATGAGATAATGGAAAAAGTGAGCGAAGTGAATTACAAGGTCAGACAACCAGGAAGGCGAAAGCCCGAACAGATCTATCACGTTAATCTGTTGAAAGCCTGGAGGGATAGAGAGTCCCTAGTCGCAGACACTTGGTCACCAGCTCAAACTGGTTGCGTGATTCCTGAGGTTGGAATAGCAGCCACCTTGTCACAACCCCAACAACAGGAGGTTAAGGAGTTTGTGCTTCGCAACAAGGAGGTATTCTCTGAGCTGCCGGGACAAACATCTGGGGTAGAGCATGACATCATTACCCCGCCCGGTGAAAGGGTGAAGTTAAAACCCTATCGGATCCCAGAGGCCCGATGGGAGGCAATACGGGAGGAAGTACAGAAAATGCTGAACTTAGGGGTGATAGAGGAGTCCCAAAGTGATTGGTCTAGTCCCATTGTGTTGGTGCCTAAACCGGATGGGAGCTGGCGATTTTGTAACGATTTTCGTCAGTTGAACAAAGTTACAAAATTTGACACCTACCCCATGCCACGTATAGATGAGTTGATCGACCGGCTGGGAACAGCCCGATACATGACGACTCTTGACCTCACAAAAGGGTATTGGCAAATCCCCCTGGCCAAGTCGGCCAAAGAGAAAACCGCATTTGTAACCCCAGACGGGGCGTTCCAATATAAAAGAATGCCGTTCGGGTTACAGAATGCGCCGGCCACATTCCAGCGGAAAATGGACCAGATGCTGAGGCCCCATCGGAAGTATGCTGCGGCTTACCTGGATGACGTAATTGTCCATAGCACAGATTGGGCCTCACATCTGCCAAAAGTGCAAGCAGTCCTGGACTCTGTTCGGGAAGCGGGGTTTACGGCTAACCCCAAGAAGTGTACCATTGGGCAGGAGGAGGCCAAATATCTTGGGTACACCATTGGGAGGGGAGTAATAAAACCCCAACTCAACAAAGTCGAGGCCATCCAGAGTTGGCCACGTCCCAACAGCAAGAAGCAGGTACGAGCCTTTCTGGGAATCGCTGGGTATTATCGGCGATTCATTCCCCACTTTGCTTCTAAGGCTGTGCCCCTAACCAACCTGACGAAGGGGAAAGGGTCGGTCATGATTAAATGGACCCCCGAGGCTGAGGCAGCATTCCAATTCTTGAAACAAGCCTTATGTAGCCAGCCAGTGTTGTACTCACCCGACTTCTCTAAAGACTTTGTCGTACAAAGTGATGCGTCAGATGTGGGGTTAGGAGCAGTATTGTCCCAGGTCTGGAACGGGGAAGAGCACCCAGTCATTTACCTCAGCAGGAAGTTGAAGTCCCATGAGGTAAATTACGCCACCGTTGAAAAGGAGTGTTTAGCGGTGAAGTGGGCTCTAGATTCCCTTCGGTACTACCTGCTAGGTAGGCACTTTGACATGGTTACGGATCACGCTCCGTTAAAGTGGATGGCTCAAAACAAGGAAACAAATAGAAGAGTGAATAGGTGGTTCCTGGCCCTCCAGGAATTCAACTTCACAGTAAAGCATCGCCCTGGCGTTCAAATGGGGAATGTGGATGCTTTGTCTCGAGTACATGAATGCCTGATTGCTGGTGTTCCAACCCCGAGGTTAAAACAAGAGGGGGGGGGGTATGTGACAGCAGGAAGGTAAAGTCACCTGGTTGCATCCAGGGGGGTAGATATATTTCGCCCAGATTCAGGCTTTACGCCGACTTATACAACTAGGTGGAGAGTTGTATAAGCCCAGCTGAGGCTAGTGGGCTCATGGATGACTCATACCTCTAGGGAGAGTGTGGGGCGTCGTGCAGACAGGGAGTTGATGAGACCAGCTGAAGCTTGTCAGCTCATTTAGGCCTCTATAAGAACTCCCAGATTCATTAGGTGTTAGCTCATGCCTGGAACCAGACCTGTGTGGACTGTCTAGGGAGAGTGAACCCCTGTGCGGTGAGACAAAGCCTGTGTGGCTATTTGCTTGGACATTTAAAACCAGGGACTTAGGGACTAGGACAGCACTAGGCTGATCCCAGTTGTTAGTTAGGAAACCTGTATGTTTAGTCAGAGGTCGAGTTGACCAGGATTTATTTTATTTATGTTTCTTTTGCTTTGCTGTGTTTTGTCACTGTAAATAGAAAATAAACCGCACCTTTTTGATTTTGAAAACCACAACCTCCGTTTGCTGGGCCTGTTTTTGTGTGGGGAGCCCATCCCGGGGGTCACACACACCCGCTGCCGAGCTAACCCCCTCACACCAGGTTAAGCAAGAAAAAAAAATGTCACTGTCCCTGCCTATGCTTCTCTTTCCCTGCTCCGGAACACACTACACTAGGCCGCCGTGCTGGCGGCCTTTTATAGTGTGGGGCGTGTACTAAACACCTAAGCATCCTGCCTGTGGCCAATCATTGCTCTCCTCGCTGCCGGCGCTGTGATTGGCCAAGCATGCAGGGTCACAGTGCATGCTTGGCCAATCACAGCGCCGGGACTACACTGCGATGGCGCAGTGTATTGTGGGCCGTTCGCGTCACTCGAATTTGGCACGAACGGCCCAAATCGTTCGTTGTTCGCCGAACGCGCGAACAGCCGATGTTCGAGTCGAACCTATGTTCGACTCGAACACCGAGCTCATCCCTAACGAGGTCCATGGGTTTGATGGTCACTAGAACATCATCATGTCAAAGGGCAATGTTCTGTCTATTTTAAGGGATTTCCTTTGGCCATTATGCTCCTGTCCTATAATCTAACAAAATACTCTCAGGTTAAAAGGAAACTTTTTCTTGGTGAATTCCTCAAGTTTCATGCTAGCCCTCTTGCTTCAATATTTGTGGTCACTAACCCAAAAACGCATGCAGAAAGGGACTTATGATTGGCTCTGACTTTTTTACCAATATGCACACACTTGTTCATTGGTCAGTAACTCAAAGGGTACTGAAGCTACTTTGTTAGTCATAGCAGCCAAGCAACTAGCATTTTCAAAAGAGGTTAGCAACTAAAAGCCCTGTTTCCTTAAAGGGAAAGGTTTATGTGAACCAGCTCAAAACTAAATTGCGTGTGTCTTCATGACAACATGGTAGACAGAGTAGATCATTAGGTCTTTCATGCAAAGATGGGAAACACTGGATATACCATGAATAGATATGAAGTGAACGTAATATTATATAGCAAGGCAGCTGAACTTAAAGAAATTATGTCCACCATCTTTCTCTCTCAACACAAGCATGTGGATATTAGAATACAAGTGGTATAGTCAATGGCTAGCAGTACTATGGTTTTAACCAATGAGTACAGATCCATGATTCCACCAGTCACGGTGTTCTAAGATTTCTGTTCTCAGAATATGCTCAAGGTCCATTATTTATTCTAAAACCATATAAGTAAAGTGCTATCCACAGTGTTCATAAACATAAAACAAAGGTAATGTTCCTTTAAATCTACAATATACAGTACCATGTGCAATTTATGTTTAAAAAAAAGTCCCAAAAAAGTCATTTTTTATATAAAAAAAATAATAAAAAGTGATATATAAAAGTGATTCACAAATGTTCTTGTGAAAGCAAAACAATCCAAATTCTCTTGTGCCAGGATGGGAGTAAACCAATTGTGTCACCACCACCAGAAACGATAGCCAGGTCAAAAAGTGTTAGTAATGCCGCGTACACACTGTCGGAATTTTCGATGGGAGATTTTCGTTGGATATTCCGACCGTGTGTCTGCCCCATCGGACTTTTTCTGTGAGAATTTCCGACGGAGTTAGATAGAGAGCAGGTTCTCTATTTTTCGCTAAATTCTGACGCATGCTCGGAAACAAATCGACACATGCTCGGAAGCATAGAACTTCACTTTCTCGGCTCGTCGTAGTCTTTTACGTCACTGCGTTCTTGGCAGTCAAATGTTCACCAAACTTTTGTGTGACCGTGTGTATGCAAGGCAGGCTTGAGCGGAATTCCCTCGGAAAAACCATCCAATTTTTTTCCGACGGGAATTCCGCTCGTGTGTACGCGGCATTATACCACCATTCCACGCTCCTTCCTGCCCCAGACTACTTTCCCAGGATCTCATGGACAACTCACAGGACCCACATGGATTTTTTCTAGGGGATACATCCGACACCACAGAACTATGGGTTTGCAGGTATTCAGCCACCTAAACCGCTACAGCCCTTCCCGCATGAACCATAGAATTTAAAAAGGAAGCAAACTGCACAAAGCGTGATGCTATTTAAAAACTCCTATTTAATAAAAGTGTATACGGTTTCCAAAAAAAAGTTTGTGTGAAAAAATCAGCAAACATGGAAATAATACTTGCGATATACAAATTAGTGCTATCGGCATCAGTAAACAGCACGCATGCGCAAAAACAATAATGTCAGACACTGTGCTCCACCTGCTAACGCAGCGTTCTTATTATTTATTGTATTGGTAAAAGAGCATCTCATGGATACAAAAAGTATCTTTAAAGCCACTTTGGGAAATTATTAGCTTGGCATGGATTTGATATGATACTGTATAATAAACAGAAATATCACTGAATATTTGAGCAATCAGGGTAATCACAAAGACTGCAGACTTACAGAGCCAACTCTTCTCTGTAATTTACACATCACTAAAGTTAAATTTTTTTTTTTTAATACAACTGCCAGCAGGAATAATATGCAGTAATCCAGTGTGAAACTTCCTCTGTGCAGGAGCTTCCTGTTATAAAGACCAGTCAGTGTTTGTAGGCAGATGTAGTCTACTTTCCCCACTGCAGGTAGTGCTCAAAAGCAGTGGCATTGCAGTCTAAAGAGAAGTCTCAGGAACATGGTTCCTCTATGGTTTCCAGGGTCACTGGGGAAGCTATCTTCCCCATGTGACTCTAGCAGCCATCTTGGGTCAGGCAGAGCCTATTAAAGGTCCTGCCCCCAGGCTTGGTGCGAATTTTGCGTGTGGGTAGTGTAGGGACAGGTCACACATCTGACAGGAACAGTGATTAGCAGCAGGGAGAGGTTCCAGACAAGTAGGGAAAGGATCGAAACATGCCATCCTTCTGGAGACCTCCCCACTTGGGTTCGGACCAGCCAGGCCGCATTCTGCCCCCCTCAAGGCAGACACTGTTGGCACATTTAAGACCTGCTCTGCTACACATTGCTGTTGCATGCCTTGAGTGTTCCCGGTCGAGTGCCTTCCTGCCAGGTTTGTTGTGAATTACTGAATTCTACATTAATACAAGTTCTGTTCTTTGCAACTGGACTCTGTGTGTTTACTGCCACCACACCAAGCTGCACCTCCCCACATCTGCTCACTCTTCTTATGCAGGGTCTTATATCCAGGGCTTTTTTTTCAGCGGGAACGTGGGGTAACCCAGTTCTGGCACCTCCAGCAATATATGTATGTTGAGTTGAGTTGAGTTGAGTTGAGAGGTATCTTAATATAACGCGGTCTTACCCCGAAGGGTCCCGACGTGCATAGCAGAGTTCCTGGGAAAAGAGGACCCAGGAACCAAGAGCAGCACAGAGCGGCAGAAAGGGTGGAAGAGAGAGGCTACTCGGGAAAGGCTTGCGTGAAAAGCCAAGTCTTTAGTAACCCGCGGAAGACCGGGATAGTAGAGGCCTCCTGGAGCTCGACAGGTAGGCTATTCCATATTATGGCACCCTGGTGGGAGAAGGCCACCTTGTAATGACAAGGAGTGCTGGGGTGTGCTGGAGGGTCTATTGATGCTTGTTGCTGGGTAGGTCTATTGTTGCTAGTGAGGGGTCTTATGTTGCTGGGAGGGATCTACTGTTGAGGCAGAGGTCTATTGTTGTCAGCTCTTGAAGGGTCTATTGATGCTGGCTGCTGGGAGATCTTCTGTTGCTGCTGGGGGTCTATTGTTGCGGGGGGAAGTCTATTGTTGTGTGGGGGATCTATTGTTGCTGGGGTGAGGCCTATCATTGCTGGGGGGGGGGGTCTACTGTTGGTGGGGTTGGGTCAATTGTTGCTCACTGCGGGGAATATATTTTACTGTCTTTCTTGTTCCGTGCAAATCACTTAGTAGCACAAAATGATATTGTATTTTCTAAAAGAGGTGGTACTCGGAGGTTTAACCAAGGGACAGTGCTCAGAGGTCGGTAGGGAGCAGAAACGAAGGGTGACTCAGAAGGGGGGGGGGGGGAGTTCCTGCACCTATTCTCTGAGAAAAAAAGCCCTGCTTATATCCACCCCCTCTTCTTTAAGTATTCCTCAGCCTGTAGTGGGTGGGCCTGTTGGGTCCCGATTTGCAAAAGGAATTTGGTTTACACAAGTGGATTTATACCCTTTGTGGCTACTAATATATTTCTTGGTCCAGCTTGGAACAATGCAAGTATGCATATACCATACCCCTCCTTTCCCCTCCATATGTGGGAGAATTTTAATGCAACGGGCGGGGGGGTATAACAACTAAGCAATTGTTTAAAATGTGACTACTGAAAATGTGTTATTCTTTCTATATGGCATTATTATTTAAAGTCTATATCGGTGGCTCCTGATGAAGAGGATTATGTCCAAGAAACACGTTGAGTCGTAAAGACTGTTATATGCAAATATACTGCAGTATTTTTTCTATCATGATGTATCTTATAATGTGACATGAAAATCATATTGATGTTTCTTTTTTAACAATTTTGAATAAACAAAATATATTTTAACAGTAAAAACAGTATGCTGTGCCTTAATAGTCCCATGTCAATACCATAGTGTAATTTCGATGTCCATCCTAATTTAGGGATGTAGCACTTAATCCTAACAAATGTTGATCAGATTTATGCATATAGCAGCCAACTACAGTAGTAGCTGCTGTCTTCTGGGCTTGTCTGCCCTTCTGCATAGTGAACATGAGGGGGGTTGCCTGCTTGGCACAGATGCCATTCACAAAACGCCTTGCATTTTTCTCAAGGCAGCAGGGCAGTTGGTCTGCTTGGGATACAGAAGGAAGCAGCCATCACTGGAGCTATGGTGATGGAGATTCCTCCATCCATTCACGCTACACAGTGTGGGTGGATGAATCTCCTGCTGGCTTTCAAAATACCCAAACAGTGGCTGCATCTGATTGGATCCATTGTTCAGCAGCCTGACTCCTTCGATTTTTTAATTAAAGATGTCAGGCAGGAGGGGGCCAAAAGGGACTCCGACTGATCACATTTTGGCTGGTTCACCAGGAACACTGATGACCAAAATTAGAGCAGTATATGAACAGCCTAAAAAGCCTCGCACACGGTACGATTGTTGGCCAATCGAGCGTCCGATTTTTGTCAAAAGGGCGTGTGCCAGGATCTTGTCTTGCATACTAACGGTACACAATTGTTGTGCCACAAACACGAACGTAGTGTCGTACTACGAGGAATTTCAGCTCTTGAGCGCCACCCTTTGGGCCCCTTCTGCTAATTTCATGTTTGGTGAGCATTAATTCCGAGCATGCGTTTTTGTACTTTTCGACTTTTGTGTGAGGCAGTGGCGGCTGGTGCTCAATTTTTTTTGGGGGGGGGGCGCAAACAAACTGAAAAATTTAGAAAAAAAAAACCATCAATTGCATCCTCACTGTACCATCAAACGCAGCCACTGTACCATCAAACGCAGCCACTGTACCCTCCAAAAGCAGCCACTGTACCATCAAACGCAGCCACTGTACCATCAAACGCAGCCACTGTACCCTCCAAAAGCAGCCACTGTACCATCAAACGCAGCCACTGTACCCTCCAAAAGCAGCCACTGTACCCTCCAAAAGCAGCCACTGTGCCCATCAAACGCTGCCACTGTGCCCCAAACGCTGCCACTGTCCCCCAAACGCTGCCACTGTCCCCAATCGAATGCTGCCACTGTGCCTCCCGCCCACCTGCCGTCTGCCTGGCACTTACCCTGTCTCGGTGGGGCAGCAGGAGACGGCGGCAAGCTGTGTCCGTGTGTCCTTCATGCTCCTCCTTGATGTCTTCTCCCGTTCACTCCTCTCATCCTCTCCTATGATTGGACGCCTGATAGGCATCCAATCACAGCGCCTGTCGTTTCAGCCAATCAGGTGATGGGTAACAGACCCGAACACCTGATTGGTGGAGAGGCGGTTCAGTGTTAGTAAAGCAAATATTCATTCGCTTTTCTAACACCGCTGGGTGAACTGCGAGCGGCGAGCATGGCGCTCGCAGGTCACCTTTTTTGACGCCTATTAGAGCCTATGGCTCTAATCAGGTGCTTCAAAAAAAAAACCCTGCTGCTGTAATTCAGGCTATGCATAAATCTATCTATTGGTCATATGGGGGTGGCAGGAGAGAGGGGGCGGCGCCCGTGCGCCCTTATGGACGCACTGCCACTGGTGTGAGGGACTTGTGTACTGACCATACGAAAATCTGATGTGAAACCGTTGTCCACCAAAAATTTACTAGCCTGTCATCCAACATTTGTTTTGGACAACAATCGTCAAAAGGAGCGTACTAACGGTAAGAATTTAAGACAACAGACTGTCAACAGCCAATCCCCTTCCAACAATCGTATCGTGTGTACAAGGCTTAAAGGGGTTGTAAAGGTTTGTTTTTTATTTTCTAAATAGGTTCCTTTAAGCTAGTGCATTGTTGGTTCACTTACCTTTTCCTTCGATTTCCCTTCTAAATATTTTTTTTCTGTGTCTGAATTTCTCACTTCCTGTTTCTCCTCAGTAAACTTCACACCATCATCTGAGCGGTGTTTAGTCAGCCAGAACAGCTTACTGAACAGCTTACTGAGGAGGAACAGGAAGTGAGAAATTCAGACAAAGAAAAAACAACATTTAGAAGGGAAATCTAAGGAAAAGGTAAGTGAACCAACAATGCACTAGCTTAAAGGAACCTATTTAGAAAATAAAAAACGAACCTTTACAACCCCTTTAATAAGCATCAGTAGATCAGTACTTTTGGAAATCAGTCAATTGAAGGATGCAAAGACCCTTCAGAGGGCAAGGGAAAATGTTTTCCCAATAACAGACTTTTTACATATGTAGGGGTCACCAGAAACAAAGAAAAAGAATTGGCATAGTGTAAAAAGGATTAGATCTGTTCTTTAAATGATAAGTCTGCATAGGTCAATTACAGGTTATTATAAAGTAAACTGGTAAATGAAGGACGGCTGCTGATCTAAAGGTTTCACATGCCTCAGTGAGAGGCCAGAAAAAGAGCAGCAGACTGCAGGGAAAGCCAAGGGCGCAATTAAAACCCGTTATGGTTCTGTGAGTTTAAACCGGGCTTGTTGCTGTAAACTCCTTTCCAGTAGAATGCAGACTCCAGGCGAGATCTAGTTTCCCTATTCATCATGCAAAGCACAATTTTAAGCTGCAGCTTTTTTTTTTTTTTCTTTTTAATCCCCCCCCCACCAAAAAAAAACCGAAAACATTTTTGATAGATTTTCTGATGCTCAGATGGATTGAAATCCGTTTTATCACAACTGCACAACATACAAGTGCTATTTTTGTTGCTGGAACAATGAAATATACACTCAACGGCCCCGTTATTAGGTACACCTGTTCAATTGATTGGTAACAAATTGCTAATCAGCCAATCACATGGCAGCAACTCAATGCATTTAGGCATCTAGACGTGGTGAGGACGACTTGCTGAAGTTCAAACTGAGCATCAGAATGGGGAAGAAAAGGGATTTAAGTGACTTTGAACGTGGCATGGTTGGGCTGGTTTGAGTATTTCAAAAACTGCTGATCCACTGGGATTTTCATGCACAACCATCTCTAGGGTTTACAGAGAATGGTCCGAAAAAGAAAAAATATCCAGTGAGTGGCAGTTGTATGGATGAAAATGCCTTGTTGATGTCAGAGGTCAGAGGAGAATGGGCAGACTGGTTTGAGATGATCGAAAGGGAACAGTAACTCCAATAACCACTCGTTACGACCAAGGTATACAGAATACTATGTCTGAATGCACAACACATCGAACCTTGAAACAGATGGGCTACAGCAGCAGAAGACCACACTAAGTGCCTCTCCTGTCAACTTAGAACAGGAAACTGAGGCTACAATGCGCACAGGCTCACCAAAATTGGACAATAGAAGATTGGAAAAAAACGTTGCCTTGATTTCTTGATTTCAGCTGCGACATTCAGATGGTAGGGTCATAATTTGGCATAAACAACATGAAAGTATGGATCCATCCTGCCTTTTATCAATGGTTCAGGCTGGTGGTGGTGGTGTAATGGTGTGGGGGATTTATTCTTGGCACACTTTGGGCCCCTTAGTACCAATTAAGCATCGTTTAAACACCACAGCCTACCTGATTATTGTTGCTGACCATGTCCATCCCTTTATGACTACAGTGTCCCCATCTTCTGATGGCTACTTCCAGCAGGATAATGTTACAAAGCCCAAATCATTTCAAACTGGTTTCTTAATCATGACAATGAGTTCACTTTACATCAATGGCCTCCACAGTCACCAGATCTCCATCCAATTGAGCAGCTTTGGGATGTGGTGGAACGGGAGATTCGCATCATGGATGTACAAGGGACAAATCTGCAGCAACTGCGTTAAGCCTTAATGTCAATATGGACCAAAATCTCTGAGAAATGTTTCCAACACCTTGTTGATACTATGCCATGAAGAATTGAGGCAGTTCTGAAGGCAAGAGTGGGTCCAACACAGAACTAGCAAGGTGTACCTAATAAAGTGGCTGATCAGTGTAGTTACTAATAAGAAACATTCTTCTAGGCTCGATATGTAATTAAGGGTCCATTCATATCTGTTGAGGCTGCCCAACCTAGACAAGCCAAAGAGCCTTGTTCCCTATCATTGCAGTTCACATCATGGTGCTGCAGTAGTGTGACGCTGCAGTACGGTATGTAAAACAGCAAGACATGGTGTGACACAAGCCACCACACCATGCTGTGACCAATAGAACTGTATAATAGAACTGTATAAAATCTCACATTTCGATAAAGCTCTAAGAATAAAAGGTTACAGTACAATGGGCTGCACCTATTTTTATCTTGCATAAGATGTGCATTGACATGGCAGTTATAGGTGTCATTTGTCGCATGTCATTGTCAGAAGTTTCTGTTTGTGTTCAAACATGAGACACGCGACATGGCACTGCACAGGTTAATGCATGACCTCTGTCTTTAGCGTGGGATATTTTCTGTGATGAAACTATATATCCCACAATCCCTGGGTCTCTCAGTCTAGTGCTTTGCAGGTTAGAGGTAAACAGTAATTAGATCTGACACAGACACAAACAAGCAGTGCAATTAGCTACTTCCGGATAGGGTGACCACATTTCCAAACTACCATTCAGGGACACCCTCCCTTCCCAAAAATCAGCTTGTGCTGTAACGAATCACAGCACAGTGATTGGACACAAGAGGCGGGATTTATGATTTCTCCAATACACAAGCAGGGGGCGGGGATTGTGCTCCTCCAGGCATTCCCAGCCAGGACAAGTACTGTCAGTGAGTAAAGCGGTCATGTGGCGGCCTTTTTTGGGGGCATCAGATTGGCCGGGGGGGGGGGGGTGGCTGTGTCAGTTTCATTCCGGGACACTGTATTGTCCTGGAATGAATGTGCCCGGGACAGACCTGCAAAATGCGGGACTGTCCCAGGCAATCCGGGACACGTGGTCACCCTACTTCCGGACTTCCGGACCGCCCGCCCACAATGTATTGCAGACAGGTGGCCCGCACAGGCACCACTGCCGACACCCGCTGTGATTGTACACAGTGGGAGTTTTTCAGCAGGTCCCAGCCAATGATTCATGGCCAGGACCTGCTGATCGGCTGAGCCCAATCACAGCCCAGAGCCCTGTGTTGACAATCAACACAGAGCGCTATACAGAGGGAATGATCTCTCTGTTTCTTCTCCCTGCAAAGTAGAAATAAGAAATAGAGATCTTTAGTAAAAAGCACCACACATTACATAAATGAACACTTGTTCGGCACACATTTACCTCCTTGATTACCCGAGATTTTAACCCCTTCCTAGGCAGTGTCATTAGTACAGTGACTGTATATAGTATTATCACTGTGTTAGGCCTGATTCACACCTATGCATTTTTAGTGCTTTTTGCAGATTTGCTCTACAGAACGTGTTTCATAGGAAACCATGTTACATGGACTGTAGTGCAAGTCTACAACATGAAAAAAGCACTAAAAATGGATAGGGGTGAATCAGGCCTAAATCCTCATACACACAATGGGATTATGCGACGAGAATTGTTGTCGGAAAATCTGACCATTTGTACGCTCTAGCGGACAATTCTTGTCGGATTTTCCGCGGACAAATGTGAGATAGCATGCTTTAAAATTGTCTGCCAACAATTGTGTGTTGTCAGATTTTCCGATCGTGTGTACACAAGTCCGTCAAACAAAACTCCAAAGTACAAACACGCATGCTCGGAAGCAATGCTCACCATAACAAAACATTAGCAGAAGTTGCCCAAAGGGTGGCGCTAAAGAGCTGAAAAAACACGTCGTTTCATGTTTGTTGGCCGACAATTCTTTGCCGTTTGTATGCAATACAAGTTCCTGGCCAACGCCCTTCGGACAAAAGTCCTACACTTTGTCCGCAGAAAATCCGATTGTGTGTACAAGGCTTTAGCGTCACTGGCAGTTAGTCAGGTCCCACAAAGACCCCTTTCACACTTTTCCAGGCAGTTTAGCGCTAAAAATAGCGCCTAAATACCGCCTGAAAACTCCTGCCCTGCAGTCTCAGTGTGAAAGCCCGAGGGGCTTTCACACTGAGGCGGTGCGCTAGCAGGACCGCTCCAAAAGTCCTGCCAGCCGCATCTTTGGAGCGGTGAGAGGAGCGGTGTGTTTACCGCTCCTTCACCGCTCCTTCCCATTGAAAGCAATGGGAAACCGCGTTAATACCACCGGCAATGCGCCCGGCGGTATTAACCCTCTTTCGCCCACTAGCGGGGGTTAATTCCGCGGGAATTCCGACGGTATAGCGTCGCTATACCGCCACCGCACCCACCGCCCCAGTGTGAAAGGGGCCTTAGTGTCCAAAGACATGTTTTGAAGCAAGTGTAAACTAGCCCTGAGGGAGTATGTGGCTGGGGATTCAGATTTTACTACCCCCCCCTCCCCCCATCCTGGCACCCAAGGGTGGCTGGCGCCAGGCCTGCCAGCCAGCATGGTCTGGAGATGGGGTTCCTGTCCCTAGGGAAAATTGGGTTCCTGTCCGTAGGAGAGATGGGGGCCGCGTTCCCAGGAGTTATGGGGTCTCGGTCCCCAGGGGTGATTCTACATATTCATCAGTTTAGGCCGATATATATTCTTCTACATATTTAAAAAAAAAAACAAAAAAAAACGCAATAAGCGTATATTGATTGGTTTGCGCAAAAGTTGTTACGTCTACAAACTATGGGATAGATTGAGGGACTTTTATTTATTTTTTATTGTTTTTACTGGTAATGGCAGCGATCTGCGATTTTTAGCAGGACTGCGACATTGCGAAGGACAAATCTGACCCCAAATGACACTTTTTGGGGACCAGTGACATTCTTACATTGATCAGTGCTATAAAAATGTACCGATCAATGTAAAAATGACACTGGCAGGGAAGGGGTTAACACTAGGAGGCGATCAAGGGGTTAACTGTGTTCCCTAGGCAGTAGTGTATTTAGGTTTTGTGCTGCCCTAGGCCTGACTAAACTCATGCACCCCCTAATTTAAATATGACACACCCCTTCCTGTCACGGCCACACCCCTTTCTGTTTAAGACCCGCCCTTACATTTTCGAGTGGGGACACTAGTTCTTAGGGCCTGGGGGGGGGGCAATGGATTCCCTTAATTTGCATAGATTTACTCTCACTTCCTGTTTGGCTATGGGGCAGGAAGTGAAGGGAAATCTTTGCAATGGGACAGGGATGATAAAAAATTAAATGACAGGGGCTATAACCCTCCCTTACTCTATCTAAAATAAAGAAAAAAAGTGTTGCCTATAGTTCTACTTTAAGCACAAATTTCTGATAATTTGATTGAGAAGATATAACCATGCCAATGGTGCATCAGAAAACATACAGCACAGTGTAGCGCAAGCCGGCGGGGACTCTTTCCGTGCTGCCCCCCTGCAAAGTATGCTGCCCTAGGCCTGGGCCTTGTTGGCCTAGGCCAGGATACAGCGTTGTCCCTAGGTGTGTTCTAACTGTAGGGGCCCGGGGGATGGGCTCACTGGAACATGACAGATCACTGTTCCTGATCACTGGGAACAGAAGATCTCTGACATGTCCCCTGTCAGAACGAGGATGCGCTTTGTTTACACTGGCAGATCCCCGTTCTGCCTCTGTACTAGGCGATGGCGCTGCCAACCTGCCGCAGTATATCTGCGTGAGCTGGTCCGCAAGTGGTTAATAAAAGTAGATCAGTGTAACTACCTCTGTTAGTGTTAAATGGTTTGTCTCATCTCTATAACGGCTACATCTGCATGACTGTTTGTTCTGTTGTAAAACAACAGATTTACTGGATGGATCATCAGGTGAAAATAAAGGAAAGCAAGCCTAAAAATGAAAACTAATACAGCCATCACATCTCAGAATTGGTAAACTGCAATATAATAAATTTATTTTGTAAACCCTTCACTCCAAAGGAGGGTAGGGGAAAATGGGATTTAAGTGTGCCAAACAGAATAGACAAAAACATCACAGCTTTAACTACTTCACGACCGCCCTATAGCAGGTTTACTTCTACAGGGCGGCCGCTTTTGCACCAGATCACGTATACATAAAGTCAGGTCCATAAATATTGGGACATCGACACAATTCTAATCTTTTTGGCTCTATAGACCACCACAATGGATTTGAAATGAAACAAACAAGATGTGCTTTAACTGCAGACATTCAGCTGTAATTTGAGAGTATTTACATCCAAATAAGGTGAAGAGTGTAGGAATTACAACAGTTTGTATATGTGTCTCCCACTTTTTAAAGGGACCAAAAGTAATGGGACAATTGGCTGCTCAGCTGTTCCATGGCCAGGTGTGTGTTATTCCCTCATTATCCCATTTACAAGGAGCAGATAAAAGGTCCAGAGTTCATTTCAAGTGTGCTATTTGCATTTGGAATCTGTTGCTGTCAACTCTCAATATGAGATCCAAAGAGCTGTCACCATCAGTGAAGCAAGCCATCATTAGGCTGAAAAAACAAAACAAACCCATCAGAGAGATGGCAAAAACATTAGGTGTGGCCAAATCAACTGTTTGGAACATCCTTAAAAAGAAAGAACGCACCGGTGAGCTCAGCAACACCAAAAGACCCGGAAGACCACGGAAAACAACTGTGGTGGATGACCGAAGAATTCTTTCCCTGGTAAATATAACATTCTTCACAACAGTTGGCCAGATCAAGAACACTCTCCAGGAGGTAGGTGTATGTGTGTCAAAGTCAACAATCAAGAGAAGACTTCACCAGAGTGAATAGAGAGGGTTCACCACAAGATGGAAACCATTGGTGAGCCTCAAAAACAGGAAGACCAGATTAGAGTAAAAAAGCCTTCACAGTTCTGGAACAACATCCTATGGACAGATGAGACCAAGATCTACTTGTACCAGAGTGATGGGAAGAGAAGAGTATGGAGAAGGAAAGGAACTGCTCATGATCCAAAGCATACTACCTCATCAGTGAAGCATGGTGGTGGTTGTGTCATGGCGTGGGCATGTATGGCTGCCAATGGAACGGGTTCTCTTGTATTTATTGATGATGTGACTGCTGACAAAAGCAGCAGGATGAATTCTGAAGTGTTTCGGGCAATATTATTATCCGCTCATATTCAGCCAAATGCTTCAGAACTCATTGGGCGGCGCTTCACAGTGCAGATGGACAATGACCCGAAGCATACTGCAAAAGCAACCAAAGAGTTTAAGGGAAAGAAGTGGAATGTTATGCAATGGCCAAGTCAATCACCTGACCTGAATCCGATTGAGCATGCATTTCACTTGCTGAAGACAAAACTGAAGGGAAAATGCCCCAAGAACAAGCAGGAACTGAAGACAGTTGCAGTAGAGGCCTGGCAGAGCATCACCAGGGATGAAACCCAGCGTCTGGTGATGTCTATGCGTTCCACACTTCAGGCTGTAATTGACTGGAAAGGATTTGCAACCAAGTATTTAAAAGTGAAAGTTTGATTTATGATTGTTAATCTGTCCCATTACTTTTGGTCCCTTAAAAAGTGGGAGGCACATATACAAACTGTTGTAATTCCTACACTGTTCACCTGATTTGGATGTAAATACCCTCAAATTAAAGCTGAAAGTCTGCAGTTAAAGCACACCTTGTTTGTTTCATTTCAAATCCATTGTGGTGGTGTATAGAATTGTGTCGATGTCCCAATATTTATGGACCTGACTGTACGTGATCCCGCATTTCCAGGTAGCACGGCATGAATGCACACCGCTGGCGGCTCGCTCCTGCTGAGATTATGCACAGCGGGAGCCAATTTGCAGGTCCTGTGGACTCGATGCCTGTCGGCACCCGCTGATCTTTTGTTACAGAGGCAGAACGGCAGTCTGCCTATGTAAACAAGGCAGTTTGCCATTCTGTGAGTATGAAAAAGCATGATCCTGTGTTCTGGCAAAGCAGGGACAAGGATCTATGTCTTCCCCTAGTAAAAGCACATCCCACACAAACACCAGCTAGACACACAGTTAACCCTTTGTTCGCCTCTGATGTTAACCCCTTCCCAGCCAGTGTCATTAGTACAGTGACAGTGCATATTTTTATCACTGATCAATGTAAAGGCAGTCCCCGGGTTACAAACAACCCACTTACATACGACTCATACTTTCCAACGGAGGGAGACAACAGGAAGTGAGAGGAAATCTACCCCATGGAAGGGAAATTCACTCCTATAAGAATTATCACGGGAAAAAGGTGTCTCCACTGAATCATTATCACCAATCCTTGTTTCCACAACAATCCAAAATTTTTAAAATCCAAAACAGGGACAGAAAGTGAGGTAAATGTTACAGGCGTGTTAACCCTTCCCTATGCTAAGCCAAAACCTTAAAAATATTTTTTGGGCCGAGTTACGCTTAATTTTTTTTTACCTGTTCCGACTTACAAACAAATTCAACTTAAGAACAAACCTACAGACCCAATCTTGTTTGTAACCCTGGGACCGCCTGTATTAGGCTACTTTCACACTGAAGCGCTGGATGCGCTGGCAGTATAGCGGCACTATTTTTAGCGCCGCTATACCGTAGTTTTTGCCGCGATTTGCGGGCGCTAGCGGGGTGATTTTAACACCCGCTAGTGGCCGAAAAAGGGTTAAAAATGCCCGCAATAACGCCTCTTTGCGGCGTTTTGGAGGCGCTACCCTATTAATTTCAATGGGCAGGGGGCGCTATAGGAGCAGTATTTTTACCGCTCCTATCGTGCCTCAAAGATGCGGCTTGCAGGAATTTTTTTTTACCCTCCTGCCAGCGCACCGCTCCAGTGTGAAAGCCCTCGGCTTTTACACTGGATACAAAGTAGCTGCTTTTTCAGGGCGCTTTGCAAGCGCTATTTTTAGCGTAATAGCGCCTGCAAAGCGCCTCAGTGTGAAAGGGGCCTTAGTGTCACTGGTTCCCAAAAAAGTGTCAAAAGTGTCAGATTTGTCCGCCGCAATATTGCAGTCCCGCTATAAGGCGCTGCTCACCACACCATTACTAGTAAGAAATAAATAAAAATTCCATAAATATATCCCATAGTTTGTAGACACTATAACATTTGCGCAAACCAATCAATATACGCTTACTGGGATTGTTTTTTTTACCAAAAATATGTAGCAGAATACATATTGGCCTAATTTGGATGAAGAAATTCGATTTTTTAAATTTTTTTATAGCAGAAAGTAAAAAATATTGTTTTTTCCTCAAAATTTACGGTTTTTTATATTATTTATAGCGCAAAAATAAAAACCGCAGAGGTGATCAAATACTACAGTACCAAAAGAAAGCTTGATTTGTGGGGAAAAAAACCCATACATTTTATTTGGGTACACCTCATCCCCCTAATGCCCTCCCCCGAAAAATGAATCCCTCCTAGCACAAGTCCTCTACCACTAAAAATTCCCCTCTATAGTACACATTTTCTCTCCCCCACACTTCAAATCCCCCCTCCCAGCACAAATTCCACCCAAATTCCCTCTCCTAGCACAAATCTTCTTCCACCATCCCCCCTGCCAACACAAATCCCCCCCAAAATTTCCCCTCCTAGAACAATACTTACCACCTGCCGCTCCCCCAAATTCCCCCTTCCAACACAAATCCTACCCCCATATCCATGTGGTGCGCCACCTCACATGATACCGCATTGCTCAGCACAGCCACCCCTTCTGCCTACCCCTTGTCCCAGCCCTGGCCAGCACTACTGTATTAGAGTAGAGGTAGGTGTCTGCTGTGAGTCCTAAGACAAACTTCCCTTCCTAGGTACCTTCTGTTCTCCCCTTACATGGTGATAATGAAGTTTGGACCAATGCCGGTTATACACTAAAAGCCGCGGATCAGCTTCTTTCTGCAGTTCCAGCACACTGGCGGGCCTAAGGCCTGACAAAGCTTTTCCTTTTTCAATGAAATTATGTCATTGCAATCCAACCTGCCATCCTTGGCTTGACTGAAAACATTAACTGTAACCATCACTTCTTTGATCTACATCCACTTTAATGTAACTCTTGTAAATATACTGACAATATAGAATATAAAACCTTCCTGTAACAATGTAAGCCAACGAGCCATTACGTTGATTTACTCTGGACTGTGTTCAGTTCAGTGAGTAGGACAGGAGACAAAAGTTTAAAACTTCTTTCAGGCTGCTGTAATAAATTCACTACATCGCTTCCAAGTACGAAAAAACTAGCTGGGTACAGAAAGTAAAGGGCAGAAAAATCATGTTTTGTTTTCCCACGTGGGACCAAACAATGGAATATGGCAAGGCTCTGCAGAAGGTGACTAGAGCGAAAAGTTCACCGGCATCGATCATGAGCCAAGTTTATATGGCATAGTGAGATGGGGGCTGAGGGTACAGAGGAGTCAGCTTTACCACACATACTGTAAATTACTTGGTCACACTGTGTGCTCAAACTACGGATTAAGGTGACCCACCATATTGAAGCGGTTCCCACTGCGATAAAAGATATCCAGGGCCGCTTTCAAAAAGGCCAATGAAAGATACATTAAAACCGATGCACGCTGTATTTTTTACGGGTACATCTTCCCTGAAGACCAGACAAACTCCAAGTTTTGCTGATAAAAACCAATCCCCTCTAAGTGAACAATATACATCGAAAAGATTTTAGTACACTTATCTCCGTTGTGAAGAAATTAAAATAGTTCATAATGGAGCTGCGGGTTTGTATCTTTTTTTAGCCGGTGATCACCTGTTCAATAAGTGATCATTTGTACATTACTTGAAAGGACCACCTAAGCAACCCAGTCCTCCCGCCATGGGTTCCTGGGCTCTTCCATTCCTCAGTGGTGCCCAGAATCTCAAGAAACTATCCCTACAATGAAAGCAGTAGGAGATAAAGGAACATCAAAACTTGCAAAACTTCCCTCCAAGTCCCAGAATCGCTCAACTCCGAAATATGGGCCATCATAATAATCTAGTATGGTTGGAAGCGAATTATCATAAAAAAATGAAAAATAAAGGGCCTAGTTTTGGGCTCTAGACCAGAGGTCTCCAAACTATGGCCCTCCAGTTGTTCAAGAAATACAATTCCCATCATACCTAGCCCTGTCTGTGAATGTCAGAGTTTTACAATGCCTCATGGGTTGTGTAGTTTTGCAATAGCTGGAGGGCTGTAGTTTGGAGATCCCCGCTCTAGAACCTCATCCCTTTAAACCCAAACGCATATTAATTACACAGGTTCTGTGGCTGAATAGGTGGTAATTAAACTCACTTAGTGCCTTATCTGCATTAAATTAGCCTCAGAACCTGTGTAATTAATATGTGTTTGGGTTTAAAGG
The DNA here is from genome assembly GCA_029206835.1 of Rana muscosa. Taxonomy (NCBI): domain Eukaryota; kingdom Metazoa; phylum Chordata; class Amphibia; order Anura; family Ranidae; genus Rana; species Rana muscosa. The sequence goes on along the minus strand of CM055123.1, from coordinate 215,391,126 downwards.
GATGAGGTGGCACCCCTAAGGAATATCCATTCGTCGATCTCCTCTGAGTATTGAAGCCAGAACCAATGAGCATTTTGTCACTTCCGGTTTCAGTTCACTCATTCCGTGGCTACTAACAATCTGCACTTGATTAGCTGCAGTGGAGGGCAGCAGAGACACTGGGGGTCTAATAGACCCCCAATATCGCCATAAACATAATCGGTCACCTGCCCAGGCAATCACCTAGGTGCTTGATAGCTCCTTTATGATAGCAATAAAGTTAAATGAAAAAGAAAGATTTAAAACAAAATGTAATTAACATTTAAAAAAAAAAAAAAAAAAAATGTAAAAAGCACCCCCGTCGCCCTGAGCATATACACAAATGCAAATGTGAATAAAGCGCACATGTATGTAAAAAGCAATTGTGTCATATATGTGAGGTATCGGTGGCAAACAACAGAATGAGAGCAGGTACATGCACAGACTATAAGTAACAATGCATAGTTAAAGGCCAAGTTCACCTTGGGCCTAGGTTCACACTGATGCGGGTTTGACATTGTGCGGGTTCAGCTGAACTTGCACAATGTCAAACCCGCATGTCAGTACGACTTCGGGAGCGATTTCAGAGACATCTGTGCGGGTTCCTGCACAGGTGTCTATTAAAATTGCCCCCGAAGTCGCCAAAAGTAGTGCAGGAACTACTTTTGGGAATCGGTGCGGTGCCGCAAAGTCGGCGTCTCACTGATTTGAGCGGTGCTGTTGCCAGCAATAGCTGCCGATTTGACATGTCAAATCGCATTTCAAAATGGCCTGATGTGAATGTGGGCTTAGAGCACTTTCCCACTGGTGTGCTTAAAAATAGGGATGAGCTCAGGCATGTTCGCATTGAACACATGCAGAGCCCGCCAAGGAAGTCGGCACTGTCGGAACCGCGCTGCGCTAATCACAGGCAGGGAGACATTTCCCGATCTCTGCAGCCGAGCATCGGGACAATGTCTCCCTGCCTGTGATTAGCGCAGCGCGGTGCCGACTTCCTTGGCGGGCTCTGCATGTGTTCAATGCAAACACGCCTGAGCTCATCCCTACTTAAAAATACTGTATGAATTTTTCAGAAATGCATACCATGTATTTAACATGCTTTCTGGTTTCCTGATTCCCAGCATGCACCTGTGAAACATGGACATGCTGAACATATTAACCTACTTTTAAAACATCACCTATGGACAATTTTGGGTACCGTAGTATTTTGCCATTTCACGGGCACGTGCAAGTTTGAGGCTTGACATATTTGGTATCTATATACTCAACTATCACACTTATGCATTTTTTAGTGTGTTTTCCGTTTTGCAGAAACACACTACAGTCCATATAACATGGTCAGGAGTAAACTATGGGAATTTGTTGGTACCTGCCATATTCTGGGAGAAAGATTTATCATAGAGCTTCAGTAATTAAACATACATAATAAAATGCCAATATATTATAAATGAATGCAAAATTATATATATAATTTTTTTTGTGATGTAGACACATGAATAAAAAACAAATATCTCATTCAGAAACCCAAAAGAAATGCACAACTATAATAAACCTGGCTGCCAATGCTTAATTAGTAAACACCTGAGCACAGGTTGGTAACCCCTTAGGAATCAGAAAAACAAAACTTTTTAAAATATATTCAGAAAGTATTGCTGGGAGAGACAGAATGGAGGAGAAAGTTTTTCTGGCCAGCAAAAAAAGGAAAAAGAAGGGTAATACGGAAGTCTTGGGTATGGAATAAAAGATATGGCAATGACGTGGCCTCTGTCACATCAACCTTTAAATAAAATACAGGTCATAAGAAGAAAAAAATAAAATAAAATGGAATGCATAAAAAAGGACATGGAAACCATTTGATTACTATGAGAACTGCTACCTTAGGGCCAGTTCACACCATAGAAACGCAATCCGGATGCGTTCCAGGTGCATGCGTGTTTTTTATGCATTTCCTTAGATAAGGACAAGTGTGTTCCAGTGCATTTAGGTGCGTTCTGGTGCGTTTTTGATGCGTTTTACAGCATTCCAGTACAGTCCAGTGCAGGTAAAATGCAGCATGTTCTACTTTTTTCTGGAACTGGAACGCACTGGCACTGCAAGCCCTGGTGTGAACTATGCCATTGAAAACCATATAACCTACTTTCCATGCGTTTTTGATGCAGAAAAAATGCACTGGACTGCATGTGGTGTGAACTGGCCCTTAGCCCAGGTTCACACTGGGCTGTGGGAGTGAAGCCGTGCGAGTTAATCTGAACTCGCATGATTTCACTCCTGCCTGTCAGTCCCGATTTCGGCCGCGATTACAGAGACATCTGTGCAGGTTTCTGCACAGATGTCAATGTAAATCATGGCCCGAAATCGCAAAAAGTAGTACAGAAACTACTTTTTGAAATCGATGCTGCGTCGCACCGATTAGGACGGTTCCATTGCCCGCAATTTGCGGCAAATTCCGGCGTTTTGACATGCGATTTGGCATGCCAAATCGCATGTCAAAACGCACCAGTGTGAACCAGGGCTTATGACGATTTCCATACATCAAACCCTAATGACTTCACCTGTAATGTGATTTTGCTACCTGTATCTCCAGACAACAATGAACAGGTGTGTTGACACTTTCCTAATGACTCCAGATAACAGCGGCCAGCAAAAGTGAGTCAAGTCAAGCTATGTTATACTGCAAGCTGCTTGGGGGTGGCTGTGCATTGTGCACCAATATATTCCAATAAAATTGGAGGTCTGTTGACAGCTGCCAATTTATAATTTCCAAGGACAGCATGCTGCTTATTTGAGGTTTTCTACCTTGGAAAACACAACATTGTTTCAAAAGGTTTCTAAAGATTCAAACCAACAGTTCAGGTACTAGGTCAGGTATATAAAAATACAAAATCTAATCATATATAAGTCATGCAACCATCTCAACACATGTGAAAGTGATATATACACATAATATGATTATTTTTGTTTATAAGTATATATATATATATATATATCTCACACACACATTTATATATATAATATAAATCATGCATCCACACAACACATGTGAAAATCAGTCCAGAAGCTTAAAGCCCCATACACACGGTTGGACTTCCATCTGACTTTTCCCTGGATTTTTGTCCGAACGGAGTTGGCCGGGGACACCCATAGCATACACACCACAAGACTTTTCTTCAAACTTTCCCAAAACTTTTTGCAACATCACGTGGTTTTTCTGCTGTTTTCTGCTCTTTACCGCCACCCTTTGATCAACTTCTGCTATTGTTGGTTGATTTTAACATTAGTTGTTTTGTCCATCAGACAAAAGTCCGATGGTTTTCTGTACACACGGTCAGACTTTGCTCCATCGGACTTTTGTTGGCCAAAAGTTTGTCCGTTTGCAGACCCAACTTTTGTCCGATGAAAACAAAAAAAACAAAAAAAAAGTTTGTCCGATGGAGCGTACACACGGTCGGATTGTTGGTCCAACTTACTCAAAATGAAGTTTGTTGGCCAAAAGTCCGACCGTGTGTACGGGGCTTTAGAGTGTCACCACCAAAAGGCTCTTAATAGTGCAAAACAATATAAAAATATGATGTTAAAATGAAATAAAATAGAATACAATATGGTGCTGCAAAAGTCTACAATCCCAGTGCGATGATTTCAGTTTTGTATTTAGATATAACTGACCTTGCACTGCTAACTGTTGGTTTGGGTTTCAGTTTATATTGTATATAATTATATATTAGCTGGCGGCTGGGTTAATTGTTATTGAGGAATCATTTACACTGTGAATGCTGTTTTTTCTTATTTTCCTTTCCAAAGATTTGTTAAATAACAGCAATATTTTAGGCTGGATTCAAACCTGTCCAGTCTGTTCACTGAATGGGGCTGCCAATACACCAGGAAAAGAAATCATTCAATAAAAAAATAAAAAAAAATAAAAATCAAGCGTGCAGCATTTTTTGTGTTACTGTGTATTGTGGTGCACTGCAGTCCCAAATCGCAGGACAAGTCGCACAAGTGTAAAAGGGGCCATAATGTTTTACTTGAAATGCCTTTCCTTATACAGAGACACATTATTGACAAATTAAAGGATAACTCCAGGCTAACAACATTTTACACCCATATAAAATGATTATATGTTACATACAGTGCATCAGGAAAGTATTCACAGCGCTTCACTTTTTCCACATTTGGTTAAGTTACAGCCTTATTCCAAAATGGATCAAATTCATTATTTTTCCTCAAAAATTACCCCATAATGACAACGTGAAAGAAATTTGTTTGAAATCTTTGCAAATTTATTAAAAAATAAAAAACAAAAAAAATCCCCATGTACATAAGTTTTCACAGCCTTTGCTCAATACTTTGTTGAAGCCCCTTTGGCACCAATTACAGCCTCAAGTCTTTTTGAGTATGATGCTACAAGCTTGGCACACCTATTTTTTGGCAGTTTCTCCCATTCTTCTTTGCAGGACCTCTCCAGCTTAGATCTCTCCAGAGATATTCAATCGGCATAGGTGTGCGAGGTGTGCCTGGGCACACCCTAATCCCTATGTGTGGTGCCGATTCACCCTACTGCCTGGGCTTCCCCATGTTGTCCCCCACCCCACAGTGCTGATGGCTTTCCTCCTCTACTCTCCCCCCTAGCTGCTGCAGGGGATGTTTCAGGATGGAGAGTGGGGGAAGGGGCTAGTATATATGTCATTTACCAGCACCTTCCCTTTTCAAAATGAACAAAGTGAACACGCTCACTGTGTCCATTCACTGTGGAAGCATAGTAAACTGTTTACTATGCTTCAGTGTGTGAATGAACAGGAAGCCACTCAGCACATCACTTCCCATTCATTCACTGTCCCGTGCAACTGTGCCGGGACAAGGTCATCCAGCACCCAGGGCAAAGATACCAAACGGTCCCTCCCCCTCATTTCCTTAGGGCAGGGGTCTCCAAACTTTCTGAACAAAGGGCCAGTTTACTATCCTTCAAACTTTGAGGGTGCCAGACTGTGGCCAGCGTGAGTATAACATGCCCTGGCATCAATGGGAGTAAAGAATGCCCCATCATTGGTGTCAGTGGGAGGAATAGAGCCCCATCATTGGTGCCAGTAGGAGGAATAGTGCCCTGTCATTGGTGTCAGTGGGAGGAATAGTGCCCCATCATTGGTGTCAGTGGGAGGAATAGTGCCCCATTGTTGGTGTCAGTGGGAGGAATAGTGCCCCATCATTGGTGTCAGTGGGAGGAATAGTGCCCCATCATTGTTGTCAGTAGGAGGAATAGTGTCCCATCATTGGTGTCAGTAGTAGGAATAGTGCCCCATCATTGGTGTCAGTAGGAGGAATAGTGTCCCGTCATTGGTGTCAGTAGGAGGAATAGTGCCCCATCATTGGTGCCAGTAGGAGGAATAGTGCCCTGTCATTTGTGTCAGTGGGAGGAATAGTGCCCCATCATTGGTGTCAGTGGGAGGAATAGTGCCCCATTGTTGGTGTCAGTGGGAGGAATAGTGCCCCATCATTGGTGTCAGTGGGAGGAATAGTGCCCCATCATTGGTGTCAGTAGGAGGAATAGTGTCCCGTCATTGGTGTCAGTAGGAGGAATAGTGCCCCATCATTGGTGTCAGTAGGAGGAATAGTGTCCCGTCATTGGTGTCAGTAGGAGGAATAGTGCCCCATCATTGGTGTCAGTGGGAGGAATAGTGCCCCATCATTGGTGTCATTGGGAGAAGTAGTGCCCCATCATTGGTGTCAGTGGGAGAAATAGTGCCACGTTCTTGGTTTTAGGGCAACAAATAGTGCCCCATCACTGGTGTCAGTGGGTAGAATAGTGCCCCATCGTATGGGTCGGTAGTAGAATTAATACCCTATTGTTGGTATCAGTGACAAGAATTATGCCCCATTGCTGGTGTAGAAGGAATAGTAAAAAACAAAAAAATGCAGTGCTGTGTGATACTGAACACTACAAATGCAGATAGTGCCATAAACAAAGAAAATCAATATTATTATAAAATGTACCTATGAACATAAAAAAAAAAGAATTTTTGTGTAACAAGCAAGCTTACAGTAAATTACCGTATATACTCGAGTATAAGCCGATCCGAATATAAGCCGAGGCACCTAATTTTACCACAAAAACTGGGAAAACGTATTGACTCGAGTATAAGCCTAGGGTTTGCCTCACTGTGCCCATGACTAGACTGACGTTTAACATGGGAGTCTATGGAAGGGGTGCCTGGGTTTGAAAAATCGGTGCTCCCCGGCCGTAGGTCCCTCGGACAAGAAACTTTGCAAACCTGTAGACGAAGAGTGTGGCTACATGTGTGCCAAGTTTGGGGTCCAGAGGACCTACGACCGGCCGGTACCGGGTCCCCAAAGTCACCAGAGAAATTCACCATTTAACATGGGAGTCTATGGAAGGGGTGCCTGGTTTTGAAAAATCGGTGCTCCCCGGCCGTAGGTCCCCTGGACAAGAAACTTTACACACTTATAGAGGAGGAGCTACATGTGTGCCAAGTTTGGGGTCCAGGGGACCTACGGCCGGCCGGTAGTACCGGCTCCCCAAATTCCGGGAGATCAGGCGCAAAAAGGTGACTCGAGTATAAGCCGAGGGGGGCATTTTCAGCACAAAAAAATTGTGCTTAAAAAATCGGCTTATACTCGAGTATATACGGTACATTTTATATTATTCCTTACTATCAAGTGTCCAAAAAAAATATTTTTTTTTCTCCCAATTTTCATCAATCCACAGAAACAAAAGTGCAAATTGAGGTATTATACGTATTACTGTCCAAAAAGTGACTCTAGTGATGATAATCCTGATCAGAAGAGGGTGACTAGAAGGAATAGTGGCTTGTATCAGTGGGAGAAATAGTGCCCCAAGGGCCTGATATAGGCAAGCAAAGGGCCACATCCTGCCCCCGGGCCGCAGTTTGGAGATCACTGCCTTAGGGTTAGCAGTGATGCCACTGTCACTACTCCTGTCAGCCTTGTAACAGAAGCATCTGTCACAGGGCTCCCCCATCCCTGCAATAAACCATTGCGCCCAAGGCAGCCGCACCTCCTGCCCACCCCTTGTCCAGGCCCTGCCATGCAACTGAGGATGCAGAGAAAGGCAGGTGTGTTTGAGCTTTGGGGTGCACACCCTATGTCAATCGGATTTGTCTGGGCCACTCAAGGACATTCACAGGGTTGTCCCATAGCCACTCCCTTGTTATCTTGGCTGTGTGCTTAGGGTCGTTGTCCTGTTGGAAGATGAACCCGTCTGAGGTCCAGAGCACTCTGGAGCAAGTTTTCATCTAGGATGTCTCTGTAGATTGCTGCATTCATCTTTCCCTCAATCCTGACTAGTCTCCCAGTTCCTGCCGCTGAAAAACATCCCCACAGCATGATGCTGCCACCACTATGCCTCACTGTAGGGATGGTGTTGGCCAGGTGGTGAGCGGTCCCTGGTTTCCTTCAGACATGACACTTGCCATTCAGACCAAAGAGTTCAATCTTTGCTTTATCAGACCAGAGAATTATCTTTCTTATGGTCTGAGAGTCCTGCAGGTGCCCTTTTGCCTTTTTCTGAGGTGTGGCTTCCGTCTGACCACTCTACCATACAGGCCTGATTGGCGGAGTGCTGCAGAGATGGTTGTTCTTCTTGAAGGTTGCAAAGGCTGTTAATACTTATGTAAAAGTGATTTTTTTTTTCTTTTTTTTTTAAAATAAATTTACAAAGATTTCAAACAAACTTCTTTCATGTTGTCATTATGGGGTGTTTGTAGAATTTTGAGGAAAATAATTAATTTAATCCATTTTGAAATAAGGCTGCAACATAACAAAATGTGGAAGAAGTGAAGCGCTGTGAATACTTTCTGGATGCGCTGTATATAGTTTAAAATCTGCCATATTTATTCATCTTCATGCATCACATGCAAGGTACATTGTATAGCAGACAGCAGTACTGTACGCAGGGCCACCATCAGGAATACTGCTTAACACATGTAGCTGGGTTCCCACTCATTGGCTAGAGAAGTACTTGAACGCTTTACACCTTTAATGTAAAATAATATGGTTGCATAAGTGTGCACACCCCTAAACTAATACTTTAAAGTTAAAGCCCATCTTGATTTTATTACAACACTCAGTCTTTTTGGGTATGAGTCTATCAGGATGGGACAGTAAACTGAGGTTATATAGTGAAATACAGTACTTAGAACTCCGTCTGACTGTTTAGATGTTGAATTTTAAAAGCAGCTGCAAGCCTGCTGATCTCACAGGTTTGCTAATCTGACAGAAGTCCGCTGCTTTTAAAATTCAACATCTAAACAGTCAGACGGAGTTCTAAGTACTGCATTTCACTATATAACCTCAGTTTACTGTTATAAATTAGTGTAAAATGTAAAACTCCGGGGGGTGTACAAAGATGTCCGCTTGTCCCCTTCTCACTGTATCCTTAGTGTGGAGGAGTGCGGAGTGTAGCAAGATGGCGGTGTTTCGTCACATTCGGCTACCCATCACGGTTTTAGTGTGCTGTTTTGTCGTAAAAGTGTTGAAACATGCGTACTCCAGCGGGTAGCCAAATGTGATGGGTCGCCATATGTGACGAAGCACCGGCAGCACTCATGCAGCCCATGACACTCCCACCACCATGGTTGACTGTAGGCAAGACACACTTGTCTTTGTACTTCTCACCTGGTTGCCGCCACACACGCTTGACACCATCTGAACCAAATACGTTTATCTTGGTCTCATCAGACCACAGGACATGGTTCCAGTAATCCATGTTCTTTGTGTGCTTGTTAGCAAAGTGTAATTTCTTCAGTGTTGTCACATGAAAATATATAATAAAATATTTACAAAAATGTGAGGGGTGTACTCACTTTTGTGAGATACTGCATATACTCTTTATTTATTTTATTCAATTGTATTAATTTGTATTGATTGACTAACAGAAAGTTGATCTTTGCATTTTTTATGCATGAATTAATTTAACATCACATTAGAGTATATATTAAATTTTGTATGGATTGATTGGTATCACAATCATTATTGCGCCGCACTTATCATTATTATTTCATTTAAGGGGAAGGTGTTGTGAAATCACAATTTAGTGCTATAGCTTGCAGCTAAATGTATTCTCACTTATTTATTAATTAATTTATTTGATTTGTGTGGTACAGGCTGCAATGATGGATTTTAAGTTCACCTTACTGACAATGATATGTATGTTGTACCCATATTTTGGCTGTCCCCACCCCCAAAATGGATCCTACGGATCCTATTTTTTGAATAAATGACAGCCGGGTCACCCATTCATAGAGATTGCACATCTACCACCGTGACAGAGGGACCCTTAGATCTCATTTCATTTCTTGGCTTTGTAACAACCAGGCAACCAGACTCTGTTCTGTTCAACTCTGACCACCTCGGGTGTATTTGAGATACAAACCTGCAAGGTCTATGACATGCTCCATATCCCAAGTACGACTAGTGATGTGTGTAGATAAGAAGACAGGAGCTGCTGCTTGATTGGTAATGGCTCAGGGTTTTGCAGGCCAACCAGTTCAAAATCAGGAGTTATGCTTTTTCAGATTTTAGCGTATGGCTGGCCTTATTCATGAATGAACAGTTTACACCCTAAGTGCAATTAGTCATTTTAAGTTGCTGTACCAATGCCATATCAGTTGCTTAGCATAGAATAAATACAGTAAAACCTTGGATTGCAAGCATAATTCGTTCTGGAAACATGCTTGTAATCCAAAGCACTTGTATATCAAAGTGAATTTCCCCATAAGAAATAATGCAAACTCAAATGATTCGTTCCACAACCATTTATTCATAAGTCCTTCAGTTTATAGTCCATATAAAAAGGATTATAGCAATGTGTTGTGTAATCATAAAATGTCCATCCACAAATGGCAGCCCCCACAAGGGGATTAGAAACAAAATCCAGCAGGAGCTACAGAGTATAAAAGAGAAGAGAGGCGCCTCTAAGTGTAGAAATATGGTTAAATTTAATGAAGGTACAACATTTAGCAACTCAAATGGTTGATGATTAAAAGAGGCACATCTAAGTATGAAGGCACCCGGGGTAAAGCTGTCCACATAGACCATCCCCCACACCGCAAGCTCTCACAGCTGTAAGTCTGCAATCGTGACCGAGAAGACCACCCTGCAGTAGAACGATCTGAAAGCGAGGCTTGAACCGCTCGTGGAGCACAGCATGGAAGGGACAACGGCAATGGCGGTGAGGAGGACGGTCTATGTGGACAGCTTTACCCCAGATGCCTGCATACTTAGATGTGCCTGTTTTAATCATCAACCATGTGAGTTTCTAAATGCTATACCTTCATTAAATGTAACTGTATTGCTACACTTAGAGGCGCCTCACTTCTCTTTTATACTCAGTTGTGACTTGACGCTACTTGTATATTAAGACATTGCTTGTATATCAAGTCAAAATTTATTTTAAAATGTTGCTTGTCTAACAAAACACTCTCAAACCAAGTTACTCTCAAACCAAGGTTTTACTGTGCTGTATATTATAAGCACAACTACCTTTAGGCCCCATTCACACTTACGAATGGGGCCAACTGTGATTACCCATGGTAGACTCAGTGACATTCCCTGCAAATAACAGCAGCAGGCGAGAAGCCCTGTTCAAAGCAATTGGAAGCTGACAGTGCCCGTAGTTATTTCGGTCATGTAGCATTTACCTGCAGATGTTCTGTGCCAGGGCCAATCATCCACAGGTAATCATTGCATGACTGAGACTCAGGCCTCGTACACACGACCGATTTTCTCGGCAAGAACCAGCAAGAAACTTGCTGGCAGAGAGGTCTTGCCGAGTAAATCGGTCATGTGTACACTGCTAGCGGGTTCTCGTCGAGAAAACCGACAAGAAACCTCGACGAGAAAATAGAGAACCTGCTCTCTATTTTCTCGTCGAGATTCTCCTCGGCATGTTTCTCGACGAGAAAAGTGAGTGTGTGTACACTTACCTGTCCTCCCGGAAGCCCGCGCATGTTCGAAATGAATTTGACGCATGCGCGGTAGCTTCCTAGGCATACGTAGGGTATACCAAGATGGCGGCGACGGCATCGAATGTGACGAGCGCATGCTCGACGTAGTCGATGACGTCACCGCGTACACTCCTTTCAAAGAACCGCGGGTTCTTTGAAACGAGCGTGTGTACACTCGGCCGGGACAAGTTTCTTGTCCAAGAATCTCGTCGAAAAAAACGACATGTTTTTTTCAACGAGAATCTCGGCCGTGTGTACGAGGCCTAAGACCTAAGAAAGCAAACCTGTCTATGTCTTATCGGTACAATCCTAAAGCTGGTCATACCATTTTGTTTAAAAAAAAATTGCAGTTTTTGTGACGTTCTTTTAATTTTCTAATGGTTAGTTGGATCAAATTGATGTTTGTTTATGACAGTAGTCACCAGAAAATTGTACTCTGATTGTGGATTTCGTTTGGATAAATCGTACATATTGAAATGGAACCTGTTTAATAAATCTTGATTTCCATTCAAATACCAGGTCTGGAAGAAATTTTAGGGGCTTTCAAACAAAAGCAGTTGAGTCAATGATGGCAAAAAAGAATGTTCTGCCAAACAATTTTTTTAGCATTTCTGTATGAACAAAAATCCAACCGTGTATGGCCAGCTTTAGAATATATACAGAAGCCTATACACATCTAATGTTAAATTCAAGATAGGGAAAAAAAATCTATTTTTCTGACCGCACAGAATGAGTTGATTCATTTTTTTTTCCGAAGCGATTGTACACTTATTAACCATGTCCCTAGAACGCACAAAGGGACAGAGGACAGGAACGCGCTCCTTTGAAGTGGCAGATATCACATGTAACCGAGAGGACCTCAATTCATGAATCACATTCTGTGGCTTCCTCCAGATTTGACGGATCACCTCTATACAGAGGGCAGCCTCATGTGTCCAGCTGTACTGACTGATGGCTTGCTAGAGAACATCACTTTCAAATTAATAATGTCACTCAGCGCCTCCTCGGTGAACTCGCTTCTTCATTTGTAAACCAGGGTGATGAAAGGGAGAATTAATTTAGAACATTGTTTTCAATAAACTCTCCTCTGATGATAGGAGAGGGTCACTCAGAAATCTCAAATGACCCCATAGATTAGCTTGTTACCATCATGTGAATCAACCAGGATTAACCTATTTTAAATTTCTCCTATATTTAAAGGTCAATACCAGGCAACAAGTAGAACCAGGGAACTACTAATGCTATCTGGTTAATGCTGCAACTACTGTATGCCAAAGTTTGTGATAGCCTGAAAGTTTACACAATTTAACTTGGCTTTTACATAACCATTGTAGTTAGTTTTAAGAAACATTTCACAATGTCTAGGTAGAACCCAAGACTTAATTTTACAGAGGGTGGTGCTCAAAACCTGGAGTCACATATTAAGCCTTTTCACAGCTCTAAATCAAGGCCATTAAAACATATATATACATATCGGCAAAGGATTCCAACAAGGTGGGTATTGCCAATTGCAACAACCTCGAACATACATATTTGATGGAAATGCCTTCTCTCAGAGGTATTTCTTTCTGAAACAGCAGTTTGTCCAATTCTTGTATGAAAGTCAGGTCTACAGTGTCTACTAAGGACACCACTTAATTGGCATGCCATAACCTGCAGTACATAATGGCAAGTTTTAAAAAAAAAACAGGTCTTCTTTGGCAATCAGTGCTAGGTAATATCATGGATACCCTTACTGTCTTCTATAACTGCATGAGCTGAACCCTTGCTGTGGTGGTCAAGCTGACCTGAACTCTGACCCCTGCAGAAAACATTGACATCTGCCCCTGCTTTCATGGAGAACTTTTCTGTTTATCACTGCTATACAATGTCTATCTGAGCTGAGGTATCATCGGGAGCCTATCCAGTCCAACATATGAAGGTCCTTGTTTTCTGCTTTGGCATCTACTCTTTAGTTACAATGATATTATTGTGTCAACAGAGCCATGGAGCATTCCTGTATGTGAGTTTTGAAGCAGCACGTTAAAGTTGCCTTAAAGTATAACCCAGCCTTTGGCTAATAAGGTCAGGTACTTAGCTTAAATTTTAGGCTGCAAAAAAGCAAAAGACTCCTAAGTGGTATTCACAGTATATTTGCAAACATTCTCTTTTTAGATTATGCTGACCATAGACAATTTAGGGTGGTTGGTAATGCAGGCGTGCTTTGACCAACCTCAGCCATCTACTCCTGAAAAGGCAACCCTTAACACAAGTAGTTGTATTGAGATTACTGGCCTATCTGGAGCAAACTAGCATGTCAGAAATCAGAATTCATCTTTCACAGAATAAATTTCAGTAACCCAAAATCTGGCTACAGTGAGTTACGTACCGTTGCTCCCTTAATTAATTATCGCATATTTAAGCTGGCCACACGCTGAGCACATTTTGGCTACATCCTGATGAAGCAGAAAAAGTTTGAGGTGTAGGTGGCCCAACGTCACTCTTCAACCCAACATCTTTTGATCTGATATTAGGATAGCCAGATGGAAAATTGCTGGTCGGATAGGGACTATGGCCAGTGTTTGGGTATTCTGGCAGCCACAGATTCCAGTTGTCAAAATACAATAGCTGCAAGTGGAGATTCTTCCATTCACGCTGTTTAGAAATCTAAGAGAGTCTGGTCTTGTTGCAAGAAAAAATATCTAGCTTGCCCAATAACATTTAAAAAAAATATGCATACCGACTTTGTGTTGAAACTGGTCCCCTTCCTGATACCCTCTCTCAGATATATTCCCAAAAGTCTGTATCACCCCTTACTCTGGAAATGGGAAACCTTTCCCCAGCCCAGCATAGGAGTATAATCTGTTTTGCAATAAAGTCGTTTATTTGCACTGTATTGAGGAAAACTATTTCAATATCCTTACAAGGTGGAATCGCACGCCAACGGTGCTCCATAAATATTTCCCCACAATATCGGACCGTTGCTGGAGATGCCAGGAGGAAAGGAGGACTTTACTACACATTTGTTGGTCATACCCAAAACTGGAACACTTCTGGAAAGATGTGCGTAGAATCTCACAAAAATTTACTAATAACAACATCTTGGAGGACCCAGCCTTCTTCCTCCTACATGTCTCTGATATTCCCGAGAATATCATACAAAAAAATTTATTCTACGCCACGTTCATAATGCCGCCAAACCGAGCATCACACTGAGATGGAAGAACCCCCACCCTCCCTCTATTTCACTATGGCACACAAAAGTCACAGAATTTACCTGGTACTATCTTCCCAAAATAGACATGAGCCCTAGTCTGAAACTTGGATCCACTAGAACATATTCACATTCTCAGTGTCAGGGTCACCTGTGGCCAGGTGACAGATGCACACCGTAGGGGGACAGGAGTGCACCGCGAGGTAGTGAACCCTATGGCTGGCTTCTGTGGATAGGAAACTGGGTGGTTGTGGAAAGCGGGACCAGAGGAGCACAACCGGGATCCCAACGGAAGCGAGAGCCAAGATTCCCCAGGGCGCGGAGTCTAAGACCCAGCTGGTCTTCTCCAGGGCCTCTAGTGGTGAGGATGTTACGCTGCAGGCTGGGACCAGGTCGCGGCCCCTGGAGTTTCCTAGCTCACGCCCCGTAGGATAAGGGGAAGCAGCAGCACACGATAGAGAGAACCGAATAACAAGCCGAAGGTCAGGGGCCACAAGCAGACAAGGATAACGAAGAACGAGCCGAAGGTCAAGGGTCACGAGCAGACAGGGATGGTCGGGGACAAGCCAATAACGTAACAGAGAGACAGACGTAGCACACGGCAGGCAGGAACCCAAACACACAATGCCTAACAAACACGTTGATCAGCAAAGCAGGCTTGCAGTGCACAGGTTAATATAGTGTTCAGTGATAGGGCCTGGGGTGGAGTCAGGCTGGGAGGAGATTATAAAGGAAGCCAGGTGAAGGAGGTCTGGTCTCTAGATGAACACATGAGGAGGAAGGTAAGATGGCAGACAGACATTAATGCATATCCATGACAGTACCCTCCCTCTTACGAGGCCTCCCCCTTCCCCGCCTGGGCCCAGGTTTAGAGGGAAACTTCAGATGAAACTCCTTTAACAGACGAGGTGCAAAGACCTCAGATGCAGTGATCCAAGACCTCTCCTCAGGACCAAACCCTTTCCAATGAACGAGGTACTGAAGAACGCCTTTACAGAGTCGGGAGTCCAGAATTTGACTGATCTCGTACTCCTGATTATCCTCCGAGACAGGCGCCACGGTAGGAAGAGGACGAGAGAATTTATTGAGGACTAAAGGCTTTAGAAGAGCAACATGAAAGGAGTTAGTGATTTTAAGGCTCTTAGGAATCTGGAGTTTGAAACAAACCGGATTCAGTTTAGCAGTTACCGTGTATGGACCGATGAATCGTGGAGCAAACTTCAGAGAAGGAACTCGGAGCTTGATGTTCCTGGTAGAGAGCCAGACTTTGTCCCCTGGCTGAAGAGAAGGCGGTTTACGCCTGCGGCGGTCGGCAAAGCCTTTGAATTTTTCAGCAGCTGCCCGGAGGGAATCATGAACGTGACCCCAAACGGAATTGAGAGACTCCTGAACCGAAGCCAAAGCTGGAATGTCTGGAGAACAGATCATAGGAAGAGGAAGTTGAGGGTGTTTTCCATAAACTGTGAAAAAGGGTGTCTTCTGCGAACTGGTATTCACATGATTGTTATGGGAGAATTCTGCCCACGGGAGTAGAGAGGACCAATCGTCATGGTGAGAAGACACAAAGGTGCGAAGAAAGACCTCTAACTCCTGATTAACCCTCTCAGTCTGTCCATTGGATTGGGGATGGTAAGAAGAAGAAAAATCCAAGACAATATTGAGGGATTTGCAAAAGGCTCTCCAAAAACGAGACGTGAACTGGACTCCCCTGTCGGAAACAATATGAGAAGGGACCCCATGTAGGCGGAGAATTTCTCGAATGAAAATGGGAACCAAGGCAGGGGCAGAAGGAAGACCAGGAAGAGGAACAAAATGAGCCATCTTGGAGAATCGATCGATTACCACCCAAATGACTGTATTATTCTCAGACAGTGGGAGATCGGTGATAAAATCCATGGCAATATGGGCCCAGGGTTCCTTAGGAATAGGCAAGGGCATGAGGAGACCAGCAGGAGCTTGTGTGGAGGATTTGGACTGAGCACAGACATGACAAGCTTTAACGTAGTCTTTGACGTCTGAGCGGAGATTAGGCCACCAGTAGTGACGACTGATGAGTAGGAAGGATCGGAGGAATCCAGAATGCCCTGCCACCTTGGAATCATGTCCCCAACGAAGGATCTTAGCTCTTAGCTCAGTGGGGACAAAGGTCTTACCAGGCGGAATTTTAGACTTCAGGGTGGTAGAGTGGGCAACAATGCATGAGGTGGGAATGATCGGCTCAGGTTCAGGGGCGGACTCCTCGTCCAAAGTGTCAAATGACCTAGAGAGCGCATCAGCCCGACCGTTGCAGGAACCAGGTTTGTAGGTAATCGTGAAATTAAAACGGGCAAAGAAGAGACTCCACCTGGCCTGTCTAGGATTCAGACGTTTAGCATTCTGTAGATACTGTAAATTCTTGTGATCGGTAAAGATCGTTATGGAGTGAGGGGAACCCTCCAAGAGATGACGCCACTCCTCTAACGCCAATTTAATTGCGAGAAGTTCCCGATCACCGATGGCATAATTCCTCTCTGCCTGAGAAAATTTTTTGGAGAAGAACGCACATGGTTGGCGTCTCTTCTCAAAGATTTGAAGAAGCACAGCTCCCACCCCCATTGAGGAAGCGTCCACTTCAATAAAAAATGCATTCCCAGGATTTGGTCTCCTCAAGAGGGGGCCAGAAACAAAGGCCTGTTTCAGGTTGTGAAATGCAGAGACAGCTTCGGGAGGCCAGTCTCTGGCATTCACACCCTTCTTGGTCAAAGCGATAATAGGCGCGGCAATGGAAGAGTAATTCCTTATGAACTGCCTATAATAATTAGTGAAGCCAAGAAAGCGCTGTGTGGCCTTGAGGCTAGCAGGAAGAGGCCAGTTGGTGATAGCCAAGACCTTCCCAGGGTCCATACGAAGCCCCGAACATGAGACAAAGCACCCCAAAAACAGGACCTCAGAACATTCAAAGGAACATTTCTCCAGCTTGGCATAGAGATTGTTCTCTCTAAGACGTTGAAGTACAGTGCGGACATGGTTTCTGTGGACGAGCAGATTTTCAGAAAAGATCAGAATGTCATCCAGATAGATGACAACAAACTGGTACAGCAGATCTCTGAAGATTTCATTGACAAAGTTTTGAAACACGGCTGGAGCATTACACAGACCAAAAGGCATCACCAGATATTCGTAATGCCCGTCTCTAGTGTTAAATGCAGTCTTCCATTCGTCACCCTCCCGTATTCGAATGAGATTGTACGCGCCTCTGAGATCCAACTTGGTGAAAATGGAGGCACCCTTCAACCTATCGAATAGCTCAGATATTAAGGGTAAGGGGTATCGATTTTTAATAGTAACCGCATTTAAACCCCGATAATCGATGCAGGGTCTTAAGGTACCATCCTTTTTGGCAACAAAAAAGAACCCTGCCCCTGCAGGCGATGAGGATTTCCGGATGAACCCTCTCTCCAGATTCTCTGCTACATACTCCGACATGGCCTGGGTCTCTGGGATGGACAGAGGGTAGGTACGACCCCTGGGTAGAGTTGCTCCGGGGACAAGATCAATAGCACAGTCAAAAGACCTGTGGGGAGGAAGCACCTCAGCTGATTTTTTACAGAACACATCCCGGTAATCGCTGTATGCGGCGGGAAGATCAGAAGAAACAGAAGTGGCAGCAACCGGAAGACTCTCCTTGGGGGTCACCTTGAGAAGACACGACGAGAAACATGAGGAACCCCAGGCCAGGATCTGCCCAGAGACCCAGTCCACATGTGGAGAGTGGAGCTGTAGCCAAGGGAGGCCCAATACAACTGGGGTAGAGGCCTTGAGTAGAATAAGAAAGGATATCCACTCCTGGTGGAGAATCCCTACCGACATCCTAATGGGTAGCGTCTGGAAGCGAATAGGGCCCCCTGGGAGAACAGTGCCATCAATTGCCGAGACTACCAATGGGGTAGTGAGAGGTGAAAGGGTAAGCTTCATAGAAGAAGCAGTTCTCCAATCCATGAAATTGCCGGCAGCCCCGGAATCCAGGTATGCAAGGGTTGACTGAGGAGAAGTGCCTACATGAAGGGACACCGGCAAGAGCAGGCGAGAAGGTGATGTTTCTGGGTCCAATACTCCACCTTCCAAATGTATTAGACCCGAGCGTTTCCCGGACGAAGCGAGCAGGAGTCACGAAAATGACCCTTGCCCCCACAATAGAGGCACAAGCCCAGAGTTCTGCGCCTAGCACGTTCTTCGGGGGTTAGTCTGGTCCGGCCCAGCTGCATAGGTTCTTCAGCAGGTAGAGGATGCTCCACGGAATGAAGGGAGGGGAGCTCAGACTGGCTAGGACCCAGAGAGTGCTGGCGTCTTTTTTCTAAGGACCTCTCTTGAAAACGAATGTCGATCTGGTTGCATAATGAAATTACATCGTCCAGACCGACGGGAATGGCTCTTCCCGCTAATTCGTCTTTCACTCGGTCAGAGAGGCCATGTAAAAAGGTAGCGACCAGGGCCTCATTATTCCAGCTCAATTCAGCTGTGTGGATACGGAACTGAAGAGCATATTGCCCCACTGAACTAGATTCTTGGCGAAGACGTAAGACAGCACTAGCCGCTGAAGAAGCCCGAGCCGGCTCTTCGAAGATATTACGAAAGAGCTTCAAGAATTCGGACAGACTGGAAACCACCGGATCGTTCCTCTCCCACAGGGGGGCAGCCCAGGCCAAAGCTTCACCGGAGAGGAGGGAAATGATATAGGCTACCTTAGCCCGGTCAGATAGGAAGCTTTGAGGCTGAAGCTCAAAATGAATAGTGCATTGGCTGAGAAACCCCCTGCAGGCCTTGGAGTCCCCAGAGAAACGGAACGGAGCTGGCAATCTTAGTGAGTGTGAGGCTGCGACTGGTGCGATAGGTACAGCCGCTGGTTGTACTTGGGGTTGCGGATTCGGGGTTCCCAAGGAGACCTGAAGCTGCTCGAATCGAGAAGCCAGATCCTGGAGGAATCGCATCACCTGGGTCTGATTTGATTCCTGGGTCTCAAGTCTGCGAACTATGCCCTGCAATGGATCATCCGCGGGAAGCGGGATGTCAGCCGGGTTCATGGCTGATCAAACTGTCAGGGTCACCTGTGGCCAGGTGACAGATGCACACCGTAGGGGGACAGGAGTGCACCGCGAGGTAGTGAACCCTATGGCTGGCTTCTGTGGATAGGAAACTGGGTGGTTGTGGAAAGCGGGACCAGAGGAGCACAACCGGGATCCCAACGGAAGCGAGAGCCAAGATTCCCCAGGGCGCGGAGTCTAAGACCCAGCTGGTCTTCTCCAGGGCCTCTAGTGGTGAGGATGTTACGCTGCAGGCTGGGACCAGGTCGCGGCCCCTGGAGTTTCCTAGCTCACGCCCCGTAGGATAAGGGGAAGCAGCAGCACACGATAGAGAGAACCGAATAACAAGCCGAAGGTCAGGGGCCACAAGCAGACAAGGATAACGAAGAACGAGCCGAAGGTCAAGGGTCACGAGCAGACAGGGATGGTCGGGGACAAGCCAATAACGTAACAGAGAGACAGACGTAGCACACGGCAGGCAGGAACCCAAACACACAATGCCTAACAAACACGTTGATCAGCAAAGCAGGCTTGCAGTGCACAGGTTAATATAGTGTTCAGTGATAGGGCCTGGGGTGGAGTCAGGCTGGGAGGAGATTATAAAGGAAGCCAGGTGAAGGAGGTCTGGTCTCTAGATGAACACATGAGGAGGAAGGTAAGATGGCAGACAGACATTAATGCATATCCATGACACTCAGACCAGGGTAAAGCTCTTTTTGGATCCCGCATTCAATAAAATACTTCAACCTGCCTCCCCTTTTTCAGCGATTCCCCCCCCCTTTTTTTATTTCTTCCTCTCTTACCCCCCAACCTTACCATCCCCTTTCACCCCCTTCTTCCATCTACCCTCCTTCAGCTTTGTACTTTTTCTATATTTACCCCTTTAACACAACAAAAAGAGAAAAACGTCTGCATTTATACCATTCAGTGTGCTCTGGAGTAGATGGCGATGTTGTTATTGGATACTACTGACTGACCATCTTTGCACTTTGTGGTTTATGCACTTGTTTATGTATTTTTCTACTGATTGTAGGATGATATTGTACCACTATATAAATGTATGTCTTCTTTGCATTTTATTGTTCTGTGATTGTTGGGTTCTTTAAATAAAGAATTTGCAAAAAAAAAAAAGTTATCCATACACAAGAGAGAACTGCACAAGAATAATGACATGTAATGGGCACTGCATACAGTGCAGTTCAATCCAAAAAAAAGTGGAGGGTGTGCTGAAAAGCGTGACACAAGCAAGTTGAAGTAGTGAGGTTAATGTCTAGCCTTCACTGGGAGATGTGCCTATACAGATAGAAAGAGTGACAGGGCTAAGCTTTTACGAAGGTTACCAAAGGTTCAACAGGTCAAAACAAGGCCATTTTATCAGTCATGTCAGCCATGTGCCTAGAGATAAGTCTTGATTTTCCTTCCTTGAATTATTTTACTTAATGCATTTCTGTTAAACTGTTATTTCAGGATTATGTAGAAACATGGCTTGGGTAAACAGTGTTTGAGAAGTTTCATGAAAAGCATATTCATGCACAATGTAGAAGGCACTAGGGATTATCTAAACTCAATTTATTACAAAGACCCTACGCCATTGAATGTTGACAGTTACATTAACGCAGTCCGATAGGCCTATATTTATTATATGTACAGAGTTCATTCACACAAGGGTCATGTTTATCCGTGGTTTGTAGTTAGGGACACCGGGACTTTGTAGGTTGCCCCCTTTTAACTCAAAGTTTAGAAAGTTTTTGAGCAATAATTCCATTGGTTCATATTTTATCATTGAAATCTGAACTCCAACTTTCCTTCCAATTATTGTCGTTAAACTTGTCCCTAAAAATCTGTATTGTAACCAGCACATGTTGCTTTATATTTTTTAATATCCTGCAGTCGTCAATCTCCAGTTGTCTGGAAGAACCTAATTATATTATTATTATACAGGATTTATATAGCGCCAACCAATATATTTCATAACCCCAAAAATTCACAAAGGAAACTGCGTCTAGGTCCACACCCAGAAGAACCTTGTGCTCCCAGTTCCAACTATATGCTGCCGTGTCGCTGCTCATGTTACTCACTCTGAGCAATGATGTGCAGCTGACTCTAGAGCACATGCATGTAGACAATAAGTGGCTGCAAAGAGGCTGGAGGAAATCAGTAGCACTGAGATGCAACAAAAGATGAAAAAAAAAAAAAAGGTAAAAAGTGTTTTTTCCAAAATAAAAAAAAAGGCATTGTTGACCTACTTTTGAAAATGCTAGTTTCTTGGCTTCATTCGTTTCCTAATCACTTGCCCAGTACAAGTATATGTATAGGAAAGTCAGCAGGTCTTGTCTACATACTTGTACTTGGCTAGTGACTCACAGTAATGAGCAAGAGAGTCAGTATGACACCCAGATAACTAGTATTTGTAGAATGAGAAGTCAGCAATGGAAAACTCCATGTTATTTCTCAGATCGATTTTTTTTTTCTACATTTAGGATAGTATGGAGGGGAAAAAAAAATGTTAACCTTCACCCTAACTACTTTAGTTTTTTTTACTAATCACCTCCCCTTCTTTAAAAGAATTGAATAATGAAAAAATACCTGTTCTATAGGACCCAGCCCGCTCTCCTGGATTTTCTCACCTACACAAGAATGTCATATCCCCCCCTTCTGAGATACCTACATCCCAGGAGGCTTCAGGGCAATGCTAGTTTAGTAAAAGTAATATGGAGACTCACTCTCTACATCTATCCCACTCAATGAAAATATACTGTGCAATATGTGTTTTGAAAATGGGTATGGAGGTTTAAAGGTCTCCAGGAAAAAAAAAAAAAAGCAGAAATGTGGGAGATGTTAATTGGTTTTTGTTTGTATTGGACAGGTTTTTTGTTTCCATACAAGTCTATCAGAATGCAAAACCTGCTTGAAGTAGGCCAACAGAAGGTCCATTACAGGTCAGATTTACATTAAAATCAGTTTGTCGATATCTCACACTGATGCCATGGACCCCGATAGTGTTATGGTTCTTGGGCAGAAATGTACAAACGCTGACCATAGATGGCTCGGATCTTTGGCAAATTCCTGCTAAATCAGTCAAAATGTGTGCAAGCACCAAATTACACTACAAATTAATTTTTAGACATCAACTGAGCTAGGAAAATCTTTGTGGAACAGTGACGGCATTCTATCAGATGCCATCACTGCTTGAGTATTCAGGCACCATAGCTTCCTGAATACAATAGCTGGCAGCATAGATGTGCACCCCAAAGCTCAAACACGTGCGTTTGTGTATACAGTATATATACACACACACACAAAGAGTGTCAGAGCAGTGCATGGTATCAGTTTGTGTTTTCAATTTTATTTTTTTGGAGCCCCGTTAGGGAGCTTTGGTAAGAAAAAAAAAATCAGGGATCTAAACAAGAGGAATTCCGCACCACACGGGGCGACTGGGGTGTGCCCAGGTACACCCGGTGCATATGGCTATGACTGGCAGTATATTTCTCTGTTCATGCTGTTAAGTGTGGATGGGGAAAGCAATTGATTCTCTTGTTCCCCCTTTATCAGCCTGTGGGTGGAAGTCAAGCCCACAGGTACTTTTGCAATCTATAAAACCTTGCTAGACCTTATGGCAGTCCATGTATGCTTCCTCGTTATATATAAACTCCAGGTAGGCAATAGGATACCATTCAAACCAGCTGTATGCTCATTCAGAAACAACTAGCACTGGGCACCTGTGGAAAGAGGTTCCCAGAACAGAAGTGATTCAAACTATCCGAAGCAGACAAAAATTCACTTATTTTAATAGTGAAAGAGTCAAAACTTGGTGTCTACATCCCTCTGTGATAGGGGGCTTCCGTCAACAGTAAAACCCATACATAGGTGCCAACCCCAACACTATGGAAAACTGGACAAAACCCCCTTGACTGGTGCACAGGTAGGTAAAGAATACCAGTGGAGGTAGAATTATAGCTCTACTTTTATGTAGAATACCATGTATAAATACTTGTTTTCCAGAACAAACATTGATAAACCAGTGGATCGTTCCCAATTAGGATCTTGTGTGCCAAGAAGCAAGAAAATTTTACCCATTGGATAATGGTGAGGTCACCCAAGTTTGGCTAACCATGCTTGTATAGACTGCCAGGGTAGGGTACAGGCGTATGGAGATAAGTAAAGTGGAAGTAATAGGAATAGAATAGCTAGTAAATTTAAAGGGTATTGTGCAATTTTTATTGCTAGCTTTAGATTTATGCAAAACGTGCATACTCAGGAGGTGCAAGGTCCGCTTATTAAAATATCTGCTAATAAAAAGTAGATTGTAATGTGTGTCAATTTTTAACAGAAATTTCATGTCCACAAACCTTTAATACATATTACTCTGGTAGTGACTTGTCTTATTTCTAAATACTAATGGCCTAACTTTGTGTGGTGTGAGAACATGCGTTATGTAGCATGTTACATGCACCGCACTAGGCAGCCAATTGAAATCTATGGGCTTCCAAAGAGCCAAACAGACACTTCACAAAATGTTTGCCCGATACACTATGGTGCATTGCATTCATGTGCTGAGATTTATTCAAAACGACCACCACAATTTGCGTGTGTGTGTGTGGGGGGGGGGGGGGGTGTAACGCGCATGCTATAAAATACATGTACATTGGCCATAGACCTTCATGAGCATCAGTGATTAAGGTCTTTTGCCTTTAGGTTTACACGATCAAGCATTTTCTCATTTTATATGTGACTAGGGAACTGAGTATTTTCAGGATAGCGCTCATCAAGTAAAAAAAAAAAGGAGGGGGGGGGGGGGGTTTATTTAATTTTTAGGTATATTCAAAGTATGAAAGAATTGCATTTGTAAAACTTACCAAATCCCAAGTATTAAAAGATCATACAGAAGTTTTACCTATACAACATACACAAGTACTACATACTTTATGGAGAACCTGTATATCTTTATTTTGACACATGAAATTCATATATACAAACACATGTACAGAGTTACAAGCCTGCCCACTAGTACATTCATTAGGGCATTTAATACCATTAAACATATCTACATAAATTCTGGGTCTTAACCCACATTGAGTGCTTAGGAGTGCATAAATCTTAAGTCTGGGGGAATATAAATAACTAGGTTACTGTACAAATTAAATATAAAATAAGCAAGTTATAAAAAGCTTTATATACACACATTCAGGATGCTATAGAATAGATTTTTACATATATAACAATTTTGCCATTTTAACAAGTGCTGCTGAAAGGTTTGAATATTGTGGGAAGATTGTCCGAAGGATAAACAATTGGCCCAGTCTTCATGGTTGGTGGCCCATTTAGGAGCTCCCAGTCGCAGTTTCGACACAGTTCAACTATGAAGATCTTCAGGAGAATTTTGGCAAATTCTTTGCCCACACAGCTTCTTACACCGCCTCCAAATGGAATGAAATTGAATCTGGAGGAGTCCTCAGGAAAGGGAGTTAAAAATCTGTCAGGATCAAATTCATCTTTATTTGGGAAGATCTCTGCAACATCATGAGTGTCAGCAATGCTGTAGATGACATTCCAGCCCTTTGGAATTTGATAGCCCTGAAAAAGAAACAATGCTTGAGTATAAAGCCGGAGTCAGTGCAGGTAAATGACACTACATAGGTGTGACAAGCAGCACTGGCCTGTCCAACAGGATGCTATAAAACAGTAAAAAAAAAAAAAAAGGTCTCCAATTAGGGTCACCAGGAGGCAGATGACAAGCACGAAGTTGCCTGCAAGTCCTGAGCACTGCTGTAAAGGACCTTGTGAACTCACTACTATTAGATCAAAGTGTCCTGCACCCCACAAATTGTGGAGAGTGTACAATAAAGAATACAAAGCCAACAGCCTCCCTGTACAATAGCTGCAGTAAATGTGTAAGCAATTTTCCCCTTTCAACAGGTCATTTAGAGAAAAATCATACAAACTAGGCTGGGCTCTTGCCTAGGGCACTGCTGTCCTCAGGACAGCCAAATGGAAGATTAAGGTCGGTTTTAGCAGCCACCTTAATCAAGTTTTTTTTTTATAAACAATTTACCATTTTTTTCCACACTGATGTAATTCGCATACTTACATTTAGGACAAAAGTCTTTCGAGCAACCCGAAATCCTCCAGGAACTGGTGGGCTGAGTCTGAGGGTTTCCTTTAAGACACACCCAGTGTATGTAAGCTGTTGCAAAAGCTCAATGCTTAGGTCCTTCCTTTCTTCTGGTTTATTGGATAGGAGACCCTAAAAATGAGAGAGAGAGAGAAAAAAAGCCATCAGTATCTGTGGCAACATATCCCAAACCAAGCTTGTTAAATGCAGGCAATAATCTTAAAATAGGATTGGTTTCTACAGGTTGCAATAATTTACATTCTGCAATTGCAGCTTGTACCGCTTTACAGATTAAGCCAGTAAATTTTTACAACAGGTCTCTTCAACCAAGGCAGTGAAAAGTGCTGTAACCCCCCCCCCCCCCCCCACTCATCAGATAGAACAGCTTAAAAAAAAAATAAAAAAAAATAATAATAATAATTGGTGGTGAAGTTTAGTTCCCCCACTTCCCTAAAATATTTAGAAAAAGCACTACACTACATAATGGTCCCATGAGATTGGTGCATAAAATTTTGACTTTGCTACATATGCAACGAACATTAAGCGCACCACCCATTTATGCAAGAAATTACGCCAACTGAACATGAAGGCAAGTTACTAAACACGTATGGTAAAATTAAAGTGTAAAAATGTATTTACAGCTCTACACTTAACTTCCAGACCCAAATTCCTCAAAAAGCCATTTTACCTTAGATTCAAGTTCTTGTCGGACTTTCTGTACAACCCCTTTATGAAGGGCAAGGAATGTGATCAGGGATGTAGCTGCACTGGCAGTGGTCCCATGCCCCCCAAATAAGAGTTCTGTGGCAGATTCTTTCAGTGCCTAAAGCAAACAGAAAACCTCATATTAGCATATTGAAGTTGGAAAAATGGTCAGCATAAGAGTCCAGCAACAAAAGCTGCATTGACCAGAGGTCTCATTAAGACATGTTTTATGGAAAACCAAAAAGGTCATTCAAGTTACCTGAAGGTCCACTGGTTGTCCGTTCTTGCGGCTATGATCTATGAGCAGCTGCAGTGCATCTTTACATGAGCTCTCTGGCACTTTTCTCAGCTTTTCCTTTATGTTTTCCTCTATCTTGGCATGGATAATATCTCGAGCTCGCAATCCCTAAAAGGAAAAAAAATTGATCTAATGAACAATTAGGTCACCAGATGGTACCTCAACATGAGATGTGACCAAGACATTGTTTTAGAGCTGAAATAAATAGGTTTTCAGGCACTGTATAGAGCCCAGGTACAAGTACCCCCAGGGGAGCTGTTGCCACTTTTAGTACAATGGTTTGGTATGCAACTAATACAGGAAAGAATTTAATAGGGGCCACAGTTAGGGTTAGGACTCCGCTTGGGTTTTCTCTGGGTGATCCAATTCCCTCCCACTAAGGATGAGCTCCGGCGTGTTCGCATAGTACACGTGCAGAGCCCGCCAGGAAGTCGGCTCCGCGCTGCGCTAATAACAGGCAGGGAGACATTTCCTGATGCTCAGCTGCAGAGATTAGCGCAGCGCTGACTTCCTGGCGGGCTCTGCACATGTACTATGCGAACATGCCGGAGCTCATCCTTGCCTCCCACACTCCAAAGACACCTAGTAGGCTGATATGATATAAATTGGCCCCAGTATGTGTATGTATGCTTGTAAGATCAGGACCTTAGATTGTAAACTCCTTGAGGGCAGGGATTAATGTGAATGTACAATGTGTAATCAACCACTGCGTAAAGAATTGTCAGCATAATAAATTATCTCCAATTATAATTTTTTGCCTATATAGTTACATGCAGATCAGCTGTCTAGCAAAGCTGACAGTTGCAGGGTTTGTGACAAACTATAACATTACAGTGGACTAACGGGGGGGGGGGGGGCGGCAAACCCTGTTGCCGTATCTGGAGTTGGGCTTTAATTTAGAACTAAATTTAAAGTCTACACTGTCTATAGCAGCCTTTCTCAACATTTTCAACACAGAGGAACCCTTGAAATAGTTCTCCGGTCTCGGGGAACCCCTGCTAAAAAATTAAAATCTACAATTCATGATACCTTTGTGTGATGGTCAGTGGGAAGGATGGTCCTTACACTTGTGGTCATTGGGAAGAATTACTTCCTTACAGATGGCTAAAAAGATCAATGGTGTCAGTGGGAAATTATCTGAGAGGCAGAAATTGCCCAATGCTGAAGGAACCCCTAGCAACCTCTGGAGGAACCCTAGGGTTCCACGGAACCCTGGTTGAGAATCACTGGTCTATAGGGTGCCAATGCTGCTGTGCAGTTTTTACTGCAGAACAATCATGGTCACCCTTTTAAAGCAAAAAAATAGATTTACATGTAATAAAACTACATTACAGCTCAAAACAGTCTTTTTTTTTTTTAAGTTGCCGACTATTTAACTTTCATACTGGGATTGAGCAAAGAAATCAGTGCGCTGCAGTTCCCACACTTACCCTGTAGAGGCCGCTAAAGGGCACATCAATCGGCAGCGAGAAGAGATTGCGGATCATTTCCTCGAAGGCCTCCACCAGCGGCTGCTCGTGTGTCGGGTCCATCTGTGCGGGTTCGAATCCCAACAGCAGCCTCATAGCGATCCGGAACATCAGCCGTTTGACAGCCGGGTAGACCAAGACGCAGGAGCCGCTCTGCAGCCACACGTCTATGGCGCTCTTCATCTCTTCCTCCATGACCGGCACATAGTTCTCCAAAGCCTCCCGGGAGAAAGCCTGCATGATCACCTGGTGGGGAGAAGAAGAGCCACTGTAAGTCAGCCTGCAAGGGGTTAACGCATGGTAATAGGATTGCATTAATAAAGAGGTGAAAAGGTAATCCCTTCATTAATAGGTGTGGGTAAATGAGTTACCCCCCCCCCCCCTGGAAGACACTCAGCAGGGAAGGGATTAAACCCCCTGCCCTTCCATCACAAACAAATCTAATACGTTAATGAATTAAATCAGAACCACCCATAGAGCTGGAGGAGTGGGATCATCATCTGATCTAGCTGGATACACAAGATCCACCATAGAGATCAGCAACAGGAGCCTCACATGTGCAACAGGCAATCAGCAACCCGGCTATTCCTACAACATCTACCCCTGGAATCAGATCTGATCAGGAGACACATCCAGGATCTAAGAAACCAAAATGATCAGACCTGCAAATAGAACTTCTAATACATCCAAGAACGAAATAAGATCTGTCAATGTGATGGGAAAACAGGTTGAGCAGACCTGAGAAACAAAATTCCTTCACTAAAAAAATAATGCAAACAGATCATTCTTGGAAGAAGATGTGATCAGAACACACATTGATGTGCAACACATTGGCCAGAATATAAGAAACAAAAAAACTTGATCGGATGAAATAAAAAAAAACCCTTCTAGTTATACACCCGTGAAAAAAATAAACACTTTTCCAAAATACAGATTTAATGCATCAAATGATGAGCAACAGGTTGAGAAAGCCAACTATCCCTTGGCGGAGATACTGAAATAGATTACTAATGCATCCCTGAAGTACTGGAAGATCTGATTAGACATTAATGTACCAGGAATACTAAAATGATCTGCATCACACCTGAAAATACAAACTTTGATCAGACTCATGTTGCAAGATATGAAAACTAGAATCCCGAACTCAGATCTGAACAGAGTTGATGTACAAACAAGTTGGTCAGACCTGATCAGGTTCCCAAAACTGCAAATGGATCATCCAAATTTAAAAAAAACGAGATCCCTAAAGATCTGATCGTTTAATACATAAGAAGAAACTAAACATTAAATCTGCAAAATAGATCCCTGAAATAAGTTCTGATCAACAAAAGGGATGGGCAACAGGTTGGTCGGACCTGATCAGGTTTCCAATACTGCAAATGGATCATCCAAAATACAAGGACCATACCAAAGATTCCTAGAGGTCTGAAGGTTTTTTAATGCGATATAAAAAGTGATGGTCAGAACCTGAGAACCCAACTTTTATCACACCCCAGTACTGCAATATGTGCCTGAAATAAGAGCTGATCAATAAATGGATGGGCTTTAGGTTGGCCAGAATCTAGAAATCCAGTATTGATCAGACCCCAATACTGCGCATAGACCCTACAAAATACAGAGATGTACAACAGGGATTTCTAAAGATCTCATCATTAAAAAGGATTTAAGCAACATAAAAGCACACTACTAAAAAAAAAAAAAAAAAACCCACACACATTGATCGAATCCGAATTGGATCATCCAAATATAAGGACCATACAAATGGGATCCTTAAAGATCTGATCAGTTAAACGGATTTATAAACACGGTATAGTATATGATGTGCAACAAGTTGCTCAAATCCCAAGTAACTAACTCTGATCGGAGCTCAAGAGATGCAAAACATAAGATCCGATCGCTAGAAATGCTTTATTATCGCAGCATGAATTGTATTATTGATACAACTTGGTCAGAACCCGACTTTAATTACTGAAAAAATTAAGTAAACAAAAACAGACAGACATATTTTACACTGATCACTAAAAAGTACATCAATACAGCATAACGCGCTCATCAATAAGAGAAATGCATGATCAAGGATTTGGGAGGATCAATGATTTGGGAGGAAGGACCGATAAACAGTGGATTAGATCGGGCGATCCATTACCTTCTTCATGTTCTTGTGCTGGCTGTCATGCAGGTTGGACAGACATCCAGAGCCCAGGATGGTGCGGACAGACGCCGGCCATTGCACTGACACCAGCCTGTGCTCCCCCAGGAGAATGTGTCGCACGTTCTCTGCGCCCAATACGCGGATAGTTGGGGTTCCGAACAGATGCGTCTTGTAGATGTGTCCGTACTTTCTGCGCTTCAGCTGGAGGAATTTGCGCCTCTACAATACAAGAAGTAATACGATTAGACATGGAATGATTTCCTGTGGTCAGCACAGGTGTGTCTCATCTCATAGTACATACCTGCAGGACCATTTGCAGAGTCTCTCCGAAGAAGGGTAACCCCATCGTGCCCGGCGGCAGCGGCCAATGACAGCTCGTGTCCCTGCGACTAATGCAGTACAGCTCCCAGAGTTTGGTCGCAGTTATGAGCAGCAGAAGTGGCAGCAGGAGCGTGCATAGAGCGCTAGTGACCAGCGTATATAGCTCCATAGTGTACAACCTATACCTGCTCCCCAGTCTATACTGTCACCCCCCCCCCCCCAGCCCTCTGCTTTTATATACCTTCTACAGGTCTGCCCCCTTTTTTTTTTTCCTCCTCTTACCTTGCTCAGATAAATTAGTTCACCCAAAGTTCATCTTTAATTGTCGCATCAACAGGAGGACTCCTCCCACCAAGACTACCAAAAAAAAAAAAATCTTTAACCATTTGGATCCCCTGACCACCTCCAGAGAGCTTCAGACAATTGGCTGCCTCTGCCTTTGAAAAGGTGTTAATTTGTGCCCTGAGCTCTGCAAGTCAATGGGCCATTGAAGAGAAGGGTGTGTGCTATTGACTGTTCCCAGCCCAGCGACAAACATGGCAATATATTGCAGCTTACTAGTCCTTAAAGTCCCATTTACAGCTATGTGTAAAGCTGGCTACACATTGTACAATTTTTCCTTTAGATTTACCAAAATATAAAAAATAGGAGGTCAAAACGAAACCCTTTCAATTTGTATGCAATCAGGCAGCCCCTTGCACTACATACATAGGCGTGTGCAGCCTATTGCATTAGGGTGTGCACCCCAAAGCTCAACACATACTACCGATCACTCACGATGAAAGGGAAGCGGCCGGTAAGTTACATATTTATCTGCCCCTTCCCCCACTCATCCTAAAACATCCCCAGCAGTAGTGATGAGCCGAACACCCCCGGGTTCGGTTCGCACCAGAACCCGCGAACGGACCGAAAGTTCGTACGAACATTAGAACCCTATTAAATACAATGGATGCGAACGTTCGAAATCTAAAGTGCTAATTATAACAACTATTATGCATGTCATTGTCCTAAAAAGGGTTTGGGAACCCGGGTTGTGCACCAGGGGACATGTATCAATGCAAAAAGAAGTTTTAAAAACGGTCGTTTTTCGGGAGCAGTCATTTTAATGATGCATAAAGTGAAAAAAAAAAAAGTCAAATATTCCTTTAAATATCGTACCTGGGGGGTGTCTAAAGTATGCCTGTGAAGTGCCACGTGTTTCCCGTGTTTAGAACTGTCCCTGCACAAAATGACACTTCTAAAGGAAAAAAAAGCCATTTAAAACTGCTTGCGGCTTTAATGTAATGTCTGGTCCCGGTAATATGGATGAAAATCTTTAAGAAAAATGGCATAGCTACCCCATGACCCCCCCCCCTACCCCAGCCCATTACCAGCCCCTTTGGGTCTTGTATGGATATTAAGGGGAACCCCGCACATAAAATAAAAAAGGCCCTATATACTCTGAACAGCCGTATACAGGCGGTGCATACAAGACAGGGACTGTAGGTTTGTTCTTATGTAGAATGTGTTTGTAATTTTGAACAGGTACATTGTTTAAGTGTAGCTCCAGCCCAAAAATCTATTTTTAAACTTTTTGGAAAACATAGGTAAGGGTTATCACCCCTGTAACATTTGTTTTGCTGTCTGTGCCCCTGTTGAGAACATTTCACCTCACTTTCCGTCCCAATGACAACTGTTTTTGAAATGTGGTGTTTTTCTTGAAACAAGGATTGCTGATAAAGCATCAGTACAGAGGAGACACCTTTCTCCCATATTTATTCTTACAGGAGAGAATTTTCCTTCCTAGTGGTAGATTTCCTCTCACTTCCTGTTGTCTTCTTGCGTTTGCAAGTAGGAGTCGTTTGTAAGTTGGATGTTTGAAAGTAGGGACCTGCCGTATATACTCTGCAGAAATAGGCCCCTTAGTTGTTGGTGTTGGCACAACACTGTAAGCACTCACAGTTACTCTTGGTTGGTGCTGGAACGCCCTGCTGTCAACTATTATATCAGGAATTGTAATTACATATAATTGATGAACAGTGGTAGTAAAAATTGGGCCTTTGATGGTGGTGCTGGTGCCACAACACTGTAAGCCCTGACAGTTACTCTTGGTGGGTGCAGCAATGGGCCCTGCTGTGAATTATTAGATCAAGAATTGTAATTACATGCCCCTTTTGAACAGGGGCTGAAAAATTGGGCCTTTCGTGGTGGTGGTGGTGGTGGCGTTGCCACAACACTGTAAGCCCTCAGAGTTACTCTTGGTGGGTGCAGGAATGGGCCCTGCTGTGAATTATTAGATCAAGAATTGTAATTACATGCCCCTTTTGAGCAGGGGCTGAAAAATTGGGCCTTTCGTGGTGGTGGTGGTGGTGGCGTTGCCACAACACTGTAAGCCCTCAGAGTTACTCTTGGTGGGTGCAGCAATGGGCCCTGCTGTGAATTATTAGATCAAGAATTGTAATTACATGCCCCTGTTGAACAGGGGCTGAAAAATTGGGCCTTAGGCACTGGTGGCACAACACTACAACCCCTCACAGATACTGTACTTGGAGCACAGCAATGAGCCCTGTTGCAAAGTATTGCTTCAAAAATTGTAATGACACGCCCCTGTTAAACAGGGGCTGAAAAATTGGGCCTTAGGCACTGGTGCCACAACACTCCAACCCCTCACAGATACTGTACTTGGAGCACAGCAATGAGCCCTATGGCAAATTATTGCTAAAAATTTTTTAATTACACGCCCCTGTAAAACAGGGGCTGAAAAATTGGGCCTTAGCCACTGGTGGCAGCACCCATAAACAAAAATGATCTTCCAAGCTATCATCATCAATCGTATCATTGAGGACTCGGAGGAGGAGGATAGCCAGTCAACATAACAGCACAGGCACTCAGCATCAGCATCAGTCTTGAAGGGATGTGACATGTTAAAATCAATTAGTCTGTTATATCAGCATCAGGTGTGTGGTAGCTGGTGGTGATCCAAGACTGGTTCATCTTGATGAAAGTCAGTCGATCAACCGAGTCGGTGAACAGGCGCACCCTGTGATCCGTGACAAATCCTCCAGCAGCACTGAATGTGCGTTCCGAAAGAACGCTGGATGCAGGACAGGCCAGTAGCTCAATTGCATACTGTGCAAGCTCTGCCCAGTGATCCATCCTCAAGACCCAGTAAGCCAGAGGATTTTCGGTGGGGAAGGTGTCCAAGTCTGACCTTGCCCCTAGATATTCCTGCACCATGTTTATCAGACGCTGGCGATGGTTGCTGGAACCGATCATACTTTGGGGCTGCGGACTAAAGAATTGTCTGAACGCATCGGTCAGACGGCCACCTTCCCCACCGCTCCTTCTTTGACTGGCCGAAGCCTCAGCAACTCGTTGTCCAGGACCAGGAGTTTGTAACCTCCCAGTCTCTGGGAACGCGTTGCACAGACCTTTCTGCAAGGCCTCCCGGAGTTGTCTCATCCTCTGCTCCCTCTGCGACGGTAACATAAGGTCCGCAACCTTACCCTTGTACCGTGGATCAAGGAGAGTGGCCAGCCAGTAATGGTCCCTCTCCTTGATCCGAAGAATACGAGGATCCTTCCGCAGACTTTGCAGGATCATGGAGGCCATGCAGCGTAGGTTTGCTGAGGCATTCGCTCCGGAGTCCTCTGGGTCACTAAGGACGACATGATCCGCAGCCACCTCCTCCCAGCCACGTACAAGTCCACTGGTTTCTTGGGACTGTAAATCATCCCTAAAAGACTGCTGCTGATGATGCTGAGTGCCAGCCTCCACCTCCATGCTGACACAATCCTCCTCCTCCTCCTCCTCCTCCTCTTCCTGTGCGATGGGTGGGACAGAAGGAACACTGTCTGGGTAAAGGGGGCCTTGAGAGGCAAGGAAGTCCTCCTCTTCCTGCCTCTGTTCTGCCTCAAGTGCCCTGTCCATTATTCCACGCAGCGTGTGCTCCAACAGGTGGACAAGAGGTACAGTGTCACTGATGCATGCACTGTCACTGCTCACCATCCTCGTGGCCTCCTCAAATGGTGCCAGGACAGTGCATGCATCCCTGATCATGCCCCACTGGCGTGGAGAAAAAAAACCAAGCTCCCCTGACCCTGTCCTGGTGCCGTAGTCGCACAGGTACTCATTGATGGCCCTCTGCTGCGTGTGCAGCCGCTGCAGCATGGCCAACGTTGAGTTCCACCTGGTGGGCATGTCACATATAAGGCGGTTCTTGGGCAGGTTCAACTCCTTTTGCAGCTCAGCCAGGCGAGCACTGGCATTATAAGATCTGCGGAAATGCACACAGACTTTCCTGGCCTGCCTCAGGACATCCTGTAAGCCCGGGTACCTGCCCAAGAACCGCTGCACCACCAGGTTAAGGACGTGAGCCACACAGGGCACATGGGTCAGTTGTCCCTGTCGGAGGGCGGAGAGGAGGTTGGTGCCATTGTCGCAAACCACCATTCCTGGCTTAAGCTGGCGTGGCGTCAACCACCTCTCGGCCTGGCCCTGCAGAGCAGACAGGACCTCTGCCCCAGTGTGGCTTCTGTCCCCCAAACACACCAGCGCAAGCACGGCATGGCATCTTTTTGCCTGCGTACTTGCGTAGCCCCTTGAACGGCTACGGAGCACCGCTGGTTCAGAGGACAAACCACAGGAAGAGGCCATGGAGGAAGAAGAAGAGGAGGGGGTGGAGGAGAGAGGTGTGTCACAACCAGTAGTAGCATTTTGGAGGCGTGGCGGTGGAACAACCTCCAACACTACTGCACCTTGTCCTGCATCCTTCCCAGCTGCCAAAAGAGTGACCCAATGGGCCGTGAAAGAAAGGTAACGTCCCTGTCCATGCCTGCTGGACCATGAGTCAGCGGTAATATGCACCTTACCGCTGACCGCCCTGTCCAGCGAGGCCAAGACATTGCCTTCCACATGCCGGTAGAGAGCCGGAATAGCCTTCCGTGAGAAAAAGTGGCGTTTGGGAACCTGCCACTGAGGAACCGCACATTGCACAAACTCACGGAAGGGGGCCGAGTCTACCAACTGAAAAGGCAGCAGTTGAAGCGCTAGCAATTTAGCCAAGCTAGCATTCAACCGCTGGGCATGTGGATGGCTGGGAGTGAACTTCTTTCGACGGTCCAGCAGCTGGGGCAGGGAAATTTGCTTGCTAGAATCGGACGTCGGTGTACTGCTAGCAGAGTGGCCGCAAGTACTTGGCTGTGACACACCTAATTCTACACCTTCATTCCTCTCAGTGCATGTTTCAGAGAGGACTGAAGTTATAGTGGGGTTGGAGATCCCAGCTGATGCGGTGCAAGGAGAGGTCCGCTTTGTTCTTTGGTGTGGGTCTTTGAGGTAGGCTTGCCAACGAGCTGCATGGCAGGTCAACATATGTCTGGTCAGGCATGTGGTACCCAAGCGGCTGATGTTTTGGCCACGCGATATACGCTTGAGACATATGTTGCAAACAGCAGCTGTGCGATCTGATGCACTAGCCTCAAAAAAGGCCCACACCAAAGAACTTTTTGAATGACGGGCAGAGGCAGCGCCCTGCACAGGCGGAGCTCTGCGGTGTGATTCCGTCGGTGTACTGCCCTTACGCTGGCCACCAAAGGGCATCCTGCCTCGTTGGAGATGTGCCTCCTCCTCATCCTCCTCCTCCTCCTCTCTCCTATTAGGCACCCACGTGGAGTCAGTGACCTCATCATCCCCTCCCTCCTCATCACTGGAGCCAATCTGGCAGTATGCTGCAGCTGCTGGAACATGACTGCCAGATTGGTGTCCTTCTTGAGCATCCCCTCTGTCTGCTCTCACGCTACTGCCTTCCTGTAGCTGGGTTTCATCATCAGACCCTTCGAAACGCTGGGCATCCTCCTGGAGCATGTACCCAACACTGTGCTCAAACAGTTCGGGGGACTCCTCAGGAGGAGGACATGGTGGGTCTAGGGAAGGAGTGACTGATGATGAGTCTGACATTGATACCAGGGAAGAGGACGCTTTGGCAGCTGCTTTGCCAGTACCCTGAGCCTGGGTGAGAGAGGATGAGGAGGAGGAGGAGGGCTTGGTCATCCACTCTACCAAGTCTTCGGCATGATGTGGCTCAACATGTCCAGCTGCCGAAAAGAAGGACAAGCGTGTCCCATGGCCATGTGCTGATGACAATGCACCGCGTCCACGACCAGCACTGTTGTCCCCAGACACAGAGCCTGCTTGCCCTCTTTTATTGCCTCCTGACTGTCTGCCTCTCCTTGTTTGCCTTCCAGACATTCTAATAGATGGCCTGCAGGGAGATGGGAAAAAAGCAATAAGGGCTACCTTCAGGTGTCCTTCTCTGTCCCTTTACTTAAGGATTTCTAAATATGGTTGAGGATGATTGCTTTTGCACAGAATAGCACAACGACAATTTCCCTGACTGTCCAAAAAACAAGGATTTCAAAGATGGTTGATGAGGAATGCTTTAGCACACTATAGCACAAGGAGAATTTCCCTCACTGTCCTTCCCTGTCCCTAGAAACAAGGATTATCACAGTGAAAGAAACTGACACTCTTCCTACCTATAGTTTTCTGTCCCTAGAAAAAATGTTTTTTTAAAGCACACTATAGCACAAGGAGAATTTCCCTCACTGTCCTTCCCTGTCCCTAGAAACAAGGATTATCACAGTGAAAGAAACTGACACTCTTCCTACCTATAGTTTTCTGTCCCTAGAAAAAATGTTTTTTTAAAGCACACTATAGCACAAGGAGAATTTCCCTCACTGTCCTTCCCTGTCCCTATAAACAAGGATTCGTACAGTAAAACACACTGACACTCTCCCTACCTATAGTTTTCTGTCCCTAGAAAAAATGTTTTTTTAAAGCACACTATAGCACAAGGAGAATTTCCCTCACTGTCCTTCCCTGTCCCTAGAAACAAGGATTCACACAGTAAAACACACTGACACTCTCCCTACCTATAGTTTTCTGTCCCTAGAAAAAATGTTTTTTTAAAGCACACTATAGCACAAGGAGAATTTCCCTCACTGTCCTTCCCTGTCCCTAGAAACAAGGATTCATACAGTAAAACACACTGACACTCTCCCTACCTATAGTTTTCTGTCCCTAGAAAAAATGTTTTTTTAAAGCACACTATAGCACAAGGAGAATTTCCCTCACTGTCCTTCCCTGTCCCTAGAAACAAGGATTCGTACAGTAAAACACACTGACACTCTCCCTACCTATAGTTTTCTGTCCCTAGAAAAAATGTTTTTTTAAAGCACACTATAGCACAAGGAGAATTTCCCTCACTGTCCTTCCCTGTCCCTAGAAACAAGGATTCGCACAGTAAAACACACTGACACTCTCCCTACCTATAGTTTTCTGTCCCTAGAAAAAAATGTTTTTTTAAAGCACACTATAGCACAAGGAGAATTTCCCTCACTGTCCTTCCCTGTCCCTAGAAACAAGGATTCGTACAGTAAAACACACTGACACTCTCCCTACCTATAGTTTTCTGTCCCTAGAAAAAATGTTTTTTTTAAAGCACAATATAGCACAAGGAGAATTTCCCTCACTGTCCTTCCCTGTCCCTAGAAACAAGGATTCGCACAGTAAAACACACTGACACTCTCCCTACTGTGACAGCAGGAAGGTAAAGTCACCTGGTTGCATCCAGGGGGGTAGATATATTTCGCCCAGATTCAGGCTTTACGCCGACTTATACAACTAGGTGGAGAGTTGTATAAGGCTAGTGGGCTCATGGATGACTCATACCTCTAGGGAGAGTGTGGGGCGTCGTGCAGACAGAGATGAGGAGACCAGCTGAACCTTGTCAGCTCATTTAGGCCTCTATAAGAACTCCCAGCTTCATTAGATGTTAGCTCATGCCTGGAACCAGACCTGTGTGGACTGTCTAGGGAGAGTGAACCCCTGTGCGGTGAGGCAAAGCCTGTGTGGCTATTTGTTTGGACTTTTACTAAACCAGGGACTTAGGGACTAGGACAGCACTAGGCTGATCCCAGTTGTTAGTTAGGAAACCTGTATGTTTAGTCAGAGGTCAACTTGACCAGGATTTATTTTGGTTATGTTTCTTTTGCTTTGCTGTGTTTTGTCACTGTAAATAGAAAATAAACCGCACCTTTTTTGATTTTGAAAACCACAACCTCCGTTTGCTGGGCCTGTTTTGTGTGGGGAGCCCATCCCGGGGGTCACACACACCCGCTGCCGAGCTAACCCCCTCACAGTTGGTGGAGAACCAGTGGCAGTTTTTTTTAAGCCAGCATGGAGGAGATACTGAAGCAGCTGGCTCTAGCAAATGCCAATCAACAGCAGACAAATGCAGGTTTGCAAAGGAGCCTTGCAGCCCAGCAGCAGACAAACGCAACTTTGCAACAGAGTCTGGAGGCTCAGCAACGAGCCCAGCAGCAATCTGAGGCCCGCTTCATAGACCTGTTGCAGAAGCAAGAGCAGAGACTACAACAACAGATGGAAGCAGTAATGCAGCAACGTCCGCAGACCAGTGAGGAAAGCCGTCCCACTAATACCGCGTCCTTTGGGGTGAGTCGTTTATTGACAAAAATGACTGGAGAGGATGATCCAGAGGTATTTTTGACCACATTTGAAAGGACCGCTGAAAGAGAAAAGTGGCCTGAGGAGCAGTGGGCTGGACTGGTGGCTCCTCTGTTAACTGGTGAATCGCAGAAAGCTTACTATGACCTAGAGCCTAACCAAGCAAAAGACTATGTGATGCTAAAAGCTGAAATATTGGCAAGGCTGGGTGTCACCCAGGCTGTCCGGGCTCAGCGTGTGCATAACTGGACTTTCCAGCTTGGAAAACCCCCCAGGTCTCAAATGTATGATCTCATTCACCTGAGCAGAAAGTGGCTACAGCCAGAGACTTTGTCCGCACCAAAGATTGTGGAACGTGTTGTAATGGATCGGTTTTTGAGAGCTCTTCCTACTGCCATCCAAAAGTGGGTAAGCCATGGAGACCCAGAGACGGCCGATGGTCTTGTGGATCGTGTGGAGAAATACTTGGCTACAGAGAACCTGACGGCCTCTTCCAGAGACACTCGGACTTTCCACCCTAAGACCAGACCATCCCCAGGGGCGGATAAGAGGATTCCAAGGGGTGAGGGTGGAGAGAGTGAGAGGGTGGGAGCTCTACCCCAAGTTTGGCGAGAACAGCCTGGGAAATCAGCGGCTCAAGAGGCGGCAAGAAGGATCGTTTGCTACCGCTGCCGGCAAGCGGGACATATTGCAGCCAATTGCCCGGTTGTGGAGGAACCCATGCAGTGTGACTTTCTGACGGGCAGACGTCAGTCGCTGTGTGCGACAGTCGCATGCACTGCCATTCGAGGAACTGAGAAACATTTATGCAAAATGTGTGTTAATGGTAGAAATGTTGTGGTATTGCTGGATTCAGGTAGCCTTGTGACCCTGATAAAGGCTGAGTTAGTTAAAACAGAGGTCTCTGGGAATAGCAAGGTAGCTGTTATTTGTGTGCATGGGGACACCCGAGAGTATCCAGTGACTACAGTGTGTTTCGAGACCCCCAAAGGTACCCTCTCTCATCCAGTGGGCTTAGTATCTCAGTTACCGCATGACGCCATTGTGGGAAGGGATTTTCCGAAGTTCTGGGAACTGTGGGATGATCCTGAGCCCCTCACTGGTGCCCCTATGTACCAGGAATGTGATAGCCAGAACTCCCCTGAGAGTGGTGAGGACTCTCCGGAATTTCCCTTATCAGTATTGGCAGGGGAGACTCAAGAAACTGGAGAGGAGCCCACCTCCTCAGACGAAAACCTACCGTCTGTGGAGTTTTCTGATCTTGAGGTTCACAGGGAAAACTTTGCCACAGAACAGTTGAAAGACCCCGCCCTAATAAAGGCACGGGAAAACGTAGTGAAAATAGATGGTGAGTTAGTGAACCCAGATAATACCTGCACTTACCCATACTTCAGCGTAGAGAAGGACCTACTGTATCGGGTGGCAAAAAGGGCAGAAGAAACCGTTGAGCAGCTTGTGGTGCCCAAACCTTACAGGAAGTTGGTGTTGGAGTTGGCCCATGGGCACATTCTTGGAGGTCATCTGGGGACAGAGAAAACCCGAGAGAGGGTATTACAGAGATTCTATTGGCCGGGGGTGATGAAGGACGTAGAAAATTATTGTTCCTCCTGCCCTGTGTGTCAGAGGTTGGCCCCGATGCCACATTTCCGTAGCCCGCTGGTCCCTCTACCCATCATTGAGGTCCCGTTTGAGAGGATCGCCATGGATTTGGTAGGTCCTATAATCAAGTCCGCTAGGGGGCACCAGTACATATTAGTTATAATGGACTATGCCACCCGTTATCCAGAAGCGATCCCTCTCCGAAATACCTCGGCCAAAACCATAGCCAAAGAGCTATCTCTTGTTTTTAGCCGGGTGGGTATTTGTAAAGAACTGCTTACGGACCAAGGTACACCCTTTATGTCCCGGGTTATGAAAGAGCTGTGTAAATTGTTCAAAGTGACGCAATTGCGTACGTCTGTGTATCACCCCCAAACCGATGGGCTGGTTGAAAGATTCAACAAAACCCTAAAACAAATGTTGAAGAAAGTGGTGGATAGAGATGGAAAGGATTGGGACTGTTTACTTCCTTATTTGATGTTTGCTATTAGGGAGGTGCCCCAATCCTCTACGGGATTCTCCCCCTTTGAGTTACTGTATGGGAGACACCCAAGAGGGCTGTTGGATATTGCCAAGGAAACTTGGGAAAGTGAGAGTTCTCCCCACAGGAGTGTGATTGAGCATGTCGCCCTGAAGCAAGATCGAATTGCACAGGTAATGCCCATCGTGAAGGAACATTTGGCCCAAGCGCAGTTGGCACAGCAGAGAGTGTACAACCGTGGAGCCAAGACCCGTACCTTTTCCCCGGGGGATAGGATATTGGTACTTGTCCCTACGGTTGAAAGTAAATTCCTTGCCAAATGGCAAGGCCCCTACGAGATAATGGAAAAAGTGAGCGAAGTGAATTACAAGGTCAGACAACCAGGAAGGCGAAAGCCCGAACAGATCTATCACGTTAATCTGTTGAAAGCCTGGAGGGATAGAGAGTCCCTAGTCGCAGACACTTGGTCACCAGCTCAAACTGGTTGCGTGATTCCTGAGGTTGGAATAGCAGCCACCTTGTCACAACCCCAACAACAGGAGGTTAAGGAGTTTGTGCTTCGCAACAAGGAGGTATTCTCTGAGCTGCCGGGACAAACATCTGGGGTAGAGCATGACATCATTACCCCGCCCGGTGAAAGGGTGAAGTTAAAACCCTATCGGATCCCAGAGGCTCGACGGGAGGCAATACGGGAGGAAGTACAGAAAATGCTGAACTTAGGGGTGATAGAGGAGTCCCAAAGTGATTGGTCTAGTCCCATCGTGTTGGTGCCTAAACCGGATGGGAGCTGGCGATTTTGTAACGATTTTCGTCAGTTGAACAAAGTTACAAAATTTGACACCTACCCCATGCCACGTATAGATGAGTTGATCGACCGGCTGGGAACAGCCCGATACATGATGACTCTTGACCTCACAAAAGGGTATTGGCAAATCCCCCTGGCCAAGTCGGCCAAAGAGAAAACCGCATTTGTAACCCCAGACGGGGCGTTCCAATATAAAAGAATGCCGTTCGGGTTACAGAATGCGCCGGCCACATTCCAGCGGAAAATGGACCAGATGCTGAGGCCCCATCGGAAGTATGCTGCGGCTTACCTGGATGACGTAATTGTCCATAGCACAGATTGGGCCTCACATCTGCCAAAAGTGCAAGCAGTCCTGGACTCTGTTCGGGAAGCGGGGTTTACGGCTAACCCCAAGAAGTGTACCATTGGGCAGGAGGAGGCCAAATATCTTGGGTACACCATTGGGAGGGGAGTAATAAAACCCCAACTCAACAAAGTCGAGGCCATCCAGAGTTGGCCACGTCCCAACAGCAAGAAGCAGGTACGAGCCTTTCTGGGAATCGCTGGGTATTATCGGCGATTCATTCCCCACTTTGCTTCTAAGGCTGTGCCCCTAACCAACCTGACGAAGGGGAAAGGGTCGGTCATGATTAAATGGACCCCCGAGGCTGAGGCAGCATTCCAATTCTTGAAACAAGCCTTATGTAGCCAGCCAGTGTTGTACTCACCCGACTTCTCTAAAGACTTTGTCGTACAAAGTGATGCGTCAGATGTGGGGTTAGGAGCAGTATTGTCCCAGGTCTGGAACGGGGAAGAGCACCCAGTCATTTACCTCAGCAGGAAGTTGAAGTCCCATGAGGTAAATTACGCCACCGTTGAAAAGGAGTGTTTAGCGGTGAAGTGGGCTCTAGATTCCCTTCGGTACTACCTGCTAGGTAGGCACTTTGACATGGTTACGGATCACGCTCCGTTAAAGTGGATGGCTCAAAACAAGGAAACAAATAGAAGAGTGAATAGGTGGTTCCTGGCCCTCCAGGAATTCAACTTCACAGTAAAGCATCGCCCTGGCGTTCAAATGGGGAATGTGGATGCTTTGTCTCGAGTACATGAATGCCTGATTGCTGGTGTTCCAACCCCGAGGTTAAAACAAGAGGTGGGGGTATGTGACAGCAGGAAGGTAAAGTCACCTGGTTGCATCCAGGGGGGTAGATATATTTCGCCCAGATTCAGGCTTTACGCCGACTTATACAACTAGGTGGAGAGTTGTATAAGGCTAGTGGGCTCATGGATGACTCATACCTCTAGGGAGAGTGTGGGGCGTCGTGCAGACAGAGATGAGGAGACCAGCTGAACCTTGTCAGCTCATTTAGGCCTCTATAAGAACTCCCAGCTTCATTAGATGTTAGCTCATGCCTGGAACCAGACCTGTGTGGACTGTCTAGGGAGAGTGAACCCCTGTGCGGTGAGGCAAAGCCTGTGTGGCTATTTGTTTGGACTTTTACTAAACCAGGGACTTAGGGACTAGGACAGCACTAGGCTGATCCCAGTTGTTAGTTAGGAAACCTGTATGTTTAGTCAGAGGTCAACTTGACCAGGATTTATTTTGGTTATGCTTCTTTTGCTTTGCTGTGTTTTGTCACTGTAAATAGAAAATAAACCGCACCTTTTTTGATTTTGAAAACCACAACCTCCGTTTGCTGGGCCTGTTTTGTGTGGGGAGCCCATCCCGGGGGTCACACACACCCGCTGCCGAGCTAACCCCCTCACACTACCTATAGTTTTCTGTCCCTAGAAAAAATGTTTTTTTAAAGCACACTATAGCACAAGGAGAATTTCC
Source organism: Rana muscosa (assembly GCA_029206835.1). NCBI lineage: Eukaryota > Metazoa > Chordata > Amphibia > Anura > Ranidae > Rana > Rana muscosa. Next base: position 215,347,616 of record CM055123.1, on the reverse strand, counting down.
CTCACTGTCCTTCCCTGTCCCTAGAAACAAGGATTCGCACAGTAAAACACACTGACACTCTCCCTACCTATAGTTTTCTGTCCCTAGAAAAAATGTTTTTTTAAAGCACACTATAGCACAAGGAGAATTTCCCTCACTGTCCTTCCCTGTCCCTAGAAACAAGGATTCGCACAGTAAAACACACTGACACTCTCCCTACCTATAGTTTTCTGTCCCTAGAAAAAATGTTTTTTTAAAGCACACTATAGCACAAGGAGAATTTCCCTCACTGTCCTTCCCTGTCCCTAGAAACAAGGATTCGCACAGTAAAACACACTGACACTCTCCCTACCTATAGTTTTCTGTCCCTAGAAAAAATGTTTTTTTAAAGCACACTATAGCACAAGGAGAATTTCCCTCACTGTCCTTCCCTGTCCCTAGAAACAAGGATTCGCACAGTAAAACACACTGACACTCTCCCTACCTATAGTTTTCTGTCCCTAGAAAAAATGTTTTTTTAAAGCACACTATAGCACAAGGAGAATTTCCCTCACTGTCCTTCCCTGTCCCTAGAAACAAGGATTCGTACAGTAAAACACACTGACACTCTCCCTACCTATAGTTTTCTGTCCCTAGAAAAAATGTTTTTTTAAAGCACACTATAGCACAAGGAGAATTTCCCTCACTGTCCTTCCCTGTCCCTAGAAACAAGGATTAGCATAGTAAAACACACTGACACTCTCCCTACCTATCCTTCTCTTTCCCTAAACTAAAGGAATCCAGGTTAAGCAAGAAAAAATAAATGTCACTGTCCCTGCCTATGCTTCTCTTTCCCTGCTCCGGAACACACTACACTAGGCCGCCGTGCTGGCGGCCTTTTATAGTGTGGGGCGTGTACTAAACACCCTCAGCAATAATTGGCCACAGGCATCCTGCCTGTGGCCAATCATTGCTCTCCTCGCTGCCGGCGCTGTGATTGGCCAAGCATGCGGGGTCACAGTGCATGCTTGGCCAATCACAGCGCCTGGATGACACTGCGATGGCGTAGTGCATTGTGGGCCGTTCGCGTCACTCGAATTAGGCGCGAACGGCCCAAATCGTTCGACCTTCGTCGAACGATCGAACAGCCGATGTTCGAGTCGAACGTATGTTCGACTCGAACACCGAGCTCATCCCTACCCAGCAGCAACAGCCTGTGGGAGAGGAGAGTAGGGAAGCTGGAAGTGCTGTGAGGGGAGGAGCCAGGGCAGTAGGGGGAATCTGTGCTGCACAGTGTGATTAGGGTGTGCCTGGGCACACCTGGCATACCCTTTGCGCACGCCTATGACTACATAGTTGAAGGTCTAAAGGAAACTGAATAAAAAAATTGTATAATGTATGGCCTACATTAAGGCTTACCTGTAGGTGCTTGCAATATCTCCGAGACCTACACGGCCTCGGAGATATTTGCAAAAAAGTCTGTACCGATATCTACGGTGCATGCGCGCCGTAGATAACGGCGCAGGTGCACTGAGCGCGGCGGCTCCTGAATGGCAGCCCGCCGGACACTGCCGGATTTTGCACATGCGCGGGGATCGTGCCGTTCCTCGCGCATGCATGGGAGTGACGTCATCGCCGCTCCGACCAATCACAGCGCCGGAGCGGCGATACCCAAAAGTCACTCCGGGTATCATGGCAGCGACGGAGGATGTGTCCGAGGACCGCTGCGGGGGCTTCGATCTAAGGTAAGTGATTGATAATGAGCTAGTATGCTAGTCATACTAGCTCATTATGCCTTTGCCTTGCAGGTTGAAAAAAAAAAAGTTTTGCCGTATACAACCGCTTTAAGTGAACGCAAGCTTTACCCCAGCAGCGCACGTTACATGCGTTGACGCAAGGCTAGGTTCACCTCTAACCAGGGAGTATTGCACTATGCACTATTTTTCCACCTCAAGGGTACATTCACACTGATCAGCGCCGGGGGTAAAGCGACTTTATTTTTAGCGGCGCTTTACCGTAGTTTTTGCAGTGCTTTTAATCCCTGCTAACAGCCGAAAAAGGGTTAAAAGCAATCGCAAAGCAGCGCTGCTCATTGATTTCAATGGGCAGGAGCACTGTAGGGGCTGTTTACACGGCTCCTACAGCGCCTCAAAGATGCTGCTTGCAGGACTTTTTTGAGCGTCCTGCCAACGCGCACCGCTCCAGTATAAAAGCACTCGGGCTTTCACACTGGAGTGAGAGGAGGGATGCTTTACAGGCTCTTTTGCTGGCGCTATTTTTAGCACTATAGCGCCTGTAAGCGCCTCAGTGTGAAAGGGGTCTTAAAGGGGAGGTCCGCCCAAAAAAATAATAATTAAAAAACCAGCAGCTACACATACTGCAGCTGCTGGCTTTTAATAATAGGACACTTACCTGTCCTGGAGTCCAGCGGTGTCGGCACCACAGCTGATGTTTTCATCAGCTGTCGGGTGCTGCCGCCGCCATTGTGGGTGAGGGTACCCGGCAGTGTAGCCTTGCGGCTTCATGTCGGGAACCTTACTATGCATGCGCAAGGTGCTGCTCCTCTCTCCTACTGGCCTGGCGACAGCGGGGGGAGGAGGGAACCCCAACTGTGACCTCAATATCCATGGCTGAGGCTCCTGTAAGTGGGAAAGGATACGTATCCTGTCGTCTCCCCCCCCCCCCCGAAAGGTGCCAATTGTGGCACTGGAGGGGAGGGGGAGAAATCAGATGAGCGGAAGTTCCACTTTTGGGTGGAACTCCGCTCTAAGTAGACCTACACCCAAAAGGGGAAGCTCTGCTTGGTGCATCCCCTCCCTATACTGCCACATTTAGCACTTTGGGGGGGGCAGCGGGTACCTGATTTTGACAGGTACCCGCTCCCACTTCCAGCTTAGATCGCTGAAGCAAACAAGAACCCCGCCCCCCCTCCTTCTTCCCCCGCAGTCTTCTAGAACACATCACGGGTCCCAGAAGACTATGGGACCATTCACAAGGCGTAGCATGACTCGCACATGTGCAGTAGGAAACAGGCTGTGAAGCCGCTTCACCTCCTGCTTCCCTTACTAGAGACTGAAGAATCAGCTTGGGGTGAGGACATCGCAGGATCCCTGGACAGGTAAGTGTCCTTATATTAAAAGTCATCAGCTACAGTATTTGCAGCTGCTGATTTTCATTTTTTTTTCTGAAAAAGCCTGGAGCTCCTGTTTAATGTGTGACTGTATTAGGCAGCCCATTTGAAAACATACCTGCACCTTTTCTGGTAGTGCACCGCACCACAATATGTTAGGGCTGATTCACACGCTAATCCGAGATTCACACTGACTGCAGGGTTAGAAATCGTGCGCGTTCAGCTGAACTTGCACGATTTCAAACCCACATGTCAGTCCAACTTCGGGAGAGATTTCAGAGACATCTGTGCGAGTTCCTGCACAGACATCTATGGAAATCACCTCCAAAGTCACCAAAAGTAGTGCAGCAACTATTTTTGGGAATTGGTGGTACAAGGGCCTGCCTGATTGTATACAAATTGAAAGTGTTTTAGGTTTGACCTCATATTATTTGGTTTTGGTAAATCTAAAGGAAAATTGTACAAGAAAATTGCTGGGTACACACTACAGTTTGCATGAAAAAAAAAACTGTCCGCTCCAGTTGGAGCCGCTGTACTAACCATGCGAGGTTAGTTCAGCGATCTCCCCCACTGAGCTGTTATGTTCTGACAGGGGGGACACCCCCCCACCTAGGGGGGACGCCCCCCCCCCCCAGAACACTCTGATCAGCTCTCTCTGCCATTGATCGGGAGTCAGTTGGTTGCTGATTTTCCAGAATGCAAGGGCAGACCGACATACACACAGGCAGAATGTCGGCCATTTTTTTTTCAACTGGCAAATGTCTCCTGACATTCTGCCCGTGTGTACAGGGCTTTAGTGCGTTGCTGTGTGTTATGCTTCAGCACACCTCTATTGGCAAGGTGCATTGGAGTGCTATTCAGAATACAAGTAGTATGTTTCACCATTTGTTGCAAAAATGCTCATGTTCCTGCACAGCAGAAATATGAACAGAGCTGTAGACTTGTAGGGCTGATTTACATGGGCACAGATACCCATACAGCGTGTGATTTTATGCACCCGCCAGTAATTTTATATTTTTTTGTTTAGCTACCACCAGCAGCAGCTATACATTTCTTCCATGAGCATTTGCTCCATACAGGGATGGATGGATAGTCCTGGAGGCAGACTTTGTTCAGAGCTGTTCATTCTTCCCTTTACAGATGTGAATGCACAGATGTGTATGAGTATTCATACAGCCACTCCTATCACTGAATTTTAAAAGAGAAGTGCAGGCGTCAAAAAAAACCAAAACATTCATGCTCACCTAGGTGGATTGGACCCCTTTCACACTGAGGAGTTTTTCCAGGCGTTTTGCGCTAAAAATAGCGCCTAAAAAGGACGAGAAAAAAAAGTCCTGCAAGCAGCATCTTTGGAGCGGTGTGTATACCGCTCCTTTACCGCTGCTGCCCATTGAAATCAATGGGACAGCGCGGCTATACCGCCCGCAAAGCGCCTCTGCAGAGGCGCTTTGCAGTGGTTTTTAACCCCTTCTCGGCCATTAGCGGGGGTTAAAACCGCACCGCTAGCGGCTGAATAGCACCGCAAAAACTACGGTATAGCGGCGCTAAAAATAGCGCCGCTATACCGTCAGCGCACCTCCCGCCCCAGTGTGAAAGTGGCCTTAAGGAACGATTCAATGCTGCATCTGTCCACCAACGCCTCTGTACAGAGAACTGAGCAATCAAAAGCCTCTGATCACCCAATTCTCAGGTTCGCTCTGAGCAGAGAACCATTACTGTCCATCACCACTCTCTGCTCTGCCTCTCCAGTTCTCACTGTAGCGCCAGACTGTGGAGGGGGTGGGAGCTGCTGGCTCAGGCTCTCAGTAGCACACTGAGCGGCTGAGCAAACTGCTGGTCAGGCATCTGGGTGGATAACGACATGATTGTCAGGATGCCTGCACCGACTCTGTGGTGTCAGCCAACAGCAGGCTTTAGTTCTGCACTCCTGTGACCTACAAGAGAAGTATGGCCAAAAAAGCTATGGTCCAAGTTCACTTTTAACAGCTCCTGGCAGCAACTGTGGGTAACATCTGTCACTGCTGGGTGCATAAAACACATGCTGAAGGGGCCTCCGCGCCCATGTGAAAAAGCCCTAAGGGAATGTACATGTGTTGAAATACATGGCAATGGACCATAGTGTTTGCAGAAAAATATTTGGTGATTTATTTGGATGCTTTATTGTGTCAGAAGCACTGGCTTAATACAAAAAAAAAATTAACATGCATTAACGAATGTGCACTAATGCACCGCACAAATGTAAATGGGCCCTTAATGTTGTGGTTGCATTAGCTTTCTTTTTTTCCTTTTCTTTTTTTATTTTTAAACTATGTACAGTTTCTGCAAGAACAGAAAAAATACTTGTTGGCCCTGCCAGAAATCCATCGTCCTTGTAATTTTCTGTGCAGTGAGCTGGTACTCAGGGTGCCTCTCAGGTCACACATTTACTACATTAAACTCATCGTTTATTTTTTTATTCAAAAACAACTGGAATATACCTTTTCATTGTAATAAAAATTAAAATGCATGTGTCCTTATTTATAAACATTGGAATACATGAGTCATTATTTATAAACATTGGAATACATGAGTCATTATTTATAAACATTTGAATACATGGGTCATTATTTATAAACATTTGAATACATGAGTCATTATTTATAAACATTGGAATACATGAGTCATTATTTATAAACATTGGAATACATGAGTCTTTATTTATAAACATTTGAATACATGAGTCATTATTTATAAACATTGGAATACATGAGTCATTATTTATAAACATTGGAATACATGAGTCTTTATTTATAAACATTGGAATACATGAGTCATTATTTATAAACATTGGAATACATGAGTCATTATTTATAAACATTGGAATACATGAGTCATTATTTATAAACATTGGAATACATGAGTCTTTATTTATAAACATTGGAATACATGAGTCATTATTTATAAACATTGGAATACATGAGTCATTATTTATAAACATTGGAATACATGAGTCATTATTTATAAACATTGGAATACATGAGTCTTTATTTATAAACATTTGAATACATGAGTCATTATTTATAAACATTGGAATACATGAGTCATTATTTATAAACATTGGAATACATGAGTCTTTATTTATAAACATTGGAATACATGAGTCATTATTTATAAACATTTGAATACATGAGTCTTTATTTATAAACATTGGAATACATGAGTCATTATTTATAAACATTGGAATACATGAGTCATTATTTATAAACATTGGAATACATGAGTCATTATTTATAAACATTGGAATACATGAGTCATTATTTATAAACATTGGAATACATGAGTCATTATTTATAAACATTGGAATACATGGGTCATTATTTATAAACATTGGAATACATGAGTCTTTATTTATAAACATTTGAATACATGAGTCATTATTTATAAACATTTGAATACATGAGTCATTATTTATAAACATTTGAATACATGAGTCATTATTTATAAACATTGGAATACATGGGTCATTATTTATAAACATTTGGGTTTGTTTATAAAATGTATTATATTGGTGGATCCACTACAGTGTCCTGTCGTGATGTCTCCTATGAGTAAAGGAGGCCAAAGGCCTCGTACACAAGGCCGGTTTTCTCGGCAAGACACGACAAGAAAACTGCTGGGAGAGCTTTCTTGCCGAGAAAACCGGTCGTGTGTATGTTTTCTCGTCGAGAAAACTGCCGGGAATCTCGACGAGAACCTGCTCTCTATTTTCTCGTCGGGATTCTCGTCGGCCTGTTTCCCGATGAGAAAACTGTGTGTGTGTATGCGGCAACAAGCTTACCTGTCCTCCGGTAAGCCCGCGCATGCTCGAAATGACTGACGCATGCGCGGTAGCTTCCTAGGCATAGATAGGGTGTAGCAAGATTGGCGGCAACGGCATCGAATGTGACAAGCGCATACTCGTCGTAGTCTATGACGTCACCACGTTCGTTCCATTCAAAAGAAAGGCGGTTCTTTGGAATGGAGTGTGTGTACACTAGGCCGGCACAAGTATCTTGTCAAGAACCTCGTCAGGAAAAACAACGTGTTTTTTCCTGCCGCGAATCTCGGCCGTGTGTACTAGGCTAAAGGCTTTATAACTGACATAGGGCAGAAGAATCCATGGTGATTGTGGTAGAACATACAGAGGTACCATTGCTGGCGGTCATTTTGGCCCTTATATCCAGCCTAGACATCAGGTGATCAGATATAAAGACACACTTTGATCACCTAAAGATTTCCTTTTGCATTTACAGACTGGCACATAAAAGTGCACACTTGGATCAGGTAAGAAAACATTTATGTATATTGAGACAGAAGGTGGGCGCACACCCAGATACCTCTAAAGCTGGCTGTTTTGGAGGGGAACAATATTTCCCAGCCAAATATATACAACATCGCCAGTTCCATTGTCGGCCGCAATGGGTCAGCTTGGCCCATCATCTCATGTTTATGGCCCTCTTCAGAACCATCTAGGAAACATTGATTTTATACTAAGGAATCTGATTGTCTGGAAGCATTGGAAGCATCCTTGCTTTATCAGGAAGATAGTAGAATATTGGGTTGGACTTTGGAATTTGTGCAATGTCACACCACGATAGTCATGTCTTTTTATTGCATTGTGGAGATAACCTTAATGCTTCCATGAAAACCTTAATTTAAGCAGATATATAATGCACAATTAGTTCAGAGACGTTTTATATTGCAGTAGCTGGAGCATGGAGTATAGAGTCCCCATAGGATTGAATCTGAGCCAAGCGCAGAAGATATTGACAAGCAGCTGTGTGACCTTGCCGAATTGGGGACAGGTGAGAATAAGACTGGTAGAGGGGGTAAGTTTCAGAATAAGTGTAACTACATCAAGGGTGAGGTTTCACTTTAAGGGCCCATTAACACCTATGTGCATGATGCAGAGGTCACGAAGCACAAATGTAGGTTTGAATGAGCCCATAGATTTATATCCAGTTGCCTACCTTGAGGGTCTTCCAAATGTCCATAAAACCCCCTACTCTGTATATATTACAGTATTTATATATCACGTACAATTTACACATCACTTTTCATATTGTACATTCACACCAGTCCCTGCCATCAAGGAGCTTCCAATCTAAGGTCCCTAACTCACCTTCATACATACAGTGAGGGGAAAAAAGGATTTTATCCCATGCTGATTTTGTACGTTTGCCCACTGACAAAGAATGGATCAGTCTATAATTTATTTTACCAGTGAGAGACAGAATGACAAAAAAATCCCGAAAAACGCACTTTAAAAAAAAGTTATAAATTGATTTGCATTTTAATAAGTGAAATAAGTATTTGACCCCTTCGCAAAACATGACTTAGTACTTGGTGGCAAAACCCTTGTTGGCAATTACAGAGGTCAGACTTTTCTTGTAGTTGGCCACCAGGTTTGCACACATCTCAGGATGGATTTTGTCCCACTCCTCTTTGCAAATCCTCTCCAAGTCATTAAGGTTTTGAGGCTGACATTTGGTAACTCGAACCTTCAGCTCCCTTCACATATTTTCTATGGGATTAAGGTCTGGAGACTGGCTAGACCACTCCAGGACCTTAATGTGCTTCTTCTCGAGCCTCTCCTTTGTTGTCTTGTGTGTGTTTTGGGTCATTGTCATGCTGGAATACCCATCCATGACCCATTTTCAATGCCCTGGCTGAGGGAAGGAGGTTCTTACCCCTAATAATGTTTCCACCTCCATGTATGCCGGTGGGGAATGGTGTTCTTGGGGTCATAGGCAGCATTCCTCCTCCTCCAAACATGGCAAGTTGAGTTGATGCCAAAGAGCTCGATTTTGGTCTCATCTGACCGCAACACTTTCACCCAGTTCTCCTCTGAATCATTTAGATGTTTATTAGCAAACTTCAGACTGGCCTGTACATGTGCTTTCTTGAGCAGGAGGACCTTGTGGGCGCTGCAGGATTTTAGTCCTTCATAATGTAGTGTGTCACCAATTGTTTTCTTGGAGACTATGGTCCCAGCTGCCTTGAGATCATTGACAAGATTCTCCCGTGTAGTTCTGGGCTCATTCCTCACCATTCTTATGATCATTGAAACGCCACAACGTGGAGCCCCAGACCGAGGGAGATTGACAGTTATTTTGTGTTTATTCCATTTGCGAATAATTTCATTAACTGTTGTGACCCTCTCACTAAACTGCTTGGCGACGGTCTTGTAGCCCATTCCAGCCTTGTGTAGATTTACAATCTTGTCCCTGACATCCTTGGAGAGCTCTTTGGTCTTGGCCATAGTGGAGATATTGGAATCTGTTTGATTGATTGCTTCTGTGGACAGGTGTCTTTTGTACAGGTAACAAGCTGAAATTAGGAGCACTCCCTTTAAGAGAGTGCTCCGAATCTCAGCATGTTACCTGTATAGAAGACACCTGGGAGCCAGAAATCTTGCTGATTGATAGGGGATCAAATACTTATTTCACTCATTAAAATTCAAATCAATTTATAACTTTTTGAAATGCGTTTTTCTGGATATTTTTGTTGTTACTCTGTCTCTCGCTATTAAAATAAACCTACCATTAACCACCTCGCGCCCGCCGTACGACTATATACGGCTGCAAGGTGGTTGTTAAATGCCGGGAGGCTACTTTGGCCACTGTAGGGCGCGCGAGCGCAGCCGGCGCGTCACTGCAATGCCGATGCGCGTGCCTGGCGGCCGCGATGTCCGCCAGACACCCGCGATCGGCTGTTACAGAGGCAGGACGTGGATCTCTGTGTGTAAACACAGAGATCCATGTCCTGTCAGGGAGAGAGGAGACCGATGCTGTGTCCCTTGTACATAGGGACACAGATCGGTCACCTCCCCCAGTTACTCCCCTCCCCCCACAGTAGTAATCACTCCCAGGGCATACGTTTAACCCCTTCCTCGCCCCCCAGTGTTAACCCCTTCCCTGCCAGTCACATTTATACAGTAATCAGTGCATTTTTATAGCACTGTTCGCTGTATAAATGTGAATGGTCCCAAAATGGTGTCAAAAGTGTCCGCTGTGTCCGCCATAATGTCGCAGTCACGAAAAAAAATCGCTGATCGCCGCCATTACTAGTAAAAAAAATAAAAATAATAAAAATGCCATAAAACTACCCCCTATTTTGTAAACGCTATAACTTTTGCGCAAACCAATCAATAAACGCCGATTGCGATTTTTTTTACCAAAAATATGTAGAAGATAACGTATCGGCCTAAACTGAGGGAAAAAATCTAAAAAAAAAAAAATTGGGATATTTATTATAGCAAAAATCAAAAAATATTGTGTTTTTTTCAAAATTTACGTTTTTCTTTGTTTATAGTGCAAAAAATAAAAACCGCAGAAATGATCAAATACCACCAAAAGAAAGCTCTATTTGTGGGGAAAAAAAGACGACAATTTTGTTTGGGAGCCACGTCGTACGACCGCGCAATTGTCATTCAAAGCGTGACAGTGCCGAAAGCTGAAATTTCGCCTGGGCAGGAAGGGGGTTTATGTGCCCAGTAAGCAAGGGGTTAAAATTATAGACTGATCATTTCTTTGTCAGTTTGCAAACGTACACAATCAGCAGGGGATCAAATACTTTTTCCCCTCACTGTAGACATACTAGGGCCCATTTAGACAGGAGCCATTGAACCTATTAGCATGTCTTCGAAGTGTGGGAGAAGAGGAAACTCTTGTGGGTCATAGGAGTGCACTTACCTGTGACCCAAAATCAGCTGGCAGCCAGCTAAAGTCTTCTATTGGCTGATGTTGGCCACTCCAGGCTCTTGAAGGATCCCAATAATATGGTCCAGATTTTCAGCCAATTTAGCAAGAATCGGTTGAAAGTTGATCAATGCATGGCTGTTGATTCATGAGAAGTTGATCTATTACTCGGCTTCTCATGAACCAGCTTGTTGGTAAATTTTCGCTCGATCAGCAGCCAATCATCTGCAGCGTTGATCAGTGTATTCTGATAGCAGGAGAGTTCCTCTGTCAGAATACAGTGGCTCAGTAGGGCGGATTCTGGCATTCACATTGAATGTGTGGATGGGGAAATTGGTTCATTTTTATTTTTTTTCGTTCAGCATACTGGCTGAACAAAAAAAATTGAACCATGTCTGGCCATCTTAAGGCTGGGATCACATATGGACACGCAGCGGCTCATAGCAGGAGTCCAGTGCATGCTCATTCACCATTTCAGGTCTGATTTCAGCCCAAATTTTTGGCTAAATTCGGACCTGAAATGGACCAAAAGACGCACAGGACTAGTGTGCAAATCGCATCGAAGCCACTGCGGAGATATGTGAACCAGCTCCACAGAGAGTCGGTCACAATCTCCTGCTATTGCGAATTGGATGCAGGGAACCTGCATCCAATTCGCACTAGTGTGAACCCAGCCTTAGACTGCCAGAACATAGGAGAGAAGACACTGCAGGGACTTGTCTAGCAGTGCTGAGGAGCCTGCAGGAGAAAAGGATTGGGCAAGAAAATCCCTATTTTTATTTTTACCTACAGGTATGCCTAAAATAAAGATTACCTGTAGGTTATATTAATATTCTAGTGATTAGCATCTGATGGCGTCACTGGCAGTGGCATCTTCACCCTGTGCCTCGGCCATGAGCGACGTCCTCGTGGCTCGGCCATTCAAGTGGTTGCAGCCTACGCCACACTATCGCAGTCCCACTATAAATCGCTGATCCCCATCATTACTAGTGTAGTGTCATATCTGCATAAATGCCAGTGTATATATACCATAGTTTGTAGACTACTGGTTGAAGATAGAAGCCTCTGCAGTGGTGACAGCGTGCCCTGCTGCAGGGCTTTGTTTTCAAGGTAAGTCTTTCATAATGTGCTAGTATGCAATGCATACTAGCACATTAAGCCTTTACCTTTCTTTAGGCTGGGTTCACACCATTGCCGCATGTGGCTCCCAGCAGGGGTCCGACGAATCCCGGTTCACCGTTACAGGTCCAATTTCAGCCCGAATTTTTGGCTGAATTCGGACCTGAAACGGACCAAAAGACGCACAGGGCTCCTGTGTAAATGTGCACCGGACAGGGTTACCAACTTTCAGTAAATTTACAAACAGTTTGTAAAATCCATAATTGTTGCATCTGGCAATGAATGTCAGTTACGGACATGCAGCCTACATGTCCGTCATAGTCAATCAAGGACAGATGCAAAAAGTACAGATTTTACAAACTGTAAATTTACTGAAAGTTGGCAACCCTGGCACCGGAGCCGCAGTAGAGATATGTGAACCGGCTCCATAGAGAGCCGGTCAAAATCTCCTGCTTTTGCGAATTGGATGTGGCGAACCCGCATCCAATTCGCAATGGTGGGAACCCAGCCTAAAACAAGCAGTTAACCTACGCAGTGCAAGGGAGGATTTTGCATGCATTTTCACTGCATGTTCCCTAAACTCTTGCGTTTCCTTTGGGATCACTTCCACCCTTTTTCTTCTTTGGGCTTGTATGTGCATTTGCATGCATTTCTGTGCAGAAAAAAAATGCAGATTGCTGCAATTTCTTTACTGCACTGCAATAGTGTTTTCTACGCTCATGTGGATTTTGGACTGTCTATGAGGATGGAGTGCCGTAAAAATGCATCTCACGACATTCCACTACTGGGACCCGAAGACAACTTAAAGGGGCTGCCAGAAGTTGGCATGCATGGGGTTAATAGAGCTGCAGATCGAAAACAACTTCTGAAATTGCATTAACACAATAAAGATGATATGAGCTTTCAGTGACAAGATAATATCCTATTCTGGATACAATAAGACACACATACAGTATGTAGAGAGAATGAATGGTGTGGGTGGGTGTTCCCACATGCTGTGTTCTCAGAGGTCAGTGTGTATTGGGGTGTCTTGCACCTAGCTGGGTGCCTGGCTCTGCTGATTGCTGTACAGTATGGAGTAATGCTGAACATCAAACACTTTCCTATCTTATAAAATGAGTGGCTGGCCTGCAGTTCACCCCAGCCGAAAGATTGTATTTACGTTCAGGGTCCTGGGAGGAATAAGGAGCACTAGGAAGTTCTTAAACTTATGATGCAGTGCTAATCGCTGGTTCAAACTCAGGTCAGCCAGGGAAAGCAAGGTTATATTAGAAGGTAAACACCCGGCTATCGCCTCCTGCTGCTCTTTATGGACTATTCAAAAATAGATCAACACTGTAATGCCCTGTCCAAGGAGGCTGTCAATGGAGGAGCCCATAAAGAAGTCTTATTACTGACAGCTCATAACTGCAGCCATGTGCTGGGTATGAGTGTCAATCAGAGAGCGATCTTCCCATCCAGACTCAGTGCTGCCCCCTCTGTGCATACAGCTGTCAGTGCAGGGGACTTTCACTCAACATTCCATCACTGTCATCTCACATATTCACCTGCAGAGAAAGTTCAGGGAATGTCACATTCACTGCTTTATACTCACCTTTGTATGGGATGTGAGCAGGATTTACTATGGAATAGAAGTGAGAGGGCATGGGACACAAAACTCAGATCTTACTTAAAAGGTAGATGCTGGTGGTTTGAATCCTTATCACTTTTTTTTTGTGATTGTGTGTTCAAGCTTTGCCTTACAGAATACACAAAGGGGGAAGATTTACTACAACTGGTGCACAGGGAATCTGGTGCATCTGTGCATAGTAACCAATCGGCTTCCAACTTCAGCTTGTTCAATTTAGCTTTGTCAATAAAAACTGGAAGCTGATTGGTTACAATGCCCAGCTTCGCCAGACTCTGTATGCACCAGTTTTAGTAAATCTCCCCCACAGTGTCGGCTCACAAGAAAGGTGCCATGCGTGTTTCCTGCACCGGAGGGGAACGTGCCGCTCTTGTGAGGCCACTGCCTGATTGGGCCAACTCTTCGCTCTGTGCCTCATTTCATCTCGAAAGTTTAATTGTCTTTTCAAGTTAATCAAGTTGCGGTGCGACCAGGTGCCATTGCATTAGTATTGGCAACCCCAAGCGCAGATTGTAAGCGCAGTTTGGTGCAGCGCAGTGGCGGCTGATGCTCAAATTTTTTTTTTTTGGGGGGGGGGGGCGCAAACAAACTGAAAAATTCTGAAAAAAAAAATCAATTGCAGCCTCACTGTGCCCATCAATTGCAGCCACTGTGCCCATCAAATGCAGCCACTGTGCCCATCAAATGCAGCCGCTGTGCTCATCAAACGCAGCCATTGTGCCCATCAAATGCCGCCACTGGGCCCATCAAATGCCGCCACTGGGCCCATCAAATGCCGCCACTGTGACCCCCCCTGCCCGCTCGCCGGCTGCCCGGCACTTACCCCATCTCGTGGCAGGTGACGGCGGCGAGCTGTGTCCTCCATGCATCTCCTCCTCCTGATAGGCGTCCAATCGCAATCCTTTCAGCTAATCAGGTGGCGGATATCAGACCGACGCTACCTGTTTGTTTGAGAGGTCGGTTCAGTGTTAGAAAAGCGAATATTCATTTGCTTTTCTAACACACCTGGGTGGACTCCAATGACTTGCGCTCCGAGTTCACCTTTTTTTAAGCCTATTAGAGTCTATGGCCCTTAATGGACGCACCGCCACTGGTGCAGCGTGTTTTTAAAAGTATTGCAAGTATTGATGGGCTGTCAACACACACTGTATGGATACACAATCCTGGTGTGAACCAGCCTTGACAATAAAGCTTTGATCTGATTTTCGGACGACCATACGTCTGTTTTTTTGTTGCATGCTAGTCTCATGTTGAAAGTGAAGATTTCTCAAAATTCTCATACGACAGAATTCAACTTCGGAAGTGATGTAATGTGTTGTATTGTTTTGTATGTGTTCTTTCGTTTCGGAGCATGTGCAGTCTTGCTCTTACAATTTTTTTCGGACAAAAACCATACTAATAATACGAAAATCAGAAGTTGAGTTCACATACGACAAAAATTTTATAGCCTGCACATCCAGCTTTTTTTAACGAAAATCGGAATCGGCTGTCGAAAAGCACCGTACCAACGATTCGAAAATCGGCAGATCGTTCGTTGGATGAAATTTTACTTCTGATTTTCGTATCGTGTGTATACGGGGCTAAAGTGTTCCATAGGAAACCATGTTAAATGGACTGTAGTGTATTTCTGCAAAACTGAAAATGCGCTAAAAAATGAATAGGTTTGAACCAGGCCTAAGGCACATATAAGTGATTCTCACACCCGTAACCACCCACAGTGAAAATGCATGGCTGCGAGAAAACGCTCAGGGCTGGTATTCATTCTGAACAGCAGGTGCTGTATGCATCATTTCTTGGGGTAAGTCTCATGTACATTTAAGCACTGAGGGGGTGATGGGTGCTGTGTGCAGGATATCTTGGGGTCTCATGTACATTTAAGCACTGAGGGGGTGATGGGTGCTGTGTGCAGGATATCTTGGGGTCTCATGTACATTTAGGCACTGAGGGGGTGATGGGTGCTGTGTGCAGGATATCTTGGGGTCTCATGTACATTTAAGCACTGAGGGGGTGATGGGTGCTGTGTGCAGGATATCTTGGGGTCTCATGTACATTTAAGCACTGAGGGGGTGATGGGTGCTGTGTGCAGGATATCTTGGGGTCTCATGTACATTTAGGCACTGAGGGGGTGATGGGTGCTGTGTGCAGGATATCTTGGGGTCTCATGTATATTTAGGCACTGAGGGGGTGATGGGTGCTGTGTGCAGGATATCTTGGGGTCTCATGTACATTTAAGCACTGAGGGGGTGATGGGTGCTGTGTGCAGGATATCTTGGGGTCTCATGTACATTTAAGCACTGAGGGGGTGATGGGTGCTGTGTGCAGGATATCTTGGGGTCTCATGTACATTTAGGCACTGAGGGGGTGATGGGTGCTGTGTGCAGGATATCTTGGGGTCTCATGTACATTTAAGCACTGAGGGGGTGATGGGTGCTGTGTGCAGGATATCTTGGGGTCTCATGTACATTTAAGCACTGAGGGGGTGATGGGTGCTGTGTGCAGGATATCTTGGGGTCTCATGTACATTTAGGCACTGAGGGGGTGATGGGTGCTGTGTGCAGGATATCTTGGGGTCTCATGTACATTTAAGCACTGAGGGGGTGATGGGTGCTGTGTGCAGGATATCTTGGGGTCTCATGTACATTTAGGCACTGAGGGGGTGATGGGTGCTGTGTGCAGGATATTTTGGGGTCTCATGTACATTTAAGCACTGAGGGGGTGATGGGTGCTGTGTGCAGGATATCTTGGGGTCTCATGTACATTTAGGCACTGAGGGGATGATGGGTGCTGTGTGCAGGATATCTTGGGGTCTCGTGTACATTTAGGCACTGAGGGGGTGATGGGTGCTGTGTGCAGGATATCTTGGGGTCTCATGTACATTTAGGCACTGAGGGGATGATGGGTGCTGTGTGCAGCATAAATTGGGGTCACATATATACATTTAAGCGATGAAGGAGTGGCATATGCTGTATGCAGCTTATCTTGGAATAAGTCTCATTATGTACATTTAGACAATGAGGGGGTGACAGATGCTGTATGCACCATATCATGGGGTCACTGTCTCATATACATTTTATACATTATTGATTCGCCAGCAGAGAACTACTTTGTGACATCTGTATTGAAATCTCAGGTTGGCTACATATGGCTCATTAAAAAAAAGTGATGTGACCAGTCTTTATATGTTATAGGTCTGGTTTCTGCAGTCTGGGATTTGTAGTTTCACCAGATTTGTAGAGCTTAAAAGCCCTGGCAGCCTTGATTCACGTTGCATTCAGCAATTGTCAGCTTCATATCCCCCTCCCTCCCCAGTGTAATGACATGCTAGGAATGTAGCAATCTGCAATCATTTACAATGTAATAACTTTTGCAGATGCAACAAACAAAGGCAACTTTCTGGAATACAAAGGATGAGTAGAAGAACCATCCCACAGATCCTGTACTGTGCAGGGATACCTGCCATGTCCCTGTGATCGGGGCTGGGTTTATATAGGAGGGAGTTGTCCTTTTAAATATCTGAACCCAGGTAGGTGTTCCAGGTCCAGTTACTGAGCGCTGATGATGCAGGGCACACACAGTCGTGTTCATAAGTTTACATACCCTGGCAGAATTTATGATTTCTTGGCCATTTTTCAGAGAGTATGAATGATAACACAAAAACATTTTTCACTCATGGTTAGTGTTTGGCTAAAGCCATTTACAACTGTGTTTACTTTTTTTAAACCATAATGACAACAGAAACTACCCAAATGACCCTGATCAAAAATGTACATACCTGGGTGATTTTGGTCTGATAACACGCACACAAGTTGACACAAAGGGTTTTGAATGGCTATTAAAGGTAACCATCTTCACCTGTGATCTGTTTGCTTGTAATTAGTGTGTGTGTATAAAAGGTCAATGAGTTTCTGGACTCCTGACAGACCCTTGCATATTTCATCCAGTGCTGCACTGACGTTTCTGGATTCTGAGTGATGGGGAAAGCAAGAGAATTGTCAAAGGATCTGCGGGAAAAGGTAGTTGAACTGTATAAAAACGGAAAGGGATATAAAAAGATATCCAATGAATTGAGAATGCCAATCAGCAGTGTTCAAACTCTAATCAAGAAGAGGAAAATCAGGGGTTCTGTTGAAACCAAACCACGGTCAGGTGGAACAACTAAAATTTCAGCCACAACTGCCAGGAAAATTGTTCAGGATGCAAAGAAAAACCCACAAATAACTTCAGGTGAAATACAGGACTCTCTGAAAACATGTGGTGTGGCTGTTTCAAGATGCACAATAAGGAGGCACTTGAAGAAAGATGGGCTGCATGGTCGAGTCGCCAGAAAAAAAGCCATTACTACGCAAATGCCACAAAGTATCCCACAAAGTATCCCGCTTACAATATGCCATGAATGCAGTATGTTATCAAAAAATACTGGAGGAACATTTGCATTCATTAGCCAGGAAGCTGCGCATGGGACGTACTTGGACATTCCAACATGACAATTATCCAAAACACAAGGCCAAGTTGACCTGTCATTGGCTACAGCAGAATAAAGTGAAGATTCTGGAGTGGACATCTCAGTCTCCTGACCTCAATATCATTGAGCCACTCTGGGGAGATCTCAAACGTGCCGTTCATGCAAGACAGCCCAAGAATTTACAGGAACTGGAAGCTTTTTGCCAAGAGGAATGGGCAGCTTTACCATCTGAGAAGATAAAGAACCTCATCCACAAATACCATAAAAGACTTCAAGCGGTCATTGATGTTAAAGGGTGCAATACACGGTATTAAGAACTGGGGTATGTAAACTTTTGATCAGGGTCATTTGGGTAGTTTCTGTTGCCATTATGATTTAAAAAGAGTAAACACAGTTGATTGATAATAAATGGCTTCAGCCAAACACTAGCCAAGAAATCATAAATTCTGCCAGGGTATGTAAACTTATGAGCACAACTGTACTTGGTGGCCAGTTACTGAGCACTAATGATGCAGTGTACACACTTGGTACGCCAGGCCAGCTTGCAGTCTCCTGATGAACACTGACCAGGTCTGTGTCTTCACTCAATCAGAGGTCTTGTTTGTGTTTCCATTACAAGCAGCAACGCCCTAATATGTGGGGTTTGTCCTGATGGAGAAGGACTGCCTTAAAAATGACCCCTGTGATTGGGCTGAGGTTAAGAATCCAGCTGCATGCTGCTCTCTCTGCAGGGTGTAAGAATAAGCCATATGTATCTCAGTGGCAGCAATCTGGAATTCACTACCCCCTGCTGCCTTCTGATGAATGAAACCATTTTATACCGACCATGGGTCCCCAGGTTGGGAATGTCACAGGGGACATTGTTGTGTAAAGTGTCCCTCTCAGACCTAGCTCCAGGTGGGCTCATTGTTCATACTCCCAGGTATAAACAGCTTGGGACAATGTACCTAGTTCCACCTTAAGAGAGCAATTAAAATTCATCAGCGGGATAATGACACTGGACACTGTGCACCCCATTAACCGCAGAGGTCATGTTTAGGCAAAACAATCTTTTCTCCTCTTTCCATATACAAGTTTATGCTGTTGGAACAGTTTCCCATTCAGATGGTTTCACTAATAATAACCTGCCTGGGTTTTGTTTCAGCAAGCTACATAAAGACTGCAAGAGATTTAACCCCTCAGTCACAGGCCATCTCCACCAAGTTTTTAGATTTGGACAGGATGGGGAAAAGTTATAACTTTGGGTTTCTGTAGTTGTTTGTGTCCCCATTGGATGGATTTGACCCCACTCTCTGTCCTGTTGACAACATTAAGGCTTTCCTGCTCACCCACCCTGGCATCCCTTTAACCACTTCAATACTGGCAGGGCTGCTGATAAGCCAGTACAACTGGTCCTGTTGTACTGGGCCCAGGCCTCATCATCTTAACAGGTGGGCCTGGGGCAGCGTTATTGTTCACTTATGCCTAAATTAATAAATTGATTTTACTAGACCACACCCCCGCTCCTACTTGCTTACCAGGGCTTAAATTACATTTCCCTCTGCCCCATCACATCAACAGAGGGGCCCAGGAGGTGGGAGCAGAGGAGGGACTTTAGTTTAAATTTTTGGGGTGCTGATCCACTGCACCTGGGGGGGGGGGGGGTTATTATAAAAATAATAATAAAAAAAATCACAGGGCCCTCTACAATCTTCCTGACTGGGCCCTGTGATTTTTTTATTTTATTATTGCAGGTTTCAAAGCTAATAGTACATAACAGCCTACTGGGCATACCCAATCAAACCTATTCTGATAGGGTGGACTTTTGTTTTGTTAGGTATGGTTTATGATATTGAGATCAGGAGTCTGGTCCATTGATATTACCAACGTTTATTAACATTAGCCCTGTTACAAGTGTGTGTATTAGGGTTGCCACCTCATCCCTTTAAAACCAAACACTTATTAATTACACAGGTTCTGCAGCTGATTAAGGTGCTAACTAAACTCACTTGGTGCCTTATCTGCATTAAATTAGCCTCAGAACCCGTGTAATTCATATGTGTTCGGGTTTAAAGGGATGAGGTGGTAACCCTAGTGTGTATGCATGGTCAGAGCGTGATGCAGCTGCTCTTAACCGACAACGTTGTCTAATTTTAACATTATCCTGGTGTTGGTGGTGGGTACCTAGCCTTGGGCGCCTTCTTTGTACTAAATAATTTTTCTAATAAAATGTATCCCATATTAAGCAGCATGGTCCGCCTGTGTCTCTTCACAGTGGGAATCCTTCCCCTGTAACTCTTTTTTCCTGTATATTTACTAGGCACAAAGACCGCACTTACCATTGGTGAGTCTGCAAATTTTGGGACACCATATGCACACCAAGTATGGTGTTAACAAATAGTGAGTATTGATCTCCAACCAATTTTTTCTACTGGGCATACCCAGGCTGAATTGCATAGAAACTAGAGCAGCACAGTGGTGTAGTGGTTAGTACTTTCACCTAGCAGCAAAAGGGTCGCTGGTTGGAATCCCGACCATGACACCATCTGCCTGGAGTTTGCATGTTCTCCCTGTGTCTGCGTGGGTTTCCTCCGGGTACACTGGTTTCCTCCCACACTCCAAAGACATGCTGGTAGGTTAATTGGATCTTGTCCAAATTGGCCCAGTATATATGTATATATGTGTGTATGACTGTGTGTCCCAAGCGTGTCGAGATCCTACGGGGTAAAATGACCGCAACAGCCAAGCAGACACTGGCTGCAAAAAGTGCCTAGAGGTGATTTAGTTTGCATGTGAGCGCTATAGAAGTCATTCATTCAGAAACAAAAAAAAAAAAAACACAATGAAAACAACCTAGCTAAAATCAAGGCACTCTTAACTATCAAAAAGTTGGTACGCTGTAACCACCCGCGCAGGCTGAAATATTAGGATTCTTATTGGCCACTCTCCCTCTCAAACATCCTACAGAGCTAACTCTGGAATTTAATGAAAAAACGCACTCTCCTATATCTTATGTGTCAGGAAAGACTCCCTCTAATGAAGTATAAATGTAGAGTTGTACAGCAATATCTACCGTTAATTACCTATCCAAGTGGTAACTAATCCTCCGAAGAATCAGCATTAGTATAAGCGGATTCCACCCAAATGTTCCACACTTTATGAAATTTTTTGACACAACCTCCAGACAGCTAGGTGGTTTTGTATAATGGCAGGGCTGAATTGACCAGATATTTCCATAAGTTAATTGATGGTGTGGAGGAGGATTTCCATCGCATGATGATGGCCTTGCGTGCATAATAAAGTAGTATCCCCAAAAGAGTTATAACTGCTCGTCTAGGAGCCAGTGGATCTACAAGCCCCAGCAAACATATTTCTACCCTCAATGAAATCTAAACCATAGTGACTGTCCGAATGGATGTGGTAACCTCATTCCAAAAGGTCTCGACCCGGAAACAGGTCCAAAAAATATGTATAAAGTCCGCCGCAGGCGTGGTACACCTCCAGCAGGAATCTGAAATAGATGGCTATATTTTGTGTAGGCGCATGAGTGTAAAATACACTTTAATACGTAATTTTGAACTGGACCAGTCTGTCCCTGGCCGAGACCAGTTGCGAGATGGAGCACTCCCATAGGTCTTCCCACCCTTCCGTGTCCATTTCAGGGAAGCCCCCCCACCCATTTAGCTTTTAGAGCTTCTTGTCCCATGTGCACGTTGGGCAGTAATGTTTTGGCTCCATGATTTCTAACTGCAGCCCTGAGTACTTGCCACTTTCACCCCCTCCTGCCCAGGCAAATTTTCAGCTTTCAGTGCTGTTGCAGTTCAAGGCTGGGTTCACACTTATGCGAATTGGATGTGGGTTTCCCCGCATCCAATTCGCATGACAGGAGGGTGTGACCGTCTCTCAATGGAGCCGGTTCACACATCTCCGGGGCGGCCGCAGAGTGTACAGCAGAAGGGTTCCTGTGAGTCTTTGGCTCACTTTCAGGTCCGAATTCAGCCAAAAATTCGGACCTGAAACTCTGATCCTGCTGTGCTCCACGCCGCGTATAGTGTGAACCCAGCCTGAATGACAATTGCGCGGTCATGCAACACTGCATCCATATAACATTTTTATCATTTTTTTGAGACAGATAGAGCTTTCTTTTGGTGGTAATTAATCACCACTGGGTTTTAAATTTTTTGCTACACAAAGGAAAAAAGACCAAACATTTTGAAAAAATACGTTTTCCTTGCAATGATAGACGGCACTGATAGGTGGCACTTATGGGCACTGATAGGCAGCACTGATTGGTGAAGGGACATGCTAGACAAGTTTGCTGCCTTTATGCTATATGCTCGGTGTCCGGTCCCCCATGTGCCTTTTAAAGGAGGGGTGGGCTCTCTTCAGGCTCACCTGCCCTCTATCCATTAGAATGAATGTGCTTCTACTATGGAGGCTCTCATAAATTTATAAGAGACAGGACTGAAGAAATATTGGAGTGCCTTGGAGCAGCTCTGCAGCTTATGAAAATAGTTCCAAATGTGTGCTAACTAAACCCCTGTTTTTAATGCAAACTGTTAGGCTACTTTCACACTGAAGCGCTGGTGGTATAGCGGCGCTATTTTTAGCGCCGCTATAACGTTGTTTTTGCCGCGATTTGCGGGCGCTAGCGGGGTGATTTTAACCCCCGCTAGCGGCCGAAAAAGGGTTAAAAACACCCGCAATAACGCCTCTTTGCGGCGTTTTGGAGGCGCTACCCCATTGATTTCAATGGGCAGGGGTGCTATAGGAGCGGTATTTTTACCGCTCCTATCGCGCCTCAAAGATGCGGCTTGCAGGAGTTTTTTTACCCTCCTGCCAGCGCAAAGCTCCAGTGTGAAAGCCCTCTGGCTTTCACACTAGATACAAAGTAGCAGCTTTTTTAGGGCGCTTTGCAGGCACTTTTTTTAGCGCAATAGTGCCTGCAAAGTGCCTCAGTGTGAAAGGGGCCTAAGACAGGATAATTTGGTTGGGAGCAGACTGGTTGGTGAGTTGAGCTGGAAATTTTCTTTGGTTTTGTTTTGCTTGCACTGATTGCCCTGTAAGAATTGTTGGTTACTGTCTCTCCTCATGCTGATCACAATGTAAAGAGCTGCTGTGATTGGCCATTTAACACAATCTGTGATCAGCTGTGCCTGAAGGATACAGCGATCAGAGAGCGTGCTGGATGTGCACCCCAGGTGGTTCTGGGAGGACATACATGGACGCCCTCTAAAAACTGAATGACTGCGCTGTAGCTGTCTTTTGGCTATAGCACAGTCATGAAGTGGTTAAAAAGTTCTGACTGCTGGGGGAAGATTGGACAATCATATGACTACTGTGATTGCCATTTACAGTGGTTACATGATTGGAAGTCGGTCCCACTGGCTACCGATCATTAGTGGGAACCAAAAACTGTCCAGCTTCTCAGCTCGAGCCCTGTGCTGAGAGCGCACAGTAAGCGCCCTCTTAGCACATAGAAATCAGCCGCCCAGTGACGCATATGTGTAGCGTCTTTCCGTTAAAGCCACCCTTTTGCCGTCACATATATATGTTACACAGACAGCAAGAGGTTAAAGGATATCTAAACACAAGAAAATAAAATGTAATGTATTGCAGCTTTCAAGTCCTTCGATAAAATGGCTGCTTTCGTTTCTAGGCTAGGTGAATTTTTTTGCAAGTACAGAAAACATCCAGTTGATCCTGCCACAAATTCAGCGTCCTTGTAACTTCCTGTGTACAGAACAGGCATCTCTAACAACATTATCAGCCTTCTCAGTTCTCTTCTATGAACTACAGAACACCTCTTCTTTATTATAAGGAGGAGGGGAGGCGTTCAGTAGTGAAAATCATTAGATCAGTCTAGGTTGACAACATTGTTCCTCTATAGAATACAGTACAGTGAATGGATTTTGTCACCCAAGGACAGGAAGTGTTTTACAGGCTGCCTCATCAGGTGAAAAATAAAGGAAATGAAGAATGAGCAAAAAAAAATAAAAAATGAATGCAGTCATTACATCTAAGGGCAGGTAAGATGCAAAATATTATGTTCTCGGGTTTAGATACACTTTAAAGTATAATTAAATTTTTGTCTTCCATTATATATATTCTATCTATATGTATGTGTATGTGTATGTGTCTGCCCCTCTTCTCTCTCTGTGCGGCTCGCACTGTCTCTTGTCTAGGGGTATCTGGTAGAGTGGAGAGAGAAAGAGCGGGTGGGCTACGCCTAGCCTCCACCACATGGGAATGCCTGTAGTATCAGCAATGTCCTGTTTACCTTCGGGTCTGTGCCGTGCACCCGGATCCTCCCTCCAAGAGTCACCGTAAACTTCGTCCGCCAGGAAGTGAGCCTCACACCATTAAAGTCCAACACTCCTTTATTAGAACACACCATACAGGGACTTCCTTGATAGTTAGGACAGAAAAGGAGGTGTGAGTGTGAATAGGCCCAGACACAAATTCGCTCCTCCACTCTCCTCCTGGAGAGTGGGATATGGTCTCCGTACGAGAGAAAGGGGATCCTTATGGACGGTCTCCGACAAGAGACTCACCCGTCACCGGCAGTCTGCTGCACCGGGTCTTCGAGTGAGGAGCTCTCCCCGGTCCATTGCGTCTTATTCAGATTCAGGCCTCCATCCCCGAAGTGCCTTAGGACCCTTCCCTCGCGGAACTCAGTGTTGGGCACTGAGCTCCGGACCTTCTTGCAAGTACCTCACCCCAGGGCTGAAGGTGCCTGGGGTGGAACACGATCTCCGTTGGTCCTCTAGGCCGAGGCCTCCTAGAGGACGAGCACGAACCCACGTCCGCAAGCTGAAGGTGCCTGGGACGAAGACCCCGTGACCAAGATGGCCGGCCCCCTTTATCCCCTCTCCCAGCAAGCATGGCGGGTTCCCCGCCCCACCATACCGCTGCCGAGAGAGGACAAAAAGGGCCTCGGCACACAGTGACACTCATCCCCCGGCCACGGTGACAGCGCCACCCAGTGAACCGCAGGGAACATGGCACTGATGTCACGGCCAGATTCAAAAAAATGCACCCGGGAAAGTAAGTACCCGCTACACATTCCCCCCTGTCTTTTGACACTGGACCCCAGTGTCTGGAGTGAATCACGCCCTCAACGGCTGACATAATCCAGTCCAGAAACCAACTAACAATTTGAAAAAAAACAAACATTTTTAGGAAACTATCCTAACGGAGAAGTTGTGTCTGAGCCCCTGCAACAAAAGAGGAGTGAAAGACAACATATAAAACATTATACTTTTCCCTCCCATCCTAACTAAGAACCACCCCAGGTTCCATAATCTTGACGGGACGCTCTCCTGCAGAGGGAAGAGAAAAGAAACAATAAAACCCTGACACATGTGTATGTGTGAGAGAAAAAGAAACTCCTCCGAAGAGAAATATCTTTTCCTCCAGTGTGAGTGTGTACAATGTGTAACGTTGCACAAGACTGCCACCTGGTGGCAGCCTCGCGGTAACTGCACCCGTTGAACCATCTTCTCTTTTCTTGCTGCTTGACTCCCGGCCCTATCTACCCCAAAGTCTGCAACTTCTCACCGGAAAGGAAAGAACAACAACTGGAACAGTCCTTCCTTGGAATGACACAAGCACCCCTCTTGCGGGGCAAAACACTGATGATGGCACCAGCAAGAGAGTCAAACAGCAAAGTTCAGGGGTGCAAAGTCCTTTCAAAAGCAAACAAATGGAGTCTCTTTCTCCTCAGAGGTAGAAGCGGGGATGCGGCAAAACAATAGGTTTTAGATGCCGATCCATGGTCTCCAAATGGTACTCCACATCCTCGCCTTCTTTGCGTCGGACCAACACTTTATCTGCATGGATGTGTCTTCCCCTCATCCACTCTGCCTTGCAGTCCTTGAACCGCTGAGATGTCTTTGGAGAGCATGTCAAATACCTGCGGGCGTGTGGAACCTTAAGGTGGGTCCACACAAAGTCATTATACCAGCGCTCTCGGTACACCTCCACTTCGTAGAGTAACTCCTTGGGAAGGTACGGATATTCCCACCCGTAATCAGCAGCAACCTTCTGGTTGAAGAGTCTCTGAAGCCTTGACAGCGGAGGCATTGTGGCTTTGTCCCCTTCGCCGGGTAGAACTATAGAGTCCGGATGGCGAGGGGCCTTAACCACTTCTGGTTGGGGCATGGGTGCCCGTAGTATCAACTTCTGCTCCCCAGTACCTGATGCAGGCGGCACCGGAGATGTAGAGGTGGGCTGGGGACAGGACCCCTGTCCAGGCGCTGGTGCCTCCACCCGGGGTGTACTCTCCCCCGTGGACATGGGTGAATCTCGAGGCCTTCGGAACGAAGCTAGCGGCACTTTGTCCCAGCCCTTTTCTGCAAACAGTTCGTCAATGGCTGTGTCATCTCCCACATCAGAGAGTGACTCCAGATCCGAAGTATCACACTCCTCCGCGGGTATGTAGCCCCTTGTAGAGACAGAGCTAACACCTCCCTCGGACATACTGGGCCATGCCTTCCCGGCATCTCCGCCCTTACACCAAGTCTCTTTGCCCGGCTTACCTCGGCCTTTACTTGAAGCAGGACGTCCGGAACACTCGTCGACGGATCCGTCTAGGCCTGGCGTAAGCTGGCGAGATGGTCCGCCACCACCACCGGTCGGGGCCACCATGCTGGTTCTCTTCTTTGGTGGCGGACGCTGTGAGACAGTGGTGACCGAGTCAGCATCCTCGGATTTCTCCCGTTGAGTTTTAACGACCACCTCCTCGGTCGCTGCAGTGTGCGCTGGGATGGCTTTTACAGCAGTAATTCCTCCTTTGCGAGTAGTGTTACCTGAAGCCCGACCTGGGTAGATGGTTCTCGGCCTTTCAACTACCGGATCCACCTCGAACAGGAACTCCCCACAGGCCTCACATTGTCCGAAGGGCTTCAGGTGGCACACCAGTCCCGAGCACCCGGGACAAATTACACCCAGGGCCTCTACGTCCATGCACGAATACAGGGCGAATCGACCCCTTGGCTTCAGCCGGATCCCGGTATCCGTTATCGGAGCAGCAGCAGTCATCGTGGTAGTAGCAGGGTGAACTGGAATCCATGAAGTATGTCCAAACATGGTGACTTGTTGCTGGTCCATCGCACACTGCAGAGTTTTTGCGCCAAAGTCCCACGTGTAGCCCTCTCACGTATTGGACTCCTCCCCTTTGCTCCAGTTCGCGGGCTTTTTCACTTTCTTTGGATGAGCCACGCCCACGAACCAAGCAGCAGGGGTTGTGTCTGTTGGCGCAGTGCAATTAGAAACCCCCACGTGTAGTACCTCACACGGCTGGGCCTCCCCCCGTTCACCACTCTTCCTGCGCGGGCCTTTCCCTGGTCTAGGGTCAATTCCACGACTTCGAGCAGGGCTTCACTTTGGCCTATTCAGTTAACTCATCCAGCAGACTTGTTCAATACTGTGATGCACAACACAATCCCGGACCCGAGCCCCCACGTGTAGCGCCTGCCCCTCTTCTCTCTCTGTGCGGCTCGCACTGTCTCTTGTCTAGGGGTATCTGGTAGAGTGGAGAGAGAAAGAGCGGGTGGGCTACGCCTAGCCTCCACCACATGGGAATGCCTGTAGTATCAGCAATGTCCTGTTTACCTTCGGGTCTGTGCCGTGCACCCGGATCCTCCCTCCAAGAGTCACTGTGAACTTCGTCCGCCAGGAAGTGAGCCTCACACCATTAAAGTCCAACACTCCTTTATTAGAACACACCATACAGGGACTTCCTTGATAGTTAGGACAGAAAAGGAGGTGTGAGTGTGAATAGGCCCAGACACAAATTCGCTCCTCCACTCTCCTCCTGGAGAGTGGGATATGGTCTCCGTACGAGAGGAAGGGGATCCTTCTGGACGGTCTCCGACAAGAGACTCACCCGTCACCGGCAGTCTGCTGCACCGGGTCTTCGAGTGAGGAGCTCTCCCCGGTCCATTGCGTCTTACTCAGATTCAGGCCTCCATCCCCGAAGTGCCTTAGGACCCTTCCCTCGCGGAACTCAGTGTTGGGCACTGAGCTCCGGACCTTCTTGCAAGTACCTCACCCCAGGGCTGAAGGTGCCTGGGGTGGAACACGATCTCCGTTGGTCCTCTAGGCCGAGGCCTCCTAGAGGACGAGCACGAACCCACGTCCGCAAGCTGAAGGTGCCTGGGACGAAGACCCCGTGACCAAGATGGCCGGCCCCCTTTATCCCCTCTCCCAGCAAGCATGGCGGGTTGCCCGCCCCACCATACCGCTGCCGAGAGAGGACAAAAAAGGCCTCGGCACACAGTGACACTCATCCCCCCGGCCACGGTGACAGCGCCACCCAGTGAACCGCAGGGAACATGGCATTGATGTCACGGCCAGATTAAAAAAAATGCACCCGGGAAAGTAAGTACCCGCTACATATGTATGTATGTATGTATGTACATACAGTGAGTACGGAAAGTATTCAGACACCCTTAAATTTTTCACTTTGTTATATTGCAGCCATTTGCTAAAATCATTTAAATTATTTTTTTTTTCCTCATTAATGTACGTACAGCACCCCATATTGACAGAAAAACACAGAATTGTTGACATTTTTGCAGATTTATTAAAAAAGAAAAACTGAAATATCACATGGTCCTAAGTATTCAGACCCTTTGCTCAGTATTTAGTAGAAGCACCCTTTTGATCTAATACAGCCATGAGTCTTTTTGGGAAAGAGGCAACAAGTTTTTCACACCTGGATTTGGGGATCCTCTGCCATTCTTCCTTCCCAGATCCTCTCCAGTTCTGTCAGGTTGGATGGTAAACGTTGGTGGACAGCCATTTTTAGGTCTCTCCAGAGATGCTCAATTGGGTTTAAGTCGGGGCTCTGGCTGGGCCATTCTAGAACAGTCACGGAGTTGTTGTGGAGCCACTCCTTCGTGATTTTAGCTGTGTGCTTAGGGTCATTGTCTTGTTGGAAGGTAAACCTTCGGCCCAGTCTGAGGTTCTGAGCACTCGGGAGAAGGTTTTCGTCCAGGATATCCCTGTACTTGGCTGCATTCATCTTTCCCTCGATTGCAACCAGTCGTCCTGTCCCTGCAGTTGAAAAACACCCCCACAGCATGATGCTGCCACCACCATGCTTCACTGTTGGGACTGTAGTGGACAGGTGATGAGCAGTGCCTGGTTTTCTCCACACATACCGCTTAGAATTAAGGCCAAAAAGTTCTATCTTGGTCTCATCAGACCAGAGAATCTTATTTCTCACCATCTTGGAGTCCTTCAGGTGTTTCTTAGCAAACTCCATGCGGGTTTTCATGTGTCTTGAACTGAGGAGAGGCTTCCGTTAGGCCACTCTGCCATAAAGCCCTGACTGGTGGAGGGCTGCAGTGATGGTTGAATTTCTACAACTTTCTTCCATCTCCCGACTGCATCTCTGGAGCTCAGCCACAGTGATCTTTGGGTTCTTCTTTACCTCTCTCACCAAGGCTCTTCTCCCCCGATAGCTCAGTTTGGCCGGATGTCCAACTCTAGGAAGGGTTCTGGTCGTCCCAAACGTCTTCCATTTAAGGATTATGGAGGCCACTGTGCTCTTAGGAACCTTAAGTGCAGCAGACATTTTTTTGTAACCTTGGCCAGATCTGTGCCTTGTCACAATTCTGTCTCTGAGCTCTTCAGGCAGTTCCTTTGACCTCATGATTCTCATTTGCTCTGACATGCATTGTGAGCTGTAAGGTCTTATATAGACAGGTGTGTGGCTTTCCTAATCAAGTGCAATCAGTATAATCAAACACAGCTGGACTCAAATGAAGGCGTAGAACCATCTCAAGGATGATCAGAAGAAATGGACAGCACCCGAGTTAAATATATGAGTGTCACAGCAAAGGGTCTGAATACTTAGGACCATATGATATTTCAGTTTTTATTTTTTAATAAATCTGCAAAAATGTCAACAAGCCTGTGTTTTTCTGTCAATATGGGGTGCTGTGTGTACATTAATGAGGGAAAAAAAATGAAACTTAAATGATTCTAGCAAATGGCTGTAATATAACAAAGAGTGAAAAATTAAAAGGTGGTCTGAATACTTTCCGTACCCACTGTATATATAATTTCTACTTACCCTCCCCATGCTCCAGCACTTTCCATAACTTTTTTTCTATAAATTCAGCACCAGCGGTTCTTTTCAGACAGAATAACAGTCATGTCATTTTGCCCATTTGCTGTGAGCCCAGCCTGTAGTTTATATGCCCCCTTAGGGGACACGTCATCACACAGGCTGAGTTTACCATACTCCAGGACTAAAACTGGCCATGAACTCATATATACCGTATTTATCGGCGTATAACACGCACAGGCGTATAACACGCACCCTAACTTTAAGAGGGAAGTTTCAGGAAAAAAACCTTCCACAGACCCCTGCATATAACACGCAGGCACAGTTTACCCTCTATTTTCAGAGTAAAAAAGTGAGTGTTATACGCCAATAAATACAGTACATTTTTTTTCCATTCAGCCTGCAGGATAAAAGAAAGAAATCGAACAGATTCTTCCATCCATGCAAAACAGCACAGATGGACAAATCTCCTGATGGGGGCTATTAATTGGATGCAGGCTATGTTTGGCCCAAATTTTTCCATCCAGCTCCTTTGAGCTGGGGGGAGGAGAAGAAGCAGTACACTGAGCTTCCCAATAAATTGCTGTGCGGGGGGGGGCGTGTCAGGACAAGTCTGATCATTGGGGGAGAGTACACTGAGTTCCCAGCATACTGTAGCTAGATAACTGATCACGGTGTGCTCTCCTGCTATTATGTGGGATACACACTATAAGAAAATCGGGGGGAACGATCGTCCGATTTTCCTCGTTGTTTCACAGCAAATCGGAACCGATGAAAGAAAATGAGTATGAAAATATTCGTACGACACAGGCTTCTTTTACGGAATCGGCTGTCGAAAGTTGACACACTATACGAAAATCGTACGAAATTTCTTTGAGCGAAAACGTTCGCCTGATTTTCTTGATGAAGATGGTACGTGTCCATTAAAACGTGGCATGTTGGCAACATAGTAAAAAATTATGGTCAGTTTTAACATGAGAAATACTGCACTTTACCAAACATGCAGTAGCGCAACATATAGTCTGAAAAAGCCCATAAAAAATTCAACCAATTTGCGGTCTGCCGGTCCCTAGTGCATAACTCTCGAAAATTCCTAATGGATCATGAACGACTCGCTATTATCCACTCACGACATTCAGGAAGATCTGTTAAAAACCTCCGTAGAATACTTCTGCCTCAATTCCGCTTCTGTCACCTCCCCGGTGACCCTGTGGGGGGCCTATAAGGCTGTGCTCAGGGGTCATATTATACACATGGCCTCAAAAAGCAAAAAAGAACGCCAAAAGCTGCAGAAAACACTGTAATCCCGGCTGGAATCCACTTCCACAGCTTTTAAACAAACCCCTACACCTGCTAACCGTAAACTTTTGGACCAGGCTCACACAGAATTGGACTTATGCCTCACCGATCAGGCAGACCGCCCACTGCACTGGTCTCGCCAACATTGGTATATTAAAGCAAACAAACCAAATGTGATGCTGGCCAAAAGGTTACGCACTTTCAATCCCAAACCCACCCCGATTACTTTACGCACCCGACATAATATACTAACTAGCAACCCGGTCTGGATACTGAATGAGTTCCGCCATAGACTCGGCTACTTTATACTCTGCCCAAGACCTCACCATCAACCAGGATATAACAGACTTTTTGAAGCGTATCTCGCTGCCCACCATATCTAAGGCACATATGGATATTATGGACCGTGACATCCAAGAATCTGAAGTCCGCCAATGCATTAAAGACTTAAAAGTAGGGAAGAGACCAGGCCCAGTCGGCTTTACAGAACTTTACTACAGAAAGCTAGTGGACGTGTTAGCCTCTCCCTTGACGGCCATGTTCAATTCCGTTAAAAATGGTTAAAAGTTCTCGCCAGAACGGCTAATATAGTTATGTTGCCCAAACCTGAGCTTGATCACTCCTCTTGGGCCAATTTCCGACCCATATCTTTAATTAATGTTGACATGAAGATCCTCACCAAAATTTTGGCTAACCACTTGAACTCCTTCCTCCCCCATTTAATTAAAAAAGACCAAGTAGGGTTTGTACCACAGAGACAGGCAGGGGATGCCATTAGGAGAATCATTCAATTGCAGCACCTTGCCCATACCCGCTCCCTGGAAACTATGCTTTTGTCACTGGATGTGAATAAGGCCTTTGACACCTTGTCCTGGCCTTATCTCATGTCAATACTCTGCCACTATGGCTTTGGCACTTCCTTTCTAAGTTGGTTGGCGGCACTGTATGATGCCCCTCAGGCTAAAATTAAGTATTACGGATTTGAATCCTCTATTATTCCTATCCGCAGGGGCACTCGACAGGTCTGTCCACTTTCACCTTTCTGGTTTGTCCTGGCCATGGAATCGCTGGCAGAGACGATCCGTTCACACCCAGATATAAAAGGTATTGAAGTTGCGGGTTCCGCTCATAAGATCTCCTTGTTTGCAGGTGGCCTCCTATTGATTCTGACGTCACACAGGACCTTGCTGCCTAATTTATTTTCCCTCTTGGAGACCTTTGCGTCTCTTTTGGGACTACACGTTAACCCTACTAAGTCTAAGGCGATGTCCGTAAACCTTTCCTCCTCGGAACTGATCTCTCTAAAAGTCAACTTCCCATTTCAATGGCTCCCCGCCGTGCCCTATCTGGGTATACATCTCACTCCTAAATATGATGGACTGTACTAGGCCAATTTCCCTCCTTTCTTTAAAAAGCTCACTGACATGCTATCCTCCTGGTCCCACCTCCCACTATCCTGGTTTGACAGGTTCTCTGCTGTTCGTATGACCTACCTCCTGAAACTGTTGTATCTCTTTTGAGTATTACCAGTCCCAATCGCCTCCTATATATTACAAATTCACCAACGCAAGCCTTGAAATTCGTCTGGGGTTCCACAAGACCCCGGATCAATAAGCAGACTATGTATGCTCGGCGGATCAACGGAGGTCTTTCGATCCCCAACCTTCAGGCATACTACACGGCAGCGAACATAGCCCCACTATCTCACCTACATGACACATACCAAATGCCGCTATGGGCCACTATTGATCTGGTTGAATATCACCCTGTTCCCATTTCCTCTGTACCCTGCCCCCCCCCCACAAAACACCCACACGGGTTTGGGCCGTGTATGACACACTCTCTTCGCCTATAGGACTCTGTTAAATTCTTAGCAGGGCTACTATCCCCCCACTTACCATTACTGCGTCTTACTCACTGCCCTTTATTTCCTCCCAGTTGTGAGAATACCAAACAATTCTTGTGGTGGACGAATAATGGATTCACTGACGTTCATTCTCTGTTCACCCCACAAGAATAATAACAATAATAACAACAAGAATAATAACAATCAAGGTTCTCAGATCCTCCCATGACATCCCCCTTTGGTTACATTATAGTTACCTTCAAATTAAACACTTCCTCCAACAACTCACAAAGGCCCGACCTACCCCTTACACTTTTGACCCCCTTTGAAAGCATCTGCAGGGCTAATCCCCACTCCCCGGGATTAATATCCTTACTTTACTCCTCAATCATCTCCTCTAGGCGACCCCCAGTGAGATCATATCATCTCCAATGGGAGAGAGACTTGGGTAAACGGTAGGATCCAGAGGACTGGCAGATCATGACAATAGCACTTACGAAGAGTTCTAGGAATGTTCTCATTCTAGAAAATGCATACAAAGTGTTCTATAGATGGTAGTAAAACCATTTTTTAGGAAATTACTCCTGAAGGCCTTTCTCCGTGGCCACTAGGTCTTCCATTGCATTGATCAGCTACTTTTTTCAAACAAACGGCTATGGAGGGTGGCTGTGTCTGCCTCCAAAAAAGCAGGATGCAGCTCTTTGCCGCTGTAAGCAGCAGAGGTAAAATGGATCACCTGTATGACCTTACTCGGGAACCGTTGATGATGTAGAAGGAAAAACCCAGGATCTTTCGGCAGCTCGCGGTCAGTAAATTTTTGGGTGATGCGTTAGACCTCTGTCCAATATGACTGTCGATGTCGACAAGACCAGAAAATGTGAAAAAGAGCCGGGGTCCTCTCCACACCTCCAACAAAGATTTAAGCACTGGGGGAACATCCTTTTGGATCTTAACCGGTGTATGGTACCACCAGGTCAACACTTTAAACCCAGATTCCTGGTGCTTAAAGCAAAGTGAGGTTTTGCAAGAAAACTAAAGAATTCTCTCCATCTGTTTATCCGTGTAGTTCAGCCCCAGGTCTCGTACCCACCTGTCGAAATAGGGAGGTCTGAACTCTGGCGGTGGAGATATCAACAATCGATAGGTCTGCGAAAACACGAGACACAAAGGATATTGCTCAAACGTAGTGAGGCGTCTCCTGAAGACATCCGGAGGGGGCAGAGAACCAATAAAGTAGGCCAGCTGTAATTTTTGCCAGAAAGATAGTCCCGCATACGTCTGGCCATCTATGATTTGCTGTCTAGTGACCCATCGTTCCTTTACAATAAAATGCCAGGCCAGAAACGTCCCAGCAGATTTCAAGTCTTGGAATCTAGAGTCATGCAGGCCGGGGCTGAAGGCAGGGTGGCCGACTATGGGTGTAAGCAGAGAAGGGCTCGGAGCCAGAGAAAACTCCCAGAATGCCTTAGAGCAAACCCGCCACGTCTCCCTCACTGTAGGTTCAGCGAATAACCCGAGTGGGCAGTTCTGTTTGGCACCACGGTACAGATTCCAATGGAATCCCCAAAAGGGCCATTTCCATCTGTACCGACTGTTGAAGAGGTCCATGGCGGCAGCAATCTAGCACTCTATTCAAGTGACATGCCATGTGGTACAGAATAGCATCTGGTGGAGCCATACTCCAACAATTTTTGACAATCACAGTATCGACTGTGCTAAGCAAGGGGGCTTCTGGGCCCAAAGAAAAAAGTTACAAAATCTAGATTGACCGCCCGCAGTAAGGGGCCTGGGATATGTATAGGGAGGGCTTGGAAATGGTATAGCAAGCAAGGTATAATATTCATATTAATTATATTACACCTTCCAAACCAGGAAAACAGACCAGTCTGGCACAACATAAGGTCCTTCTTAATAGTCATCAGAAGGGGAGGAAGGTTAAGTGGGAAAAATATCTTCTACTCTACTTGGTAGAAAGATGCCTAAGTATTTTATATGTGAGTTGGCCCATTTGAAGGGGAAATCAGTCCTAAGAAGAGTAGTCATCGAGGCAGGCATTGAAACGTTTAATGCTTCTGATTTCTGATAATTGACCTGAAAAAAGGATAGTTCCTCATAGGTCTTCAGTTCTGATAGCAGGTTTGGTAGATAAACTAAGGGATTAGACAAGAAGAACAGTAAATCATCGGCATAAGCCGCAATCTTAGGGGACAATGCCGTATCTAAATGAAGGCCGGTGACATCTGGATTGTTTCTGACTGAAAGGGCTCAAGAGTTAAGATAAATATCAGAGTGGAGAGGGGACACCCCTGGCGTGTCCCATTGGTGATCCCGAATAATGGGGAAAGAAGGTCATTCACTTTTACCTGAGCAGAATGCCAGGAGTAAATAGCATGAATCCAATGCATCATCTGCTGACACAGACCGATATGCCTGGGAGTCCTTGTCAGGAAGACCCAGTTAACCCTATGAAATGCCTTCTTGGCGTCAGTCAAGAAAAGCAACATAGGAATCTTCCGAGTCTGAGCAGCATATATCAGATTGATAGCCTTGGTTGTATTATTATGGGCTTCCCTCGTGGGGACAAACCCCACCTGATTTGAGTTGACCAATTGGAGAATCAGTGCAATCAGACACGTTGCAAGGATTTTTGCGAACAGTTTAAGGTCAGTATTTAAAAGGGGATTTGGGTGGTAATTTTGACAGTGTAACGGGTCTTTACCCTCCTTTGCAATCACTGCAATATGTGCACTAAGGGTATCTTCTGGGAAGGAGACCCTCGTGCCCACTGCGTTGTATGCCGATAGAAAATATGAAGTCAAAAGGTTTCAAAAGGTTTTATAGTATGAAAGGGAGTACCCATCTGGTCCAGGGACCCTGCCCGCTTGTGTGTGTGTGTGTGTGCTATGACCGAAGCCAGTTCCGTTGCTGACAGAGGCTCCTCTAAAGCAGCCAGATCCTTGTCCGAGAGGCAAGGTAGGTCCAAGCTTCGTATGTAGTCCTGTGTGGCGTGCACCCTGACAGGGTTCTTGACAGTAGACTCAGGACTGGGAAGATTATAGAACAATGTGTAATACCTCTGAAACATCGCATGTAAGACTTCTATTTATGATGCTAATGCACACACAACTATTGTCTTAAAGCGGACCTTCAGTCCCTTTTTCAACTTTCCACCTATTAAACCTTCTGCCCTTGTTGTTGTTTTAACTTTGGATGGTAAAACATTTTTTTTCTGCCAGTAAATACCTTATACAGCCCACTTCCTATTTCTAGTCTGGTCATTAGCCTAGGCTTATGACATCATGCAGAGCTCTCTCTCTCACTCTTGTGAGAGTTTTCAGGAAGGGAGGGGGGATAGGTCATAAGAGGGCCAATGAGAGCTGCAGGGCCGCAGAGCTGGAGGTGTGCCTCTGTGTGTCTGTGTAAATCCATGAAGTGAACAGGCAGAAGCTTCAGCTGACCACAGTTAAAATGGCTGCAGCCAAACTTAGTGGAGGGAGATTTCTGCAGTATATTTGGCAAGTACAGAATCACAGTATATATAAAATAATATGCAAAGTGGTTGGAGGGAAGCTTCAGAATGGCAAATATGTTTTTATTGCAAATATGTTTTTATTACAAATCATGTGAGCAGACTGCAGTTCCTCTTTAAGTACAGCAATAGAAATTTAGTGTAAAATTAACATGCAATTCTGGATTCTATATAGTTACATAGTAGGTGAGGTTGAAAAAATCAAGCCCAACCTATGTATGTGATTATGAGTCAGTATTACATTGTATATCCCTGCATGTTGTGGTCGTTCAGGTGCTTATCTAATAGATTTTTGAAACTATCAATGCTCCCCGTTGAGACCACCGCCTGTGGAAGGGAATTCCACATCCTTGCCGCTCTTACAGTAAAGAACCCTCTACGTAGTTTACGGTTAAACCTCTTTTCTTCTAATTTTAGTGTCAATACGTTTTTATTGAATTTTTGCCAGTAAAAATAATGACATAAGTACAGTGGTACACATATAAGAGAAAGTTAATCTGTATGTCAAAATATGAGACACGTATTACAGAACATAATACAGAGGAAAATAATGACAAACAAAATAAGATTCAGTGTAATTCAATAATATAACTGCAAGTCTATAGACAAAAGCTAAAAGCAAAGAGAAACAACATAGAACATAGAACTTTGCCAAGTCCAACTATATGTGTATTCAGTGCCCTATGTGGGCAAGACTAAAATGAAGAACCAAGTACAAAGATATGTCAAATCAAACTAGGTTGTATCGAAACATACACTAAGAAGTAACTAACTAAAATAATCAGTATTGGTTACTATGGGTTCGGAACCAATCAATCCAAGGGCGCCAAATGGGGAGTTTAGACTGATATATCCCTTGTGAGGCTGCAAACATCAACTCATAATTAATGTGCAAGTCGGTTGTTCTGACTACATCTGTAAGGCTTGGTGTTATTGAGCTTCTCCACTTCCTAACTACCGTATTTTTCGGACTATAAGACGCACTTTTTTCCCCCAGAAATGTGGGGGAAAATGTCCCTGCGTCTTATGGTCCGAATACATAACAGGGGCCCCGCCCCCCGCCGTCGCTGGCACCGCCCCTGCCATCCGCTCACAGCCTCTGGAATCCCCCGACCGCCGCCACTGGCTCCGCCCCCCGCCGCAGTGTCAGGGGCTTTGCGAATCGAATTAGAGCCGCTCTCTCTCTCTTTTGCTTACAGAAAGGGAGGGGGCGGCGGGGGATATCCGCAGCTCTCCTCTCCCTGTCACAGCGCCGCTGCCGAGTTCTCTGGCAAATAGAGCAGCGGCGCTGTGACAGGGAGAGGAGAGCTGCGGGCTGTCTGTATATCCCCCGCCGCCCCCCTTCCCTTTCTGTAAGGAGAAGAGAAAGAGAGAGCGGCTCTAATTGGATTTGCTGGGTCGCCACCCAGCTTCCTGCCCACTGTTTCCCCCCCCATGATTGGCCACAGCAGAGGGCCAATCAGAAGACACTGGGAGCATCATGGGAAATGAAGTCCCTGCAGAGTTTATGGCACCAGTTCCCCCAGCATGCAAGCACTCTGCTGGAGGGGAGGGAGGGGGTGTTAGAACTTGAAGAGGAGCAAAAGAGAATACTCTGCTGGGGGGCACCACCAGAGAGCCACGCTGTACCCCGCACCACCAGAGAGCCACACTGTACCCCACACCGCCAGAGAGCCACGCTGTACCCACACCGCCAGAGAGCCACGCTGTACCCACACCGCCAGAGAGCCACGCTGTACCCACACCGCCAGAGAGCCACGCTGTACCCACACCGCCAGAGAGCCATGCTGTATCCACACCGCCAGAGAGCCACGCTGTACCCACACCACCAGAGAGCCACGCTGTACCCACACCGCCAGAGAGCCACACTGTACTCACACCGCCAGAGAGCCACGCTGTACCCACACCACCAGAGAGGGAGCCACACTGTTCCTGCACCACCAGAGAGGGAGCCACACTTTAACCGCTGTACCCGCACCACCAGAGAGGGAGCCACATTGTACCCGCACCACCAGAGAGGGAGAAAGACCGAGCCACTGCCAGGATACAGACATGCTACACTACTGACTAGAGTCACCCCAGGCAACCCAGAGTGAGCGAACGTCCAGCCAGAGGGATCACTGTTGCGATTTCGCTGGGTCTGGTAAGAGGGCCTGTTGGCCATTTTTCATTACTGTTCCCAGGGACTGAGCCATTAGGAAGTGCCTAACTTGATATCCTCTAGGCCTTATTGACCGCCACAACGTCCCTCTCTGTCCTCTTCCCACGGCGTCCCCTCTGTCCTCTTCCCACTGCATTCCCTCTGTCCTCTTCCCACGGCGTCCTTCTCCCAGGGCGTTACTCTGTCCTCTTCCCAGGGCGTTACTCTGTCCTCTTCCCAGGGTGTCCCTTTGTCCTTCACCCACGGCAACCCTCTGTCCTCTTCCCACAGCGTCCCCTCTGTCCTCTTCCCATGAAGATGACAGGGCGGGCCTTGACAGGAAGGGGTGGGTCATATTTAAATTAGGGGGTGCGCAAGTTTAGTCAGGCCTAGGGCAGCACAAAACCTAAATACACCACTGATGGCATGGTCCCTCTGCATTTACTGTGGCATGGTCCCTCTGCGTTTACTGTGGCATGGTCCCTCTGCGTTTACTGTGGCATGGTCCCTCTGCGTTTACTGTGGCATGGTCCCTCTGCGTTTACTGTGGCATGGTCCCTCTGCGTTTACTATGGCAATGGTCAGGCTGCATTTATTGGGCACTGGAAAATATTTTAGTACACAATTTGGTTCAGAATATTTTTTTTCCTTGTTTTCCTCCTCTAAAACCTAGGTGCGTCTTATGGTCAGGTGCGTCTTATGGTGCGAAAAATACGGTATATTTAATCTAGTGCTCATAAGGATATGGGAGACTATACATCTAAGACTGGAGGGAATCTCATCTATCCCTACTGATAGTACGGCTAGACCTGGGGTCATAAAGATAGATGTATGTGTAATCTGACGTATGAGGTCAAAGATCTGGACCCAATAGGCTTTCAATGATGGGCACGCCCACAGTATATGAATCAAAGAACCCCTGTGCCCACATTGTCTCCAACAAAGGGGGGATGAGTGGGCCACGAAACCCGCCAACCTGGTGGGTGTCAAGTACCATCTCAGGAGAATTTTGTTATGGAGCGAGGTAAAAGTTACCTTAAGGGAGTACTGCCATTGCTCTGGAGAATACTGAGAGAACAAGTCCAGTTCCCAGGTGGACATGGAAGGCGTTTTATGAAAGTCAGTTTTCTGATTTAAATAGTTGTAAAAATAAGATATACCCCTGATAGAGGTATTGGAGTTAGTAAAATAAAGGAAACTCCTAATTGGTATGGGAATGGATCTGTAGGGGTTAGATGCAAAATAGTGTGCTATTTGCTTGTAAGTATATATCTCATTTGTGTCTAGACCAAATTCTATCTGTAGTGACCTAAATGTTTTAAGTGTAGGACCAATAACTAGGTCCTCTATAGTGGTAATACCCTTTGACTTCCAAGAATTAATACGCAAGTCAGGGATAAATAGTTGCAAACTGGAGATAGGGAGTGGTATAGATTTAGTTGTAGAATGGGAGGGAGGATTAATCTAGGAATATCTTCCAGGCGCGGAGGGTAGCTAGTAGGGTTGGCGAGCTATTGTTTGTTTTAAGCGCATGTAGGGTGCTTGTCAGGAGAAGACCATATGTGTTGTGGTTAATGCATTGTTTTTCTTCCAGCTCAATCCACCTGGGCGCAGGAGTGTGTCCAAACCATTGTCTAGCTTGAGCAAGAACGGCTGCCGTATAGTAGTCCTTCAGTACAACATGACCCACCCCTCCAGCTCTTCTGGATTTGATTAATTTCTTAAAAGCACACCTAATTTTTTTACCCTGCCACAGAAATGAAT
This sequence comes from Rana muscosa, assembly GCA_029206835.1. Taxonomy (NCBI): domain Eukaryota; kingdom Metazoa; phylum Chordata; class Amphibia; order Anura; family Ranidae; genus Rana; species Rana muscosa. Next base: position 215,306,966 of record CM055123.1, on the reverse strand, counting down.
TAAGTGTAGATTGTGCTTTCTTGAAGAAAGCTTCAGGAACTGGAATCGGTAGAGCTCTGAACATATATATAAATTGAGGCAATATTAGCATCTTAAAGGCAGCTAGCCTCCCTGACCAAGGTAGTTCTATTCTAGTCAGATCATGTAGTTTAGGTTCAAGGCCTCGGAGGAAGAGCGTATAGTTTGCATCAAACAATTGGGACGAGTGTTCAGTTAGCGTTATACCCAAATACTGTATACCCCCAGAACTCCAACCATATGGGATAGTTTTCTGAATTTTACTTTTAACTCTATTATTGATTCCCAGCCCTAGAATTTGGGATTTACTCTCATTAACTTTATAGTATGAAACTCGGTTAAACAGTGAAAGAGCCTCGTATGCTGCAGCCAGGGAAGTTTCAACATTGGATAAGATCATAATAACATCATCAGCAAAAAGGCTGATGACGTGGTCAGACCCCCCGATAGAGAAGCCCTCAATTTGCGGATGTGATCTAATATAGATGGTTCCATCAGTAAATTGAAAATTAAGGGGGATAGTGGCCCCCCTGACGAGTGCCATTGGTTATAGGAAAGGGGGAAGAAAGTATACCTGATAAATATACCCTGGCCGAGGGTTTGGAATACAGGGCCGAAATGGCCGACAGTATAGGTCCACTAAATCCAAATTTCCGCAAAACTTCGACCATGTACTGCCAATGTATGCGGTCGAAGGCCTTCTCTGCATCCAAGGTGAGAAGCAGAGAAGGCCTTTTCCTCGCCTCAGCCAGGTGTATAATATTAATTAGCCTCCTAGTGGCATCAGATGTTTGTCTATTTTTGGTGAATCCCGTTTGATCAGGATGGATAAGGGTGGGAAGGATATCCACCAAACGGTTCGCCAGCAATTTAGCATACACCTTCAAATCTATATTTAAGAGAGAAATTGGCCTAAAGTTTGCGGGGGAATCTGGGACCTTCCCTGGCTTTGGCAAAGTGACTACAAGTGCCTCCAGCATCTCAGGGGGGAAAGAGGCAGAGGCAGAGGCAGCGGCCATGTCAAAAATGTGTTTCATATGGGGAGATAAAATGCCTTTATACACTTTATATTCACTATAGAACCCATCCGTGCCCGGCGACTTATTCAGAGATAAGGAGTCAATTATTTTCTGGATCTCCTGTACAGTAAACGGGGCGTTCAGGGATGCTAATTGTTCAGGAGTTAGATGAGGCACCGACAGTAGCGATAAGAATCTGTTAATGCCTTCTGTGGTAGGTTGATGGGTGTCAGGGTCCTCTTATAAATTATATAGATATTTATAATATGAGCTAAATGCGTCCGCTATTTGTTGAGGATGAAATAGTTTCTGCTTCGTTTCTGGGTGAACGAGAAATGGAATTTTTGTTTTACCATGTGACCTCTGATGTTTTGCGCTAACAATTTCCCAGCTCTATTTCCATTAGCATAATATGACATTTTCAGTCTCTTGCTGGCCTTCTCAAAATTGTCTAACAGCAAAATACGAAGTTCACTACGCCTTTTGGAAATAGTTTGGGACAATAAAGGGGAAGGATTAAGTTTATTTTGCCTATCCAAGGTAGAAATTTCGTGTGTAATATCATTGAGTTGCCTCTGCCTCTGCCTCTTTACCCTAGCCCCCAATTGGATACATATCTCTCTCATGAACGCTTTGTGTGCATTCCATAGCATGAAAGGATCATTCACAGATCCTTCATTATTAGAAAAGAATTCAGATAAATGAGTCTGAATAGCCCTAGTGTGCTCCTCCTTTTGGAGGAGAAAGGAGTTCATTCTCCATATCGGCCTCGCGTTAACTGCCGTTGGGTCCGCTATGGAGAGAACAACAGATGCATGATCCGACCACGTGATGGTATTAATTGAAACCTTAGAAGACCTCAGTAGAACCTGCTGATCAACCAGAAATAGATCAATTCTAGTGTATGTCAGATGAGGTGAAGAAAAAAAGGTGAAGTCACGTTCATTAGCATGAAGGCAACGCCAGGCATCAAACAGATTGTGTGATAGGATGGAAGGCATAAGGGAGGGTATAACTCTTTTAGACCGGGAGGTAGAGTCTAAGGAAGGGTCAGGTGTAATATTGAAGTCTCCACACACACCACTAGTAGGCCTTTTTGGATACGGGTTACTTTCTTCATCAATTTGTTGAAGAATTTATTCTGATGATTATTTGGCGAATAAACATTTACTATGGTGTATGTGGAGGAATTCAAATCACAGGTCATGATGAGGAATCTACCCAAGGGATCATACATAATATCATGCAGTTTGAATGCTACAGTATCTCTAATAGCTATTAGTACCCCTTTGGTCTTGGAATCTGCATTGGCAAAAAAAACATGGGGAAAGTTTTTATGGGAACACCTGGGTGGGTTGGAGATCATGAAGTGAGTCTCTTGAGCACAGACTATGTCACACCTTTGTGTAAGAGCTTCCTTCCACAGCGAGCTGCGTTTTGCCGGGTGGTTCAGTCCTTTAGTGTTAATAGAGAGAATGTTCAGAGCCATCAAGCTAGAGAAGTCTGATATAGAAACCTCCTGTGTGCAATTTGTGTGGTGAAGCGGGGTATCTGTCCCAGACTCTGCCACCCCTGCAGGTAGCAGATAGGGGAGTGGTCCCAATTTACAGAGAGAGATAAGATACTCACTATTTGTAGACAATAGAACGACTGTATAAAGGGTGTGTGCTGCATAGAGGACTGCTCCATGTTATTAACTTTGTCAGATCTGGTTAAGCGAGGTTCTTCAATCTCGTGTCGAGATCTGTTAATCTGAGAGACTTGGCTTAGAAAGGTAGAAACAAAAAAAGAAAAAAAACATAACAGTAACTGGAAAGTCAAAAACAAGCTTACTCTCCTGAAACAGGACCCAGAGAGTAAAACAAATAGAACAGTCAAAGGCAGCATAGGCTGCTAGATCTGTTTGGGGGATAAGTTCGACCTTGGGTTTCACAGGAACTTATCCATTTAACAGTAACATCGAGTTGATTTAAGCATGGGATTTGGCATTCCTCCCCGATACCTTCCTCCACTCATTTTCAATAGGGCGCGGGGTGCTAGCAGTAGGTGCATCTTCTTCTTGCTCCAGGAGAATGCCCCAATCCCTCAGTAAGGTGATTCCCTTCTCCAAAGAAGTGATTGTGTGTGTGTGGTTGTCTTTCGTCACAGTGAGTTTGGTTGGATAGCCCCATCTATACAAGATCTTGTGATTCCTAAGAACCTTTGTCACCGTGTTTAGGTTCCTCCTTTGTTGGAGTGTATATTGGGAAAGATCAGAGTAGAATTGTAGGCTTTCGTATTGTGAGGGGACCTGGTCTTGCTTCCTCATGGCTGACATAATGAGCTCTTTTACATGGAAGAAGTGGAGGCGCATTAGGACATCCCTTGGCACGTGCTCAGATAGATGTGGGGGCTTAGGAAGGCGGTGGATTCTATCAATGGTTACATCCAGATCAGTCAGAAGTGTCTTAAACAGCGTTGCAGCGTATCTTTTCAGGTCAGACTGCTGAACCGAGTCAGGGATCCCCTTATCTTTAGGTTGTTCCTCCTGGACCTGTCCTCCATGTCTGTGAGCTTAGCTTTGATCCAGTCTATATCCCTCTCCCTCGATTCATCTGCATCCACCAAATCGTTTATAGTCTCCGCATACTCCCCCATTTTCGTTTCTATATGATCCACCCTGCCCTCCACTGCTTGGATTTCTCTGTTAAACGTATGCATATATGAGGCCATATCAGATTGAATCGTGCTGCGTAGGGACAGTAACATGTCCTTTAAAACAGTGTCAAGCACTGGTTGATTCATGGTAGGAAAGGATTCTATGGGCTCTGGCAGCTCCCTGGTGTCTTCCCCTGAATCTGAGGCCTGGCTGCACGCTGGGCTGGATCTGTTGCCATCCATCCTCGGCCTAGATTTAGCAGGGCTGCTGGTGGATGGGGAGGGAGGGCAGGGAGGCTGGCTAGAGGGAGAGGTGTGTTTCGGTTGATTTTTACCTTTAACAGAGTCTTTCCCACGAGTGGATGCAGGAGAAGGGGAACAGGCTGCAGCGCCATCTTGCCTTCCGTCTCCGCCGGGAACGACCGGATAGAAGTCCGTGAGCCGTTTAGGCTTCCTGTCACCTCGGCGCTTGCCTGGCATGGTCCGGGTGTCTGCCCGGTACTTTCCCAGCACGTTGGGGTGAAAAAATCCCTCAGATGGGTTCGATTTGAGATGCTATTCGTTCCGTGAATCCGGAGCTACGCCACCATCCGGCTCACGCGTCAGGCCACACCCCCCCTTTTCTTCTAATTTTAATGAGTGGCCACGTGTCTTGTTAAACTCCCTTCTGCGAAAATGTTTTGCTGATAGGTGAATACCACCCAGAGGCATTTAGCCGTCTCTGAACGCAGCAAACTATGCTCCCCTGGCCACGTGTGTGAATGTAGCCCTACCAGTGGCGGTGTGTCCATAAAGGGCGCAGGAGCGCCGCCCCCTCTCTCCTGTCACCCCTCTATCACCATAGATAGCATGAATCTATCTATGGTCGCCGCTGCCGCCCCCTATTCAGGTGTCCGGCCCCTTGTCGGGCACCGGGCATCTGAATTACAGTGGCGGGGGTGTTTTTGAAAGCGCCTTTTTAGAGCCGTGGGCTCTAATAGGCGTCCTGATTAGAGCCATAGGCTCTAATATGCTTCCAAAATGGTAAACAGCGGGCGCAATGCTGTGCGTCCGCTGTTTACTTAGTGTTGTGTTAGGAATTAGGAAAGCGATTTATTCGCTTCCATAACACTGACCCGCCTCTCAGCCAATCAGGTGCTCCGGTCTGGTTACCTGTCACCTGATTGGCTGAAGAGACAGGCGCTGTGATTGGACGCCTATCAGGTGTCCAATCATAGCAGAGGATGGGAAGAGGACGGGAGAAGACATTGAGGACTCGGAGCGTGGAGGACAGCGATGTGACCTGAGACAGGTAAGTGTCGGGAGGGGGATGCACACTGGGGCAGCATTTGATGGGGCACACTGGCAGCAATTGATGGGGCACAGTGGCGCCAATTGATGGGACACAGTGGCGCCAATTGATGGGCACAGTGGCGCCAATTGATGGGCACAGTGGCGCCAATTGATGGGCACACTGGCAGCAATTGATGGGTACAGTAGCTGCGTTTGATGGCACAGTGGCTTCGCATAATAGCAAAGTAGCTGCGTTTGATGGGCACAGGGGCTGTAATTGATTGTTTTTTTTTCCAGTTTGTTTGTGCCCCCCCCCAAAAAAAAATTTTTGGAGCACCAGCCGCCACTGAGCCCTACATACTAAGATAAATGAAATAAATAACAAAAAAAAAACTGCAGTGATGTCAGGATGAACTTTTAATGTCATTCCTATGAAAAAGAGAAAGATAACTATTTTATTTCATATCAATATTTCCACCACACATCCATATTTTTCATAATTACGCTCAATCATTCTTATACTGGATGGCAAGGGAATGGAATGCTCATCAGTCATTATGTACAACATAACTTGAATTGGTACTGTATATAGAACTTTGAGTTTTATTCATATGGTTGGCTTAGGTCACCTTTTCAGAATTTATTCTCAATGTATTCCTCTATGCCAGCTATTCTCAGCCAGGGTTCCGTGGAATCCTAGGATTCCTTCAGAGGTTGCTATACGTTTCCTGACCTGTGGCTGATTGACCTCTAATTTGATGGTGCCTGCTCAGTTTTGGGGCCATTGCTACTTAGCAAGCCAGCTGCAGGACACCAAGGATCTTCTTAGCTGTCAGTAAGGGTGGACCTTACATGGGTGGACCTTCCCATGTAAGGGAAGTTCTTCCCACTGATCCTCAATGAATTGTTTCAACAGGGATTCCTTGAGACCTAAACATTTTTCAAGGGTTCCTCCTCTAAGGTAGAAGAGTTAAGAAAGTTTTCTCTATAGGATTCAGTAGTGGTAACACCAGTATCATTGTATTTTTGTGCCATGCAATTTTATGCATGGCCCTGACATGGTAAAATTATTCCACCCTTTTCTACAGAAAAAAAAAAAAAAGCACTGATGCCCTAAATGGCTGTGCTCTGGGCCTGCCTATGTCTGTTAACCTTTAGTGCCCATGGATCCCCTGATAAGCAAACACCCAACTTTACTACTGAAGATGATGGCTGGCCCTCCCTCTGCTGCCTACCCAGCCTTATTAGTGGTCATTGAACATGATGGGCAGGCACAGTAACCAATAGTATGACAGGAAGTAAGAGAGGGTGAAACCAACCTTTAACTTCATGAAGGAAAGCTTATAAATGCACAGTAGGGCAACCTGAGCCCTGTAAGTCCAGGGTTGCTCAAGATAAGACATCAAAAGGGTATTTGCTTTGGTTAATTATACCCTTTTCTATAAATAAAAGGTTTGCTTCATGAAACTGCGTTTCTCACACTGCACTCGCGCAGCGTCCGTGCAATCTGCTGCGGGTGTCAATGTTAGATTAATGACACCCCAAAACAACCCGCAAAAACGCAGTGCGTTTACCAGAATCGGATTACATGGGGGTGAACACTCATGCGATGCAATTCAGGTGCGGAAAAAAAGGGTCCTGCACCATGTTAGTGAGGATGTGATGTGATATGAGCCATGTAAAATGTATGGCTCAAATTGCACCGCACAGACATTGCATGTGATGCACACAGGAATGTGGTGCGATTCCTCTGTGAATCGCATGCAGTGTCCCGCAACATACAAGTGTGAACCCAGGCTAAAGTACAGTTACTCTAATTACTGTTAGAAGCCACATTAAGACCCCTTTCACACTGGGGCGGGCAGGTGCGGTGGCGGTATAGCAGCGCGATTTTCAGCGCTGCTATACTGTCGTTCTTACCGCGGTATGCGGTCGCTAGGGGGGTTAATTTAACCCCCGCTAGCGGCCGAAAAAGGGTTAATACCGCCCGCAAACCGCGGCTATTGCCGCGGTTTGCGGGTGGTATTACCGCGCTGTCCCATTGATTTCAATGGGAGACCGCGGTAAAGGAGCGGTGAACACACCGCTCCTTTACCGCTGTAAAGAAGCGGCTAGCAGGACTTTTGGAGCGGTCCTGCTAGCGCACCGCTTCAGTGTGAAAGCCTTCGGGCTTTCACATTGAAGACACAGGGCAGGATTTTTTCATGCGGTATAACAGCGCTATTATTAGCGCTAAACCGCATGAAAAACGCCCCAGTGTGAAAGGGGCCTTACTATAAAGATTCTGTTCCTACCATTACCTTTATTGACTTGATATACAAGCGGTGTCTTCATATATAAGTAGCGTCACAGCTGAGTATAAAAGAGAACAGAGGCGCCTCTAAGTGTAGCAATATGGTTACATTTAATGAAGGTACAACATTTAGCAACTCACATGGTTGATGATTAAGAGAGGCACATCTAAGTATGCAGGAATCCGGGGTAAAGCTGTCCACATAGACCATCCCCCACACCGCCATCTACGTCATCCCTTCCACGCTGCGCTCCACAAGCTCATCAAGCCTCCCTTTCAGATCGCTCTACTGCAGGGTAGTTCTCCCGGTCATGATTGCAGACTGACAGCGGTGAGAGCTGGCGGTGCGGGGGATGGTCTATGTGGACAGCTTTACTCCGGATGCCTTCATACTTAGATGTGCCTCTCTTAATCATCAACCATGTGAGTTGCTAAATGTTGTACCTTCATTAAATGTAACCATATTGCTACACTTAGAGGCGCTTCTCTTCTCTTTTATACTCTGTAACTCCTGCTGGATTTTGCTTCTAATCCCCCCCCCCCCCCCGTGGATGGACATTTTATGGTTACACAACCTGGTCACATAAATATATTAAAGCATATTGTACATATATTAATAGTCTATAATGTGGATAATAAAAATAGAAATAAATATATATATATATATATATATATATATATATATATATATATATATCACATACACATTCACGCATAAAATTCTTCTATAGATTTCGATCGTTTTTTAAAATTTATTTATTTATGATTTACTTAATATTTTTAATATAATCTAATCTAGTGTATATATATATTTTTATCTATATTATATTTGTATACATTATTATATTTATAATATGCATTTATTTGTAATATACTTTTGTATTCTTTATATACCTTAATGTATTATAAATATATTTTTTATTATTATATAATGTAAAAAATGTATTCATGTATTTATAATATATTATTATTTTGAATTATTGTATTATTTATGGTATTATGTATATTTTTTGTATGTGCTATGTAGATTTCTTAATTACATTATGTATATTTTTTAATTATCAATATATCCTCTGATATAATATATATAGATTTTTATATTATACGTTGTGTAGATATATATATATATATATATATATTATATACACACACACACACACACACACACACATACACACACACACAGTATATGAGATTTTTATATATATATATATATATATATATATATATATATATATACACACATATACAGTGTATTTCAAACTTTATTGTAGTATACATAATAATTTTATTAAAACAAATATTGTACATAGTAAAGTATATAACAACTATTTTAGTTAGCTTAATATATTTCTATATTTTTTTATCTATACCGATATATTTATAATATACTCTGCTATATTATATATATGGATTTTTATATTATACATTGTGTGTGTATATATACACAGAATGTATACAGTATATTTTAAATGTTATTTTATTATACAATATAATAAGTACATTAAAACAAATATTGTAAATATGTAAAGTGTATAACAACTATATTACAAAACTTTTTAGCTATCTATATTTTTTAATAAAATATTTACAATACACTGTAATATAGATAGTAAATAAAAATCGAGATTATATATATATATATATATATATATATATATATATATATATATATATACACTGATTGAATATTTCTCTATACAGTATTCTAGTTTGCTGTGTGTAATGTAGAGGAGTTGATGGGTGCGTTGTGATGTTGGCCCCGCCCCCTGTGACGTAGGTGCTGTGTCTGGGTTGGGTGGTGTGGTGACCCCCGGTGGGAGGTGATTGGCCATTCCCAGGAGCTGACCCTCCGCTGACCTATCACACGGACCGTGACATCTGAATGAACCCGGCCAGCCAAGCTCGCCAAGTTCACTGCTCGTCCCGAGCCGGGCCGGTAATTAGCGCAGGAAAGGCTTCATTATCTGGGCAGCCATCTATTTCACAGCCGTCAGTCGGGGGACGATGACATGCGGAGCCATGAAAGGGATTATTAAAGACATCTTGGAAAAGGGTCAGGAGATGAGCGCCCTGTATGAACGGCAACATTCATTGCTGCTAACGAGAGGCTGGCACCGGGAGATGGCATGGGGGAGGGGGAGCCCCCTGCTCTTGGCTGGCACAAGGGAAGTAATGAGTTCACCCTCCCATCCCCCCTCTCCTGGCACCCATAGGAGGGGATGGGGGGGGGGGGGTGACAAAAGAGACAGGAGCCTTCAGTAGCTCGACTGATTACACTCACTTATTGACCTTCGCCCTGGGGTCAGGAGGGCACAGGCTCCGGGGTCATGGAGGGGTCACCCACATCCTCCATCAATTCTGTGCAGGGATGGATCAGAGTGCCCCCACAATGGCACCTAGGAGGGTGCCAGTCCTATGCCATGTGCACTCCACACATACAGGGTGATGGGGATCAGTCACAAATGTGCTTCAAGTGTATGTCCACCTTACAGTCACTTACCTACCGGGCACTTTTACCCCCTCCCTGCCCAGGCCAATTTTCAGCACTGTCACACTTTGACTGACAATTGCGCGGTCATACTACACTGTACCCATAGGACATTTTTATCAAGTTGTTTTGAGACAGACAGAGCTGTCTTCTGGTGGCATTTAATCACCACTGGGGTTCTTTTTTTCTTTTTTTTTTTGCTAAACAAACGAAAAAAGACCCAAAATTTTGAAAATATTTTTTTTTCTTAGTTTCCGTTATAACATTTTGGAAATAAGTAATTTTTCTCCTTCACCGATGTGCACTGATTAGGCTGCACTGATAGGCACTGATTAGGCTGCACTGATAGGTACTGACTTGCATCACTGATGGGCACTGACTGGCATCACTGATTGACACTGACTGGCATCACTGACTGGCATCACTGATGGGCACTGACTGGCATCACTGATTGACACTGACTGGCATCACTGATTGACACTGACTGGCATCACTGATTGACACTGACTGGCATCACTGATTGACACTGACTGGCATCACTGATGGGCACTGACTGGCATCACTGATGGGCACAGATTGGGGCTGCACTGATAATCAGGGCATTAATCAGTACCCTGTTTTTCTGTGTAGATCTCCCCTTTGAGGAAATTACACTGATCAGCTCTCTTCTCCTCACACGCTGTCAGGGCCAGTTCACACCACATGCAGTCCAGTGCGGTTTTTTTTCATCAGAAACGCATGGAAAATAGGTTATATGGTTTCCAATGGCATAGTTCACACCAGTGCATTCCAGTTCCAGAAAAGAAAAGTAGAACATGTTGCATTTTTCCTGCATTGGACTGTACTGAACGCTGTCAAACGCATCAAAAACGCACCAAAACACAGCTCAATGCACCGGAACACACGTCCTTATTTAAGGTTAAGAAGAAAAAACGAACTGGAACGCATCAAAAACACACATGCAGAAAAGCATCTGGAACGCATCCGGACTGCGTTTCTATGGTGTGAACTGGCCCTCAGTGTGAGGACAGGAATGCCGATAACCAGCATTTCTTTGTTTACGTCTGACCAGCTGTGATTGGACACAGTTGATCACATGGGTAAAGAGCCTCGTCATCTGCTCTTTACCGGGATCGTTGATGGGCCATGTCCCAGATACAGCGTGCCACATATCGCTGCGCCGCACGCTCCCACGGGCGCACAAGCACTGCCAGAGTGGGACAATGTCATATGACGTCGTCCCAGAACAGCCCACCCGTCATTTGAAAATACGGCGTTTCTAAACCCAAAAACGTAATCTATTGCAGTTTACCAATCCTAATGCCGCGTACACACGATCATTTTTCCCGTCCGGAAAAATGTCATTATTTCCTTTGGACGAGAAAAACGATCGTCTGTGGGCTTTTTGTCATTTTTCCCGACAGGAAAAACGGCATTAATCACGACAAGAAAAATTAGAACATGCTCTAATTTTTCTCGTCGTCCTGTCATTTTTTTCCGGGGCAGTTTTCCCATAGGGAAACACTGCCGGGGAGCCCACACACGGTCGTTTTTCTCGCCAAGAGAAAAAATGACGGGAAAAACGGCCGTGTGTGGGGGAACAAGCCGTTCCCTCGTTTTTCCTGTCGTGATTCATGGCGGTGTTTTCACCGCCGTGAATCACGATCGTGTGTACGCGGCATTAGGCTAGGTGTATGTGCTTTTCATGCAATGCACTAGGGCCTGGTTCACACCCATGTGTTTTTTAATGCGTTTTCAGTTTTGTAGAAACACTACAGTCCATATAACATGGTTTCCTATGGATGTAGTTCACATCTGTGCATTTTATGGAACGGGCCAGGTACTTTTTTTTTTTGGTTCTATAGACTTCAATGGATGAAAAGCGTGTATTGAAAAACACAAACTGCACCTGGAATATGCAAACTGCATAGGTGTGAATCAGGTCTTAGGGTGTATGTTTGATACGTTTTCATGAGTTTATTTTTTCTTCTAAAAACGCAGTGCAGGGAACAGCGTAGATGTGAACAGGACCCATAGCAAACCATGTTAAATGGATTGAAAATGCACTAAAAACTGTACAGGTGTAAACCTATCCTTAGAGCTGGTGGCTGCATTCGATTTTCAGTTATTTATTTTCTTTCTCTTTATTTTCTCCTGGTGATCCAACTGGTAAGTCTGTTTTTTTCCAACTTCCTATACCACACCAAGCTGTCCAGCAAAATTGGCAATTAGAGGGGTGAGACTAACCATGAGACTAAAAAAAAATAAAAAATCGCAATCAGCGTTTATTGATTGGTTTGCGCAAAAGTTATAGCGTTTACAAAATAGGAGGTAGTTTTATGGCATTTTTATAATATTTTTATTTTTTTTACTAGTAATTGGCGGCGATCAGCGATTTTTATTGTGACTGCGACTTTATGGCGGACACTTTTGACACCATTTTGGGACCATTGTCATTTTTACAGCGATCAGTGCTATAAAAAAATGCACTGGTTACTGTAAAAAGGACACTGGCAGTGAAGGGGTTAACCACTAGGGGGCGCTGAAGGGGTTAAGTGTGCCTAAGGGAGTGATTCTTACTGTGGGGGGAGGGGACTGACTGGGGGGAGGTGACCGATGGTGTGTCCCTATGTACAAGGGACACACCATCGGTCTCCTCTCCATGACAGGACGTGGATCTGTTTGTTTACACACAGAGATCCACGTCCTTGGCTCTGTAAATGCCGATCGCGGGTATCTGGCGGACATCGCGGCCGCCAGGCACGCGCATGGGCACCCGCGTGACGCGGCGGGCATGGAAGTTCCCTGATGCGCGCTCGGGAGCGAGGAAAGGGGCGGACGTCAATTGACGTCCTCCCGGCATTCTAGGTCTGCGCTGTAGCCGTCATTCGGCTATAGCGCGGACCTCTGGTGGTTAAAAAAGTTTTAGCTGGAGTTAAAGTGGTTGTAAAGCCACTTTTTGAAAAAAAATTAACTACAGTAATACCTGCAAGACAAAGGTATAATGTGCTAGTATGCATAGCACCGGCCGCCGACATGTCGTCCCGGACTTACTTCCGGGTATCGCGGCTCCGGCGATGTGATTGGCCTGAGCCGCAATGACGTCACTTCAGCGCATGCGCGCGGGAGCCACCAGTCACGGCATGACCTCCTTTAGAAACGGGACGATCGCCGTTTCTAAAGTGCGCCTGCACCGTTGTCTACGGCGCATGTGTCGTAGACATCGGCGCAAGTGTAAATATCTCCTAAACCATGTAGGTTTAGAAGATATTTTTTGCACCTACAGGTAAACCTTAATCTAGGCTTACTTGTAGGTAAAAGTGGTCTGTAAGGGTTTACAACCACTTTAACCACTTAAGGCCCGACGCACGATTATATACGTCGACAGAATGGCACGGCTGGGCATAAGGGCGTACAGGTATGTCCCCTTTAAGATCCCAGCTGTGGGTCGCACGCTCGCGACCCGGTCTGAAGCTCGGTGACCGCGCCCGTGGGACCCGATCGCCGCCAGTGTCCCGCGATCGGGTCACAGAGCTGAAGAATGGGGAGTGGTAAGTGTAAACAAACCTTTCCCAATTCTTCCTAGTGGCAGTGTCACTGATCGTCGGTTCCCTGTCATCGGGAACGACTATCAGTGACGTGTCAAGCCAGGCCACGCCCCCTACAGTTAGAATCACTCACTAGGGCACACTTAGCCACTACAGCGCCACCTATAGGTTAACCCCTTCACTGCCAGTGTCATTTTCACAGTAATCTGCATTTTTATAGCACTGATCGCTGTAAAAATGACAATGGTCCCAAAAATGTGTCAAAAGTGTCCGCCATAATGTCACAGTCACGATAAAAAAAAAAAAAAAAAAAACGCTGATCGCCACCATTACTAGTAAAAAAAAAAAAATGTATTCAAATAAAAATGCCATAAAACTATCCCCCATTTTGTAGACGCTATAATTTTTGTGCAAACCAATCAATAAACGCTTATTGCGGTTTTTGTTTTTTTTAACAAAAATATGTAGAAGAATACGTATCGGCCTAAACCGAGGAAAAAAAATGTTTTTTTATATATTTTTTGGGGATATTTATTATAGCAAAAAGTAAAAAATATTGATTTTTTTTTAAAATTGTCGCTCTATTTTTGTTTATAGCACAAAAAATAAAAACCGCAGAGGTGATAATATACCACCAAAAGAAAGCTCTATTTGTGGGGGGAAAAAAAGGACGTTAATTTTGTTTGAGAGCCACGTCGCACGACCGCGCAATTGTCAGTTAAAGTGACGCAGTGCCGAATCACAAAAAGTGGCCTGGTCTTTGACCAGCGAAATGGTCCGGGGCTGAAGTGGTTAAAGTGGAACTAAACTCATCAATCCAATGTGCCAGGAATGTAACTGTCACATGTGATTGTGCTCTCAACCAAACTGTCAAACCATCCAATGATGTGCAGACCCATGGCAGAAGATCAAACAGAGGCCAAGATGGCATCTTCCTTGGCAGAAAATGATGGGAAGGTTTAGTTCTGCTTTAGTTTATTAGTCAATTCCATGTAAATCTTCTAGTACATCTAACATCCCCCCCCCCCCCCCCGACTGACAATGCTGCTGTCCAAATGTGTTCTTGTTGCTCCTTCATCCAGAGTAGAGACACTCTGATACAGGAACCCAACTCTGCCCCCTACAGGCTGGCTGCAGAACATGACAGGAGTGGCTGGGTACAAGACCAGTCACCCTGCACAAGGAAAGACCGGTCTTTATTATAGGAAGCTCATGCACAGAGGTAAAAGTTCACAGAGCTGGAAGAAATACACAAAGCAAACGGAGAAAACATTTGCTTATCCCAAAGCTTAGCTTCAGGAAACCCTCATTAATTGTTTATGTGTTCCCAATCACACAACATAAATACTAATTAAGCAGACCTTCACTCCCCCACATCATATGTGGCCCCCTGCACACCACACAAAACATTGATGCCCTAAAAGAAAGAACCCGGCTACAGTTAAAGCTAAACTCCAGGTATGATCTATATTGTATACATGGGTACAGCATGGCACAATGGAAGTATGATGGACCACACACTCATCACAGGGGCTCCCTAGCTTGGCACCACCACCATTCATAGAACACCGTGGATTTTTTTAAATGAATGCAAGGAATTCTCTGGATTGGATGAGGTGGAGATTGTGACTGAATTAACCTCGCCCCGCCCCCTCATTCAATCGGAGAATACCTTGTATTCATTCATTATCATGCATTCATTCATACTAACATTGTGCTAAGCTAGACCAATGTAGGGATGCAATGCAAATTATTCCTGGCGTTTTCTCCACCTTAAAGTTGTAAAAAATGCATTCTATGGTTTACAACCCCCTTTAATACTTGCTTTTCCTGACACAAGCATGACAGCATACACACATGGGTACAAGCTCCGCCCCCCACCCAATCACAGGACCGGTTATATTACATAAATAAGTCGCCTTCCCCAAGGCAGAATTCTCATAGCTATACTCAATGTCAAGCCCTAGGGAGGGATCCGTATGTTGTCATGCAGCAGGAAAGAAAAATTACCAGCAGGTAAGTATACAAGGGTCAGTACATACCAAAGAAACACTGTCCGGATGCATCTCTGCATGCATGCTTTTGACATGCTCCGGTGCATTTTTGATGCCTTTTTGGTATATATGTTTTCAGTGCATTTTCTCCCCCCTCTTGTTTTTCTTTTTTCCAAAGTTTCCTGTGTTGTTTTTTTTTTTTGTGTGTGTTTTGGTGCGTTTTTGATGCATCTAGATGCATTCTGGTGCGTTTTTATGCATTTTGCCACGTTCCAGTGCAGTTCATTCCAGAACACAACAACATCACTTTTCCTACATAGCAGTTTTCTTTTTTCAACACAATCTGACAAAATTGCTTTCAAGTACCGCACAACTGAACATGTTGTACAAAGAAGAATAAAGCTGGTAAAGCAGACTGGACTTTTACTCCCTCTCACAAAAATTTACATCAGCATGCTAGCTAATGTGAGATCATTGTATACTGATAGAAAAGATTAAGACCCCTTTCACACTGAGGCGTTTTTCGGGCGCATTTGGGCTAAAAATAGCGCCTGTAAAGCGCCTCCCCTGCAGTCCCAGTGTAAAAGCCCGAATGCTTTCACACTGGGGCGCTGCACTGGCAGGACGTTAGAAAAAGTCCTGCAAGCAGCTTCTTTGGGGTGGAGGAGGAACGATATATACAGTCAGGTCCATAAATATTGGGACATCGACACAATTCTAATCTTTTTGGCTCTATACACCACCACAATGGATTTGAAATGAAACGAACAAGATGTGCTTTAACTGCAGACTTCCAACTTTAATTTTAAGGTATTTACATCCAAATCAGGTGAACGGTGTAGGAATTACAACAGTTTGTATATGTGCCTCCCACTTTTTAAGGGACCAAAAGTAATGGGACAATTGGCTGCTCAGCTGTTCCATGGCCAGATGTGTGTTATTCCCTCATTATCCCATTTACAAGGAGCAGATAAAAGGTCCAGAGTTCATTTCAAGTGTGCTATTTGCATTTGGAATCTGTTGCTGTCAACTCTCAATATGAGATCCAAAGAGCTGTCACTATCAGTGAAGCAAGCCATCATTAGGCTGAAAAAACAAACCCATCAGAGAGATAGCAGAAACATTAGGTGTGGCCAAATCAACTGTACACCACTCCTGCCCATTAAAATGAACGGGCACCGCTGCCAAATGCGCATTTAACCCTTTATTCGGCCGCTAGCAGGGGTTAAAAGCGCCCCGCTAGCGGCCGAATAGAGCCGCTAAAACTACGGTAAAGCGCCGCTAAAACTAGCAGTGTTTTACCGTCAACGCCCCCCCCCCCCACCCCAGTGTGAAAGCAGCCTAAAGAAGAATTCCAGGTATGGATATTTTCTACATAGTTATATTGGTCCAGCTTGTATATACATTACCTGGCTGATTCCCTTGTAAGCTGGAATTCAGTGAAGTAGACAACACTACTCTAGTGATCTCCACTTGCTTCTAAGTCCTGCGCCAAGTGGCCAGCCTGATGCATTGTGAATACAGGAGGAGGTCAGCCGCTTGGCACGGGTGCCCCCACATACTATCTACAACCAGGGGTCTCAAACTGGCAGCCCTCCAGCTGTTGCAAAACTACAAGTCCCATCATGCCTCTGCCTGTGAGAGTCATGTTTGTAACTGTCAGCCTTGCAATGCCTCGTGGGACTTGTAGTTTCGCAACAGCTGGAGGGGCACCAGTTTGAGACCCCCGGATCCTGCGATTGAGAGAAGGGGGGAAAAGTGAACCTGCAGTCACATCATTCCCCAGACGGACCTTGCAAAGTCTTCCAATACCAAATGGGTGTTTATTTCAGGGGGAAACTTTGACGTCACATAACCGCCAGCCACTTTGTGAGTGCAAAGAAATTTGATTGTGGACTCTAATATAGAATGCTGTAAAAAAAAAGTGCTGAAATGGATAAATTAAAGCGTTGGTAGCGTATTTTTCACTTTTTTACTCTGAGAAATTGATCAGAGAGGGTGGGGTAGACTGTGACTTGGTGTAAGAATCCTGGAGTCTTGCCTCACTCCCCCTCTCTAAGGCGCCCTATTCATACCTAAGCATATTCCACATGTGTTGTGCCTATTGCAGTCCATTCACTTGAAAACAAACGTTTGCAACCCAATCTTGGGGTGTCAATAACAATTAATGGCTTCACAAGCGCGTCCTGCAATTGCCGCACATTTTTGAAAGGCGCAACAAAACTCAAATTTTTGTATTTTGTTGCGTGTTTAGGAAACGTGCAGGTCTGAATGTATTCCAAGGCCTGTCCGTATTTCAGGTGCACCCGATCAGACCACCCATTGTTCTCTATGGGGCAGGAGATGTCAGCGGACATGTGTCACCCGCCGGCATCCGATCCAGTCCGCTAAATACAGACGGATGGGGACATGTTTGCCATCTGTCCGGTGGATTGGATCGGATGACAATAGGATGGAAACAAACACGCAGTCCATTTACATCGGACTGCCCCATAGGGAACAGTGGGTTGTCTCCGTTCTGCATAGCGGAGCAGACATGTACCTGTCATCCGCCTGCTCAGCGAAAATCAGTGGAGATATCCTCTGCAGAGCAGGTGAATCTGCTTGGACGGATTCCGCCCCGTGTGAAAGGGGCCTTATAGTTCTTTAATAAAGCTTAAATGAAATTTCAAACACATTTACCATAAGTACACAAAACACATAATGGTAGATTAGCTGATCAGGAATTTGTAGAAAGATTTATACAAACGAGTGAAGACTATGGCATAATAAAAGTATTTAACACCCACGGCAGATACATTTTTTTTTTTAACACCCACAATTTGTACATGGAAAAATGTCACCTATCATTAGAGGTTAGTGTAGATGTAACGCCTTACAATGATGGTCAATGGAAAATTACACCCTTGCATTGGTGGTCGGTGTAGGTGGAAGATCAAGTCACTATTGCCCATTGCCTAATGAGCCTCTGGAGGAACCCTAGATGAGAAAGGCTGTGTTAGATCTTTACAATTACATTACTACTTGTCTACCAAGGTACATGAGTTTTGTATTGATTTTACCAGTCAGTTATAAGGGCTTTCAGATAAAAGTGATCCAAGTGCCTCTAGAGCTGCCTGATCACTTTTATGTGACTCTGAAGGTCCCAGATCCCCCACTGCGACTATTGAACCCAGAAGCGGCATGTATGTAACTTGGTGTAAGAATCCTGGAGGTGGAGTGCTCTACACATTGCTGCATGGTGAATGAAGCGTGAACTAGATCAGTGGTTCTCAACCCTGTCCTCAAGTACCCCCAACAGGCCATGTGTTGGGAATTTCTCTTATATAAAATACCAAGTCCAAAATACCAAGCCATGGACTCTGATTTAAAGCACTTGTGCAAGTTGAAGGAAAACCTGCAAACATGGCCTGTTGGAGGTACTTGAGGACAGGTTTGAGAACCATTGAACTAGATGACCCCAGCCATATGGCAATATAGGCAAGTGATTTTTTTTTTCACCCCAGTCTTACCTCACTCCCCCTCTCCGAGAGTTCTTTAATAAAGCTAAATGAATTTGCAAACACATTTACCATAAGTACACAAACAGCAGCCAACCGAGTCTTAAGCCTGTTACCCAACCAGTGTTCTGGGTCTTGTGTTTAGAATCATTTGCTTTTCCTCTTGAGTTTTATGTGTATTATTTACCTCCTATACACATTCATCTGTACTATAATAGAGTCATTTCGTACAACGCAATGGGCGGAGGTCTCCGTATCTAAAAGTCAAGCCCATCCTTGTACAAATGCAGTTTCAATCTTTCAAACTGGGATGCTGCTGACCTCATTATACATTCTGGTGAAAGAGCGCCCCTAGAGGCAAGGCCAAAAAGTGTCACATTACATAAGAACAATGAAACATGCTTTTTTCAAACAGATCTTTGTAGATAAAGAAATGAAACAAATGTGTGAAGCCCTGTACACACGATCGGATTTCCTATGGATTTTAAACCGATTGATTTTTCCATCGGAAATCCGATGAAGCTGACTTCCATCAGTCTTGCCTACACACCATCAGTCAAAAAACCGATCGTTCCAAATGCCGTGACGTAAAACACTCCGACGAGCCAAGAAAAATTAAGTTCAATGCTTCTGAGCATGCGTCGACTTGATTCTGAGCATGCGTGGGTTTTTTATCCGATGGAGTTCCCCACAGACGATAGTAATTTGCTATCGTTTTTTTTTCCATCGGATAAATTTAAAACATGTTCTATTTTTTAACACCGATAGAAAAGACGGTTTTCATCGGTAAAACCGATCGTGTGTACAGGGCTTTACTGTCTCTAAGAAATATTCAGAAATAGTGTACATTCTATTAAAACGTCTTTGTTTTGGCTAGAGTGGGAGGGGTTAGAACCCATGGCAAGTGTTTACTAATACAGAGATTTACCTTCACACCTGACAACAGTTTCACCAGACAGGAGGTCAAGGGAAATCTTCAGCAGCAACACAGACAAAAAAAACTATTATGACTATTAAGCCCTGTACACACGATTGGTTTTACCGATGAAAACAGTCCGATGGACTTTTTTCATCGGACAAACCGATCGTGTATGGGCCCCATCGGTCTTTTTTCCCCCATCGATGTTAAAAAATAGAACATGTTTTAAATTTATCCGATGGAAAAAAAAATTATAGCAAATTACTATCGTCTGTGGGGAACTCCATCGGATAAAAAACCCACGCATGCTCAGAATCAGGTCGACGCATGCTCAGGAGCATAGAACTTAATTTTTCTCGGCTCGTCTGAGTGTTTTATGTCACAACATTTGGGACGATCGGTTTTTTGACTGATGGTGTGTAGGCAAAACTGATGGAAGTCAGCTTCATCGGATTTCCGATGGAAAAATCCATCAGTTTAAAATCCATAGGAAATCCGATCGTGTGGGAAGGGTGTGACCATGAGCCAGTGAGCCTTATGATTGGTACACAGAAGCAGTTTTTTTTTTCCATCCCAGTGGCCTGAACAAAAAAAGAGGAGTTCCCCATCCCTACTAGAACACAGCAGTCCGTGCTCGCAGTGATTGGCTGCCAGCGCTGATTGGAAGCCGATTAGCTGCTGGTATTCCAGCAAGCCTGTTCGACAGAAGCCAGATAGGCTGCTGTACACACTGGCTGAATATTGGCTTGTTTCTGTTGAACCTGCTGATGCCAGCTGATATTCGGCTACTGTGTACCAGCCTTTTAAGAGGTTGTAAACCTCCGCAAAAAAATTCCCCTAAAAAAAGACCCTGCAAGACAAAGGCATTATGAAATACTTATCGTAGAACAAAGCTGTTGCAGTGGTCCCGGCACACTGCTGTCACGGCCGACATCTTTCTCGGAGCTTCTGGGTTCACAGGCTCTGGCGCTGTGATTGGCCGGAGCCACCGTTCATGGCACCAGTTTGGAAGGAACGGCCATTAATGTCACTGGCTGCATGCACTGGAAATATCTCCTAAACTGTACAGGTTTAGGAGATATTTTCACTACCTATAGGTAAACCTTATTATAGGCTTACCTATAGGTAAAAGTCTGCAGAGGAAGTTGACTTCCTCTTTAAAAGAGGGGTTTTAGGGGATCGGTCCCAGCAATGGAGGAACCCTGCCGGAACAAGAAACCAGGTAAGTATTACACCTTATTCCTTTATCCATAGACTTAAAAGGCATTTAACCCTTGCAATGTTGAGTGGGGGCTACAAAGGTTTTTTTTTATTCCTGTGCCCTGACCTGGTCTTTAAAGCTTCATCACAGAATTTAGCTAAATAACATTATAAGCCCTCAGGAAGAGCACAGAACAATGGGCACCATCATGATGAAGCTCCAGTAACAGTAAAGTAATTACTTTTGGCCAATGTTCTTGTGACATCCCATAATATCATTGTAGAACTTCCAGGGAGAAAGCTGTACATGTAGTTCTAATTATGTATAATACACAGGCAACATTTTGGATTGGATTGCAGTTTGCCCTTTGCACCTTGGTTACTGTTTTGTGCTTTTGTTTTGCTGGCTTATGTGAATGGGTAATTAGATGTAAAGTAATTAGGATTATAGTACATCGTTTCAAACAGCAATTTCTAAATCCCCTTTTCAATGCACTGTGAGGCCGTTTCCCAGGGTGAAGCCATTCCTTTCAAATGGATGGGGATTAAAACTTCTCCCCGGGGGAAGGGGCTTCTTAAAATAACGACTACAGCCCTTAAAAGTCAAATTTGTCTACTGGTGTACCGCAAAGTCCTAAGGAACCGGGAGACCTGGTATCCCGCACTTGTACGCATTATTAATATTGATGCCCAGATGGAGATACATTTCTAAGTTCAAGTCAATGTCTACACCTTGGAAAATATATTCTCTATGTACAAAGTATACATTGTAATCACATTTATCTCTCTGGCCAGCTCAGTAGATTGCTTTAAGAAGGGCCTGGATTATTTCTTTAATGTACATAATATAACTGGGTACTGACATTTATAGGTAACGTTGATCCAGGGAAAATCCCATTGCCTCTCGGAGGATCAGGAAGGAATTTTTCCCCCTGCTGTAGCAAATTGGATCATGCTCTGCTGGGGTTTTTTGCCTTCCTCTGGATCAACCGTGGGTATAGAATTAGGTATATGGGATTGTATGATATTATTATTTTTATTTTTTTATGGTTGAACTGGATGGACTTGTGTCTTTTTTCAACCTGACTAACTATGTAATCTCAGCACAAACATTGTAGAACAGGGATATGCAATTAATGGACCTCCAGCTGTTGCAAAACTACAAGTCCCATCATGCCTCTGCCTCTGGGTGTCATGCTTGTGGCTGTCAGAGTCTCGCTATGTCTCATGGGAATTGTAGTTCTGCAACAGCTGGAGGTCCGCTAATTGCATATCCCTGTTGTAGAACATTTAAAACCATTTAAATCCTGCAGGACATGCTTATATTAGACCAGGATTTCCCAACCCCTTTAGCTCTATGGAACCCTTGTAATAACTTTTAGGTCTCAAGGAACCCTGCTAAAAATAATTATATATACAGCTCATGATATATTAGCTTGATCGGGAAATTATAGACCACATTATATAAAAGAGCAAAGAATATGACATATTATTATTATACAGGATTTATAGAGTGCCAACAGTTTGCGCAGCACTTAAAGCCTCGTACACACGGTCGGACTTCCATCGGACTTTTCCGTGGATTTTTGTCCGAACGGAGTTGGCCGGGCACACCCATAGCATACACACCACATGACTTTTCTGCAAACTTTCCCAAAACTTTTTCCAACATCACGTGGTTTTTCTGCTCTTTTCTGCTCTTTACCGCCACCCTTTGGTCAACTTCTGCTATTGTTGGTTGATTTTAACATTATTTGTTTTGTCCATCGGACAAAAGTCCGATGGTTTTCTGTATACATGGTCAGACTTCGCTCCATCTGACTTTTGTTGGCCAAAAGTTTGTCCGTTTGCAGACCCAACTTTTGTCCGATGAAAACCAAAAAAGTTTGTCCGATGGAGCGTACACACGGTCTGATTTTTTGTCAAACTTGCTCAAAATGAAGTTTGTTGGCAAAAAGTCCGACCGTGTGTACGGGGCTTTACATTGCAGGGAGACACTACACCACACAGTACAATTCAAAACAAGAGGGTTAGAGAAGTCCTGCTCCTGCGAGCTTACAATCTAAAAGGGAGGGGCTGTGAGGGATGAACTGATGAGGGGAGTAGAAGATTTGGTTGTTAGCTGGAGGCAGGATAGGCCACCCTGAAGAGATGAGTTTTCAGGGATCGCCTAAAGAGTAGGAGATAGCCGGACAGATTGGGGTAGTGTGTTCCAGAGGATGGGAGAGACTCTGGAGAAGTCCTGGAGACGAGCATAGGAGGAGGAGACAATGGAGCTAGAGAGCAGGAGGTCTTGGGAGGAGCGGAGCGAATGGTTTGGGTGATATTTGGCGACAAGATTGGTGATGTAGCTCGGGGCAGAATTGTGAATGGCTTTGTAGGTTATTGTTAGTGTTTTGAATGTTATTCTTTGGGAAATGGGAAGCCATTGGAGGGATTGGCAGAGAGGAGTGGCGGCATTCATGATAGACTGAAGAGGGGATAGCTTGCGGAGAGGTAGGCAAATGAGGAGGGAGTTACAATAGTCAACATTCATAACATAAGTATTTAACACCCAGGGCAGATCCTTTTTTTTTTTTACCTCCCTCAATTTGTATATGGCAAAATGTCCCCCATCATTAGAGGTCAGCGTAGATGTAACGCCTTACAATGATCAATGGAAAATTACACCCTTGCGTTGGTGGTCATTGTAGGTGGAAGATCAAGTCATTGCTCAAGGAACCCCTGGAAGAACCCTAGTTCAGAAAGGCTGTATTAGACCTTTACAATTACATTAACCCCTTGTCTACCAAGGTACATGAGCTTGGTATCAATTTTACCAGCTAGTGAAGGGCTTTCAGATTAAAGTGATCCAGGTGACTCTAGTGCTGCCTGATCACTTTTATGGGGCTTTGACAGTAAGCTATCCACTGCCCCCATCAGCAGCCAAGGTGGTTCCCAAGCCCTTCCACTTATGTGGGGGGCACAGCCACTGGAAATGACTCCCGCATTGGGAGCAGGAGGTGATTGGGGGTAGGTCTGTTCCCCGATTTTCTCTGCAACAAATGATCCCAGAAGCAATGTGTATTCTGTGGCTTCTAGGTTCACAGCTGTCATTCCTCGGCTACTGTAGCCTGCTTAGCTGCAGGGGAGGCATTGAAGATAAAAGACTCCTGATGTCTCCATAAAGAGGACCTTGCTCATGCTATCACAATGGTCACTTGTTAGCCCCTTTGCTATGGTAATAAAAATAAGGTAACAAAAAAAAGTTAAATGTTTTAAAAAAAATAAAAAATTAAATTTTAATAAAATAAATGAAAATAATAATAAAAAAAATAAAAAGCACCCCCACACAAACACACAAATGCGAAAGTGTACACAGGTCCTGCACATGTATGTAAACGCCGGTTGCATCACACATGTGAGGCATTGCCGCAAAGGTCGAAGTGCGAGCCATATTTCTAAGACCATAATTCACAGTTAACTCTAAACTGATAACCTTTAAAGGCTTTGAAAGCATCACCTATGAACATTTTTTTTTGGCACTGTAGTTTGTCGCCATTTCATTAGTGTGTGCAAATTTGACATGTTTGTTATCTATTTATCCTATCTACAACCCCTTCTTTTATATTATATCAAAAATTGGGTATATTATTGTGTTTGTTTTCACTAAAATTACTTTTAGTGTATTTTTTCTCAAGAATATGCACTTGATAAATAGCTACACAAATATCGTGCGACATAAAAATTTGCACTTACCGCCATTTGATTCTCCAGGGTCTCTGCTGATATTGCCGGTAGACAGCTTGTGTTTTGCACAGGTTAGTACTTCCAATGTTTCTTACTTTCAACAGTCCTTCCATCCACTGTTTGTCCAGGTTTCCTTGTAACACAAATGACCTTCTATGGTGAACACAAGCAACTGAACAAGCCTAAAGTGTAACTTTAGTAACAAAATCACATCCTGCTAGATCACCTCAGGCTGGCCCCTTTTGCAGGTATAGCATTAAAAATAAGTGTCTATACTGTTTAAAATCCAGTAATACACTTTCTCACCCTGCTCTGCACATGCTCAGTTGCTCTCTATTTGTAGCACTGTGCAGAAAATCAGAGCCACTAGAGGCCGATCTGCCAACAGCCTAAAGATTTACTGCTGCTCAAGGGACTCTGGGCTTCAGCAAAATGGCAGCCTCCTGCAAGAAGGAACAGGAGCAATCCTGAGGCAATTTAAAGCACATACTAACTTTTGGTAACATAATTATTAACGTGGAATGTATGTTCCCTGCTGAAGAACATTATTTTTAAGTTGTTATACTTAAAGTTCAACTTTAAGTATATGCATACTTCCAAAGGCAATCTAGGTGATCCTGTTGATATAATGATACTCCCACAGTGACCTGGATCTCATCAATTGTAGGTCTTACAAATTCATAGATGTGTAAGACCAGGTTTAATTTATCAGGACTATACCATATCACATCAAGGTGGTTGGTCCTGTTAATGTACACTCACCGGCTACTTTATTAGATACACCTTTTCAATTCCTTGGTAACACAAATTGCTAATCAGCCAATCACATGGGAGCAACTCATTGCATTTAGGCATCTAGATGTGGTGAAGACGAGTTGCTGAAGTTCAAACAGAGCATCAAAATGGGGAAGAAAAGGGGACTTAGGTGACTTTGAAAGTGGCATGATTTTTGGTGCCAGATGGGCTGGTCTGAGTATGTCAAAAACTGCTTTTCATGCACAACCATCTCTCGGGTTTACAGAGAATGGTCTGAAAAAGAGAAAATATCCAGTGAGCGGCGGTTGTGTGAACAAAAATGCCTTGTTGAAGTGAGAGGTCAGAGGAGAATGGGCAGAATGGTTCAAGATGATAGATAGGCAACAGTAACTCAAATAACCACTTGTTACAGACAAGGTATACATCATACCATCTCTGAATGCACAACACATTGAACCTTGAAGCAGATGGGCTACAGTAGCAGAAGACCACACCGGGTGCCACTCCTGTCAGCTAAGAACAGGAAACCGAGGCTACAATTGGCACACACTCACCAAAATTAGACAACAGAAGATTAGAAAAATGTTGCCTGGCCTGATGAGTCTCAATTTCAGCTCCAACATTCAGATGGTGGGGTCAGAATTTGGCATAAACAACATGAAAATATGGATCTATCCTGCTTTGTATCAATGGTTCAGGCTGGTGGTGGTGTAATGGTGTGGGGGAGATATTTTCTTAGCACACGTTGGGCCCCTTAGTACCAATTGACTATTGTTTAAACGCCACGGCCTACCTGAGTATTGTTGCTGACCATGTCCATCCCTTTATGACTACCTTGTACCCATTTTTTTGATAACTCTTTCCAGCAGGATAATGCACCATGTCACAAAGCTCAAATCATCTCACCACTGGTTTCATGAATATGACAATGAGGTCACTGTACTCCAATAGCCTCTACAGTCACCAGATCTCAATCCAATAGAGTACCTTTGGGATGTGGTGGAATGAGAGATTGGCATCATGGATGTACAGCCGACAAATCTGCAGCAACTGTGTGATGCTATCATGTCAATATGGACCAAAATCTCTAAGGAATGTTTCCAACACCTTGCTGAATCTATGCCATGAAGAATTAAGGCAGTTCTGAAGGCAAAAGGGGGTCCAACACGGAACTAGCAAGGTGTACCTAATAAAGTGGCCAGTGAGTGTATATACCTGCATACACTGTGCTGTGCCATGCAATTCTGCCACTTATAAAAAAGGTATGGTGCAACATTGCAGGAGGGTTTGTATTTAATAGACAAGTGGAAGAAAGAAAGATTGCCGCTCCAGGTGGGTGGATTCCGCTGATCACTCGGTAGTCAAGAAATCAAGGGTGCTGGCGATGCACTAGGCAGTTGAAAAATGAAAAGAAAAAATGGACTGCCGCACTCCAAAAACCTTTCGGTGGCTTTTATTTAAAATGGCATCAAACAAATGGCACTACAAGTCACAGCAAAGCAAAGGAACAGCTGACGCGTTTCACACTTCTAAATAGTGCTTACTTGTAGCTGCTAAACATATAGATGAACACAGTGCAGACAAAGTACTGATAGCCACTGGTAATTAGAGTGGCAGGAGGCAGATTTATTTAAAACTAGATTTTATCCCACAATTTGGTATTAAAAAATATTTTTAAAAAATTTAAAAAGAAATGGCTGTCTGGATCTAATGGATAGGCTTCATCTTTTAAAATTTTTTAAAAATATTTTTTAATACCAAATTGTGGGATAAAATCTAGTTTTAAATAAATCTGCCTCCTGCCACTCTAATTACCAATTACCAGTGGCTGGATCTCTGCTGCTGGCAAATCATCTCAAAACAAGTCAAATCTCGAAATTAAAAAGAGACAGGTGGAATGCGTATGAACTGATGACCTACTAATTTTCATATGTGGATGGATTCGACCTTTAAAACCAGTGTTTCCTATAGGTAAGGAAAGATAAATGCCCACATGCCTTCATTTGTTCCTGTGCAGGCTCCCGGGGATATCCTAGTCTCCTGTGCAGGCTCCCGGGGATATCCTAGTCTCCTGTGCAGGGGGTCTCTATCATTTTGTCCCATTTGCTTATCTGTCTTCCAGGCAATGAGCAAACACATCAAGTCCATCCTTACATTTTACAGTTTGCTGTGGATTTGCACAGCAATTACTTTAAAGCGATTATGTCACATGTGAGACAAATCAACCTCACTTAGAGGTGGAGCTGCCAAATACCTCCACAAGGCAGTAATAATACTTGAAGGCCCTTCTTTCCCAGATGTACTCACAATTTTTCATCTTCAGTAATTTGGAATATTGTAAATAGGTGCCAAATCTTTCTACTGCTATTTCCACCATTATAGCAATTATTATTTTATTAATATTGTGTAGCGGGGTCTTTAAATTTAGTTGGGATGCACCTGGGTAATAGTATGACCCAGGTGTGTAAATCATGAGAGGTTTTGGACCATTTGTGTTCATGGAGGACTGAGTGGTGTATTATTCTCCTTGGCCTGTGGGTGGCGCTGTGCCCGCAGGTTCAAGGAAGAATTGCTGCTGCAGTGCTGTCCTTTTTGCCCCTTTCCGGAGATGGTACGGCAAGGGCGGGGGACCTGCCGTGGCGTCAAGAGAGGGGATAAAAGGAGGAGACGCCCTAGCCACGAGGTCTTCGGGATCTTGTTCTTCACGCGTCCAGGCACCTTAGGCCTTGGTGCTGGCGGTTCGGAGTTCCGGCCCAGGCGCCCTAGGCCTGACCGGAATGGAGTTGGAGTCCATCCCAGGCACCTTCAGCCTGGGGTGAGGTACTAAATCGGAGGCCTGGGGCCCGGTGACTTCAACTGGGTCCCGTGAGGGTGGAGAAGTCCGAGGGTCCCTGAGGTGGATGGGGCCTATGTCTGAGGTGAGGAGGCCGGGGAGGTCACCCGTCCAGAGAGTCCGGAGCAGCATCAACCCAGTGACGGATGGGCCTCTGGTAACTCCCTTGGAGGGACATCTTCCCCTGACAGGGGCCGCAACGCAGCGAAGGTACTCCTATCTACATTCTCTTGAGTCGCTGGTAGAGACTTACAAGTTCTAAGTTCTCTCTAGCCAAGGCTATAGTAACCGCTGGTGAAATCACAGTGGTTTAGCGTACAATCAGGATAGTGCCTCGACCTGCTCATCCCACCGTATTGAACGGTTATTGGGTCTCATCCAGTTGGCTACTAAAGCACTGTTTATTGTGAGCTTTGCAATAAAACAAGAGTTGGACTGTAATCGGTGTGTGGAACTCCGGTTAATGGGAGCAGAGGGAAGTGTTGGCACAGCAGGACTTGGTCCTTAACTAAAACACACAGGCCCGAGGAAAATAACTGGTACTGGCCTTCACCTCACCCACAGCTATGGGGAGGACATGGGCCGTAGCGCATCTCACCCTGTCGTACGAAATACCCCTAGACAAAAGAGATGGGGTGAGGCCGCTATAATAGTATTCATCACTGTGATTACCGTATATACTCGAGTATAAGCCGAGTTTTTCAGCACATTTTTTTGTGCTGAAAATGCCCCCCTCGGCTTATACTCGAGTCACCTTTTTGTGCCTTATCTCCCGGATTTTGGGGACCCGGTACCGGCCGGCCGTAGGTCCCATGTAGCCCCACTCTTCCTCTACAAGTGTGCAAAGTTTGTTGTCTGGGGGAAATACGGCCGGGGAGCACCAATTTTTCAAACCTGGGCACCCCTTTCATAGACTCCCATGTTAAACGGTAATTTCTCTGGTGACTTTGGGGACCCGGTACCGGCCGGTCGTAGGTCCCCTGGACCCGGAACTTAGCACACATGTAGCCCCATTTCTCCTCTACAAGTTTGTTGTCTGGGGGACCTACGGCCGGGGAGCACCAATTTTTTAAAGCCGGGCACCCCTTCCTTAGACTTCCATGTTAAACGTCAGTCTAGTCATGGGCACAGTGAGGCATGCAGATGGACACCCTAGGCTTATACTCGAGTCAATATGTTTTCCCTTTTTTTGTGGTAAAATTAGGTGCCTCGGGTCGGCTTATACTCGAATATATACGTTAATATAAATACCTAACAGCTAGAAGGCAAGATGTGAAAGGCTGGTGGGGGGGGGGGGGGGTAATTTAAAATGCTTCTGTGGGGTTGTTTTATTAAAAAAGTAGGCTTTTCACTTTGCAACTTCTATGGTAATTACAAGGTTATCTTGTGTCTGCTATGAAGACCCAACTGTACAGGAAAAAAAATATATAACATTTTCTACTAGGACAGTTTCAATGGTGAATGGTATCTATTCTTTTAGTGAAGCAAACCCATTGGGGTCTTACCAGCCAGTTCAGAAGAGGGTGAGTCACGGCTCAAATTTTGGCTGAACTGGCTGAAAAATGAGACATGGGCGGCCCTGAGTTCACTGAGCTGGTTGGAAAATGATGGGCTGAACAGTGACTGCATCCTATCAAATGCAGTCACTGTTCAGCAGCAATAGCTGGCAGTGGAGATTCTTCCATTCACACAGTTTAGCATGGATGGGCGACTCATTTGATTTTCTCTCATTCAATCTGAGAGCTAAATATGAGAAATTGAGCCTTAAAGTGTAAGTAACCCCCCCCCCCCTATTTTTTTCAGCCAAGGAAGCTGCCATCTTTTCCTCTGTTTAATCTACAACTGCCATGATGCTGCACATGTGATCAGTTATAACACCAGCCATTGGATGGTTTGACAGTTTGGTTGAGAGCACAACCAATGGGGGGGGGGGGCGGAGTGTTACATTTCCGGCACGTGTTTTATGGCTGGGTTTACTTCCGCTTTAAGGAGAAGCTTATTGTCCATCATGTCCAACAGTGTGATCACTAGATGGCAAGTCCACTGTTATCAGGATCAATTTGTCCCCTAATAAATCTATCTTGTAACATTAAAGTATAACTAAAGGCAATTTTTTGTTTTTAGTTTTGGATAAAGTGGAGAGGGATTAGACCCCTGTAAGGTTTTTATTCCTGTCTGTGTCCCCAGGTTACCACTCTCTCTTTTTGTCCTGTTTACCATTATCATTGAAAGTGAACGTAAAAGAACATCCCAAATTTTGGGTTGTCCCCAGAAAAGTAACAGAGGGAAAATCTTCCAATAGGGACACTAATGCCGCTTACACACGATCGATTTTCTCGACAGTGAAAACACCGTCGAGAAAATCGACGGGAAAAATGAGGAACGGCTTGTTCCCTTCCACACGGTCGTTTTTCCCGACATTTTTTCTCTTGGTCGAGAAAAACGCCCGTGTGTAGGCTCACCGGCAGTGTTTCCCTATGGGAAAACTGCCGCGGAAAAAAATGCCGTGAATCACGACGAGAAAAATTAGAGCATGTTCTAATTTTTCTCATCGTGATTAATGCCATTTTTCTCGTCGGGAAAAATTATCAAAAGCCCACACACTGTCGATTTTCTCGTCAAAGAGAAAAAATGACATTTTTCCCGACGAGAAAAATGGTCGTGTGTATGTGGCATAAGTCTGGTGATCTGGGGGGCCCTAATGAATTCCCTTAATCTGCAGGGATTTCCTCTCACTTCATGATTTGGCTATGGGACAGGAAGTGAAGGTAAATCTCCCCAATGGGACGCAGATGACAAAAATAAAACTGGCAGTGGCAGGGGTAATAACCCTCCCATATTCTATTCAAAATGAAAAAAAAAAAAACAGTTTTGCATATACAGGTAGTTCTACTTTACGTTTCAATATTCTGCTGCATTTTTTCCAAAGCGGTCCTAAAGTTAGATTGGTAGAATCATTTTTTTCAACAACCTCGTGTTTAAGATGTAGAATTTACAACACCAGGAGCGATATACAAGTAATTGAGTAATGTCTGGATGTCTCTTTTTCTTTTTTTTGTTAGAAGACAAAGCATTTAGCATGAGTAGCACTTTGTTTTTTTAATTCATTTTTGTTATTTTTTTCTATGAAGATGATCTAAATGATCTTTTGCACAGACCTTTCATACAAAATAATGGTCCTAATTTATCAAGCTGTAATGTAACTCGAAAGATAAATTTTTTGGGTGGAGAGACTCTTTCAGGTGTACTAAATAGTGCTTAAAGTACATACAATAAAACAGAATAAAAGGCACTTTAGAATACTTTTAGGTACTATAGGTACCTAAAAGTGCAACCAAAGTAATGTTTTTCTTATCTTACTATCCTGGGTAGAGGAAAAGGTCCAATGACAATCATTCCAGAAATAACTTACAAGATTCCCTTTTTCTGTATTGGTGGAGCCATAATTACTGGAATTTTTTCCCGATTTCCAGCCCTGCCCCCTGATGATATTGTGGCATACCATGCACATTTGGAGTGAAAAGTAGAAGAGAAGCTTGTTCTTTGTATTGGGTGATGCTGTGTGCAATGGTAGCCTATACAAAAGCTTTACACCAAGCAAGGAACACACGCCATGTGATGGCCAAAATCTTGAGAGATTGTGGGATTTTCAACTACAGGTAGAAGAAAAGAAAATTGCTTCATTCCCCTATCGACACAGTCAGTGTATGATGATGGCTGTATTTGAGACAATGAGAAGGGAGAGGGCTGATAAAGCCCCTGTGAAAGTGATTTGAACCCTGCACACTGTGCATAGCACATACCTAAACCCTGCACTCTGTATGTAGTGCACTCCTCCACCCTGCATTCTGTACACAACGCACCCCTGAACCCTGCACACTGTGCATAGCACACACCTAAACCCTGTACTCTGTATGTAGCGCACTCCTCCACCCTGCATTCTGTACACAACGAACCCCTGAACCCTGCACACTGTGCATAGCACATACCTAAACCCTGCACTCTGTATGTAGCGCACTCCTCCACCCTGCATTCTGTACACAACGCACCCCTGAACCCTGCACACTGTGCATAGCACACACCTAAACCCTGCACTCTGTATGTAGCGCACTCCTCCACCCTGCATTCTGTACACAACGTACCCCTGAACCCTGCACAGCATATACCTAAACTCTGCACTCTGTATGTAGCGTACTCCTCCACCTTGCATTCTGTACACAACGCACCCCTGAACCCTGCACACTGTGCATAGCACACACCTAAACCCTGCACTCTGTATGTAGCGCACTCCTCCACCCTGCATTCTGTACACAACGCACCCCTGAACCCTGCACACTGTGCATAGCACACACCTAAACCCTGCACTCTGTATGTAGCGCACTCCTCCACCCTGCATTCTGTACACAACGTACCCCTGAACCCTGCACACTGCATAGCATATACCTAAACTCTGCACTCTGTATGTAGCGTACTCCTCCACCTTGCATTCTGTACACAACGCACCCCTGCACACTGTGCATAGCACACCCCTAAACCCTGCACTCTGTATGTAGTGCACTCCTCAACCCTGCATTCTGTACACAACGCACCCTTGAACCCTGCACACTGTGCATAGCACATACCTAAACCCTGCACTCTGTATGTAGCGCACTCCCCCACCCTGCATTCTGTACACAACGTACCCCTGAACCCTGCACACTGTGCATAGCACACACCTAATCCTTGCACTCTGTGTAGAACGCACCCCTGAACTCTGCTCATACCTCACTCGTAGTATTTATTGCCCCTTTAAGATCCTCCAACTGTGCAATTTGATCACACCAATCATTTGATGGGGGGGGGAGGGGTGTTGGGCCTGGTTGAGTTTCTGTACCTATTTTCTGAGGAAGAAAAGCCCTGGAAACATTTATATGGTCTTACAGATGCAACTGGCCCTTTGAGGGCAACCATAATGCTGATGCGGCCCACAATGAAATTGAGTTTGATGCCCCTGGTCTAGGAGAACAGTAAAAGGAGATAAACTTAACCGATCCTCTGCTCCTCCACACAGCTAGACTGGTCCCCACAGCTTCTGCACCCTGTGCACTCTAGCGGTCTAGAGTCCTGATGTCATCAAGACCCGAGCAAGGTCTATAGCCCTGCTGTGGACATGAGGACCCTGGAGGACAGTCCACTGCTGGATTGTGGGGGAGTGACCTCAGCCAGGGTATTTGAGGGTCAGGTAAGTAAAAGGTATTTTACTCTCCCCTAGAATAAATAGCAGTTAACTCTTGTAGTGCTGTCACAGCCCCACCACAAGGGATTTATTTTTTCTGCTCAGTGTATGTCTGGGCAAAATAAAAAATAAAAATATCAGTACATCTTTAATGTACATATAACCGTGGTTTAATCCTTATACAAATACAAAAAGACCTATTGACCTTCCAGGAACCCAGTGTGCTCCTAACTTCCTGTTTGAGCTGCTTCTTCTGCCCCGAAAGTCCAAGCAAGCGCGGTCAGTCCTTCCCAGTTCTCTTTCGCTGGACTACAGATGAACACTCTCTCTCTTTGTCTCAATAACATGCAGGTGAGGTGTTCTGAAGTTCTCAGTCAGTGTGCTGGGAGCGCTCAGTGAGCACACACTCAACACACAATAGTGGTGCACTATGAACACGTATGGCAGAGGTGTACGCAGGGCACACCTTAAACAATGTGCAGTGCCGATTCCCCCTACTACCCTCCCCCCCCCATTGTTTGGCCAACCAACCCTGCAGTGCTGCTGGCTTCCCTCCTCTCCCCCCCCCCCCTCCGGCTGCTGCAAGCGATGTTTCAGGATGGAGAGCAGGGGAAGGGGCTAGTAAATATGTAATTAACCGACTCCTTCCTTTTCTAAATGAACACAGTGAACACACTCGCTCACTGTGTCCATTCATAACTGAAGCATAGCAAACTATGTTTACTATGCTTCAGTTTGTGCATGAACAGGAAGTCACTCAGTGCAGAGCATTTCCCATTCATTCATTCACTGCCCCGTGCAGTTGAGGCTGCAGAGAAAGGCACGTGTGTTTGAGCTTTGGGGTGCACACCCTATTGCAATAGGCTACGCACAACCTATGACCATATATGTGCAGGACGTGGACGTTAAGGACCACCCGCCCTGCTGCTGCGCGTATGAGTTAAGCTGTCGGCAAGCAATTAAATAGACACGGGGAAATCGGCATGTCCTGCATAGATGTACTGCTTTTTTCCTGCATACTTTAGAGTTAAATTTACATACTTCATATTTTTAGTTATTTCAAGAAAGATTCATAAAAAGTTGAATGGTTTATTATGGGGCTATTTCCTTATAATGGAAAAGAAAATACACAATCAAAGTTTTTTTTTTTTTTCTTTATATAGCTCATCATTACCCATTTCTTTTTTTTAATAGCTAGCTGACATATAAATATTACATTATAAATAATATAATCTCTCTTTAGCTACATTACAGATAGTACAGACACCCTGTTGGGAATCTCCAATAAAATAATTTAAGTGTTAGAAGCATTCCTGGACGTTGGTTAGGTGAAGTGATCATAAACTTTCTGATGGTGTGTTATTGTCACTGGAACGTAAAAATTGGAAGAAGAGCTGAAGTCCGTCTACGGGGTGCACTATAGGAACAGTCTGCATTTTTGGGAAATTTGGGGTGGCCAGCTCCCACTGGGCAGTGCCTACTAGCTCAATGGCAAGAATCTTCAGTATGATTTGTGCCAATTCTTTGCCAATGCAACTTCGTACTCCACCACCAAAGGGAATGTAGTTAAACCTGCTGGCTTTGCTTTCCTCCTTTTCTGCACTGAAACGATCGGGGTCGAAGGATTCAGCATTTTGATAAATTGCAGCAGTTTCATGGGTGTCTCGAATACTATACATGACACTCCAGCCTTTAGGGATCTGGTAGCCCTATGTGGGAGAAAAGTAAGACAAAAATATAGATTACTCAAAAAACAATAAAAAAAAGGTGTAAAAACAAAATCGTACCATTATAACAAAAATCTGATATAATATAATAAAAATACAAGCAAAAATATAACACAATAATAAAAATGTATGTAGCAAAAAACATTAGACAAAAAGTATAGTAATATAAAATAATGTATGGTAAAAGCAATATAATAATACAAAATAAATACAGAATGATATGTAAAATAAAACAAAAACATTTTTTTTTTTAGAATTAAGTATTTATTTTGGGAAACGGCCATGCTCCAATCAGTAATACTGAGGCTTTTTTTTTATCTAAACAGCAATACACTGATTGCTTCAAATCATTGATGGTTGGCTTGTTTAAAAGTGCCTGGATTCCTGCGAGGTTCTTTAATTTGAAATACATTCTACTTTCTTCCAAAAGGGGGCGACCAAGGAACAGCCTTGTACACCGCAAGGAATTCCTTGAAATCTGAAGAAGACCTCCTGATGGATTATTACAGCATGAGTCTTAACCTATCTCTGCCTTTGCTGAACCGTGTTTAATCCGTAGAAGCAAAAGGCAAGAAACCCACTTTTACAATGCAAATAGGCGGTTAGTTGTTGCATATTCTGCTGAAAGTTATTGAATGGAGGCTATTATACAGTAAGTGGATGAGATAAGTATACTGTATGATGCTAATTAGATAGGATCAGTAACTGGTACATTGAGATCATTGCTTGCTAGAGCTTACTACAATGCCTCGTACACGCGACCGGTTTTCCCGACGAGAAAACAGCCATTTTTTAGATTGGTCGTGAAAACCGGTCGTGTGTATGCTCCATAGCAGTTTTCCCGACGAGAAAACTGGCTGCAAAAAATTTAGAACCTGTTCTATTTTTTCCCGTCGTGTTTCCCGTCAGTCTTTTTCTCGTCGCGAAAGCCGCTCGTGTGTATGCTTTTCCGAGGGGAAAAAACGTGCATGCTCAGAATCAAGTATGAGACGGGAGCGCTCGTTCTGGTAAAACTAGCGTTCGTAATGGAGATAGCACATTCGTCACGCTGTAACGGACTGAAAAGCACGAAGACTGAAAAGAGCGAATGGTCTCTCACCAAACCTTTACTAACACGAGGATCAGCAAAATTAGCCCAAAGGGTGGCGCCATTTGAATGGAACTTCCCCTTTATAGTGCCGTTGTATGTGTTGTACGTCACGCGCTTTGGTCGAGCGTTTTTTTACCTGAAGGTGTGTATGCAAGGCAGGCTTGAGAGAAATCACGTCGGGAAAAACGTTGGTTTTTGGCATGTCAGGAAAACCGGTCGTGTGTACAAGGCATTAGAAGTTTTGCTCTCATACATGAAAATGCTACTATTACACAACTTTTCATCTCAGACCCCACCTGAGTGATTTGAAGCAAGTTTCA
This sequence comes from Rana muscosa, assembly GCA_029206835.1. Lineage (NCBI taxonomy): Eukaryota > Metazoa > Chordata > Amphibia > Anura > Ranidae > Rana > Rana muscosa. Next base: position 215,270,405 of record CM055123.1, on the reverse strand, counting down.
AGAAGTGCTTCAACACTCGAGACCGGATTTCCATGTTATTCCATTGTGTCCATTCACATCTGAGTGAGTGTTGTCAAGCCTCGTACACACGGCCGGTTTTCTCGTCAAGAAACAACAAGAAAACTGCCGGGAGAGCTTTCTTGCCGAGAAAACCGGCCGTGTGTACTAGGCTTCACTCAAATCTACAGCACAGGAGTATCTTTGGGGCATGATTGCATGTTTGTAGCCCCAAAAGACTTGAATTGGAGCACCTTCTCCTCCTAGTTACTAGCTTACCATTGGCTAAAACTAAACATGCTCATGCCTGAACACACATAAAAATGCATGTGCAAATGCACAAAAAATTACTGAAGACATTGATGGTCAAGTGTGAATGTAACTTCACTCTCAGCAAACACTTCAAATTTTATGTAGAAAAATTTATACCCCAAGTGACAAGCTATTCTCAGATAACTAATGTATGATCCAGAGTTTCCATTTCATAAGCCCTGTACACACGGGCGGGAATCTCGTCAGGAAAAAAAACGTCGGGTTTTCCCAACGAGATTCCTGGCAAGCTTTTCTTGCTCGCCAAGTGTACACACGGCACATTAAAAAAAAACGTTGTTCTTTTAAATGGCAAGAACGCAGTGACGTCATCGACTAACGAGGAGCATGCGCTCGTCACATTCGATGTCGTTGCCGCCATCTTGCTTCACACTACACTACCCTTGTAAGCTACTGCGCATGCGTCGAAGTCTCATTGAGCATGCACGGGTTTACCTGGAGACAGTTAAGCGTACACACGGCCGGTTTTCCCGTTGGGAAACAGGCCGACGAGAATCCCGACGAGAAAATAGAGAGCAGGTTCTCTATTTTTCTCATCGAGATTCCCGGCAGTTTTCCCGACGAGAAACCATACACACGGCCGGTTTTCTCGGCAAAAGCTCTCCCAGCAGTTTTCTTGCCGAGAAAACCATCCGTGTGTACGAGGCTATACTCATATTTAGCACATGCTAGACTTACTTCAAAGAAGTTTGAGTCACATTCAGCTCATGAATTATATGGTCCATAGAGAATTGCCCCAGATCAAAATTTGGGTCAGAGTGCTTCTATTCATATAACACCTGCCTCATGCAGATTAAAAACCTATATAAGATTCTTCATCGATGTCCATCACTGACTGACCATCAACAAATATAAGCATATTACATACAAGAAAGTAGAAAAAAGAGAGGGCGCACCAGCCTTGTTCATTATCTTTTGATGTATTTATTAAAAGAAAAATGATTAAAAGCAACTCACAAGCATTGAAAGAAAACCACAATGTAACAATCTTTGGTTTATGATGATCCGTCTACTGGTAGCAGTCTCCAGATCCTAAAGAGAGGACGTGGGAACCACTGCTGGCTCCGGTTCGTACGTCAGCCAGCAGTGGTTCCCACGTCCTCTCTTTAGGATCTGGAGACTGCTACCAGTAGACGGATCATCATAAACCAAAGATTGTTACATTGTGGTTTTCTTTTGACGCTTGTGAGTAGCTTTTAATCATTTTTCTTTTAATAAATACATCAAACGATAATGAACAAGGCTGGTGCGCCCTCTCTTTTTTCTGCTTTCTTTTCCGACTGCTAGGATACCCCTACCCTGGGGGGCAGCAAGGGATATTATCCACTCTGAACTTTGGATCGTCTGGTCAACACATTTGTGCGCAAGAGTATTTGTTTTGCTACTACATACAATACATGCCCTATATATCATGGGCTCTTATTCAGCTCAAAAAAAGACAGTTCCAACTCATAGTCAGCTCATAAATGATATGTCCATAAAGCTCCATCTTACATTTGAAACTTTACCGATATGTCCACAGATCTCCAGCCCATACAACATACGATCCATAGGCCTCCAGCTCATTCAACATATGCTCCACAGAGCTCCAACTCAGTCCGCACACACAAGAAATGTTCCATAAAGCTCTATCTTATATTTGGATCATAAACAACATGTCCTCAGATCTCCAGCTCACATAACATATGATCCATAGAGCTCCAGCTCATACATCTGCTCCACACAGCATCTGCTCATATTCAGCTCATACAGGGAAGGCTCAGTAGAGCTCCGACTCATATTCAGCTCATCCAAGATGAGCTCCATGACGTTCTATCTCATATTAGGATCATAAGTGACTAGGGTGAGCACGTGTTCCAGATTGCCCGGGACAGTCCCGCATTTTGCAGGTCTGTCCCGGGCACCTTCATTCCAGGACGATACAGTGTCCCGGAATGAAACTGACACAGCCACCTCCCGGGCCAATTGGATGCCCCCAAAAAAGGCCGCCACATCACTGCTTTACTCACTGACAGTACTTGCCCTGGCCGGAAATGCCTGGAGGAGCACAATCCCCGCCCCTGCTTTTGATTGGAGAAATCATAAATCCCGCCTCTTGTGTCCAATCACTGTGCTGTGATTTGTTACAGCACAAGCTGATTTTTGGGAAGGGGGAGTGTCCCTGAATGGTAGTTTGGAAATGTGGTCACCCTATAAGTGACATGTCCACAGATCTCTAGCTCATCATGAGATATGTTTCATAGAGCTTCAGCTAATACAACACATGCTCCATAGAGCAATCAACTCATATTCAGCTCATAGAAGGCAAGCTCAATAGAGCTCCAACTCATATTTAGCTCATACAAGATATGCTCCATAAAGCTCTATCTCATATTCAGATCATAAACGACATGTCCACAGAACTTCAAGCTCATGTAATATATAACTCAATACACAATATACTTCATAGAGCCCCATCTCATATTCAGACATACATCACATTTTCAATATAGTTTTAGCTCATATTTCGGTCATACAAGACATGATCCATAGAGGTCCAGCTCATATTTAACTTGTATAAGACTTGCTCTATAGAGCCCCATCCCCTCTTCAGTCCATACAACACATACTCCAAAGAACTCCCTCTTATATTCAGGTCATACAAGACATGTTCTATGGCAGTGGTCGCCAACCCTTTGGACCTCACAGACCACTAAACTCACAATTTTAAATCCCCCGGACCACTAACTTGAATTTTACATTCCTTATACACACAATGCTTCAGCTTTCTGCCCCCTCCCCTTGGATCACACTGCTGCCTTATACACACAATGCTCTGCTGCCTTACACAGACTCATAAATGGATCTCACCTTCTTTTCCAGCTGAGTGCTTGAGCTCTGTGCTCCCCCCCCACAGTCTGTGATCAGCGCTGCCATTGAGAGTCCCCTCCTTATTCACCTGCTTTCTGCACTACTCCCGATGCCTCCCTCTGAGTTCACAGGGGCCAGAACTACAGAAGAGGCATTGGGAATCCATGCATGCTGACAGTATTGACAGCGCACATTGGAAACAACATTGGGCGGCACATATCCGCCACAATGTTAATTTGCGTCAGAACCCCACCAAAATTTTGTCGTGGACCATGGACCACTGGTTAGCGACCGCTGCTCCATAGAGCTCTAGCTCATACAAGAACTGTTTCATAGACCTCATTATCATCTCATATAACTCTTGCTTCACAGAACTCCAACTTATATATAGCTCAGGTAAGACTTGCTCTATTGAACTCCAGCACTATTAAACTTATACAAGTCATGCCCCATAGAGCTGCAGCCATAGGTGTGCGCAGCCTATTGCATTAGGGTGTGCACCCCAAAGCTCAAACACATACTACCGATCACTCACGATGAAAGAGAAGGGGCCGGTAAGTTACATATTTACCAGCCCCTTCCCCCACACATCCTAAAACATCCCTGCAGCAACAGCCAAAGGGAGAGGAGAGTAGGGAAGCCGGTAGCGCTGCGAGGGGAAGGAGGGGGGATCCTAGGCAGTAGGGGGAATCTGTGCTTCCCGGGGTGATTAGGGTGTGCCTGGGCACACCTGGCACACCCTGTGTGCACGCCTATGGCTGCAGCTTATATGAAGCTCAGAGAAGACAAGCTCTATAGATGCTCAGTTGTAAATTCACATTATATTGTGACAAATGGTATGGTAGATCTGTGGAGCCTTATCCCATGTCCAGCTCATACAACACATGCCCCATAGAGTATTAACTCACATAAAACATGCTTTACTGAACATTAGATTTCTATAATAGTGTGAGATTTATCTCACAGAGCACCAGCCCAAACTTACACTGCTCATGTAACATTTTTAAGTTACACTGACCATACCTAAACCTATGGTATCAGGCTATACATGGATGTAGCCCTCCACTGAGCCCACCCAACCACCCACCAAGGAGCAGAACATTACTTACATCCAATTCAAATGTCTGCAGAGCAGTTCTGTAGCCTCCAGACACCGGAGGAAGCAAACGCAGCACCTCTTTCACCACACAGTCCAGGTAGTTGAGTCCCTTTATTTTCTCCAGATTCAGGTTTAGCTGACACGTGCAATCACTTTTCCATCCCTGACACCCTCCTGGTAATCTGGCAGCACTTGAAAGGTATAGAGATGTGTCCTGCCCGTATGGTGCACCATTGCACAAGTACTGACCATGCACACCGTCTTGGCATCTCCTGGTCACAGAACATGTATGCTCACTTTCATTCCTCTCCACCATCGCCAGCTTGTTTTTTTCCCACTGTTCTTTCACTTGGCCATCTGGGCCTGGCAGGGTAGAGGCATGGCACCCTGCGGTTGCACAGTTCTCATCCATGGTATTGTTATTAGGGCTGTCTGGAGAGCGAAGACACTGGCACTGTTTGTTTAACCCATGGGATGCCAGTTCCTGTCGCAGTTTCTGTATGGCAGATGGATGTTTGAGTAAGAGCAGGATGAGGGAGGTACTGGCACTGGCAGTCGTGAAGAAGGCAGCGAACATAAGTTCAATAGCAGATTCCTGCGTGACAAGAGACATGATTGATAAACATGTTATTACACATATGTTCACATAAATCTACAGTCATTAAAGCTATTCACTTCCTCTCCAGCTTGAGGAAGGGAGAGTGCAGGCAAATACAGTAACCAACAAAGCTGGGCTAGGAATTAAAATCATCCATGGTAAACCATTTTATTTTATTATGTGTGACTAAACCTGGTGAGCCTGGTGGGCTAAGTGTGCCAGCTTAGTACCCCTAAAGCTGAACTGCAGGTATGTTCTGTGTTGCATACTTACATGTATCCTGCTTAGCAACATGTAACTATGATTATCTTCACACCACAAAAAGTGCACCAGCCACCTTTGATCATGCAGCAGCTTGCCAGAAACTCAGACCCCAACATAAAAGGAGGTCTGACAGCAGTCTTAGGGACAAATCCCAAATGGATGAATGGATGGTCACCACATTCAATCCCCTATTGTCATCAGTAGCCTAGCCCTTTCTCTCTACAGAAGTACTCCCCATGTAACCACCGGATATACCTCATACAAATGGCAAACACCACCAACCACACCAGGGAGGCAACAAGGAAAAGCCAATAGTGAAGTACCTTTTTACACTGTTTATTCTTAAAATCAGTATGTACTCACAAAAGGCAGAGTTAAGAACATATCAAGAATGCCCGCCAGCTCTCCAGTCATGCGTAATGATGTCACAGCTAGGCTCCACCCTAAGCACTTCGTCTGATGGGACGTAATCCAGGGGGCAAACAAAGTCATGAGTAAGTGCTATATAGCACGAAATGCGTCAACCTTTTTCCCTGCTCCCACAGTGTCTTTTTTTGCTGTTTTTGTAGCTTTTCTACACTGATAAAAAAGCAAATGATTTATCAGAAGTGCAGCTTGTTGGATTCTATTTGTTACTACTGCATACAGCTGGAAAAGCAGAGTTGGTACCTGATGTGTCCAAAGGTGGAGGGGATGTTTTAACAGACCAGCACATACTCTGGTCATCTACAAACACTGTAGCTGCTGACTTTTAATAAGGACACTTACCTGTCCTAGTCGCCCACGATGTCGGTCCCCCGAGGCCGATCCCTCGATCCTGGCAGGTCCCGGCACCGCCATCCTCACTAAGGGAAACAGACAGTGGAGCCTTGCGGCTTCACTGCCCATTTCCTACTGCGCATGCGCGAATCGCACGGCGCTTTGTGAATGGGTGGCTGCTCTCTGGAATACACACAGTTCCCAGAAGGCAGCGCGCCCCATTCACCAGAAGACACCGCGAGTAGGCAGAGGAAGAAGACCTACCGAGGACTAGGAAGAGGCAGATTAGGAACTTACGCATAGCAACCGCCTGTTCTGGTAAGTAACATTTCTATTTTTTTTTTCTATTTTTTTGCAGGATTTTCATGTATTTTATTTTTTTAGGGTGGAACTCCACTTTAAGAACGGTTGCCCCAAGACATATAAGAGGCCTTGGGATGAACTCCACCTTGTGAGTCCAACAGGCTCCATCCATAACAAAAATATCACTTTTGATCAGACTGACCCATAGAAGGTCAAATAAGGATCACAAAAGAAACACCTTATATGTTCTGAAATACAACAATTCTCTGTTGTGTTTACTTAACTGGGGGGTTGTTGAAATGCAATTTTTTTAGTGAGATAAAAGGTTTAATAAAAAATAAAAATAAATAAATAAAAACATTCCTATAAAATTCCAATTCCATTCCTAAAGCCTTTAAAATGTACGTTTTTAAGACCTTTCTGAAATATATATATATATATGTAAAATGATATAAGCCAACTTTTTCACCGCTTTAATAATTAAGCCATTTTTTATTGCTTTTGTGGTTAATTTAATATTTTAATTTCATTGTACTTCAGGGCACATGTGAATAAAAGAAAGGTGTACTTGAATTCTTGAGAACGGCTGAGCTGAGGTGATATTTAAATAATAAATTGCATAGGAGATCTGTGGAGGAGGAGCTGCTCACCGAATGAGCATGTAATTTATTTCTAAGGACCTCATTCATTTATTTAAAGAAGAAAGCTGGCCACACACCAGTAGAATTTTGTTCGAACGTTCATACGGAAATTCTAAAAATCGTTTGTCAGAGCATTTTCGATCTTGCCATCATTGAGTCAGCTAATTTCATTCAAAACCCCTTAACATTTTATTCATACCTGCTACTTGAATCCAGACATTTTAAACACGTTTGATTTGTGTCTAGAAAATGTGCATCACAATATGTATGATTTTTCCCAAATTTAATAAAAATGTTGTTTGTTTGCTAAAAAATTTCCATCCTGCTCCTTATTGCCCGTACACACGATCGTTTTTAATGTCATTTTTTAAACCGACGTTTTTCTCCTCGTTTTTTTCCATATTTCCTCTCAAGCCTGCCTTGCGTACACACCATCATTAAAAAAAACGATCAAGCAAAGCGCAGTGACGTTCAACACGTACGACGGCACTATAAAGGGGAAGTTCCGTTCGAATGGCGCCACCCTTCATGTTAGTAAAGTTTGTTGAGCGACGATTCGCGCTTTTCAGTCCATTACTGTGTAATGAATGTGCTATCTCCATTACGAACGCTAGTTTTACCAGAACGAGCGCTCCCGTCTCATACTTGATTCTGAGCATGCGCGTTTTTTTTCACGTCGTTAAAGCATACACACTATCATTTTTCACGTCGTTAAAAAAAACGACATGAAAAACGACGTGAAAAAAGAGAGCATGTCCGGAATTTTTAATGGCCGTTTTTCACGTCGTTAAAAATGCTCTGGAGCATACACACGATCATTTTTCAGGGCCATTTTTTAAAATGGCAGTTTTAACGGCATGAAAAACGATCGTGTGTACGGGGCATTAGAATTTCCCCATCACAATGGTCTAACATGGTTGTCAATTTGAACCCTCTAACCATTAGAATATCTAGCAAACCTTTTCAAAATAAAAAATTTCAAACAAAATTCTACTGCTAAACGATCAGCTGAACTCTTGCCTGATTTTAGGATCCTTCTACTTCTAAGTGCCGGTTCACAATGGGGCGGCACGACTTGCCGCGCGACTCTGCAAGGCGATCTGCACACGACTTCAGAGGCGACTTGCAAAATGACTTCTGTATTGAAGTCAATGGAAGTCGCCCTGAAGTCGTCCCAAAGTCGTACAGGAACCTTTGGCGGCTAAGTCGTCTGACAAGCCGCCCCTGTGTGAACTGGCACTAAATGAGTGGCCCCAAATACTTTTACCCCCCTTGCCCTGTAGTGAAAGAGCAGTTATTATTCAGTCCATTGCTTGACCCCATCAAAAGGTTTACCACCACCAAAATCTGTGCCAACCCCTGCCAGATCATCATACTAACAGCTCAGTAGTGTATTTAGGTTTTGTGCTGCCCTAGGCCTGACTAAACCTGTGCACCCCCTAATTTAAATATGACCCACCCCTTCCTGTCAAGGCCACACCCCTTAAGACCCGCCCTGAAAACTTTGAGTGGGGACACTAGTTCTGAGGGCCTGGGGGGCGGGGGATTTATTTTGCATAGATTTCCTCTCACTTCCTGTTTGGCGATGGGGCATAAGTGAAGGGAAATCACTGCAATGGGACAGGGATGGTAAAAAATAAACTGACAGGGACTATAACCTTCCATTACTCTATGCAAAATGAAAATAACATTTTGCCTATAGTTCTACTTTAAGCACATACCGGAAGCAGTGCGGCCGCTTTATGGGGGCGCTAGACTAATTTTGCCTCTCTGCTCAGTCCGCCCCAAAAGACTGGCGCTAACAGTGTAGCGCAAGCCGGCGGGGACTCTTTCCATGCTGCCCCCCTGCAAAGTGCTGCCCTAGGCCTGGGCCTTGTTGGCCTAGGCCAGGATTCAGCGTTGTAACAGCTTACTATACAAGGTGCAGCATAAAGGGGTTGATTTGCCAAAGGCAAATCCACTCTGCACTACAGGTGCACTTGGAAGTGCAGTCACTTTAGATCTGAGGGGAAGATCTGAAATGAGGGGAAGCTCTGTTTTTGTTTGTCCCCCTCAGATCTACAGCGACTGCACTTCGAAGTGCAATTTCAGTGCCTTTAGTAAATAACCCCCAAAGTCATGGGAATTGTTTTCTATTTCTTTATGGGTCACACTTGCTCAGCTAAAAGGAGGTATTTTAAAAAGTTATAGCATAAAAAAGTGTCTTTAGCATTCTTGTTATTCAAAGCCGGAACAACTTGACACAAATCAAAACTACCACATGAAAATGTGCCCTAGCATTAAGCTGCTTAAAATATTTTAATAAAGAATAAAAAAAATACATTGTATTAAAAATTAAAAGCAGTTTTTAAATTGATTGTTTTTTTTTTTATATGATTATAATACATGTAAAAGCCATACCCCAGCATTCAGATGTCACAGTATAGACCCCCAGGGCCCAAACTGCAAAACTTTGGACATAAGACATGGGCACTCAACCTGTGGCAGAACTACAAGTCCCATGAGGCATTGCAAGGCTGACAGTTACAAGCATGGTCACAGGTTGAGCACCCATGGTATAAGTCTTATACTATAAGATATGTGGCCTTTGGACATCAGCAGTTTGTAGTGGAAAGATAGATTAGCAAAATGTACCTATAAATATTTAGGGCAAGGGCCTACCAAACTGGATAAAAAATCAAGGATTGTTTGATTAGGACTGCATACTACAGAGTTATTGTTAAAATTGACTGATGTAACAAGTCAAATCTGAGAAGATTCTAATGCCTTGTACACACGATCAGATTTTCCGATGAAAAAAGTCAGACGCAGTCCGTTGGAGTTTTTTCATTGGAAATTCCGACCGTGTGTGGGCCCCATCGGAGAAATTCTGTGTACGGGGCATTAGTGGTGTGGAGCCAGCTAGACTAAAAACAATACAATGCATCCGATATTGGAAACATGGAAACTGAGCGATTGGAATGAAATACTGAGAGCCATCTGCTATCTGTATAATGCTATAAGGCCTTGTTCCCTACTCTACTATGATGGTCCAATGTGACAGTGACACCTTGATCAGGCCATTCGGTGGTGCCATTGGAGGTAAATGAGCACCTCCAATGTCAGAAGCATTTCTTATCACACGTGGTGATTTTCCAATGTTTTTGGAAATCTCCATTTGATGAACTTGATCCTTCCCTAATTTGAATCAAAAGAAAGTAATGAACACCATTTCTGTTCATTGCCCAAGTTGCATCAAATACAGCTTCAGGTTGCGGTGCTACAGTGGACAGGTGAATGTCCCCCACCCATCGTTCCCTGCAGCCCAAGGCCATCTTAATGGGAATATACAATACCACAGCAAGCATGTAAAAATGCAAATATTACTTTCAATGAAATATTTCACCCCTTGGTATGTGTGCCGTGCACATTGGCCTCAAGAGCGAGGAAGCCCATGGTGAACTCACTGCACTTTATTTAGATTTGATTCTGGAAAGGATCCTCAAAGCAACACCATCCTTTGGGCAGCAGCCTCGCCAGTCATTTGAAACTGCAGCTTAAAGGAGATCTGCATATGCCACCATTACAACTGCCCTCTGAAGAGGAAGGGTGCAGTGCCAACAATATGTTGATCGAGTATGCACATAATACGTACATACATCTTTCTTCACATTTAGACCATTGCCAGTGGATGCACAATCCAGGCATTTCCTCACCACCGTCCACTAGAGATAAGCTTGGGTTTGGTTCAAATTCATGTTTGGCTGAACCCAGAAGGAGGCTATAAGTACTGGGCACCACCGATTTTAAATAATAAATGATATTTATAAAACCTAGAAAAACCAAGACAGGTATGCATAAAGTTGTGAGAGATGGGCCCAGCTTATCATCTTGCATACAGGCCCACTGCTTTTTAGAAAAAGACCCTTGTTACAACAGTAATACCAACCATAGACAGATTGAAATTTGGCCGGTTCAGCAGGAACCGGACAAATTTCGATCCGTCTATGGGCAGGCCAGTTGTACTGAAGTTGATCCATTGATTGACTTTGGAACAATCAGCCCGTCAGTTTTTTTTTCCATGATCGCTGTAGATGGCTATAGCCACCGGCAGTGATCATTGTATTCTGCCGGTGGGGAAGACAGGCAGTACACAATAGTGCTGTGGGAGGGAATCGAGCAATTTTCTTTTCTTCAACCCATGGTTAAGGAAATAAAATCGCATAATGTATGGCCTGCCTAACTCAGCAAATGTGCTTTAACCGCTTGTCAACCGCCCACCGTCAAATGACGGCGGGCGGAAGACCCTGTTGTTCTGGGCGAACGTCATATGACGTGATCGCCTTCAGAAGCCACTAGGGGGCGCGCGTGCCCGCCGCGTCACTGGGGACCCGATGGCATGCCCGGCGGCCGCGATGGCCGCCGGGCACCCGCGATTGCCCAGTAACTGAGCAGGACCGTGGATCTGTGTGTGTAAAACACACAGATCCACGTCCTGTCAGGGAGAGGAGACCGATGGTGTGTCCCTTGTACATAGGGACACACCATCGGTCACCTCCCCCAGTCAGTCCCCTCCCCCCACCGTAAAAATCACAATCTAGGGAACACATTTAACCCCTTGATCGCCCCCTAGTGTTAACCCCTTCCCTGCCAGTCATATTTACACAGTAATAAATGCATTTTTATAGCACAGATCGCTGTATAAATGTGAATGGTCCAAAAAATGTGTCAAAAGTGTCCGATGCAATATCGCAGTCACAAATAAAATTGCTGATCGCCGCCATTACTAGTAAAAAAAATAATAATAAAAATGCTATAAATCTATCCCCTTTTTTGTAGCTGCTATAACTTTTGCGCAAACAATCAATATACGCTTATTGCGATTTTTGTTTACCAAAAATATGTAGAAGAATGCGTATTAGCCTAAACTGTGAAAACATTTAGATTTTTTATAGATTTTTTGGGGATATTTATTATAGCAAAAAGTAAAAAATATTGCATTTTTTGTTTATAGCGCAAAAAATAAAAACCGCAGAGGTGATCAAATACCACCAAAGGAAAGCTCTATTTGTGGGGAAAATTTTATAAAAATTTCATTTGGGTACAGTGTTGCACGACCGCGCAATTGTCATTCAAAGTGTGACAGCGCTGAAAGCTGAAAAATGGCCTGGGCAGGAAGGGGGTGAAAGTGCCCGGTAGGCAAGTGGTTAAAGAAAAACATGAAGGTAATAAGTGAAAAGAAGCACATACAAAAGGTCTTCTCCTGAGCGCCTTGGTACTCCCAACCCTAGGCTTGCTCAGTATGGGTTTAGCATCTTTAGCTCCAACCCAGAGCTCTGCCAATTCCCTCTTTATCTTATAATCCAATATTTGTCCTCATTGGCCTTAAAAAAAACATACCTGCCTGTAATTGGGAAGGAATGCAAAAAATTCAACGTTAGTTTACTGCTCTATGATTGGTCACCATATGTTACTACACATTGTTTTTCTCACTAAATGTGAGTGGAAAATTCAGTTTATTAATCCCAAAGGGAAATAAATGAAATATGATAGTGTACAGTATGTAGACCTATGGGCACATTCGATGGGTCAGGTCACTGCTGGCATGCACACTATTGTCAGCCCTTGGTCTGGTACCTTTAACTCCTGCATATTCAGCTCCTTGCCGTTCTCCTTAGCACTGTCTATAAGGTAATCCAGAGCATCTTCACACAGCTCAGGGTCTCTTCTTGTGATTTTATCCTTGATAGCTTCTTCCATGTACTGATGTAATGTCTTACGTGCATTAATACCCTGTGAAGAATGGCCAATTAGTAAACAGCTAAAAACTTTATTGTAGTTTCTCAATACACAAATGAGCCGGTTGTTGAGGTAGAAATCTTTCATATATGCTGATAAGTTACAATATCGTTACTACATGATGATAAAAGGCTATGATAGGTAAAGCTGATCCCATGAAAAAGAAGCTAAATACGCCATGTAAATACATATATGAATTGTAATTCTGTTCAGCCAGTCTTGTGATCCAGGCAACCCCACACATCCGGGTCCCTGACCTCATTTTTGCAATTATCTGCTGCAGTTAAAATGGTTCTAAAGGCAGGAGGTTTTTTTTTAATCTTAATGCATTCTATGCATTAAAGTGGAGTTCCACCCTAAAATGGAACTTCCGCTTTTAATGGTGACCCCCTGACATGCCACATACCGTTTGGAATTACTCGCACCATTTTTACAGTTTATGTAGCTACATCGATTTTATCTCCAGTGCAATATTTATTTTGTCACCTACTTGAAGACTATAAAAGTTTTAATGCTATTCCCATCGAGCGCTGCCTTTGTGTGTTTTTTGTATCCTGCTATCCATTTTTCCAGTGGTTGGTAGCTGCACTGGGAATCGGCCTGCAAGGAGATCAGCTAAATGTAGTTGGATCTGTATGTGCGTTATAATTAATCAAAATTAGTCGATTAATCGATGAAAAAAAAAATTGATTAATCGAACACGAAAATTTTAATCAGTAACAGCCCTAGTGTTTTGCCTTCCTCTGGATTAATTATGAAACTCTTAAATCTGATGACATAATGCAAACCCCAATGGCGTGTGATGATCCCTGGCGGCCAATCACAAACTAGCTTTAATTAGGCTGGTCATAAGTAGCTTGACATTTGCAAGTGATGTGACATATTACAGAGCCTGGACATCAGGTACAGTAATAGACAATAGGCTGTAGGATCTCTGGTGGGTCCCCAGCTTCGCTCGTTTTGCTCCTTGACAATTGGCTGACAGGTCTTCAACAGCCAGAGTGCCAAGCAGGGTCACAAATACCAGGGAGGGAGTCATTAGGAGTCTGCCTGGAGCAGCTCTTTGTCTATCACTCAGCTGGACTGTTCTCTACAAGACAATGTGGTCCCTATTCTGAGCTCCTCCGTGTGTTTTCTCTCCCAGTGCTGATCCTACTGAACAATTACAGAGCACGCCTGTTTACTAAACGAGCGGCTGGAGAACAGCTAGTAGAGCCTATTCCGGATACTTGACTTACTAGGGGCACTCCGCCTGCCCCATTCAGCCTGTGATTTATAGACCCATGCAGGCTGCTTGCTCCAACCGTGTTTAATGTCCATAAATTATTTTTTTACAATGCAAAGTGCCGGCTAGTACATAGAGCCCATTCATGGGGCATCAGCAGCAGCTTGTGGGCAAATGACATTTATGATAACTTTGTATACAGCGTGTGTGGAGGGTCACCTAGGATGAAGGATGGGCTGTTTACAAGTCATATACAAAGATGTGGAGACGATATACATACACTCTATACATTTACACAAATACAGACGTGTAGTTGTGCACATGTTTGTATGTATACAGACCCATGTATATGTACCAGTACACACATTTATTTCACATGTAGGAATAGCACTGTGTATTTCTTATCATCTAAAACTATCTCAGTTAATTATAGACTAAAATCTGGTTAAGCTCTGGTTCACACTGGTGCATTTTGACATGTCAAATCGGCGGCATTTGCCGGCAATGGCACCGTCCTAATCGGTGCAACGCCGCATCTTCGGCGCTGCACTGATTTCAAAAAGTAGTTTCTGTACTACTTTTTGCGATTTCAGGCTGCGATTTACATTGACATCTGTGCAGAAACCTGCACAGATGTCTCTGAAATCGCGGTCGAAATCGGGACTGACAGGCGGGAGTAAAATCGTGCGAGTTCAGCTGAACTGGCACGGCTTCATTCCCGCAGCCGTGTGAACCTGGGCTAAGAAAGGAAAATATTATAATACAACATAATGTATAATAAAATATAATATATTATAACATAATTTATAATAAATTATAATATAACAGATTATATAATAAATTATAATATATTACAGCGTTTCTCAACCGGAGTGCTGCGGCACCCTGCAGTGCCATCAAGAGACCCCAGAGGTGCTACGGCAAAGGATAAAAAACTGCCCCAAACTACAGTAGGCAGTTAAATGAAACCTTCACTGCCGGCTTAAGCCTTTTTTTTTTTTTTAAAGTGGAAGTAAACCCTCCTATCGTTTTCAGCCAAGGAAGCTGCCATCTTGACCTTTTTTTAATCTTCAACTGCCATGATGCTGCACATGTGACCAGTTATGAGACCAGCCATTGGATGGTTTGACAGTTTGGTTGAGAGCACAACCAATGTGGCAGTTAGCATTTCCGGCATGCCGGGAATTTAACTGTTTTTTTAAACTGTTAAATCAATGGGTTTACTTCCACTTTAACTGCAGTGTGTTTTAAACTGGCATGAAACCTTCTCTGGGACTCTGTGCTCTGCGGGCCGGTCGCGTGCCTCCTACCAACCAATAACATCATCGGTTGGTAAGGAGCACGTCAGGAGCCTGCCCAATGTCTTTGGTTTCCCCTCACTTGCCTCCACAGCTGAAAGGGAGGTACAGGTCAATGGGGGTCGGGGGCTGTCTGTGGCACTCTCCTCTACCCGGGGGTTCATATGAAATTTTCCTCCCTCAACATCTCCGAAGAGTGCAGCCATGACCAGGGGTGTGGCCACCTTATTCCCTCCTCGTACAGGCGGCTGCTATGGCAGATCCAGCAGCTGAAGATGGAGGAGCAGTAATAGCAGCCCTGCAAGTCTCCCTTCTCCATTAAGAATTTCATGCTTCTGCTCACTGACTTGCACTCAGTGGCGGCTGGTGCTCAATATTTGGGGGGGGCGGAAAACAAACCTGCTCCTTGCAGGAGGCGGACGGCGGCGATCAGTGCCTAATCCCCCCCGTGGGAGACAGATAGCGGTGATCAGTTACCTTACCTTAGGACAGGGATATGCAATTAGCGGATTTCCAGCTGTTGCCAAACTACAAGTCCCATGAGGCATAGCGAGACTTTGACAGCATCAAGCATGACATCCAGAGGCAGAGGCATGATGGGACTTGTAGTTTGGCAACAGCTGGAGGTCCGCTAATTGCATATCCCTGCCTTAGGAGGCTGTTCCTTGCTCCTCCCGGGTGTAACAGGCATTGCTTCTCCTCCCGGCTGAACAGGAAGTGGGTCCTGAGACCCGATTGGCCAGGGAGACATAAGACTCCCTGGCCAATCGGGTTTTAGGACCCACTTCCTGATTGGCTAGGAGGAGAAGTAGGAAGACAATAGCAAATAATAATTCGTTCTTGTCACAATACTGGGTGTGACAAAAACCCCACAGAAATCCATGTGTCCGGCACCCTGCATGTAGATTAGGGGCCAGACGCATGAATTAGGGGGGTGGCTCCCCTGCTCCCCGTATGGACGGGCCGCCACTGCTGGCATTCCAAACTGCACACTGACCACCCTAACAAAACATACTGGCAGTACATACTGCTCACTTATTTCTACAGGTTAAAGGCAACTCTGCGTCACAACCTACTGACCACGGATCTCTGCCTCAAAAACTACATTTTGGGGCTTGTTCACACCAGGTGTGGTGCATGAACGCAAGCGAAATTGTGCATTTTTCGCCACTGCATAAAAACTGCTGCCTTTTGCACCAGAACACGGGTGCCATTATTCTTACTGTCACCCCCACGCATCTAGCAAATGCACATGCGTGCACGCCCGATAAAATGTGTCGCACCGCAGTACCATGTGTTTTGGTGCATTGCAATTTAAAAAATTGTGCTGACATCTTTTTTGCTTGTTTAATGCGCAAAGCACAGCCTATTGAAGAAGACAACAAGCAGAAACGCAAAAAAAAAAAATGTGTGCACGCTCAGACGCACCTTCTGGTGTGCCTTGAGATTGTGCAGAATTCAAAAGCGTGCCTTGAATTGACTAAAAAAAGGCTCGGAAACACAGATATATTATAACAAAAAATATTATATAATATAGCACAGCAGCATCAGAAAGAATTGTGTGGCTTAATTATAAAGAGCAATTTGCTAAATTAATTAACCTATTGTTATATTTTATTGCTCCTGCTGTTATTTCTTGAAAGGGGAAATCTGATTGGTTGAGCCATGTTACTGTATTTTGCACCACAAGTGTCCTATTAATTTTCTTTTAAGAGTTCCTTACACATTGCAACTCACCCCACACTGAATATCTACAAAAGTCTAAAAGATGGATAAATGAAAAGAGCAGACAAGGAATGCTGGATAGGAATTATAGTGTGTGATTGATCAATGAATAAGGAAGCAATATAAAAAATGATGTTTCATATAGCAACCAATCAGCAGTCATTGTATTAATTATTTTTGCTTATTCCATTGATAGGTGAAATCTGATTGCTATGGGTTGCTATAGGTCATTGCACTTTGCACATTTTATTGCGCTGTCTACAGGACAGGTATCTATCAAATGCAAACATTGCAGATGTCTGCAATTTTCTTGTACAATGTTTCTTTAGATTTACCAAAAAACATATAATATGAGGTCAAACCCAAATAACACTTTCAATTTGTATCCAATCGAGCAGGCCCTTGCATAGCTACATAGTTGAAGGTAAATCTAAAGGACATTATACAGAAATTGTATAATGTATGGCCAGCCTCAGTAATATTGGAAGAGGGAGAGTTTAGAAAGGATCTACTTACTTGAGGGTATCAACTATTGCTCTTCTGATGACAGATGACATCCAATTGGATACTATGGATTGCATCTCACTATTTATCATGATTCCTATTTTACCTTTATAAATAAGCCACTGAGGAGGCGAATATCTGCACAGAAGGCATTCAATCATTGTGAACATCAGCACATGTATGTAATAGACAGGGGAGGAACACTTACCTTGCGGAGCCCACTGAATGGGATGTCCAGAGGTAGAGAGAAGAGGTTCTCCACCAGCTGCTCGAACACCCTGGCCAGGTCTTTATACTGCTTCTCCCCCAGGGTGAGCCCCAGCAAGATGCGGGCAGCAATCCGGAAAGTGAGGGCTTTAGCAGAGGGGAACATGGAGATGGGGCCGACCTCTCTGCACCAGCCCTGGAGCTCCAGGCTCACCGCCTCCTGGATCCGGGGGATGTAGCTCTCCAGCGCCTGGTGGCTGAACACCTTGGCCATAACCTAAGAAGGAAAGTGAGGGACCATTAACTGAGCGATCCTGAGTACACCCTCTGCCAACCTGCCTGGCATCTCATTATTAGGTGGCATCTTTCTGAAACTTATTCTGAGGCTAAACATCTCCTGCATGCCCTCAACTGGGAAGAGTTCCACCAAAACACCAAGAAGTTTCTTAAACACCAAGTCCAGAAATCTGCCGGATAGAGATATGCTCTCTATTCTGTCTACCAAAGTTTTTTCATGTCCTAAATTCAGAACCTTTGGACGCAAGATAGATAGATAGATAGATAGATAGATAGATAGTGAGAGAGAGAGATAGAGAGATAGACGAAGCGAAAGAAATAGATAAATAGATAGACAGACAGACAGACAGACAGAGATAGATAGATAGATAGATAGATAGATAGATAGATAGATAGATAGATAGATAGATAGATAGATAGTGAGAGAGATATAGAGAGATAGCAAAAGAAATAGATAGATAGATAGATAGATAGATAGACAGACAGACAGACAGACAGACAGACAGATAGTGAGAGAGAGATAGAGATAGAGAGATAGAGGAAGCGAAAGAAATAGATAGATAGATAGATAGATAGATAGATAGACAGACAGACAGACAGACAGACAGATAGATAGTGAGAGAGAGATAGAGAGATAGAGGAAGCGAAAGAAATAGATAGATAGATAGATAGATAGATAGATAGATAGATAAGATAGATAGATAAGATAGATAGATAGATAGATAAGATAGGATAGATATATAGATAGAAAGTGAGAGAGAGATAGAGAGATAGAGGAAGCAAAATAAATAGATAGATAGATAGACAGACAGACAGACAGACAGTGAGAGAGAGATAGTGTGAGAGAGAGAGAGAGAGAGAGAGAGAGAGAGATAGAGGAAGCTAAATAAATAGATAAAATAGATAGATAGATAGATAGATAGATAGATAGATAGATAGATAGATAGATAGGTAGATAGATAGTGAGAGAGAGATAGATAGTGAGAGAGAGAGAGAGAGAGAGAGAGAGGAAGCTAAAGAAATAGATAAAATAGATAGATAGATAGATAGATAGATAGATAGATAGATAGATAGATAGATAGAGGGAGCAAAAGAAATAGATAGATAGATAGATAGACAGACAGTGAGAGAGAGAGAGAGAGAGAAAGAGAGAAAGAGAGAAAGAGAGAGAGAGATTGAAAAATATATAAACAGATAGATATTTAGACAGATCGATAGACAGACAGACTGACAGAGAGAGAGAGGATAGAGAGTATGTGTGGGAGAGAAAGAGAGTGAGAAACTAAAGGTATTTTTAAACTATTACTTTTTACATATTTTACCTATTAAGATTATTTCATTGGCAATGTATTCATAAGATATCATAGTATTCATATTTAATTATATTCCTATGTATTTAATTATGTCACTATATATAGATCTGGAAAATACATATCAAATATTTAGAACTGTATTTTTCATGTAGTTGCCTCCATATCCCGGTATACCCATGTAGAGAGAGAATAGAAGGGTGTGTAGGGATGGATGGGGTGGTGTAACATGCTACAAAGGAGCAGAAAGCTCCGCACAGAGCCCCAGGGTACTCACTTTTCTCTTGTGTCTATGGAGCTCCCCAATGGAGTTGACCAGTGTGTTGGAGCCTAGGATGATCTGGGTGCTCTGGGGCCACTGGGCGCTCACCAGGTGGTGTTCCCCTAGCAGGATCTTGCGGATATTCTCAGCGCCGGTCACACGGATCAGTGGTTTTCCCAGCAGATGAGTTTTAAAAATGTTGCCATACTTCTCCCTCCTGGAGCTGTGGAAGTCTGATCCCTGCGATGGTGGAGACAATGACACGCAAGTAAGGAGAAGCCCCAATAATCCCCCACCTTCTAAGTCACCTTATTTGTCTTGGAGATGACAGATGCTACATCATATAACTGGAAAAATAACCACTTTACAACTGAATAGTGTTTGTGGAACTACAGACCCAAGCATGCCTCAAGGTAATGCTGGGAGTTGTAGTTTTGTACCAATGAAAAGTCTTCAGATTGCATATATTTGATATTTATTTTTTATAGAAATAACGGGCAACTTAGAAGTCAAGCTGCGTCTCCTGAATTCTGGTGGTAATAATGATCAGCATAAAAAGCAAGTTAAGGGAACTTGTGGTTAGGCTGGTCATACATTGTACATTGTTTTCCTTTAGATTTACCAAAACCATATGAGGTCAAACCTAAACACGTTCAATTTGTATGCAATCAGGCAGGCCCTTGCACTACATTGTTGAAGGTAAATCTAAAGGAAATTTATTAGGAAAATGATATAATGCATGGCCAGGTTTAATCTCCAGAACCCTGATGGCACCACAATGATCAGCATACCAAACAAACTAGGGGGGCTTGTGGTACATCTCCAGAATTCTGGTGGCACCAAAAGGTCCAGTATAACAAGCAAGCTAATGATACTTGTACTGTACATCTCCAGAACCATGTTGATACCGCAATGATAAGTATAAAAACAAGCGAAGGGGACTTGTGCTACATCTCCAGAACCAATGGCACCACAATGATCAGCATTAGACACAAGCCAAGTAGACTTGTGGTACATCTCAAAAATTCTGGTGGCACCAAAAGGTTCAGTATAACAAGCAAGCAAATAAAACGTGTACATCTCCAGAATTCTGGTGGCACCGAAAAGATCAGCATAACAAATAAGGTAAGGCGACTTGCGCTATATCTCCAGAACTGTAGTGGAACCACAATGATCAGCATATTAAAACAAGCTAAGGATACTTGTGCTACATCTCCAGAAGTCTGGTGGCACCACAAGGATCACCATAACAGGCAAACTAAGGAGACTTGTAGTACAGCTCCAGACTTCTGATGACATCACAAGGGTCAGCATAACAAGCAAGCTACATCTCCAGAAGTCTGGTGGCACCACAAGGATCACCATAACAGGCAAACTAAGGAGACTTGTAGTACAGCTCCAGACTTCTGATGACATCACAATGGTCAGCATAACAAGCAAGATACATCTCCAGAAGTCTGGTGGCACCACAAGGATCACCATAACAGGCAAACTAAGGAGACTTGTGCTACATCTCCAGAAGTCTGGTGGCACCACAAGGATCACCATAACAGGCAAACTAAGGAGACTTGTAGTACAGCTCCAGACTTCTGATGACATCACAATGGTCAGCATAACAAGCAAGCTACATCTCCAGAAGTCTGGTGGCACCACAAGGATCACCATAACAGGCAAACTAAGGAGACTTGTGGTACAGCTGCAGACTTCTGATGGCACAAGGGTCAGCATAACAAGCAAGCTATGGATACTTGTGCTACATCTCCAGAAGTCTGGTGGCACCACAAGGATCACCATACCAGGCAAACTAAGGAGACTTGTAGTACAGCTCCAGACTTCTGATGGCACCATAAGGGTCATCATAACAAGCAAGCTAAAGAGACTTGTGCTACATCTCCAGAAATATGGTGGCACCACAATGATCAGTACAGCAAACAAGCTAGAGGAACTTGTGCTATGTCACCAGAACTCTGGTGGCACCACAAGGATCAGCATAACAAGCTAGAGGAACTTGTGCTATGTCACCAGAACTCTGGTGGCACCACAAGGATCAGCATAACAAGCAAGCCATGGAGACTTGTGGTTCCTTACTAGCTTGAAGTTGGTTCCTCACTTCAGATAAAACAACACAAAATAAAGATGAAAGAAAGCAGGCACATTGATTCTCACCTGTACAAGCCAGTGTAGAGTTTCCCCAAAAAATGGCCAGCCCATGGAGCCTTTAGGAAGAGGCAGCTTGTTAGCCCTGTCCCTGGTGCTGTGCCATCTGAAGGACCAGAGCTGGTGGGACACTGCCAGGAGAAGCGCAAAGGACAAGACTGATGTGATCGCAGCTTCCAAGAATGATATGTAATTGAGGTCTGTACTCAGAAACATTTTCTGCCCTCCTCTGAGTTGCAAGGTTTCAGCTTGAGGATCTTGTGGTGGGATTAGTGTCACCTCCAACTGTACAGTGATTAGTTGTGGAAAGAGCCAGTCACTTGGTGCTTTAATTGACAGTGGGAGGCGGATCTACACGTCGGGATGCTTAACACTTTGATTAGTCTATGTAGAAATCTAAAGCATGCAAAAGAACACAAACATGTCTTATAACCATGAATAAACTCTACCTGCACTTCTTTTCAATAAATGTTGAAAAAAAAAAAAAATGTTCAGTGGGTGATCTATTTAGGTGGCCCCCTCCCAAAATGAGTTTTTTTTAGTCTAGGAAGAAATAAATAGTCAGGGCTTAGAACGCAGCTATGATGATTATAAGGGCTAAAATTGCAGCTTTCATGTTTTTATTATATATTTGGCATGCTATGGGAAGAGGTATATTTAGTCTTCTACAAAAAGAAAAAAAAAAAAAAAACTCTTATAAGGAAGTTTTGACTGATAAGATTTATTCCTGAAAGATAAAGGGGGGTAGCTGCAGGCTATAGAGTGCAATTTCCACTTTAATAAACACCCTGCTGTTTCCTTATTACTCCCAGAAAAAAAAAGAAGACTGAAGGAGTATAGGTAATAATCCACAAGGGGAAAATGTATTTAAAATAATAAATGACTTTGCATTCCCCTTTGGAACTTCCTAAAGTTTCATACCAGGTGTTTTACAAATAAATAAATAAATAAAATAAGCTTTTTTTTATTATTACTATTTGAGGCTGATGATGAGAAAAGGAGTACTCACCATGCATAGATGTCACCAAGGCTGCTCCAGCACAATGGTTGATGTCTTCAATGGGCTTCCTAGTTCATCACTGCAGAGCTCAGCCTGCTTCTTGGCCAGATTTATATACATATTGGCTTAATATACGTTCCACCTTCAGGGGGTGACGTGCTAGTTCTGCATAGTTAAGTAGCTGGGGAAAGGGCTGGGATTGGGCACTGGGGTAGGTGATGGTATTGATTGAAGGAATGTGAAGACTAGGCAGGGAGCTCACAGGGACATGATCCTGCATTATCCACACACAATGCATATGGGGGGGGGGGGGGGGGGTCCTCCAGGTCTGAGGTGACTACAAGTCCCAGCCTGCCTGTCTGTAGCCTCTGATGTTTTTCTATATGGCTGATTTATCTTTGTCTATTGAAAAAGTATAGTGAGTGATGATAGAAGGCTTATGCCTTTAATTGAAATGGCTGATTGCAATTAACGCATAATTATTTTATACCCAGAAGAGTTTCCTCCATGCACTGGCAGCTAGCTCTATTCATTCTAGGTGACACCTAAATCATGTCACTTTCTGCAGCTTCCGATCCTCTTCTTCTGTAGGGAGCAGATGATCCCTAATAAGTCCTATGCCCCGATCCTAACTTGTCTGTATAGGGAGATAACACGGTGACACCGGGGACATCAGCAGAAAGGCGACCGCCTCCTATTCTGCAGGAGGGCTGCTTAACCCTTCACAGCCCGGGCGCTCATCTACACAGCCAGGCTGGTTCTACTGGAAACACCTGTTGTAGTGGAAGAGGGTGATCTATGGGATAGAAAATGACCAGACCACTGATGATCGCCCTGTGCCTGGGGGGACACTGTCCAGACACACATTAGTGGCAGTAATGTCACATTCCTCATAGTAATATGCACCTGACAATGACAACTCCGGATGGAAGGAAACAGATTCCAGAACAAAAAAATAAATACTATGCCAGGGTCAGGTATTGTGAGTGTAGGAGAGGCACAGCATGGGGGCATCAGGTAGATTATAGGGTCCATGATTGGGATCTATGTGAAATCTACATAGAGGTCCCACAGGAGGACCTGAAGGGTGACAAACTTTTCAGCTGCAACAGATCATAAACCTGAATGACCCAGAGCCATCATCTGCACATAGGTGCATGTGTGGAAGGAGGACATTAAGTAGAAAGAGTTATAGAGAAGACTAGGGGCATAGATAGATAGATAGATAGATAGATAGATAGATAGATAGATAGATAGATAGAGAGATAGAGAGATAGAGAGATAGAGAGATAGAGAGATAGAGAGATAGAGAGATAGAGAGAATAGATAGACAGACAGGGGGATAGATAGATAGATAGATAGATAGATAGGATAGGATAGATAGACAGACAGGGGCATAGATAGATAGATAGAATATATAGACAGACAGGGGCATAGATAGATAGATAGATAGATAGATAGATAGATAGATAGATAGATAGATAGATAGATAGATAGATAGATAGGATAGATAGTCAGACAGGGGCATAGATAGATAGATAGATAGATAGATAGGATAGATAGACAGACAGGGGCATAGATAGATAGAATATATAGACAGACAGGGGCATAGATAGATAGATAGATAGATAGATAGATAGATAGATAGATAGATAGATAGATAGATAGGATAGATAGGATAGATAGATAGGATAGATAGATAGGATAGATAGATAGAATAGATAGACAGACAGGGGCATAGATAGATAGATAGATAGATAGATAGATAGATAGATAGATAGATAGATAGATAGAATAGATAGACAGACAGGGGCATAGATAGATAGATAGAATATATAGACAGACAGGGGCATATATAGATAGATAGATAGATAGATAGATAGATAGATAGATAGATAGGATAGATAGATAGGATAGATAGATAGGATAGATAGATAGAATAGATAGACAGACAGGGGCATAGATAGATAGATAGAATATATAGACAGACAGGGGCATAGATAGATAGATAGAGAGATAGATAGATAGATAGATAGATAGATAGACAGGGGGATAGATAGACAGGGGGATAGATAGACAGATAGGCATAGATAGATAGATAGACAGACAGGGGCATAGATAGATAGATAGATAGATAGATAGGATAGATAGACAGACAGGGGCATAGATAGATAGATAGAATATATAGACAGACAGGGGCATAGATAGATAGATAGATAGATAGGATAGATAGGATAGATAGGATAGATAGATAGAATAGATAGACAGACAGGGGCATAGATAGATAGATAGATAGAATATATAGACAGACAGGGGCATAGATAGATAGATAGAGAGATAGATAGATAGATAGATAGATAGATAGATAGATAGATAGATAGATAGACAGGGGGATAGATAGACAGGGGGATAGATAGACAGATAGGCATAGATAGATAGCCAGATAGACAGACAGGGGCATAGATAGATAGATAGATAGATAGATAGACAGGGGCATAGATAGATAGATAGATAGATAGATAGATAGATAGACAGGGGCATAGATAGATAGATAGATAGATAGATAGACAGGGGCATAGATAGATAGATAGATAGATAGATAGACAGACAGGGGCATAGATAGATAGATATATAGACAGACAGACAGGGGCAAGGTGGACAAGAGAGAGAGACCTGAATAGAGTGCTTGATTTATATGGAATAGAGAGAAAGACAGAGAGACCTGGAGAGGGATAGAGTCTGAGTAATTTACAGGGAATAGATAGATGAAAAAGAGAGAAAAAGAGGAGTGACATACAGATGGACAAAGAGAGAGAGACCCAGATAGAGAGCTTGATGTAGATGGAATAGATAGACCAGAGAGAGAGAGAGAGAGAGAGGGATAGATATAGATAGACAGAGAGATGGAGAGAGACAGAGGAAGAGGAGAGAGAAAGAAAGAGGAGAAAAAGAGAGCAAGAGAAAAATGAGAGAGATACCTTGATAGAGTTTTATATTGGATAAATAGATAGACAACAGGCATAGAGATAGATATAGATATAGACAGATATGAAAAGGAGATACCTGCATAAGGAGAAAGTGAGTTTGAGTGATTTACACAGGATAGATAGATAAAGAGGAGAAGGAGAGGGAGAGGAGAGAGATAAAAGGATAGGAGGGATGGGGAGAGAGAGAGAGAAAAAGGAGAGGAGAGAGAGAGAGAGGGGGGGAGAGGGAGAGGAGAGAGATAAAAGGATAGGAGGGATGGGGAGAGAGAGAGAAAAAGGAGAGGAGAGAGAGGGGGGAGAGGGAGAGATAAAAGGATAAGAGGGATGGGGAGAGAGAGAGAAAAGGGAGAGAGAGAGAGGGGGGAGAGGGAGAGGGGGGAGAAGGAGAGGGAGAGAGAAAGAGAGATACCTGGATAGTTGTATATTGGATAGATAGATAGAAGACAGGCATAGAGATAGATATAGACAGACATGAAAGAGAGATACCTGCATAAGGAGAAAGTGAATTTGAGTGATTTACACAGGTTAGATAGATAAAGAGGAGAGAGGGGGGGGAGAGAGAGAGAGGGAGAGGAGAGAGATAAAAGGATAGGAGGGATGGGGAGAGAGAGAGAAAAAAGAGGGGAAAGAGAGAGGGGGGGGAGAGAAAAAAGAGGGGAGAGAGAGAGGGGGAGAGGGAGAGGGGGGAGGAGAGGGAGAGAGAAAGAGAGATACCTGGATAGTTGTATATTGGATAGATAGATAGAAGACAGGCATAGAGATAGATATAGACAGACATGAAAGAGAGACACCTGCATAAGGAGAAAGTGAATTTGAGTGATTTACACAGGATAGATAGATAAAGAGGAGAGAGGGGGGGGGGAGAGAGAGGGAGAGGAGAGAGATAAAAGGATAGGAGGGATGGGGAGAGAGAGAGAAAAAAGAGGGGAGAGAGAGAGAGAGAGGGGGGGAGAGAAAAAAGAGGGGAGAGAGAGAGAGGGGGAGAGGGAGAGGGGGGGGGAAGGAGAGGGAGAGAGAAAGAGAGATACCTGGATAGTTGTATATTGGATAGATAGATAGAATACAGGCATATAGATAAATATAGACAGATATTAAAGAGAGATACCTGCATAGGGAGAAAGTGAATTTGAGTGATTTATTTTAGATAGATAGATATATATATATATATAGATAGATAGATAGATAGATAGATATATATATATAGATAGATAGATAGATAGATAGATAGATAGATAGATAGGTAGATAGATGAAAGGGACATAGAGCAAAGATATCTTTAGAGAGTTTTCTATGGGATAGACAGATAGATGCATTTTATGTATGAGATAAATACAAAACACAGGACAACCTCACTGTTTATCTGACACACATGGGCATTGCATATCAAACTTGCATAAGAAATGATGGGCAGAGTGCTGGACTTTGGCTGCACAATCATCAGAGAACAATTGGCATCCTTAGACAATTCTCCAGCCTCAGTGGAGTGACATCCTACGGGTGATGTTGATGGTAGTCTGTTGCAATTGCTGTGCTCATACGTTATCAATTTCTTACACAATTGTATCAGAACTATTTGTATTGCCTGTCCTTCCATAGGTACTGAAGTAGGGAGGATAGAGAGACAGGAGATAATTGGCTTATTAGTCAGAATATTCCAACTTCTGTATGCAGAGCTGGTATTAAATCCTTTCTAAAATTGAATCTTTAGTATTTTTTAAGCAGAACACTAGCCAGATGTGTCATATATTTATGCGTATTGTAGTTTTAAACAACTAAAGTATTAGAATACTGTCTTTATTTTAGCTTCCTGTAATCTCCTGCACAGCAGCGCTCAGATTGGGAGGTGGTTCAGCACTCTGTACCATTCAAGACTATTACCTTGTGCTTTTTTGTCAGTCTAACACTGTGAACATGGTTACAGGATGGCATAGGGATGATGTCATCAGTGTTCTGCTTCTCCTTCATTGTCCAATTAGCAGTCGGGGGCGGGTCCTTAATAAGATTGTTTTGCCTAACTGCAAGTCAGGGATCTGGTTGTGCTTTCTAGCAGGAGGCCCACTACACATGACTGGGCCAAAAAGAATTACAAATCCTTTCACAGGCAGCAAAGTTCAGGTTTGCATTTCTACTGTGTATTTAGCGGTTTGGGATCAGCTTTAAAGTTCTTTGAATATTCACGTGGATGTGATCAGATTAATGTAAATCATCTCATTAATGTGTTAGAAAAAAACAGTTTCAGAGTCTAGCTTGTAATAAAAGTGAACCCTACATATGAGAAAAGTATATGAAGCGTGTGGGTCAGCGAAAAGTCAGAGGTTTTTTTTTTTTTTTTTAATTCTTTATTTTCTTGAAACAGGATATACAATTATAACATTGTCATTTAGAGAAAACGTATAAAGAAAACCTTATTTAAACCATATTTTTTTCACTTTCATTATTTTACTATCGTCTTCTGGCCTCTTCTTCCTATTACTCCTCTTCTTTTTTCCTTTTCTCTCCCTCAACATCTCCTTCTTCCCTTATCCTTGTTGCCCTTTCCTATTTCCCCTATCCTCCCCCCCTCCCCTTAACCCCAATTTCCTCCCTTCTTTACCCCTGCTTTACACAGGAGAACATTAAACAAACATCAGGACCCACAAAACAAACAAACAAACAAAAAAAATTTCCTTCTCCTTTTTTCTTTTCCCTTCCTCTATCTCAGTCAGAGGTTTTATCTACATGTTCTGGGTCAGTGACTCCAAGTACTAAAATCAGTAGGCCTCTATGAAGGCCAGGCAACTAGCATCAGTATATGAAGCAATGGAGGTCTCCATGTTTCTCCAAGATTTACTTTAAAGCCCCATGCACACGAGACGCAGGTGCAAACTCTGCTGAACACACGTTTTTAAACGCTGAAACCGGCGTTTATAAACGCGCGTTTTGCCGCGTTTGCGGCCGCGTTTAGCGGCGTTTTACCGCGTTTGCGTTTATAAGCGTTTCATCATAGACCCTCCCTAAGCTCAAAAAACAGTACATTTTAACCATTTCAGCCAGTTTGTGAGACCAGAGTGAGTAGCAGCAGCTGAGAGAGCAGCAGTGTACTTGTATTTAGTGTATCACTTGCCACGTCACCTGCCACAAGTTGTGGATTGTCCACTTGCCACGTTACCTGGCCACGTCACCTGGCCATGTTACCTGCCACGTCACCTGGCCACGTTACCTGCCACGTCAGCTGGCCACGTCACCTGCCACAAGTTGTGGATTGTCCACCTGCCACGTCACCTGCCACGTCACCTGGCCACGTCACCTGCCACAAGTTGTGGATTGTCCACTTGCCATGTCACCTGGCCACATCACGTGCCACGTCACCTGGCCACGTCACCTGCCACAAGTTGTGAATTGTCCACTTGCCACGTCACCTGCCACGTCACCTGGCCACGTCACCTGCCACAAGTTGTGGATTGTCCACTTGCCACGTCACCTGGCCACGTCACCTAGCCATGTTACCTGCCCACATTAC
This sequence comes from Rana muscosa, assembly GCA_029206835.1. Classification (NCBI taxonomy): domain Eukaryota; kingdom Metazoa; phylum Chordata; class Amphibia; order Anura; family Ranidae; genus Rana; species Rana muscosa. The sequence goes on along the minus strand of CM055123.1, from coordinate 215,241,315 downwards.
CTGCCACGTCATCTAGCCACGTCACCTGCCACAAGTTGTGGATTGTCCACTTTCCACGTCACCTGGCCACATCACGTGCCACGTCACCTGCCACAAGTTGTGAATTGTCCACCTGCCACGTCACCTGGCCACGTCACCTGCCACAAGTTGTGGATTGTCCACTTGCCACGTCACCTGGCCACGTCACCTGCCACGTCACCTGGCCACGTCACCTGCCACATCACCTGGCCACGTCACCTGCCACAAGCTGTGGATTGTCCACTTGCCACGTCACCTGGCCACGTCACCTGGCCACATCACCTGCCACAGTTGTGAATTGTCCACAATGCAATGCAAGCAATTACAGTTTTCTTTTATATTTTTTAATAGTTTTTCATCATTTGCCATAATTTTTGAGATTTCTAATGTTAAAAAATAGGTCACCTTTAAAAACGCTTATAAACGCAAACGCGGCAAAACGCCGGTACCGCGTTTAGCCGCGTTTAGCAGCGTTTAGCGTCTGAAACGTGGAAAACTTTTGCGTCTGAACCCATTTTTTTGCTTCTGGAAAAACGAGGTTAAACGCAACTGCTTGTAAACGCCAAAAAACGAGAGTGTGTGCATGGACACATAGGATAACATTGAATGGGTTCAGGAGCAGTTGAAAAAAGCGTCCAACTGCCTCTGAACGCGCGTTCAACAGCAAATAACAGCGTCTCGTGTGCATGGGGCCTAAAGCTGAACTCCAGGACAATTTCAAAGAGCAGGGAAGTGGTATTCTAAACTTGCATGAGCATGCGGATGTACACCCAATCCCTGAACTTATCTTAAAAAACGTACACTGATGTTCAATCCATACGGTGCATTTCTAGCTCACTGTGCAGATTGAAGGTCCAAATATTGCTGCTTTTGTGTCCTTCTGCACCAAGGAATACATGTGGCAATATGTCACGGAACAATAAAAAAAAAGACAAAAATAAAGTGACAAGAACCACGATTGCTCACTAAGGAATGAAGTGTATGTATGAAATAAAGCAGCAGGTCTTTGCTCATCGCTCTGTAAGAACAAAGGAGGTAGCATACATGGGGTATTTATTACTGGACTCTGTATTCTAATCATCAGCATTCGAAATTGAGTCCAAAAAAATTGAGAAAAATAAGAATTTTGTACTCACCGTAAAATCCTTTTCTTTCTCGTACATCACGGGACACAGAGCGACATAGTCATTACTAATGGGTTATATAGATACCTTCAGGTGCTGGCACTGGCAACTTCCAAAACCGGAAGTACTCTCCCCTATATAAGCCCCTCCCATCCGGGAGCACCTCAGTTTTTTGCCAGTGTCTAAGGTGTTGGCCAAGAAGTAACATGTGTTTTTCACTGAGCTTGCGTACAGGTTCTTTTGGGCCTCAGTAAGCTATTCCGGATCCAACCAAAAAAGCTTCATAGCTAAACGGTCGGTACCCGGGCCTTGCAAGAGAAGAGCAAGGTTTTGCCTGTAATGCCTCTCTTAGGAGGGCTGGACCCTGGGATCCAGAGCTCTGGTCATACCCACGACCAAGATGTTTTCTGTGCAGGGTGCTATACAGGTCCAGGGGAGTGGAATCCTTGGGAACCCGGTCCCTGAAGGTTTGATTACAATGCCTGCCGTGATAGGTGAAGTTTGGGCTTCTGTGGACCAAACAGAGTCCTGCGGCGAGGAAAGGGTAAGTGGGGGCCCTCGGGAACTTGGTTCTATTGAGGGACCCCCAAGCCTATTTTGTCTTTCTGCCTGTTACCTAAGGTATTCCCGCTAATATTCTGTGTATGCCTGTTACTACTGAGAAAATGTAAAAATTTTAATAGTAGGCAAGGAAAAAAAAAAAAAATGTAAGACCGCGGTACCTGTGTTAGACACTAGAGGCCGCTATGGTTCTTTTTCTTGTAATGTGGATTTTTTTCTTCCAAAATCAAATCCAGGCAGTTGGTAAGTTCTCTATATAGAGGCGATCTGGAAAAAGGGGCGGAGCGGGTGGATGACGCTCGGTGTGCGCCACGGCGCTACTGCGCATGTGCGGGCGTCCAGCGTGTTTTAAAGCACAATCATAGCTGGCTATTGAAGTGCACAGACAGAGCTAGCAACAGTATAAAGGCACACAGAGGCGGTTGATGCAGGCATCCCCTAGAAAGGCACTTTAGTAGACACCAACTGTTATATAGCAGCAATTGTGCTAGACTATTCTCAGTAAAAGTGGTGTATTACGGCTGGAATACCTTAGCTTTAGGCTTAGGAATATGCCGTCCAGAAGCTCCGGAACTGAATCTTCCAGGAAGCGAAGGGGGTCTCATCGGGCTCTGAGGATCTTGGGCATGCTTCTGCTGCACCAGTCTCCCCTGAAGTTCAGGGGTAAGTGACCGTAGAGACCCCGCAGGGGTACTTGGTACTGTGGCTGTCCTCAGTTCACCTGCTCCTGTGTATGTAACAGAGGAGGTTTTTTCCTCAGCTCTGGGAGGATTAGAGAGAGATTGTCAACATTGATCGCTGCCTCCCTGTCAGGGAAAGCACGCCCGATCTCCGTCTCCTCCTTCAGAGTGCCTGTTAGCAGAGCAACAGTCCCATACAGGGATCGACCTGCCTGAAGGGGATCAGGATGAGGTTGATTCTGTTATAGAGGAATCAACAGTGGGGGAACCTTTTCTCAGCATCTCAAGCTGAAAGATTATGGGTTCAGTCTCTGACTAACATGGTCCGATCAGCATTTAAAAATGCACCTTGCGGAACCATCAACCACTACTGTATCCTCGTTGGGGTCGCTAGAAGCCCCCAGACTGTCTGTTCTTTTCCACTTCACCCTTTACTGAAAGGGCTCATTTACCAGGATTGGGAACATCCTGAGAAAATATTTATTCCCCCAAGAGATTTCCGGTGGTCTATCCCATGGAGGATAAGTTCATCAAAAAATGGAAGGTCCCTACAGTGGACGCAGCCATCTCTTGTGTGTATAAATCACTGACATGTCCAGTGGATAATGTGCAAATGTTCAAGAACCCAATAGATAAAAGATTGGAGTCCTTATGAAAGTCTGCTTCTTTCTACAGCAAGCTTGGTGACACAACCAGCAGTGGGGTCTGCTAAGCAGTGAAGGATCAGTTGAATCAGGTCTTGAGGGACTTGACAGATCAGCAGGCCCTTGCCCTAGCTGATCTACCTAGAGCCTTAAGCTTTGCGGTTGACGCCATAAAGGATTCAGTCCATCAGGCCTCCCGCCTTACACTGTCTATAGTACATATGCGTAGGCTTCTATGGCTCAAAAACTGGTCTGCTGAAGCTCCCTGTAAAGAATGGCTGGTTAGCGTCCCATTTCATGGTGAACGCTTATTCAGGGAAAACCTGGACAAATATATCCAGAAAATTTCCAGCGGTAAAAATACGCTCTTGCCGGTTAAAAACAGAGTTAGAGGTCCCTCTTTAAGAGGCCCGCTTCTCCAGTCCCTGGGGCATCGGCTGTGTAACAGTTCCGACGGCCTCCTCGGTCAATTCCCGGGGGTAAAAAACAGGGACAATCGCAGGGTAATGAGAAACCCTGGGTCAGGGGAGGTACAAAACCTCCCCCAAAGTTAAATTCATTGAAGGGTTGCCCCCACTCAGTCGGGTGGGGGGAGGACTCCAGTTGTTCGCAAGAGACCTGGCGGGACACGATCAAAACACATAGGTGCTATCCGCAGTATGTTTGGGATACAGTTTGGAGTTAAAAGACTCTCCTCCTTCCCATTTTTGAGGTCAAACGTGCCAAGGGATCCCCGGAAGAGAGAGTCCCTCCTGTTGGCACTAGAACAACTATTGCTCCAAGGAGTAATTATGGAGGTTCCCCTGGAAGAATGAGGGTTCGGGTTTTACTCAAACCTCTTTACAGTCCCGAAGCAAACGGGGACGGGAGGCCCATATTAATTCTAAAAGGGCTAGACAAATTCCTGTATATCAGGACTTTCCGATGGAGTCGATCCGATCGGTGGCCACTGCCCTACAAGGGGAGGATTGGTTAGCCGCGATCGACATCAAAGATGCTTATTTGCACATTCCCATCTTTCCAGTCCACCAAAAATTTCTACGCTTTGCAGTAGAAGGGCGCCATTTTCAGTTCAGAGCCTTACCCTTCGGTCTGGCCACAGCACCACGAGTGTTTACAAAAATTCTGGCCCTTTATTGGCCAATCTAAGAACACAAGGTGTAATGATAATGGCATATCTAGATGACTTGTTGCTGATAGACCACTCAGTGAAAAAACTAGACGTGGTCGTTCACAAGACAATCAAGTATCTGGAATCTCACGGTTGGATTATCAACCGAGACAAGTCAGCCCTAAAAACCAGTCAAAAGTCTGGAATACTTGGGGCTAAGGTTGGATTCAGGCCAGAGAAAAATATTCTTGCCTCAAGGAAAGGTGTTGTCTTTGAAAGAGTTGATCCACTTAGTGGGTACAAAAAAGACAGCCGTCCATACGCCTGTGCATGAGGCTGCTGGGAAAAATGGTGGCATCATTCGAAGCAGTACCCTACGGTCAATTCCATTTAAGGAATTTGCAAGGGGCCATACAGTCAGCCTGGAACAAAAAAGTTCAGGCCCTAGACTTACAATGTCCTTGTCCCCTTCCGTTCGCAAGAGCCTCCGTTGGTGGTTGGTTCCCCAGAATCTGGAAAAAGGGAAATCCTTCAGTCCGATTTCTTGGAAGGTGGTCACTACAGATGCCAGCCTTATAGGCTGGGGAGCAGTACTGGAGCAATGGTCTCTCCAGGGCAGATGGTCGGATGCAGAAAAGGCCCTGCCCATCAATCTCTTAGAGATACGAGCAGCCCGGTATGCCCTAGTAGCATGGACATCCAAACTCCAAGGGTCCCCTGTCAGAATTCAATCAGACAATGCCACAGCAGTGGCATATATCAATCATCAGGGGGGCACCAGGAGTCGTGCAGCCCAGAGGGAAGTAAATTACATCCTGAAATGGGCAGAAAGATATGTCCCAGCCATATCCGCGGTATTCATTCCAGGAGTGGAGAATTGGAAGGCGGACTTTCTAAGTCGCCAACAATTATGCCCAGGGGAATGGTCCCTTCACCCCGAGGTTTTCTGGACAATATGTCAGCGGTGGGGAACACCGGATGTAGATCTTCTAGCATCCATATTCAACGCAAAGGTGGACAGGTTTGTCTCTCGGACAAGGGATCCCCTAGCTTGCGGCTCGGATGCCCTAGTGTTCCCTTGGGATCAGTTCAAGCTGATATATGCATTCCCACCGCCACAATTGTTACCTCGATTACTCCGCAGAATCAGGGTAGAAAAGAAACCAGTGATTCTGGTGGCTCCAGCGTGGCCCCGAAGAGCATGGTACACGGAGATTGTAAAATGTCAGTGGGGAGTCCTTGGACTCTCCCACGTCGTCCGGACCTGCTTTCGCAAGGACCGATATACCACCCTTCCTTACCAGCCCTAGGTTTGACGGCCTGGCTATTGAAGCCCACATTCTAAAAAAGAGAGGGCTCTCTAATCCTGTGGTATCTACCATGATCAATGCCAGGAAGCCGGTATCCAGGCAGATCTACTATAGAATCTGGAAGGCGTACATCGCGTGGTGTGAGGCCAAGAAATGGCATCCACATAAGTACGTAATAGGTAGGAGTCTGGACTTCCTACAGTGGGCTGTAGATAGGAAGCTTGCCTTGAGTACTATCAAAGGTCAGTTTTCGGCCTTGTCAATATTTTTTCAAAGGCCCTTGGCTTCGCATTCACTAGTGAAAGCCTTTAGATAAGGAGTGATGCGTATTAGTCCTCCGGTTAATATTCCCATATGTCCATGGGATCTAAACCTGGTTCTGTCGGTTCTACAGAAACAACCATTTGAACCATTACAGCATATTTCTTTGGTTCTTCTCACCAGGAAATTGTTTTTTCTAGTAGCCATTTGTTCGGCTAAAAGAGTGTCGGAATTAGCAGCTATGTCCTGTAAAGAGCCATATCTGGTTATCCATAAGGACAGAGTAGTATTACGTCCTCATCCAGCCTTTCTTCCTAAGGTGGTATCGAGGTTTCATTTGAACCAAGATGTGGTTCTTCCTTCTTTTTTCCCCAAACCTACTTCGGTAGAGGAAAAGTTATTGCATTCTTTGGATGTAGTAAGAGCAGTCAAAGCTTATCTAAAAGCCACTGCTCAGATTCGCAGAACGGATACTTTGTTTATTCTGCCGGAAGGCCCCAGAAAGGGTCAGGCAGCGTCAAAATCTACTTTAGCCAAGTGGATTCGACAGGTCATAATGCAAGCCTATGGCTTGAGAAGGAGACCTTCTCCGTTCAAAGTTAGAGCGCACTCCACGAGAGCAGTTGGAACTTCATGGGCAGTGCATCACCAGGCCTCCCTGGCTCAAATCTGTAAGGCCGCAACATGGTCTTCAGTACACACGTTTACTAGGTTCTACCAGGTGGACGTTAGAAGTCAGGAGGATGTCGCCTTTGGGCGCAGTGTGTTGCAGGCCGCAAAAGATCCTCATGTCTGATAGCGCTCAGCTTATGTATGGTGTATCCCCCCCCTCATTGGGCATTGCTTTAGGACATCCCATTAGTAATGACTATGTCGCTCTGTGTCCCGTGATGTACGAGAAAGAAAATAGGATTTTACAGGTAAGCTGTTATAAAAATCCTATTTTCTCTGACGTCCATGGACGGACACAGCTTCTAATACTGAAACACGTAGGTATATGTCCCTGCTCGCAGGAGAAGATCCTTTCCTGCGCCAGGGACATACACCCACGTGTTTCAGTATTAGAAGCTGTGTCAGTCCATGGAAGATAAGAAAAATCTAATTTTTATTTTAGGCGTGCTGCTGCTTAGCTCACATATGTTCAGATGCTGGAGCATAAACTCCACAGCAAACAACACTTTTGGTAAATTCACTGCATGTACAATGTACCTGTGCGCATGTCTCCGCAAGGCATCTAGGGATCTTAGTAAGTACCATGAGGATATGATTTGGCTGCCTGTGCAAAACGATGAACCGTCGTACACATGTAGGCTTTATTAAATCAGGGCTAAAGTGTTTACTGGTCTGGGTAAAAGCAATTCATTCTTTGGTTGATTTACTAAAAGCAAATAGACTGTGCACTTTACAAGTGCAGTTGCTCCAGAGCTTAGTAAATGAGCGGAAGCTCTGCCGACTTCCATCATCCAATCATATGCAAGTAAAATTGCTGTATTTATTTTTATTTTTTTATATTTCTAATTTTCTCTGCATGTGATTGGGTATTATTTGCAAAGTGAAGTTTCCCTTTTACCAAAGCAGCTGCACTTGCAAAGTGTACAAAATTACTAAAGCGCTGCTATGTGTGCTAGTTAAATGTGTTTGAGACCCCCAAAGCCCTTTGAAGAAGTCGCGTGATCTGTGACGCAACACGTCAGGAGGAGTCAGTGATGTCACTTCCGGTGTCTCAGTTACCAGGTAGTAGGATTGAGGAGGAGAGCCTTCGTATTGTTGATATTATAACCCTGCTATATACAAGATGATTTCTTTGTGAGTGGACAACTGTTCTTTTTAAATAAATTAATTTGTTTTATGCAATTTTACGCAATGAAAGCTTTTCTTTTGCTCGGAGTCACTCCAGAGAGGAGTCAGTGTTTTCTATGCAAGAAGCTTTAAAGAGACCAACTACAGCAAAGCGGTCCTGCTAGAAGCATCGAAGATTTATTATCTTAAAGGCACGACTACACCCAGTGGGGTCGCCCCCTAAGGTGAGCGGGTAATTCACCCGTTGGTGGTGGTGGTGTTACGTATCACTGAATCATTTATCATGAAGAAGCACTTTATTAATTATTAAGTCTACACAAGGACTATTTATATATGGGACTTTTAATTTAATTTTAATTACACATCATGGCTTGTTTGTCACGTGCGTTTTTATATGTTGTAAATGCATATATGATTAATTGTCACAGCATTTTTTGCAATAAGCACCCCATTCCCCAAAACTTGCAAAGTGCACTTTCAATTTGCCTTGAGTGATGAAGACCATGTTCCCTGGTCTATAGCTGGCCACTTGAAAGATAGAGGATTTACATAAATATTGTTGTAAAGTGGTTGTAAACCTTCAGACATGAAATATGAACAAAGCATATTCCTCTATAGTGTGTGCTTGTCACAATCCAGAGCACCAAATGTAATTTCTGTCCGCTGTCTCATTCCCCTGCTATAAGCATGAGTCACTTCTGATGAATTTTTCTGACACCAAGAGAAAAATGGTGACGGGGAGGGAGCTCCAGCAGATTGACAGCCTCAGCTCTGTTCCTGTGTGCTGAGTGAAAGAAGGGGGGTGGGGAGTGTCCCTTCCCTCCAATCAGCTCTCAGAGCTCTCCTCACTGATGTACCTTTAGCTCTCCGCTCCCTTCTATTCAGAGTGGCGAGATCTCCTGTAAATTCTGCACTTTGAATAGATGTAGGGGAAAGATGGCTATAGATGAACTGGTACAACTTATGTAAGAGGATTTGTTTAACCTCATGATCATGTATAAGCTGAGGCCAGTCACTTCTCTGGGTATATGTAAGGGTTTACAACCACTTTAAGGGCCCCTTTAGGCCCATTGCATTGTGGTACATGTGCCATCATACATTACACAAGCTTCTGCATTGCGATGCCATTAGTTCCATATGTCACTCCAACCTACCAAGGCTTTGCACAGCAATGTACCATAGCATGTTGCATTGCACATTTCGTGACACATCTGTTTTGACATTTTAGTCCATTGGCAGCCTATTATTTTCAATGGGCTGCCTTAACACAGCACACACTGCAAAAATGTAAATGGACCCTCAATAAATCGAATGTTTTCTCGATAGAAATGCACTATAAAGAGATCCTAGCTGTTACTGTGACATTGTTCTAGCCTCCATTGTATGACACTGATGAAAAGAGTTAACTGTCGGCCTCTTATCAGAGGAGAGGAGGCTGAAGGCACACTGCCCAGGTCCCTGTTCATGCAGTAAACGTCCTGGACATGGGCATGTGAGCTCAATCAATATACATGTCTTCCTACATTCCCAGCATTATCGGTGGCAGCACAAACATGAAATACACTTGCTAATAATTTATAGCGCCATCAGTATAAATCTCTTTGGAGTTGGAGTCCACTCTCTGATAATTTACGGCTTCAAATGTATCTCCCATGAAGGACAATTCCCCAGATCACAAACTGCAATAAAAGCAGAGTAGCTGGCCCTGCACACAGCTAAGGAGCGTGCGCTCATCTGCCAACTGCCATTTGGAAAGCCACCAAAGCCAATACTGGAGTAACGCTAAGTGATCGGAGCAGGTTTTATAGAGAACAAAAGAGGAGCATTACATCAAAATCCGGCTTGTAAATAAGGCCGAAGCAGTCATTTCTCTGAACACTGAACAGAAGCTGACTTTAGGAGAAGCCACTTCTAGGCTTGGACTATCTCAGGACTTCCATGGATTGAGGGACTGCAAGTCTCAGCATGTGTGCCAACCTGCAAGCAACTCTTTAAAGAGCCAATACACAGGCCTGTAACTAAGATCCCAATAGGACCATACCACCTTTGGGTCAATATTGAAAAATATACTGTTGAGATTTTTTAACAATGTTCAAATTTAGATGATTTAATCAGATGGGCCCAGATTATTATAATTGACTGAAATGCTTAAATTATGCATGGTATTTTATGCAAGTTTAAAGTCCACTTGATTTGTCATAATGCTTGAATTACACAGCCGGCCTAAATATAATGCAAGTGTGCAAGCGATTTTATCTATACAATTATAAACGACTCTAATGTAGTCAAAATGTACAGTACTCTATATAGTCTACATCACGGTTATAGAGGCACAATCTGCACTCCATTCTCTCCCACATTTTAACTTACAATATACAGTGTACAACCGTGTTACATTTGAATCCTATTCTCTTTATATATTAATTATCATTTTGATGATAAGCTGACTTTTAAGGATACTGGGGTTGATTGATAAGGCACTCTTCCCCCCACTGACACCAACAAGTGGGCACTATTCCTCCCACTGACACCAATAATGAGGCATAATTTCTTCCACTGACACCAACAATTGGGTGCTAATCCTCCCACTGACACCAACAATGGGGCACAATTTCTTCCACTGACACCAACAATTGGGTGCTAATCCTCCCACTGACACCAACAATGGGGCCCCAATTCTTCCACTGATATCAACAATTGGGCACTATTCCTCCCACTGACACCAATAAGGGGGCACCATTTCTTCCACTGAGACCAACAAGGAAGCAGCATTTTTTCCATGGACACCAACGATGGGGACCTATTCCTCTTCCACTGAACACAGGTGCTATGTATTTTTTCTTACTGCCACTAACCACCAAGGCATTGTTTGCACTGATGCCGGGGAATTTTCTACTCCCACTGGCCATAGTTTGGCACCCTAAAAGTGTGAATAACAGTAAACTGGCCCTTTGTTTAGAAAGTTTGGAGATCCCTTACTAAGAGAATCTTCACCTTGCAAAGCAAATGTTCACCGAGTTAAGTAAATAAGTTTAAGCCATGTTCATTATAACTAATCAGTCCTGTGCTAGCAAAAATAATTGTTCTTTTTAATTTCTCTTAAACCTGGTTGGGGTATTAAAAGTGAGCACAGGTTTACAAACGTTACCTTCCTAAGAATTGGTTCACACTACTGTGATTCGATTTTGACACAATTTGCAATGCGATTATGTAGTGCAATTTTGAATGTGTTTCAGATGTGGTGTGTATATTCTATAAAGCTATATTGCATTGTAAATCCCACCAAAGTAGCACAGGGCCCTTTCCCAAAGTTGCATCGCAGTTGCATTGATGTAAAGAGGCACCATTGGAAGCAGTGTTATATTTATTGTCATGCATCTCAGTGCGACCCAAGTTGCCTCTAAAATCTCATCAGTGTGAACCAAGCCTAAGTGAACAACCTCTAAATTATTTCTAATTGAATGGCAGGATCCATCATTTATATCCATAGACTATATGTAGGGTGAAAAAGCATGTACCATGGGACACTACTCTAGCAGTTAGCCCTGCACTCAATGAAATGCCATGTGTAGTACTTGTTAAATTGATCCTAGGAAACTTAACTGGCCATGTTTCCAGTGTAGGCTATGAGACTCACAACAAAACCTGCTGACATGTGATCCAAATGCTCTAGTATAATGGGATACCTTGCAAGCGAAAAAAAGAAAGTGGTCCCTGATGCCATCTTGCAGACTCTGTGTGATTGGTAAGAGTACGAACCAAGACTCCATCCAGGCCATGCCCCCTATTGCATCCGGCCACCCACAGGGCTTAGTCATGGCTAAGCTCCGTGGGTGGGCTGAAACGCATTGGGGGCATGATCTGAATGGAGTCTGGGCTGAGGCAGGTCTTACCATTCACACAGGGTCTTGCGAGATGTACGGCATTCGGGGCCACTCATTTTCATTCATTTGCATCTATTGAGCTGAGGTGAGCTCGTTCCTTGCCTGGACTCACAGCAGTCGTTAGCGGGTGAGGACTAACATGAGCCTGGAGTGGCAACCCTCATTCTTGTATGGGTTTATATTGGGATACCTTGTTTGGTCTTGGTTACATATAGAGCTTTGATTACACCTATAAAGCCATGTTCTTTTGGGTTTATTATATTTTTCTTCTTAAAAAATGTGAAAAATAAAGAATTTATAATAAAGAAAATGGCGTGTTTAAATTTACTGAAATTTGAATTGCATGTTTATCTTCTGGAATATAAACATGGAATAAATGAACTCACTTTCTTTTATTTTGAAATTTGTGCTGAAAGAATACAAATCTAGTTGTTAAGGGCAACATGGTTAGTTTTTCTATCATTTTCTCTGTGAGACTAAGCGTATTCTCACAGTTCAAGCACTTATTACAAAAAACAAACATACAGGGTTTTGTCAACATTCTTTTTTTTATTCCCAAAAGAGAATAAAATCCATTATTTACAGGTATAGTTGAAAATCACAACCCTGAGAACCAAGAATATAATAAAAGTGGATAATGGCAGCCACGTGCTCAGATCGGAAGACATGTCCATTTGGAGGCCATTGATCCAAATCTACAAGATATTGCCACACCGTGTCCGGCACCAATGCTTGCAGACAGTTCATCTCAATGACCATCTCTGCCCTCGTCATGGCACTGAGGTCACATGACTCAAAAATCCCAGCATGAAAACGCCCTAGAAAAGTGGCAGCCTTTAGCAGCAATATTTAAAATACAATATTCATGATCCTTTCTTCATATGTACACTTCAGTGACTTGAATTACCTGGGCAATGCTGAACCACTTCTGTGCAATGTATAAAACATATTCTTAAGCCCTAACAACATAGTATCGCCCCACCCAAGCTAGCCAGCCTCTGATCTCCCTTCTTTACTCAGCATAACTGTAAAAACAGAAGCAAAGAGATGTGCTGATTGGGATATTTCCATATGTACACTGTGCAGGAGAAGGACCATCACTAGGAGTGCTGTGACATCCCATTCACCAAACTTCTAAGCTGCTTCACCACGGTGTCAATTAACTTCTGTCTGTCCCGATCATTCTTCTTGAACTGGGCAAATATATTATTCTTCTTGTTGACGTCCTTCATCCTAGGGGAAGTAAAGAAAAAAGTGAAAGCTTTCATTCCATGCTCCACACGAGACTCTTGGCTGTGGCAGACATTTTAGCATGCCCTGGTATTCAGTGGCCACCAGGGAATAGTTATTCCTCCTCAACTGGGCAGATGAACGTTGCCTAAACCTGCCACATGCAATGAACTACAGGGCAACCATAACTTTGTTGAAGTCTGACCTGTAGTCACAATCCCATGGTCCCAGGCTAAAAAAAAGGGGTAAGCCCAGTACACACGGGCCGAATGTCAGAAGAAAACAGCTGGTTCAAGAAAGAAAACGTCCGACATTCGGCCGTGTGCATGTCGGTCTGTTCGGCTGGCTTCTGTCAGACGTGCATGCTGGAAAACCAGCATCTGACGACTCCTGATCAGCACTCTCAGCCAATGGCAGAGAGCGCTGATTGGAGTGTTCTGACGGGGGAGCTGCCTCCCTGACAGAACACAACAGCTCAGCAGTGGAGATCACTGAACTAAGAGCTGACAGTTTTTTTTCATGTAACCCGCTGGGTTGAACGAAAAAAAGCGAATAGTGTGTACCCGGCTTATAGAAAGAGAGAGCCACAAGTATTTAACCTCCTTAGCAGTAATCCCGAGTCTGGCTCGGGGTGAATTTTCAGTACCAAAAGCGGTAACCCCAAGCCACACTCGGGATCGCATCGCAGGATCCATGTACAGCTTACTTACCTTGTCCCCTGGATCCTGCGATGTCTCCCTGCTGTGTCTGCGAGCCGTGTCTCCGCTCAATTCACAGTGCCGAGCTCCATTCCCTGCGAGCGTTGCAACGCACGGGGACGGAGCTCGGCGCCAAATTCAAAAAGTGAAAAACACATAATACATACCGTACACTCTAATCTTACAGATTACATTACTGTATCAAATAATTACACATCCCCTTTGTCCCTAGTGGTTTGTCCAGTGCCCCTGCATGCACTTTTATATTATAAATACTGTTCTTTCTGCCTGGAAACTGGAGATTGTCCATAGCAACCAAAAAGTGTCCCTTTATGTCAAAAGTGGTTTTAGACCAGCTAGAAAACAGCGATAATAAATTAGAACACTTGCAGAATTGAGCGATAGCGATTTGTGGGGAAATTCGTCATCAAACACTGAAAGTAATGACAGCGACAATTCTGCAACTGAGAAAATTTCAGTGTTTTTAATTTGATTACATTATTGAATAATTTTTATTATTATTATTTGTTACAATTATTTATAGTTATTTAATATATTAGAATTTATGATTTTGTGTTTCAAACTTTATCATACCCGGGATATCTACTAGACTCTGGTTTGGACAGATTTAAGCGAGTTTCTAAGAATTACAGGCCTACAATATGAAACGCCAAATTTCCATGCGAAACATTGTACCGCTTTCAGCATAAAAAACTCACATAATCATACCACCAGGGAGGTTAAAGTGGTTTTAAAGGCAGAAGATTTTTTTATCTTAATGCATTCTATGCATTAAGATAAAAAAACCTTCTGTGTGCAGCAGCCCCCCTAATACTTACCTGAGCCCCATCTCGATCCAGAAATGTTGCACAAGAGCCTCGACTGTCCAGGATTGGCTGAGACACAGCAGCGGGTTCCATTGGCTCCCGCTGTCAATCAAAGACAGTGAGCCAATCAAGACAGAGAGAAGGCGGGGCCGAGTCGCGGCTCCGTCTCTGAATGGACACACAGAGCAGCGGCTCGCCTCGGATGCTCCCATAGCAAGCTGCTTGCTGTGGGGGCACTCGGCAGGAGAGAGGGACCAGAAGCACCGGCGAGGGACCCGAGAAGAGGAGGATCTGGGCTGTTCTGTGCAAAACCACTACACGGAGCATGTAAGTATAACAGGTTTGTTATTTTTAAACTAAAAAAGACATAACTTTAATATCACTTTAATAAGCTCAGGTTGGGTTTTATTAATCTTGAAAAAAGATCAGTAGGTAAAACTCAAAGCGTTTCAGGGGCTTGCAACTCCCCCTTTCATCGCAGCTAACAGACAAAACAATGCAAAACTATAAAAAAATTAGTAGTGGATAATTAGCTAGGTAAAAAAATATATATATAAATATATGTACTAAAAGGAGTAATACATAAGCAGAGCAATCAGTAAGAAAAGTATACGTACTGTACAGCTTAGAAAGCAAATCAATATTACATGCCCTCAATAATATAAATGAATACATGTGAAAAAAAGAACAGCGAAGGCAACAGTGAACAATTCAACAATTATATACTGTATTGCATGCCGTAAAAACCATAGGTTTTATAACTGGCTAAAAATGTACTACTTTTAGATCCATCTATTGATAATGTTTTATGTTGTTATGTCTCATAGCCCTGATGAAGCAGGAGTTGGGAATCCCTGAAACACATTGGATTTACCTACTGATCTCGTATCAAGACAAGACTAATAAATCTATGGTGTACTTATTCAAAATTTTGGGCATTATCTTTCTTTACACTGTTTTTGGGCTGTTCTGGGGACCCATAGGAATACCTCGTATGATAAAAGGGTATGATGATAAGGGTCAAGCGTTCTGCCAAGACTCAACAACTGTCCAGAGAGAATGGTGCAATGTGGGCACATTTTTATTTTTGTATCAACAATAGCAGCTGGATAAGAGCTTTTCCAATTTCCTTGAACAATTGTGTTTCGATCAGAACAGATAGCTGGACCTCTCTGAATCTCCCATACACAGGGGGGGTTTGCCTGACCTGGCTGGTTATAAAAGGTAATCTCGGGTCTATGGGTGGCTTAAGTGTAGGAATAAGTGGAAAATAATACCGATATATACACTGCAATTAAATATTCATAGGGATATTCATAGGCAGTCAAAATAGGCCAAAAATGTTGCTTGCAGTAACTGGGAACTACTTGCCCTTAAACCTTTTTCAACATGCTAAAAACTCTCTGACAATTCAGCAACTGCTCCCTTTTCTCCATAGACAAGGGGAATGGTCCACTCTCTAGCAAGTGTCGCTATTAAATGTTGCACAAGTTGGATTTAAAAGTCGTAGAAGATCCACAATTAAAACAAAGACAAAATCTGCCCAACTATACCCTTCTTGACTGGGAATACAAAAATCCTAAACCGAAGCCGGAAGCACATGTGGGTCAGTGGAACTCTTCATTTCCATCACACCTCATCACAAATTAAGTGGACCATAGAAGATGAGACCATAATTGAATGGAATAAATTCTTGACCACGGACAAACCACTAAAATTAGCACCACATCCCTAATTTAAATAGATATAGGAATACTTGTGGAATTTTTAAGGTTTTTATATTAAAAAGTATAAATTTTATTTAAACAAAGATTAAGAAAAATTGTCTAAAAACAATTCCACAGCAAGTACAGAGGGTACAATCCTTATGGGTATTGCACATTTGATGGAATTCCCAACATGTTTCGCCCTCATTCGGGGCTTCCTCAAATACGGTAGCTGCTGACTTTTAAAAATAAGGCATTTACCTGTCCACGAATCCAGCGGTGTCCTCACTTGAGACGATTTTTCAATTGGCTCTTGGGTGCTTCCGCAACCATCTCAGCTAAGGATAACCGGCAGTGAAGCCTTGCCGCCTCACAGCCAGTCCCCTACTGCGCATGCGTGCTGCGCTTTGTAAATCGCCCGGCTGCAGGGGGAAGGAGAAGGGGGGCCGAACTTCTGGCAGAGTTTGCAGCGGCAAACTCAGGTGGAAGATACCTCTAGAAATATGCCAAATGTGGCAGCTGAGGGAAGAGGAGGCAGACAAGCGGAGCTTCCCCTTTTGGGTGGAGCTCTGCTTTAAAATCCACTGAAAGCTCCAATGAGTGTGGAGGAGCAGAGCAGGAGCAATGCTGACTGACAACATCGCTCTGCTCAGGGATATGTGAGAACCGAGCCATTGGCAGTGTTCGGTGGCTCGGTTCTCAGTGCAAAGACGCCGGGGGACAGATGGAGCATCGGTCTGATGCTGCATCCACCTATGTAAGTATGATTAGCCCAAAAAACAAACAAACATACTTCTCTTCTTCTCTGCCAGAACATGATGAACTCTTGTATCTGTCCTACCTTTAATTGTATGCTCATTTAGATGGCACTTCTTGTTTCTGTTGCCTCATATTTGAAACATTTTTTTTTTACACAATAATTACACAATAATTATTTATTAAACAGTGTTTTTGCAATGGCAGTACATAACCAGTAGCAGAATATGTCATATCTCAGGACCTGTGTTCTTACATTGACAGTGTTACACAAGATATTGGAACAATATGTCCCATAAGTTATAATAATATGTACTCCCAGAGCTACTGTATATACTCACTTCTCCAGCAGAATTAGCGCAGTACTGGGATTCACCCTCAGGTATTTGGAGTTTGGTTGACCATAATCAGCGAGATAAGTAGACCAATCCCAAATCATGAACAAGTCAAGGAGCTAAAAGACACAAAACATTTGTTTTCATTAGCATAACATGCATGCATGAATGGAAACTTTCTTGGAAAGAGATCTACATGGTCCAAGAATCTCCTATATGACAAAAAAAAAGTTTTATAGAAATTGGAGCAAAACTAAAGCCAGCCAAGGTTCATCTTATCCAAATTAAATCAAACATCTGGTAGATAAGAGCTCTACTTCTGCTCCACTTTTCATAAATTCAGACTAACTGGGAAAGTATGTGCTGCCATAGTTACTCCCCAAACTGTGTAGGACAGAGGGTGTGGTACACTGCAATGTGTGTATACACAGTACACAAATATGCATTATACACACACGATAGGAGTCCTGGGTTCAGCTCAGTTTCTAAATTCTCTTTGTATTACTTTATCTTTGGGTGCTCGAATTTTCATCTACAACCCCAAAACTGTACCATACTGAAAGTCTATTTGGCTTCTATTGGATATGCTCTGTTAACGACAGTAGACCATACGGGTCATGGGTGTAAATGGTCCATGTATTTGTAATGCATGGATAAAACAGCTGATGCTATACAAATGAATAAAATATATATTACCTTTATATGTAACTCTAGAAGTTGTATTTTGAAAAGCCAAGGTAATAATTTGGGAACTGAATTGCCATGTAGATTAGTGCTCAAAACACAGCTCAAGGGACAATTGTCCAGAAGGTGGGTCTTGTCCCTGGACATGAGCCATACATATAGGGCACTGTCGTCATGTTAAGTGCCATGCCATTTGTAATACAGTACTTCCGTTTTCACTGTTACTTTAGCGACAGGGTGGGGTGTGTGGAATTCCAAGCTAATTTAAACCAGATCTTTACCTAGGCCTAATTAAGCACATTAAAACAGTCCCTTTCAGATTATCCTCGGTGGGGAATCCGTGGCTGAGAAGCTCCAAGCTTCAGCAAGACTCCAGGGATTCCCTCCCTCCAAAACAAAATAAAATGATACCCCCTCAGCTCCCATCGTTATTGTAAGATCTGCTACAGTGGTTGTTGGTCAATATACAAGTAATCTTTTAAAAGCTAATGTGTCTGAACTAAAACAGCCAAGCATTTATTAAGCTTTAAATCTGTAATCCCTTTAAGCCATTTTAAACCCACTTCCTATCCCGTTTATAATTGTTTGTAACACTTAAATACCATGCTTACAAACTTACTGGGCTTCGCTACAGCTTTCCGGTACTCAGATCATCTACACAGGGATCTATACATATGCAATCAATATACAACCAAAATCAGTGCCGGCAGGTGCCCCCTCTATGCAAATCATTATTTGTAAAGAATAAAAAATTCACAGCTGACCTGTCAATATATCAGTAAGACATATAAGCTTGAATAATAAACAAAATTATATTATATTATATATATATATATATATATATATATATACAGGCGGTCCCGGGGTTACAAACAAGATTGGGTCTGTAGGTTTGTTCTTAAGTTGAATTTGTATGTAAGTCAGAACAGTTAAATTTGTTATCTGTAGCTCCGGGCAAAAGAATAATTTTTTACGTTTTTTTGGGGTAGCCACCGCGTAACATTTGTTTTGCTGTCTGTGCCCCTGTTCAGAAGATTTCACCTCACTTTCTGTCCCAATGACAATTGGATCTGGAAATTTTTTGTTGGGGAAACAAGGATTGGTGATAAAGCATTAGTGGAGACACCCTTTTCCCATAATAACTCTTACAGGAATGAACTTCCCTTCCTTGGGGTAGATTTCCTCTCACTTCCTGTTGTCTCCCTCCGTTTGTAAGTATGAGTTGTATGTAAGTCGGATGTTTGTAACTAGGGGACTGCCTGTGTTATATATATAGCACGCATATTTGAACACATTAGAATATACTGTATCTCTTGTCATTGTTTATTGCCATTTCCTTTTTCTCCACCTAAAAATTACGTGACACACAGTGAATGTGAGATTTTCCCATCAATGGGCAGGCTTATGTTGAGTATGGGCAGCCTTACAGTAGTTGCCTATTTATACTCCTATGACACATTTGCTGACCACTCAGTAAATGACGGACAGTTCAATCTGGAGCTCCACTGTGTAATTGGCCATTCCAGAACACAGCACAATATAAAGTGGACATGGCAAATGCTCCAGAGGAAAGGCCACGACAACGGGGGGAGCTTTTTTAGTGCTGCAAAGTGAGTACTACATCCATGATCCAGATTGGTGGCGGGCAACTAGCAGACCATGGCTTATCTTTAACTGGGATACGGCTTTCTGTCTGCTCTGACAGCTATAGTGTCGTGCCATCCTGCATCATGCCCACACTCTTCCCCCCTCAACCCAATTACCGACAGCTGACAAAAGATACACCATGCATGTACAATTGCTCATCCACCCCTAGCTGCTAGAAAGCAAGTCCATGGCAATGCTTTTGTAAAGCAACCTCCATTCCAACTATGGGCAGCTGGAGCACAGGGCAGTGGAGAATAGATGTGCCAAAGCTAGTTACATAGTTACATAGTTAGTCATGTTGAAAAAAGACACAAGTCCATCTAGTTCAACCATAAAAATTTATAAAATAAAAAAATATCATACAATCCCATATACCCAATCCTATACCCACAGTTGATCCAGAGGAAGGCAATCGGATTTTCCCTGGATCAACTTTACCTATAAATGTTAGTACCCAGGCTAGCCCTACTACTTCATGCAGCAGCAGAAAGCGAGGGGGATGGAGTTTAACATCTTCCCTTTGGGTGCTGGACAATCCTATCCCATCACTGCTGAATACAATTTAGCAACTTTCCATGGACAATAATGAGCAAACACATAAGTACATTAAATATAACGATACTCAGTCTTCTGACATTACCACCTAAAAGTACAATGCCACACTACATAAGTACAAACATTGCATTGCACATACTGACGATGTCCTACCATCTCTGTCTGAAACTGCAGGAACACCTATTAATTCTATTGTTTTGATTAGTTTAAAAAAACTGGGAACCCGTGAGGTCAAAAGAGTAATAAAACTGCCATTTATGGATTTAAGGCAACTGCACAAAATTGAAGTCCTGTGTATTTATATTGTGACCCCAATGTAAATTTTACCGCCTATCTAATTTAGCTGACGTTTAGTGTAAGGGTTATTGCTTCTCCCCTCCCTGTGTTGGCGCACTGGGATGTAATATGTAACTCTGGAGACAAATTTATTGAAATAAGAAAGCATTCAAAGAGTGCTCTGAGCGAGGGTGGGGGTGCATCTGTCCTGTATAGGTCCTGCTGCAGAAAGACAGATTTGAGTCGACTGAATGGTGAGGCTCCTGCTGAGAGTATGTGATCAATCCTTCCATAGACACAATGGACCCCCTTCTGGTGTTTGCTGCCTTTCTCCATAAAACAGTTAGCTGTCTTTCACTGTCAATCAAACATTACAATTTTATTATTTCCTAAAATCCTTGCCCACACTGATGGCTCTTGTTTAAGAATGAAGTTCTTGCACAAACAATACAAAAAACACAGTAGCACTGAGGTTGGGAACAGGGTCCCTTCATTTATATAAATGAATGTATATAATTGCCAGCACACCATGGATCTTCAAATATCATCCAAAAGGTTTTATTCAAAGCAGTCACATCGCAGCAGAAACGTGCAACGTTTCGGGGCTACACAGGACCCCTTCGTCAGTCATATCAGTGCATACCATAGTGCATCTTCTGCTGTGATGTGACTGCTTTAAATAAAACCATTTGGATGATATTTTAAGATCCATGGTGTGCTGCCAATTATATTCATTAACCTGTGAAATTTCCACTCTCCAGCACCCACTATTCCGATATTATTGCTTCATTTATATTATATATTAAGGAAACACAACAACAGAGTCATTAAAAGTCCAAATTCCTGGTGGTGATCACACTGCAGACGTAGCTTTAAAATAAATCTAATGGTACAGTCTTTCACAAACATTGGTTAGCTGTATTCATGTAATTCTTGCATTATTTGAAGGGGGATGTTTGAAATATACATGTATCAAATGTTTTTTTTTTTGAGTTGTATGTGCCAACATTTCATTCTAGTGAGGTGTACCGGGTAATAGATTGGGGGATTTTGGAAGCAAATGATGGGGGGTATGAGATGGCATCTTTGAATAATCTCTGCATTAATAAACTTGAAATTAAAGTGGTGAAATCTTGATACAATAGATGCAAGAACATTGGCAATAACAGTAGCTCAATTCCTTGCTTTGGGTGCACAAACCATAGCAAACATGTACTAAATGTAGCTTACCTTTTTTATATAAATAATCCTGACAAAGACCCTATGATTTCCTTTTAGATGTTCTACTTCTAGCCAACCATATGTAAAGTAAGACCAACCTATGATGTCTTTTAAAGGCATATTGGTACCTAAAATGGTTGGTGATGATGATTTTGACAGGCTGGCGAAGGAGGTATGGGTACATATTTGGCAATCCTTGCAGGTTAAAAGGAGAAGTATGGGAATTAAAAAACAAACAAACATGAATAGTCAACTCTATGCTGTGGCATTGGTGTAATACAGCAGCTGTCCCACATTGGTTCTAAGACCGAGAACGGAGCGATCACATGACCGCTGATTGATCTGTTCTCGATCTGCTCGGATCAAAAAGCCAGTGATCGTCAGTCACCACTCTCTGATCTGCCCCTCCAGCGCTCACTAGACCCTCGGGCTGGAGAGGGGATGGGTGCATCTGGCTCTCGTGGCTGGCTGCGTGCTGAGAGTCAGAGCCAGCTGTAAATCAGACAGCTGGTTGAAACCCGGCAATAGCTTGCTGAAAGCTGACACTGGGTCACAGTCAGGGTCACTGGGAGCGCAAAAGTAAGTGCACACCTGTGACCCAGAAGAAAAGCTTTGGCTATACTTCTCTTTTAAGAACCCCTGTTTAAGTGGGAACACAATAGTTTAAGTCTTGGAGCCAAATTGTCCTTTTGCAACCTCTCCATCCAGTCCACTGTTACATTCCCAATGCCACTCAGAATAATCACTCAGTCAACTAGATGTGTGCCAACATTATTATTAATTTAGTTTTAGGCCAATCATTTTCCAAACAGATGTAAGATAATGAAAGGCTGTTCGAAATTGGTCAACTCATCAGCATAACAGCATGACATGCTGGTTAAAAGGCAATGCCATAAGAACAGCTTTAGGCAAGGTGTATAGGGGAGGTTCTGGGGACTGCTAATCCATTTCTGTCTCTGCTGTGCTCAATCCAAATGGGAGCAAGAGCAGTCCCTTATTTGCTTCTAGGGTGCACTAAGCTCAATGAGCAATGCTCCAGAAAAGTAAACCTGTTTTATGCAGTAGAAAACATTTGGCAAGACTGCATCCATTCAGAATGGTCAAAGTGCAGGGACACGGGGTTCAGGAACTACTAAAAGCAGTCAGTAGAATGTACTGCACCAGCCTCAGTTGGAGCTATATAAAGGGACTGGTGGGACTCCTCAGAAGTACAGTACATATAGTATCAAAATAAATTATTTTAAAAACATGCATTCAAGCTGGGGTTTTTTCTAGCAGAAAATTTGTAAAGTTTTGAACATATGATTTACACCAATACCTGCTGTGCAATATGGCTGCCCAAGTTTGAGTGACAACATTTTCCCCACCTTTGCACAGTGCATACCACTGCCTTGGCTCAAGTCTGATTTTAGAACTGCTAGAGAACTTAAGCTGGCCGTACATTAGTAGAATTTTGTTAAAAATATTTATTATAAGAGAGTTCGATTATTTTAATGGTTAGTGGGGTCAAATTGACGTGTGTTTTCGACCGCAGTGAGGAGAAAGTGCATAAAGCAGTACAGAAATTTTTTCTTGAACGAATGAATGTGGTTTTGGTTGGGCAAAGTTAATTCACTCCATAATCTAAAGGTAAAAGAAAACTTTTTATCCCCTCTCCACTGCCGCCCCCAGCTCTTTAAGTTAATTAAAATGCAGGGAGACAGAGGAGGGCATTCTGATCACATGACGGCTGTGATTGGCTGTCACGGCAGTTACATGGTTGGAAGCTCCTGATTGTAAGTATGCATCGGGAACTTCCTGTGACATTTTAGTTACTGTGCTCGGAGCATAATTTTTTTTTAAATGCAGTGGAAACCTCGGATTGCAGGTAACACAGTTAACGAGCGTTTCGCAATATGAGCACTGTTTTTTTAAAATCCTGACTCGGTTTGCGAGTGTTGCCTTGCAAAACAAGCAGGATTCAAGCCAAAGCGGTGTGCAATATCGCATTTGGCCTGAGGTGGCACCGGAGCCGAGCAGAGCCGAATGGCGCCGATTGGAAATGCTTGGAAAATCTCGGAAATACTCCGTTCCCGAGCCTTTCCGAGGTTTTCCGAGTTCAGCCGAGGTGTCCTCGGGCCTTTCCGAGTGTCTCCGATGCTCTCCGGCGCCCCCCACCTCTAGCCACATGCGGTATTGCAAGCCATTGAAGTCAATGCGGAACAAATTATTTTAGTTTACATTGACTTCAATGGGGAAACTCGCTTTGATATGCGAGTACTTTGGATTACGAGCATTCTCCTGGAACAGATTATGCTCGTAATCCAAGGTTCCACTGTATAAGAAAAAGTAGCCCTAAAATGTTCCATGATAAAAATCAACCACTGATTTGATGAGTGATGATCTAAGGCCCCTTTCACACGGAGGGTCCGTTCAGGTCCGCCTGTCAGTTTTTTAGGCGGACCTGAACGGATCCTCCATGTAGCCCTATGAAGCCACGGATGTCAGCGGTGACATGTCCGCTAACATCCGACCCGCTCCGCTCCGCCAAAGTGTGACGGAGGAAAACCCTATTTTTCCTTCCATTGGTGGAGCGGATCGGATGATAACGGACTCTACGGTCCATCGTCATCCGATCCCCCCATAGGGGAGAGCAGCGCTCTGACAGGGCGGTCCCTGCACAGTGTGCGGGGACCGCCCAGTCATCCGCCGGCTCAGCTGGGATCAACGGAGCGATCCCCGCTGAGCAAGTGGAGCTTCACGGGGCGGATCTTCACGGATCCGTCCCGTGTGAAAGAGCCCTTACAGTATCTCACAAGTGAGTACAACCCTCACATTTTTGTAAATATTTTAATATATCTTTTAATATGACAACACTGAAGAAATGACACTTTGCTACAATGTAAAGTAGTGAGTGTACAGCTTGTATAACAGTGTAAATTTGCTGTCCCCTCAAAATAACAACACACTAATTAACACACTAACACACAACATTAATGTCCAAACTGCTGGCAACAAAAGTGAGTACAAAGTGAAAATGTCCAAATTGGGCCCAAAGTGTCAATATTATGTGTGGCCACCATTATTTTCCAGAACTGCCTTAACCCTCTTGGGCATGGAGTTCACCAGATCTTCACAGGTTGGCACTGGAGTCCTCTTCCACTCCTCCATGACGACATCACGGAGCTGGTGGATGTTAGAGACCTTGCACTCCTCCACCTTCCATTTGAAGATGCCCCACAGATGCTCAATAGGGTTTAGGACTGGACATGCTTGGCCAGTCCATCACCTTTACCCTCAGCTTCTTTATCAAGGCAGTGGTCGTCTTGGAGGTGTGTTTGGAATACTGCCCTGTGGCCCAGTCTTCGAAGGGAGGGCATCCTGTTCTGCTTCAGTATGTCACAGTACATGTTGGCATTCATGGTTCCCTCAATGAACTGTAGCTCCCCAGTACCGGCAGCACTCATGCAGCCCCAGACCATGACACTCCCACCACCATGCTTGACTGTAGGCAAGACACACTTGTCTTGGTACTCCTCACCTGGTTCCTGCCACACACGCTTGACACCATCTGAACCAAATAATTTTATCTTGGTCTCATCAGACCACAGGTCATGGTTCCAGTAATCCATGTACTTAGTCTGCTTGTCTTGTGTTTGCCGGCTTTATCTTTGTGCATTATCTTTAGAAGAGGTTTCCTTCTGGAATGACAGCCATGCAGACCAATTTGATGCAGTGTGCCGCGTATGGTCTGAGCGCTGACAGGCAGACCCCCCACTAGGGCTGGGCGATTTTCCCCCCAAAAAAAATCTGCGATTTTTTTATAAAAAACTCGATTTACGATTCGATTTTTTTTTTTTATTATATTAATTAAAGTGCATCAACAAACAAAATTGCAAAGGCAAACCCTTTCTCTAACTGCAAAGTCAGTGTGCAACAAACACACAATATATTCCAGCGCTCATGGAACATACATTATTAACTATTGAAAACTCTTGAAACTCTGTGTGTGATTCCTTCTGTCCCAGCCTTGCTGCGATCCTGGTTTTGCATCCTTTTGGGTTGAAGGGCCCTCCACACGCTGGTCTGCCTGTTGTCCATCATTCAAGGTACTGTGCTCACACGGAGATCATGCCACAGGCTTTGTTTTGACTTTTTTAACCCCTCCTTGCTCCACGGATGTCACTGCAAGTTTAAAGGAGCACAAAAGCTTCCCTTTTTTTTGCTTAAAAATAACAAACATGTTATACTTACCTCAACTGTGCAGCTCGTTTTGCACACAGTGGCCCCGATCCTGGTCTTCTGGGGTCCCTCGGTGGCTGTCTTGGCTCCTCCCCGCAAGGACTCCACACCTTAATGCGAGTGAGCTCGCATGGTGTGGAGTGATTGCGGGTGCGCTCCCGTGATACAGCGGCGGCCATAGCCGCCGACTGTATCACTCGGCCCCGCCCCCCGCGTCATTGGATGTGATTGACAGCAGCGCCAGCCAATGGCTGCGCTGCTTTCAATCCATCCAGTGTAGCCAATCGGCGGCCAGGCTGAAAAACGAAGAGGATGACGGGGACGAGCATGGGACTTTCGAGGGGCCAGGTAAGAAAAACGGGGGCTCGGGGGGGGGGGGCGGTATTGTCAAATGTTTTTTCACCTTAATGCATAGGATGCATTAAGGTGAAAAAACATGTAACTTTACTACTCCTTTAACAAGTTTGTCACCACTGGCAACTGGAGAGTTAAGATTCATTTGCCCTCTGCACATTTGGGATTGGATCCCTCTCTTTATTGTGATTAATAAATGGACTAAGCTTTTTTATCAATTCTTCAAGAGTTTTCAATAGTTAATAATGTATGTTCCATGAGCGCTGGATTATATTGTGGGCATGTTGTGTATTTTGTACTTCTGGGTACGGATTTTTTCTTGCTGCGCTGGATCCTGTTTTTTTCCCCCTTTTGGATACTTTGTACTTCCCAAAATATTTGGGATTTTTTTCTTATTATTATTATTATCATCCATTATATTTTTTTCTTTATCCACCAATTTAGCGCTTGTGACCTTTTGTTGTTTTTTGCAGTGTGCAACAAAGATTGTTAAACATCCAAATTATTAATACTGTATTTGGATTTAACTAATAAAACAACAAAAAACCCTGAGGTTACTCTTAGTTGAATTGAACTGTGCCCGTGCCTCACTGTACCCTTGTCTCACTGTGCCCGTGTCTCACTGTGCCCATGCTTCAATCACTGTGCCCGTACCTGATGCAGATTTTCATGGTATATGGATTTTACTGCTACACCGGCGGCCATTCCAGTATTCAAAAGCCGCGCCTCCTCGTCTGTGATAGGCGGAACACTCAATTTCCCAGCATTCAGTGTTCCGCCTATCATGGTCATCCTCATAACACAGACGAGGATGAGAGGATGTCCGTGATAGGCTGAATACTGCCTGCTGTGAAATTGAGTGTTCCGCCTATCACAGACGACGAGGACTCGGGAGGCGCGGCTTTTGAACACTGCAATGGCCGCCGTCTGTCTGCATGACACGCTGATCAGGTAGGCAGACGGCGGCTGCAGCGAGTAGATGTAATTGGGGTAACGCTGCCCAGTGCCATTACGGATACGCCCCCTGCAGTCCTGCTACGGAAACTTTGAAGGGAAAAAAAAAAAAAATCTAAAAAAATTGATTTTCTTCAAAACTGAATCGATTTGAGCTCAAAACTCGATTCAAGATTAAAATCAATTTTTTTCCCAGCCCTACCCCCCACCCCTTCAACCTCTGCAGCAATGCTGGCAGCACTCATATGTCTATTTCCCAAAGACAACCTCTGGAAATGACGCTGAGCACGTGGACTCAACTCCTTTGGTCGACCATGGCGAGGCCTGTTCTGAGTGGAACCTGTCCTGTTAAACCACTGTAGGGTCTTATAGGAATATGAAGGTATTGGGACTTTTAAGGTGCAACAACTACACAATATTCAATATAAAAAATATAATTTTATTACAAAAAAATATATGAAAATTCATATGTACAAATATACATGAACCATCAAAATAAACATAATAGAGTTTCCAAAGTGCATACAGACAAAATTCTCTACATGTTTCGCCATTTTGTAGGCTTCCTCAGGAGTTTGTCATGCAAATACTGGAAACAAAAAAAGGAAAAATAATAAATACATAATATTATTTACTCAAATTTCAAACTCAAAATTACAAAACAGAATATTATTAAGAAAAAAAGGATAACTGAAAACCATAACCAGCCCAATGGTTGCTCAAAAGTTCATCTCAAAATTAGATCTATTTATTCAAGGTATATGACCTTATTAGTATCAGTTGTAAGTACATTACCTGTAAATTTTGATGGTACAATCTAAAATGAAGAATGACCAGATAGCCAATGAGCTATCCCACACGGGGGCGCCCGTAAGGAGGGGATCATATGGTGTATCATAGAGGGGGAGAAATACTGGCACAAATAACCACCCGGATATTACTAGCACAGGAACAGAGGGCCATCTGGGGGAAATTACAAAGAAAATTCGAATGAAGTCAAATAACAATCTATGTATAAAAGTAAAGGCGTCTAATCTAGTTATACGGCACATACCCCATCAGTATTTACCTGTTTATGGCTGTTGATAGTAAAAAATATAAATTAGAATAGGCAAAAAAGGGGGCAGTATCTCCAAAGTACCCCAATCAGTGTCCACTCTAAAGGAAACAGAAATAGTGGAAATTACTATAAATATATATAATAATCCCCTCTAGTTGGTAATCAGAATTTTAATTTTTAGCCATATACTTGCTAGCTGATATATACCTGGTTAATCCAATTGGATAAAGTGTGTCCACATTAGGGCATCTCTGCCGAAAAACTTGTTTTACAAAACCGATCAATCAGTTTACTGAAAAAATATAAAATATAAAAACCAATTGGGATTAAAGACCAAAGTAAACCAGACAACAGGATAAAAACCAATGTTGCCCATAAAGAGATCTAGTGCCTAAGTAATTTACCTTTGACTGATATCTAAGAACGTCTTCTCCCCAGAGTGTTGGTCATGCTACTGATTTACAAGGCTGCGATCCGGACTATATACCCCCCCTCCCCCTTCCCATTGGACGCACAATGGCGCCAAATCAATGGGCGGAGCGGGCACGTCAGTTCCGACATCCGCCCATCGTCAGATCCGACCCGGAAGTGACAATTCCACCACTGAAAAACCGGAGACGTCCGCCGGAAGCACCACCCCGCTCATCAGGAGAAAACATCCTGACGAGCTGGACGCACCATAAGACGGATCCGGAAGGGGAAAAAACATGCCTAAAGTATAGAAAAGGGCAGACTTCCTTTTAAAATCACGGCAGAAAGGGCACATTGGATGTTAAAAAATGGGGCCAGGATATCCGGTGGGCTTAGTCAGATGGCGCTCAGATTGTCTCCCAAAGGAGAACAAAGAGAAACGCCCTGGGCGCCCATATGATCACCAAATCCCCCCCAAAAAAGAAAAGGGAAACGCCACCCTAAAAAATGTGGTAAACTCAATTGAAATCAATTACATATAATGTAGATTTATCAATGATTAAAGAGAGCCCCTATGGAATATAGAAATGGTACATTCAGTCACCTGTACATAAAGACAAATTTAATAAACAAAAATAAAAATAACAAAACAAAATTTAATTTGTTTTAAACAGAGTCTACATATACAGCATAACGATTTTTTTCCTACAAAAAGGGTTTGAAACTGATGGACTCATTTAACCCGGGATACATAGTAGCTCTCAAGGTATGTATCCATCTGGTTTCTCGTTGTAGGAGATTTTTGTCCACATCCCCACCTCTTTCATTAAGAGGTATGTATTCTAAAGCAAAGAATTTAATCTTTGACAGATCGAAGGAGTGGAAAAGACCACTATGTCTACTAATAGGAGTCTTCATTTTTTTTCTTTTGAATGAGAGATACATGGTCTCTCATTCTGTGAAAGAAAGGCCTCTTCGTTTTACCAACATAGAAGGCCTTACAATCACAGATCATCAAATAAATTACGCCAATTGACTGGCAATTGCTAAAGAAATTTGGTCTATACGTAACTCCATTAGGGAGAACTATTTCAGTAGAATCATATATAAACCTGCAAAATTCACAATGACCACATGGGGCCGAACCCTTTCTACTCTCAACCCTCTTGATTTGGAGATGGCTATGAACTAGTTGATCTTTTAAAGACCTAGATTTTCTATAGGTAATTTGGGGAAATGGCTTAATATATTTGGAGATAATCTCATCTGTTGCTAGCAAAGGCCAGAATTTTTCAATAATTTTTCTTACTTTCTGATGTTCACCAGAGAACCTGGTAATTAATCGTACCGTTTGGTCAGTAGTTTGAGGTTTCTTAGGATGTATTAGATCTTTCCTGTTTTTATTTTTTGCTCGTTTATAAGCTTTTTTGAGGGTTGAACGACTATACCCTCTAGCAATTAGTCGAGATTGGAGGGCAGAGGCCTCCGTCTCGAAATCTACTTCCTTACTACAATTTCTTCGAATTCGTAAATACTGACTGTATGGGATACTTTGTACCAGAGTCCTGGGATGAGAACTTGTGGCATGCAGGATGGTATTGCCTGAAGAGGGCTTTCTATATAATGAAGAGCCCAAGGTGCCATCAGAGTTTAAGTAAATAGAAATATCCAGAAAATTTATCACATTCTGGTCACAAATCATCGTAAATTTGAGATTAAAGGAATTTACAGCTAATGAAGACATAAAAGATGTCAATTCCTCTAAGGAGCCAGTCCACACAACAAAAATGTCATCGATAAAGCGTCGCCATATCAAGACTTTATCAAAAAACATTTCAAATGATTCTAAAGAAAAAATCTCCCGTTCCCACCCCCCCAGGTACAGGTTGGCGTACGACGGGGCACACTTGGTCCCCATCGCAACACCCTGCACCTGGAGGTAGTGGGAACGGTCGAAAACAAAAATATTGTTGGTAAGTATGAACAGCAACAATTCCAAAATGAAATTGTTGTAGGGCCTGGCTCCAGGTCCTCTCTCAGAGAGGAAGCCGTCTATAACTTTAATACCCCTAGTGTGGGGGATAGAGTTATAGAGGGCTTCAACGTCTATAGCTACTAGCCATGACCCCGGTGGTACACATAGACCATCCAAAGATCTCAGTAGATCGGCGGTGTCTTGAATGTAGGAACTTAAAGAACCTACATGGGGCCTCAAATAGTCGTCTACCAGCTTACTAGCTGGTTCTGTAAGGCAACCAATCCCTGACACAATCGGACGGCCAGGGGGATTTTCCAAATTTTTGTGCACCTTTGGCAGAGCATAAAACGTGGGAAGTCTCGGCTTATCAATAACCAAGAATTCACACGTCTTTTTGTCTATAAGGTTATCACAAAATGCCCGATTAATGAGAATACGGTATTTTGTCTCCGCATATTTTACCTGTGCAAAAGGAATAGAGCGATACCAACTTTTATTTGAAAGGAGGTTCATGACCATCTGCTTATATTTGTTTAAATCCATTACCACTATGTTACCTCCTTTATCCGAGGATTTTATCACTAATTGTTCGTTCTGTTTTAAAGATAACACGGCTTTTTGTTGGGATGGCTTAAGGTTGGTATTTCTTCTAAACCTTTTCCAATTGGTACTCTGTAGTTCCTTTGTAACTTGTTGGGTGAATGCCCAAATGTTGGGGTTTCCTTGGAGAGTAGGAAAGGTCCTGGATTTCGGTTTATATAGATTAGGTGGAGGAAAAATTCTCTCCGTGGAAATCTCATCTACGAGGCCAGACTGGGGTTCCTCAAGGGGGTCATCTAGTGGATTACCTTCTTCCCATAATTCCATTAATTCATTTATTGCCTGAATCTCCTTAATTGTTTTATTTTGCCAAAGATCTTCCCCCATGGAATCCATGGGAGAACGTTGATAATCCCTGTCAAACATAATCTTAAAAGTAAGTTTTCTCGCAAAGAGGTTGACGTCCTTTATAATTTCAAAGGCATCAACCTCCTGTGTACCACCGGGGTCATGGCTAGTAGCTATAGACGTTGAAGCCCTCTATAACTCTATCCCCCACACTAGGGGTATTAAAGTTATAGACGGCTTCCTCTCTGAGAGAGGACCTGGAGCCAGGCCCTACAACAATTTCATTTTGGAATTGTTGCTGTTCATACTTACCAACAATATTTTTGTTTTCGACCGTTCCCACTACCTCCAGGTGCAGGGTGTTGCGATGGGGACCAAGTGTGCCCCGTCGTACGCCAACCTGTACCTGGGGGGGTGGGAACGGGAGATTTTTTCTTTAGAATCATTTGAAATGTTTTTTGATAAAGTCTTGATATGGCGACGCTTTATCGATGACATTTTTGTTGTGTGGACTGGCTCCTTAGAGGAATTGACATCTTTTATGTCTTCATTAGCTGTAAATTCCTTTAATCTCAAATTTACGATGATTTGTGACCAGAATGTGATAAATTTTCTGGATATTTCTATTTACTTAAACTCTGATGGCACCTTGGGCTCTTCATTATATAGAAAGCCCTCTTCAGGCAATACCATCCTGCATGCCACAAGTTCTCATCCCAGGACTCTGGTACAAAGTATCCCATACAGTCAGTATTTACGAATTCGAAGAAATTGTAGTAAGGAAGTAGATTTCGAGACGGAGGCCTCTGCCCTCCAATCTCGACTAATTGCTAGAGGGTATAGTCGTTCAACCCTCAAAAAAGCTTATAAACGAGCAAAAAATAAAAACAGGAAAGATCTAATACATCCTAAGAAACCTCAAACTACTGACCAAACGGTACGATTAATTACCAGGTTCTCTGGTGAACATCAGAAAGTAAGAAAAATTATTGAAAAATTCTGGCCTTTGCTAGCAACAGATGAGATTATCTCCAAATATATTAAGCCATTTCCCCAAATTACCTATAGAAAATCTAGGTCTTTAAAAGATCAACTAGTTCATAGCCATCTCCAAATCAAGAGGGTTGAGAGTAGAAAGGGTTCGGCCCCATGTGGTCATTGTGAATTTTGCAGGTTTATATATGATTCTACTGAAATAGTTCTCCCTAATGGAGTTACGTATAGACCAAATTTCTTTAGCAATTGCCAGTCAATTGGCGTAATTTATTTGATGATCTGTGATTGTAAGGCCTTCTATGTTGGTAAAACGAAGAGGCCTTTCTTTCACAGAATGAGAGACCATGTATCTCTCATTCAAAAGAAAAAAATGGAGACTCCTATTAGTAGACATAGTGGTCTTTTCCACTCCTTCGATCTGTCAAAGATTAAATTCTTTGCTTTAGAATACATACCTCTTAATGAAAGAGGTGGGGATGTGGACAAAAATCTCCTACAACGAGAAACCAGATGGATACATACCTTGAGAGCTACTATGTATCCCGGGTTAAATGAGTCCATCAGTTTCAAACCCTTTTTGTAGGAAAAAAATCGTTATGCTGTATATGTAGACTCTGTTTAAAACAAATTAAATTTTGTTTTGTTATTTTTATTTTTGTTTATTAAATTTGTCTTTATGTACAGGTGACTGAATGTACCATTTCTATATTCCATAGGGGCTCTCTTTAATCATTGATAAATCTACATTATATGTAATTGATTTCAATTGAGTTTACCACATTTTTTAGGGTGGCGTGTCCCTTTTCTTTTTTGGGGGGGATTTGGTGATCATATGGGCGCCCAGGGCGTTTCTCTTTGTTCTCCTTTGGGAGACAATCTGAGCGCCATCTGACTAAGCCCACCGGATATCCTGGCCCCATTTTTTAACATCCAATGTGCCCTTTCTGCCGTGATTTTAAAAGGAAGTCTGCCCTTTTCTATACTTTAGGCATGTTTTTTCCCCTTCCGGATCCGTCTTATGGTGCGTCCAGCTCGTCAGGATGTTTTCTCCTGATGAGCGGGGTGGTGCTTCCGGCGGACGTCTCCGGTTTTTCAGTGGTGGAATTGTCACTTCCGGGTCGGATCTGACGATGGGCGGATGTCGGAACTGACGTGCCCGCTCCGCCCATTGATTTGGCGCCATTGTGCGTCCAATGGGAAGGGGGAGGGGGGGTATATAGTCCGGATCGCAGCCTTGTAAATCAGTAGCATGACCAACACTCTGGGGAGAAGACGTTCTTAGATATCAGTCAAAGGTAAATTACTTAGGCACTAGATCTCTTTATGGGCAACATTGGTTTTTATCCTGTTGTCTGGTTTACTTTGGTCTTTAATCCCAATTGGTTTTTATATTTTATATTTTTTCAGTAAACTGATTGATCGGTTTTGTAAAACAAGTTTTTCGGCAGAGATGCCCTAATGTGGACACACTTTATCCAATTGGATTAACCAGGTATATATCAGCTAGCAAGTATATGGCTAAAAATTAAAATTCTGATTACCAACTAGAGGGGATTATTATATATATTTATAGTAATTTCCACTATTTCTGTTTCCTTTAGAGTGGACACTGATTGGGGTACTTTGGAGATACTGCCCCCTTTTTTGCCTATTCTAATTTATATTTTTTACTATCAACAGCCATAAACAGGTAAATACTGATGGGGTATGTGCCGTATAACTAGATTAGACGCCTTTACTTTTATACATAGATTGTTATTTGACTTCATTCGAATTTTCTTTGTAATTTCCCCCAGATGGCCCTCTGTTCCTGTGCTAGTAATATCCGGGTGGTTATTTGTGCCAGTATTTCTCCCCCTCTATGATACACCATATGATCCCCTCCTTACGGGCGCCCCCGTGTGGGATAGCTCATTGGCTATCTGGTCATTCTTCATTTTAGATTGTACCATCAAAATTTACAGGTAATGTACTTACAACTGATACTAATAAGGTCATATACCTTGAATAAATAGATCTAATTTTGAGATGAACTTTTGAGCAACCATTGGGCTGGTTATGGTTTTCAGTTATCCTTTTTTTCTTAATAATATTCTGTTTTGTAATTTTGAGTTTGAAATTTGAGTAAATAATATTATGTATTTATTATTTTTCCTTTTTTTGTTTCCAGTATTTGCATGACAAACTCCTGAGGAAGCCTACAAAATGGCGAAACATGTAGAGAATTTTGTCTGTATGCACTTTGGAAACTCTATTATGTTTATTTTGATGGTTCATGTATATTTGTACATATGAATTTTCATATATTTTTTTGTAATAAAATTATATTTTTTATATTGAATATTGTGTAGTTGTTGCACCTTAAAAGTCCCAATACCTTCATATTCCTATATAGCTTCGTAATGAAGGGATGTGGTGCCTATGAGATACAGGTGACAGGTATTATTTTCAATTTCTCACTGTAGGGTCTTGGCCACCATGCTGCAGCTCAGTTTCAGGGTCTTGGCATACTTCTTATAGCCTAGACCATCTTTATTTAGAGCAACAATTCTTTTTTTCAGACCCTCAAACAGTTCTTTGCCATGAGATGCCATGTTGAACTTCCAGTGACCAGTGTGAGAGAGTGAGAGCGATAACACCAAATTTAACACACCTGCTCCCCATTCACACCTGAGACCTTGTAACACTAACGAGTCACATGACAATGTTGAGGGAAAATGGCTACAATCTGATCCTGAAGTTTGGGCTTTAGTGCACCTACACCATTGTAAAATGCATGTTCTCTGCATGGTACCTATGCAGCATTTACCATATTGGATGCCTCATAGTTCCCAAATTCAGGAACATGTTCCAAGCAGGAGGCAGGAAAGATGGTGTCTGGTTTATAGAGAAAAACAGCTGGTCTGCATAGACAGCATCTTCAGTTTAGTCTATGTGTGTGTGCGCATCTCAAGCATGCTTTTTTATTAGGCCTTGTTTATAAAAGTTGTGCTCATAAGTTTACATACCCTGGCAGAATTTATGATTTCTTGGCCATTTTTCAGAGAATATGAATAACACAAAAACTTTTCTTTCACTCATGGTTAGTGTTTGGCTGAAGCCATTTATTATCAATCAACTGTGTTTACTCTTTTTAAATCATAATGACAACAGAAACAAGCTAAATCACCCTGATCAAAAGTTTACATACCCCAGTCCTTAATACCGTGTACTGCCCCTTTTAACATCAATGATAGCTTGAAGTCTTTTGTGGTATTTGTGGATGAGGCTCTTTACCTTCTCAGATAGTAAAGCTGCCCATTCCTCTTGGCAAAAAGCCTCCAGTTCCTGTAAATTCTTGGGCTGTCTTGGATTAACTGCACAGTTGAGATCTCCCCAGATTGGCTCAATGATATTGAGGTCAGGAGACTGAGATGGTCAATCCAGAACCTCCAATTTATTCTGTTGTAGCCAATGACAGGTCGACTTGGCCTTGTGTTTTGGATCATTGTCATGTTGGAATGTCCAAGTACATCCCATGCGCAGCTTCCTGGCTGATGAATGCAAATGTTCCTCCAGTATTTTTTGATAACATCCTGCATTCATCTTGCCATCAATTTTGACCAAATTCCTGTGCCTTTGTAGCTCAAAACATCAGTGATCCACCTCATAGGCCTTGTTGACTCCTCTCCAAATGTAGTGTTTGTTGTGACCAAAAAGCTCAATTTTGGTCTCGTCACTCCAAATGACTTTGTGCCAGAAGGTTTGAGGCTTGTCTCTGTGCTGTTTGGCGTATTGTAAGTGGGATAATTTGTGGGATACTTTGTGGCATTTGCGTAGTAATGGCTTTCTTCTGGTGACTCGACCATGCAGCTTATCTTTCTTCAAGTGCCTCCTTATTGTGCATCTTGAGATAGCCACACCACATGTTTTCAGAGAGTCCTGTATTTCATCTGAAGTTATTTGTGGGTTTTTCTTTGTATCCCAAACTATTTTCCTGGCAGTTGTGCCTGAAATTTTAGTTGGTCTACCTGACCGTGGTTTGGTTTCAACAGAACCCCTCATTTTCTACTTCTTGATTAGAGTTTGAACACTGCTGATTGGCATTCTAAATTCCTTGGATATCTTTTTATATCCCTTTCCTGTTTTATACAGTTCAACTACCTTTTCCCGCAGATCCTTTGACAATTCTTTTGCTTTCCCCATGACTCAGAATCCAGAAACGTCAGTGCAGCACTGGATGAAAGATGCAAGGGTTTGTCAGGAGTCCAGAAACTCACTGACCTTTTATACACACACTAATTACAAGCAAACAGATCACAGGTGAGGATGGTTACCTTTAATAGCCATTCAAACCCCTTTGTGTCCACTTGTGTGCATGTTATCAGGCCAGATTCACCAGGGTATGTAAACTTTTGATCAGGGTCATTTGGGTAATTTCTGTTGTCATTATAAATTAAAAAGAGTAAACACAGTTGATTGCTTAATAAATGGCTTCAGCCAAACACTAACCATGAGTGAAAGAAATATTTTTGTGTTATCATTCATATTCTCTGAAAAATGGCTAAGAAATCATAAATTCTGCCAGGGTATGTAAACTTATGAGCACAACTGTACATGTGTACTTAAGCGCATATCAGTGAGAAGGGATGTGTTTGCCTGCAAGGGATGCAGAGGTATTCTATGCATCCATGTACAGGCAGTCCCATTCATGTCCATTGGGATGCAGTAGCTACATGGACACAGCCGCTGCTCCCAATTTGATAGCTGTGCGGGTACGGGTCCTGAATGCAGACAGTGCCCTTTGAACTTATGTACGCTGAAGTACACCTCTGTAAACAAGGCCTTAAAGGAGTTAAAAATCTTCACTCAAAAATTGTGTAAATTTTCACTTTAATTATCCAGTCATGTGCAAAGCAAATTCCTGTCCACTTTAAATACCCAACTATGGGCAGATGCTTTTCATATAATTAGATAACTGAAGTGAGCAATGATTGTGAACCTCTTTAGTAAACCTGCACACATCTGTGCTTACATGTCCCCTAAAAAGGAATCAGGGGTACGCAACAACCAAACAAAATACCTCAATAAAAATGACATCTATAGAAGTGCCTTATTGAACCATATGGGCCAATAATCCAATTACACAAGTATTTTCTGATATACCAATAGTCTAAGGCCTCGTACACACGGCCGAGATTCTCGTTGAAAAAAACATGTCGTTTTTTTCGACGAGATTCTTGGACAAGAAACTTGTCCCGGCCGAGTGTACACACGCTCGTTTCAAAGAACCCGCGGTTCTTTGAATGGAGCGTACGCGGTGACGTCATCGACTACGTCGAGCATGCGCTCGTCACATTCGATGCCGTCGCCGCCATCTTGGTATACCCTACGTATGCCTAGGAAGCTACCGCGCATGCGTCAAATTCATTTCGAACATGCGCGGGCTTCCGGGCGGACAGGTAAGTGTACACACACTCACTTTTCTCGTCGAGAAACATGCCGAGGAGAATCTCGACGAGAAAATAGAGAGCAGGTTCTCTATTTTCTCGTCGAGGTTTCTTGTCGGTTTTCTCGACGAGAAACCCGATAGCAGCGTACACACGACCGATTTACTCGGCAAGACCTCTCTGCCAGCAAGTTTCTTGCTGGTTCTTGCCGAGAAAATCGGTCGTGTGTACGAGGCCTAATAGTCTTAACACTTTCATGCCCAAGCCTTTTTCTGACATTTGTTGCTTACAGGTTAAAATCCATATTTTTTGCTAGAAAATTACTTAGAACCCCCAATCATTATTCATATTTTTTTTAGCAGAGACCCTAGAGAATAAAATGGCAGTCGTTGCAATATTTTATGTCACACAGTATTTGCGCAGCAGTCTTTCAAACACAATTTTTGGGAAAAAATACACTTTCATGAATAAAAAAAAAACAAAACAGTAAAGTTAGCCCAATTTTTTGTATAGTATGAAAGATGAATTTACGCTGAATAATAGATACCTAACATGTTATGCTTTAATATTGCGCACACTCGTGGAATGGCAACAAAGCTACTCTACTTAAAGATCTCCATAGAGGTCTTGTGCTAGAATTATTGGTCTCGCTCTAACTATTGCGGCGAAAACTTACAAGTGTGGTTTGAACACTGTTTACATTTGCAGTCGCGACTTATGTATGCGTTCGCTTCTGTGCACGAGCATGAAGGGATAGGAAACTTTACATTTTTTTTTTTCTTAATCTATTTTTTTTTTTCCTCAAGCCCTGTACACACGACCAGTTTTCCTGTCAGGAAAAAAAACATCGGTTTTCCCGACGGGATTCCTGCCAAGCTTGACGGGTTTCCTGCCGA
Source organism: Rana muscosa (assembly GCA_029206835.1). Taxonomy (NCBI): domain Eukaryota; kingdom Metazoa; phylum Chordata; class Amphibia; order Anura; family Ranidae; genus Rana; species Rana muscosa. The sequence continues at coordinate 215,202,800 of CM055123.1, read as the reverse complement.
GCTTGTCTTGCGTACAGACTGTCATACAAAATCCCCCGGTCCAAAGCGCAGTGACGTACAACACGTAAGACGGCACTATAAAGGGGAAGTTCCATTCCAACGCCGCCACCCTTTGGGCTGCTTTTGCTGATCTCGTGTTATCGCGTGTTAGTAAAAGTTTGGTGAGAGACGATTCGCGCTTTTCAGTCTTCGTGCTTTCAGATCGTAATAAAAATAAAGAAAAAAGTTTGTCAGAACTCTGTGTGAATATCAGCAGCAAAATAAGTTCATTATTGTTCATTATTGTAGCATTATAAAGAAGATTTGAATGCGCAGCATTAAACAATGCAATAATTTGCAGCGTGACGAATGTGCTATCTCCATTACAAACGCTAGTTTTACCAGACCGAGCGCTCCCGTCTCATACTTGATTCTGAGCATGCACGTTTTTTTTGCCCTCGGAAAAGCATACACACGACCGGTTTTCACGACAGGAAAAAGTCCGCCGGGAATCCCGCCGGGAAAATAGAGAGCAGGTTCTCTATTTTTTTCCGGCAGTTTTCCTGTCGGGAAAACTGCGATGGAGCATACACATTTTCCCGGCCAAACGCTCTCATGGCAGTTTTCCTGCCGGGAAAACCGGTCGTGTGTACGAGGCCTTACACTGTCCCTTTGAAGAAAAAAAATCTGATCACTTTTAATGCTATCAGAAGGAATGTAAACATTCCTTGTGACAGTAATAGGCAATGACGGGCACTCCTTTGCACTTAAAAGCATTCAAAACACCAAGTTTGGCTGTTTTGAATGCTGTAATTTTTAATAATCTGGCGCCTTTAAATCTTTTGTAAAGCAGAAGTGATGTCATGATTCCGGCTTCCTTCGGGTCTCCAGCCAGCTGGTCGCTTGGGCCTCCCGGTGGGACGGAAGAACCCAGGCGGGCCTCGTAAGGCGGCAGGAGGGGTGGGGGAATGTCCCCTCCTGCTACTTGGGATAATAGCTGTGCGGCTTCTTAGCCGCATCGGTTGTTATCCCAAGAAAGCCAACCGCCGGCTCTAAAAAATGGTACCGGAGTGATGCCTGCAGCTGCGATTTTTAGCAGACAATGACTGGTGTTAGTGCTTCAATCATTCCGGCACCATGGTTGTTATGGCATCAGGATGATTGAAATGCATTATTTCTATCATTACATTGTAATATAAAATGAAATACCGTATATACTCGAGTATAAGCCGACATGAGTATAAGCCGAGGTACCTAATATTACCCCAATAAACTGGGAAAACTTATTGACTCAAGTATAAGCCTAGGGGGGGAAATGTGCCTGCCCATTGCCACCTCACTGTGCCAATTGCCCAACCTTACTGTGCCCATTGCCACCTCACTGTGCCACCTCACTGTGCCCATTGCAAGCTTACTGTGCCCAGCCTCACTGTGTCCATTGCAGCCTCCCTGTGCCCGAGTCAGTGTAGCTGAAAATCTTCTTATACTGCGGCCGTCATCCATTGTTTAAATATCGCGGCTTTCTCCTGGTCCCTTCCGTGATAGGTGTTTCCAGCAAACACTGTGTTGAGTGTTCCGCCTATCACGGAGGTCCTCTCATTCTCGGTCTCCGTTTCCCGTTCAGTGTTCCGCCAATCACGGACGTCTTTTCATCCTCGGACAAGAGAACGTCCATGATAGGCAGAACACTAAACACAGTGCCTGCTGGGAAACGGAGTCCGAGAATGAGAGGACCTCCGTGATAGGCGGAACACTCAACACAGTGTTTGCTGGAAACACCTATCACAGAAGGAAACAGGAGTTAGCCGCGATATTTAAACAATGGACGCCGGCCGCAGTATAAGAAGATTTTCAGGTACTGACTCGAGTATAAGCCGAGGGGTGTACTTTCAGCCCTAAAAAAGGGCTGAAAAACTTGGCTTATACTCGAGTATATACGGTAGTTCAACTCACCATAAAGCAGAATGAGTGGGAGCCCCAAGTGTGTCACTTGCCACCAGATGGGGAATTTCACTTGCCACTCTGCCTGCGACCAGATGGGGATGTCACTTGCCACTCTGCCTGCCACCAGATGGGAATGTCACTTGCCACTCTGCCTGCCACCAGATGGGAATGTCACTTGCCACTCTGCCTGACACCCTGCCTGCCATCAGATGGGATTGTCACTCGCCACGCTGCCTGCCACCAGATGGGGATGTCACTTGCCGCTCTGCCTGCCACCAGATGGGAATGTCACTTGCCACGCTGCCTGCCACCAGATGGGGATGTCACTTGCCATGCTGCCTACCACCAGATCAGGATGTCACTTGCCACGCTGCCTGCCTGCTACCAGATGGGATGTCACTTGCCACTCTGCCTGCGACCAGATGGGGATATCACTTGCCATGCTGCCTGCCACCAGATGGGGATGTCACTTGCCACTCTGCCTGCCATCAGATGGGGATGTGACTTGCCACTCTGCCTGCCACCAGATGGGAATGTCACTTGCCACTCTGCCTGTGACCAGATGGGGATGTCACTTGCCACTCTGCCTGCCACCAGATGGGGATGTCACTTGCCACGCTGCCTGCCACCAGATGGGGATGTCACTTGCCACGCTGCCTGCTAGCAGAATGGGGATGGCCACAGTTACCTGGCTGCCATCCAAAAAGTAGCAGTTTGTCACTAATTGCATGTAAAATCAAGCCCCCCCCCCCAGCATTGCAGAGTACTTGTAGCCAGATACAAACACTGCCTCTCCTCTCCCATGCGGGTAAACAGAGGCACATGCGAGTGAGAGATGAGATTGAGGGCGGGCGGTGAGAGATGACGTCATTCTCTCTCCTCTGTGACGAGCAGCCTTCGCGGCCCTGCAAGTAAGAGCGGAACAGCAGTGCGGGCAATGAGAGATCATATAATCTCTCTCCCTCGCTGCTGCACGCACCGTTGAAATGACTTGTCTCCTCCACCGCCGCCCCTGCTCTCACTGCCGCCCCGAGGTTTGGCCTCGGTGGCCTTGTGGGAAATCCGGCCCTGAGCACAAACATAAGATTCAGACCTCTACTGCAAGAAAATTTTACTGACCGGTCCTCTTTGAATTTGAATTCAATACCCCTATACAAGATCGAGGCTACTGCAATTCTTTCACTACTGACACTTTGTAATAATTTCAGTCCCTGCCTTTATTTGAATGGAATTAGTCACTGCAACAGAGGTCTATTGAGCCACAATTGCAGCAACATTTTTGTTCTCCGCATTACTGTACTGTGAGTGCAGAATGCCTTGGTGACACACCCTAGGGGGCGGGTCCATGACACCCTGCACTCACAGGAAGTGGTTTAAAAGATGCTGGGTGTTATTTAATCCTGAAGAGGACCAGGGCTGAATTGCAGAGTGGGTGAGTCTGTGGGGAACTGTACTGAAGTGGAGGTGAGTATTGCAACAAGATCTTTATCTTAGTTTCACTGAGATATTTTAGCAAGAAAATGGTTCCATTCTACTTCTAGAGGCTTGACAACATTACAATACACAGTGGACCCCCCTGGAAGTGAGATTGTTAAATGAGAGTCTATTGCCAATGGATGTCTTTCTGCAGGGAGCTAATCTGTTTCTCATTCTCAAAACTGAATGTGATCAATCCATACCTTGCTCTACCCCATCTATCTCACTTGAGCAGATATCTTTAGGCTCTTGGCAGTCACAAGCTAGATGATGATCCATTAATGGCCGGGCGATTGTGTTATTTCACTGCGGTGCCTAAAATTCATTACAAGTATTTCTCTTAAATGCTTTGTTTGTTTTGTTGTGAGAATGAGAAAAAGCCTAATGCTTTCAGTAGGAGACAGATTTTATCTCAGTTATCCTAAATTGTAGGTAAACTGTCTGTTTTTTTTAAACCCTATTTAATTTCCATGTTGAAGTTTCCATTTTCTATAAGAACTCCATTTAGACCCAGGTGAAGTGAGAGACAGCTCTTCATAAAATAGAAGAATTATGTATCTGCTACAATAAGGCATATATATTAACGTAAACCAGAAAAATTCTAACTAAGCAAATGAAAATAAAAAGGAAACCGAAGGCTGCTGTCACTCAATGTTGACCTTTCCTGTAAAATGCTGAGCTTGATCCTTCACACCACTAGACCCACTTAGACCCTTCCTATTGGTCAATTGGAATATTTATTCCATTAAAAGGCCAAGCTTGACTTCTATAGGAAAAGTCACAATATGCACATAACTTTCATCTCCTATATCTCTGGATCATCTGATCACTGTGGTGCATATTAAAATATTCCCTGCCCACTTCAGCCCCGGAAGGATTTGCCCCCTTATTGACTAGGCAATTTTTTGCGATACAGCACTGCGTCGCTTTAACTGACAATTACGCGGTGGTGCAACGCTGTACCCAAACTAAATTGACGTCCTTTTTTTCCCACAAATAGAGTTCATTTTGTTGGTATTTGATTACCTCTGCGATTTTTTTTTTTTGCGCTATAAACATTTTTTTTTTTTTACTTTTTGCTATAATACATAGCCAAAAAAAGATATAAAAAATAAATTTTATTCATCAGTTTAGGCCGATATATATTCTTCTACATATTTTTGGTAGAAAAAATTGCAATAGGCGTATATTGATTGGTTTGCACAGAAGTTATAGCGTCTACAAAATAGGGGATAGATTTATGGCATTTTTATTATTTTTACTAGTAATGGCGGCAGTCTGCGATTTTTAGCGGGACTCCGACATTGCAGCAGACAGAGCGGACACTTTTTTGGGACCATTGACATTTATACAGCGATCAGTGCTATAAATAGCCACTGATTACTGTGCTAAATGTCACTGGCAGGGAAGGGATTAACACTAGGGCAGGGTTCCCCAACCCCCGGTCCGCGGCCCACTGCCGGGCCGTGGCCTATTTGCAGATGGGCCGCGAAGGCTGCACTGTGTGAGGTGCGGCAGCGGGCAAGCAGAGAGATGACATCTCTCACCGCCCGCCCGGATCACGGCACTTCCGCCCACACAGCGGGGCTCCTACTGCGGTGAGGCGCGGGAGCAGAGAGATGAGATCATCTCTCGCCGCCCGCCTGGAACGCGGCACTTCCGCCCACACAGCGGGGCTCCTATACTGCGGTGAGGTGCGGGAGCAGAGAGATGAGATCATCTCTCGGCGCCCCCCCATAACGCGGCACTTCCGCCCACACAGCGGGGCTGCTATACTGCAGTGAGGCGCGGGAGCAGAGAGATCATCTCTCACCGCCCGCCCCGCATTACCGCTGTTCTCCCTCACCTGCCTGTGCTGCCACCACGGCAGGTGACAAAAAAATCTACTGGCAGGTGGCAAACCACCTCTGGTGGCAGGTGACATGGCAAGTAGCAATCCACACCCGGTGGCAGGTGACGTGGCAATCCACACCCGGTGGCAGGTGACGTGGCAATCCACACCTGGTGGCAGGTGATGTGGCAATCCACACCTGGTGGCAGGTGACGTGGCAGGCGACGTGGCAATCCGCACCTGGTGGCAGGCGACGTGGCAATCCGCACCTGGTGGCAGGCGACGTGGCAATCCGCACCTGGTGGCAGGCGACGTGGCAATCCGCACCTGGTGGCAGGCGACATGGCAATCCACACCTGGTGGCAGGTGTTGTGGCAAGTGACAATCCACATCTGGTGGCAGGCGAGGTGGCAAGTGACAATCCACATCTGGTGGCAGGCGACGTGGAAATCCATATCTGGTGGCAGGCGACGTGGCAATCCACACCTGGTGGCAGGTGACGTGGCAAGCAACAATCCACACCTGGTGGCAGGTGACGTCGCAAGCAACAATCCACACCTGGTGGAAGGCGACGTGGCAAGTGACAAATCGCATCTGGTGGCAGATTCTGCATTATGGTGAGTTTGAACTATTTCATTTTATATTACAATGCAATGACAGAAATAATGCGCTTCAATCATCCCAACACCATATCAGCCATTGTTCTGTGATGATTGAGGCGCTAACACTAGCCATTTCCCCGACAAACTGCCCGCGAAAAGCTACATAACAACCCAACCCCCCCCCCGGGCCTTGGCACGATTCTATTACACAACGCCGGTCCTCGGTGCCAAAAAGGTTGGGGACGATCAAGGGGTTAAATGTGTTCCCTAGGTGTGTTCTAACTGTAGGGATGATGGGCATACTGGAACATGACAGAGATCACTGTTCCCGATCACTGGGAACAGTAGATCTCTGTCATGTCACCTGTCAGAACGGGGAATTGCCTTAGGCGATCGCAGGTCGCCAGCGGGCCTCAAGTCCACCCGACCCGTGGGCACACTCCCACAGCGGGCGTGCACACCCATCGCGAGCTGCTGTACAGCTACGGTGATTTGTACAGGAGAGCCGACCTGCCGCTGTATAACGACGATGGCTGGTCGGCAAGCGGTTAAGACATATCTTTATTATAATACAAGTTCAATTGTTCAATGTTTCTGACAGGTTTATTTTAAAGAGTATCTGTATTTTGTAAAGGAACGCTGGAATATGCACAAATTCACATCTCAAAGTAACATTTTCACCAAGTCTCCCAGTGTTTGGATTAATAACAAATCATCTTGGGCTAATCAAATTAAACAATTCTTTGTCTACCTACACCTAATAGACAACTGATAGACTTTTCTCTAAATTGAAAGTGATAAAACCCACTGATTTTTCTTGGCCTGCTCTGCCACAACAAGGGACTAAATAGATGTGTAGACATATCTTTTGTAAAATGTTTTTTTATGGCTTATTTGTCTTTTACAGTTCAACTTTTTCTAGCCATTTAACAAGCATTGTTCCAATATTTTATTGAAATACATCACATTATTAGGAGGTGTACATGAACTTTGATAACAAAAAATTGTCATGGTACGTATAGTCCTATGATAGTGGTAACCACAATTATGTCAGGGTCACCTGTGGCCAGGTGACAGATGCACACCGTAGGGGGACAGGAGTGCACCGCAGGGTAGTGAACCCTATGGCTGGCTTCTGCGGATAGCAAACTGGGTGGTTGTGGAAAGCGGGACCAGAGGAGCACAACCGGGATCCTAACGGAAGCGAGAGCCAAGATTCCCCAGGGCGAGGAGTCTAAGACCCAGCTGGTCTTCTCCAGGGCCTCTAGTGGTGAGGATGTTATGCTGCAGGCTGGGACCAGGTCGCGGCCCCTGGAGTTTCCTAGCTCACGCCCCGTAGGATAAGGGGAAAAGAGGGGAAGCAGCAGCACACGAGAAGAGAGAACCGAATAACAAGCTGAAGGTCAGGGGCCACAAGCAGACAAGGATAACAAAGAATGAGCCGAAGGTCAAGGGTAACGAGCAGACAGGGATAGTCGGGGACAAGCCAATAACGTAACAGAGAGACAGACGTAGCACACGGCAGGCAGGAACCCAAACACACAATGCCTAACAAACACGTTGATCAGCAAAGCAGGCTTGCAGTGCACAGGTTTATATAGTGTTCTGTGATAGGGCCTGGGGTGGAGTCAGGCTGGGAGGAGATTATAAAGGAAGCCAGGTGAAGGAGGTCTGGTCTCTAGATGAACACATGAGGAGGAAGGTAAGATGGCGGACAGACATTAATGCATATCCATGACAGTACCCTCCCTCTTACGAGGCCTCCCCCTTCCCCGCCTGGGCCCAGGTTTAGAGGGAAACTTCAGATGAAACTCCTTTAACAGACGAGGTGCAAAGACCTCAGATGCAGTGATCCAAGACCTCTCCTCAGGACCAAACCCTTTCCAATGAACGAGGTACTGAAGAACGCCTTTACAGAGTCGGGAGTCCAGAATTTGACTGATCTCGTACTCCTGATTATCCTCAGAGACAGGCGCCACGGTAGGGAGAGGACGAGAGAATTTATTGAGGACTAAAGGCTTTAGAAGAGCAACATGAAAGGAGTTAGTGATTTTAAGGCTCTTAGGAATCTGGAGTTTGAAACAAACCGGATTCAGTTTAGCAGTTACCGTGTATGGACCGATGAATCGTGGAGCAAACTTCAGAGAAGGAACTCGGAGCTTGATGTTCCTGGTAGAGAGCCAGACTTTGTCCCCTGGCTGAAGAGAAGGCGGTTTACGCCTGCGGCGGTCGGCAAAGCCTTTGAATTTTTCAGCAGCTGCCCGGAGGGAATCATGAACGTGACCCCAAACGGAATTGAGAGACTCCTGAACCGAAGCCAAAGCTGGAATGTCTGGAGAACAGATCATGGGAAGAGGAAGTTGAGGGTGTTTTCCATAAACTGTGAAAAAGGGTGTCTTCTGCGAACTGGTATTCACATGATTGTTATGGGAGAATTCTGCCCACGGGAGTAGAGAGGACCAATCGTCATGGTGAGAAGACACAAAGGTGCGAAGAAAGACCTCTAACTCCTGATTAACCCTCTCAGTCTGTCCATTGGATTGGGGATGGTAAGAGGAAGAAAAATCCAAGACAATATTGAGGGATTTGCAAAAGGCTCTCCAAAAACGAGACGTGAATTGGACTCCCCTGTCGGAAACAATATGAGAAGGGACCCCATGTAGGCGGAGAATTTCCCGAATGAAAATGGGAACCAAGGCAGGGGCAGAAGGAAGACCAGGAAGAGGAACAAAATGAGCCATCTTGGAGAATCGATCGATTACCACCCAAATGACTGTATTATTCTCAGACAGTGGGAGATCGGTGATAAAATCCATGGCAATATGGGCCCAGGGTTCCTTAGGAATGGGCAAGGGCATGAGGAGACCAGCAGGAGCTTGTGTGGAGGATTTGGACTGAGCACAGACATGACAAGCTTTAACGTAGTCTTTGACGTCTGAGCGGAGATTAGGCCACCAATAGTGACGACTGATGAGTAGGAAGGATCGGAGGAATCCAGAATGCCCTGCCACCTTGGAATCATGTCCCCAACGAAGGATCTTAGCTCTTAGCTCAGTGGGGACAAAGGTCTTACCAAGCGGAATTTTAGACTTCAGGGTGGTAGAGTGGGCAACAATGCATGAGGTGGGAATGATCAGCTCAGGTTCAGGGGCGGACTTCTCGTCCAAAGTGTCAAATGACATAGAGAGCGCATCAGCCCGACCGTTGCAGGAACCAGGTTTGTAGGTAATCGTGAAATTAAAACGGGCAAAGAAGAGACTCCACCTGGCCTGTCTAGGATTCAGACGTTTAGCATTCTGTAGATACTGTAAATTCTTGTGATCGGTAAAGATCGTTATGGAGTGAGGGGAACCCTCCAAGAGATGACGCCACTCCTCTAACGCCAATTTAATTGCGAGAAGTTCCCGATCACCGATGGCATAATTCCTCTCTACCTGAGAATTTTTTTTGGAGAAGAACGCACATGGTTGGCGTCTCTTCTCAAAGATTTTAAGAAGCACAGCTCCCACCCCCATTGAGGAAGCGTCCACTTCAATAAAAAATGCATTCCCAGGATTTGGTCTCCTCAAGAGGGGGCCAGAAACAAAGGCCTGTTTCAGGTTGTGAAATGCAGAGACAGCTTCGGGAGGCCAGTCTCTGGCATTCACACCCTTCTTGGTCAAAGCGATAATAGGCGCGGCAATGGAAGAGTAATTCCTTATGAACTGCCTATAATAATTAGTGAAGCCAAGAAAGCGCTGTGTGGCCTTGAGGCTAGCAGGAAGAGGCCAGTTGGTGATAGCCAAGACCTTCCCAGGGTCCATACGAAGCCCCGAACATGAGACGAAGCACCCCAAAAACAGGACCTCAGAACATTCAAAGGAACATTTCTCCAGCTTGGCATAGAGATTGTTCTCTCTAAGACGTTGAAGTACAGTGCGGACATGGTTTCTGTGGACGAGCAGATTTTCAGAAAAGATCAGAATGTCATCCAGATAGATGACAACAAACTGGTACAGCAGATCTCTGAAGATTTCATTGACAAAGTTTTGAAACACGGCTGGAGCATTACACAGACCAAAAGGCATCACCAGATATTCGTAATGCCCGTCTCTAGTGTTGAATGCAGTCTTCCATTCGTCACCCTCCCGTATTCGAATGAGATTGTACGCGCCTCTGAGATCCAACTTGGTGAAAATGGAGGCACCCTTCAACCTATCGAATAGCTCAGATATTAAGGGTAAGGGGTATCGATTTTTAATAGTAACCGCATTTAAACCCCGATAATCGATGCAGGGTCTTAAGGTACCATCCTTTTTGGCAACAAAAAAGAACCCTGCCCCTGCAGGCGATGAGGATTTCCGGATGAAACCTCTCTCCAGATTCTCTGCGACATACTCCGACATGGCCTGGGTCTCTGGGATGGACAGAGGGTAGGTACGACCCCTGGGTAGAGTTGCTCCGGGGACAAGATCAATAGCACAGTCAAAAGACCTGTGGGGAGGAAGCACCTCAGCTGATTTTTTACAGAACACATCCCGGTAATCGCTGTATGCAGCAGGAAGATCAGAAGAAACAGAAGTGGCAGCAACCGGAAGACTCTCCTTGGGGGTCACCTTGAGAAGACACGACGAGAAACATGAGGAACCCCAAGCCAGGATCTGCCCAGAGACCCAGTCCACATGTGGAGAGTGGAGCTGTAGCCAAGGGAGGCCCAATACAACTGGGGTAGAGGCCTTGGGTAGAATAAGAAAGGATATCCACTCCTGGTGGAGAATCCCTACCGACATCCTAATGGGTAGCGTCTGGAAGCGAATAGGGCCCCCTGGGAGAACAGTGCCATCAATTGCCGAGACTACCAATGGGGTAGTGAGAGGTGAAAGGGTAAGCTTCATAGAAGAAGCAGTTCTCCAATCCATAAAATTGCCGGCAGCCCCGGAATCCAGGTATGCAAGGGTAGACTGAGGAGAAGTGCCTACATGAAGGAACACCGGCAAGAGCAGGCGAGAAGGTGATGTTTCTGGGTCCAATACTCCACCTTCCAAATGTATTACGCCCGAACGTTCTCCGGACAGAAGCGAGCAAAAGTCACGAAAATGACCCTTGCCCCCACAATAGAGGCACAAGCCCAGAGTTCTGCGCCTAGCACGTTCTTCGGGGGTTAGTCTGGTCCGGCCCAGCTGCATAGGTTCTTCAGCAGGTAGAGGATGCTTCACGGAATGAAGGGAGGGGAGCTCAGACTGGCTAGGACCCAGAGAGTGCTGGCGTCTTTTTTCTAAGGACCTCTCTTGAAAACGAATGTCGATCTGGTTGCATAATGAAATTACATCGTCCAGACCGACGGGAATGGCTCTTCCCGCTAATTCGTCTTTCACTCGGTCAGAGAGGCCATGTAAAAAGGTAGCGACCAGGGCCTCATTATTCCAGCTCAATTCAGCTGTGTGGATACGGAACTGAAGAGCATATTGCCCCACTGAACTAGATTCTTGGCGAAGACGTAAGACAGCACTAGCCGCTGAAGAAGCCCGAGCCGGCTCTTCGAAGATATTACGAAAGAGCTTCAAGAAATCGGACAGACTGGAAACCACCGGATCGTTCCTCTCCCACAGGGGGGCAGCCCAGGCCAAAGCTTCACCGGAGAGGAGGGAAATGATATAGGCTACCTTAGCCCGGTCAGACAGGAAGCTTTGAGGCTGAAGCTCAAAATGTATTGTGCATTGGCTGAGAAAGCCCCTGCAGGCCTTGGAGTCCCCAGAGAAACGGAACGGAGCTGGCAATCTTAGTGAGTGTGAGGCTGCGACTGGTGCGATAGGTACAGCCGCTGGTTGTACCTGGGGTTGCGGATTCGGGGTTCCCAAGGAGGCCTGAAGCTGCTCGAATCGAGAAGCCAGATCCTGGAGGAATCGCATCCCCTGGGTCTGATTTGATTCCTGGGTCTCAAGTCTGCGAACTATGCCCTGCAATGGATCATCCGCGGGAAGCGGGATGTCAGCCGGGTTCATGGCTGATCAAACTGTCAGGGTCACCTGTGGCCAGGTGACAGATGCACACCGTAGGGGGACAGGAGTGCACCGCAGGGTAGTGAACCCTATGGCTGGCTTCTGCGGATAGGAAACTGGGTGGTTGTGGAAAGCGGGACCAGAGGAGCACAACCGGGATCCTAACGGAAGCGAGAGCCAAGATTCCCCAGGGCGCGGAGTCTAAGACCCAGCTGGTCTTCTCCAGGGCCTCTAGTGGTGAGGATGTTATGCTGCAGGCTGGGACCAGGTCGCGGCCCCTGGAGTTTCCTAGCTCACGCCCCGTAGGATAAGGGGAAAAGAGGGGAAGCAGCAGCACACGAGAAGAGAGAACCGAATAACAAGCTGAAGGTCAGGGGCCACAAGCAGACAAGGATAACGAAGAACGAGCCGAAGGTCAAGGGTCACGAGCAGACAGGGATAGTCGGGGACAAGCCAATAACGTAACAGAGAGACAGACGTAGCACACGGCAGGCAGGAACCCAAACACACAATGCCTAACAAACACGTTGATCAGCAAAGCAGGCTTGCAGTGCACAGGTTAATATAGTGTTCTGTGATAGGGCCTGGGGTGGAGTCAGGCTGGGAGGAGATTATAAAGGAAGCCAGGTGAAGGAGGTCTGGTCTCTAGATGAACACATGAGGAGGAAGGTAAGATGGCGGACAGACATTAATGCATATCCATGACAAATTACTTGTAATACTGCCTCTTCCTTTGGCAGGCTCCAGTTTGGCAGGTCTCCATTTTTACCTAAAACATGGCATTTATTTTATAAAACATACCCAATTCTTAATGGCACCATGTCTTAACATGTAGCTTAATACACAGCTTGCTATGTATTTTTGTAAATGGGCAGACTTTAATTATCATCAAAAAGATTTTAAAAGAGAAGTATGGGGCTTGAATATCCATTAATGCCCCTGACCATCACTGAATAAAATAAAGAGTGAAAACAGCAGAAGCAGGGTTGCCAACCTCCCGCAGCATTTTTTACTGGCAAAATATGAAACATTTACTGGCGGAGAACATTTTTTACTGGCAACCTGAGAAATTACAGAACTCCTATTGAAAACTAACACTGAATATTTCAACAGTATAAACAGGATATGAAAACACTGACAATACCTATAACAAAGTAATCTGCTTGATTTACACTTAAAAAGTCAACACAACATGAAATTATCAGCCCCTGATATTTACTGGCAGTTGTAAAAAAAATCACTGATTTTACAAACTGCCAGTAAATTTACTGGCGGTTGGCAACCCTGAGCAGAAGCTTGAGGGGATGGCCTCCAAAGTCAGGGGTCAGATGGAAGGAGGAGAAGAAAGCTATGATTGGGAGTTTGATGGCCACTTGGCCAGCTACCATTTAACAAACCCAAGGAAGCAATGGGACTTGTGAAGTGGGGAGGAGGGATGTGCAGGAAACACACTGCAAAAATATGGGAAACAGCCATCCTTGTTCAGCAAGGACTGGGAAACAAGAGCCAATGGGTCTAAATAATGCCCAAAATTAGATAGATGAAGCAGTTAGGGCAGGATCAGAGTGAATATGGCAAAAGCAGTGTGCCCCAGAGGAGAGCTGACAAAATGAATGAAGGGTTAAAACAGCAGCCTAGAGAAGAGCAAGACCCGTAGAGCTTAGATCAGGACAGTAGGGTGAACAGTACATATCTGAGGGACTGTGGACAGATGGGCTGAAGATGAGAACCAAAACATAAAACCATTAGAAAGGTAGTAAGTGTATGACCCCTCTAAATATCTGGTATAGGTGGGCAAAGCTGGGAGCTCACTTTTAGCAGTCTGGCTGGGAAATATGTGATGCTGGTGGTGAGATAGGAATACCCAAGTAAAATATTATCAATGGCACAATGGCAGCAATTTTCTAGCAGTTCTGGACCGCTCTTCTTTCACTGCAAATATATGCCCGAAGAACCAACCACAACAAATGCACTGGATGTGCAGTGTAGCCATAAATTACATCTTCTGTGTTCAGATTGAGAAATGTCCAACTCCATTACCACATACACCAATCAGCCATAATTCTTTGACAACCCACATTTCATTGAGTAGGTCCCCCTTTTGCCACCAAAACAGCCCTGACCTGTCAAGGCACGGACACCACTAGACATTTAAAGGTTGCTATGGCATCAAGCCATCAGTAGCAGATCCTTTAAGTCCTGTCAGTTGCGATTTGGGGCCTCCATGGATTAGACTTGTTTTTCAAGCATATTCCACAGATACTCAATTGGATTGAGATCTAGAGAATTTGGGGTCATCATCTCAAATTGCTGCTGTGTTCCTCCATACCATACCTACCATTCTTGAACCATTTTTGCAGTGTAGCAGAGTGATTATCCTGCTGAAAGAGGCCACTGGCATCAGGGAATACCATTTCCATGAAGGAGTGTACTTGGCCAGGAGCAATGTTTAGATAGGTGGTACATGTCAAGACCCATCCATATGAATGGCAGGACCCAAGGTTTCCCAGCCTTCATCCAGAACTGCATCCTGGTGCCATTTCTACCTCAGGAAAGCGACGGACATGCACCTACCATCCACATGATGTAAAAGAAAATGGGATTATTCAGAGCTGGCCACCTTCTTCCATTGCTCAGTGGCCCAGTTCTGATGCTCATGTGCCCCTTGTAGTCGCTTGCGGCTAAGAATACGGGCCAGCATGGGCACCCTGACCAGTCTGCAGTTACGCAGCCCCATACAAAACAAACTGCGATACCCATTTGTTTCTGCTTTCAACATATCATCGTCATGGACAACGTGTTTACTTGATGCCTAATATATCCAACCGACTTTTAGATTCCATTGTAATGCGATAATCAATGTTATTCTCTTAACCTGTCAACCAAAAAGAAAAAAAAACACAAAACTTCATTCACTTGTACTGTATTTATGGAAGAGCAGTGTTATCACCTTAGAACATAAGGATAAAAGAACACCTTCCCCTCTCATCACCTTCACCACACGGGGAGGGGGGGGGGGGGGTCTGTAGTTCACAGAGATTGCTGGGAAGTTACCAGCTCTCAAAATTTAATTGCATCAAGTCCTTATAAATCATGAATTATTTCAACACAAATAAAACAATGGCTGCTGTTTACAAAACAAAAGCTATTGCACATATTCATAAGAAGCCTTTTATAATGGGCTGAATCAAACTTTCCTTACCTATGAGTAAACCCGTTCAAATGCTAAATATTTATTAAGCCCTAATCAGGCAGTCTTCTCTACATTTGATTGTAGATGTAATTACCTTTTTGTAAGGTGCAATTTACTTGATAAACACGTTCGAACACTTGCTGGTGTTCAGTCTGAGCGGATAAATGTCATCGTTCCCCACCCTGGGGGCATCATTATCACAGAAAAAGCAGTTATAAAAACACATAGGAGCTGAATAGGGGTGCAAGAGAAAAAAAATAAAATCCCTTTCTGACCTCTGAATAACCCAAGCAAGAGATTAGCCCATTTCCAAGCAAGTATGTTGTCACACTGTTAGGCCAATTGCTGCTATTGACACTTTGCATAAGCACCTTAAACTGGGTGCTTAAAGAGGACCATCATGCCATTAACTCATAATTATTTTTATACGGCCGGATTTAAGAGAATAAAAGAGTGCTGGAAAGTTTCAGCAAGTTGAAAAGGTCACAATGTTTGCACAACAGGGCATTCACAGGTCTTGCAGTAAAAAACATATTATGACTGTATCTAGGGTTAACGGTGTAGTTACCGAAATAGGCTTGCTGGACTTCGAGTCTATATACTGTATTATTACGGGTGACAGAGGCGTACAATCTGTTTACTCACTACTAGTAATTGTTTCCTTTTATGAGGATTATACAGCCTGTGAACTGATGACGGCAGAGAAAATAACATTTAATGGCTGCTATACGTGAATGAGGTATAAGGGAATGCTGTTTTCAGGAACTAACAATAATTTAGCAGTTGGTAAAGACCTTCTTCCAGCCCTGATTGCCAGTGGCAACCTAAGCTACAGAGGACTTTCATAAAAGAAGATGGTTTGATCCTCCTAAAATTAAAGTATCATGATGCACTTTTGCTTCCACTAGTTCAAAGAGGTTCTATATCTCAGGAGTTAGGGACCCGAAAACCTAGAATAAACCTGTGTGGGTGCAAAAGCAACTTGAACCAACACAGAAGCAGTTTAGAACATCTTAAATGAAAATGAAGCACACTGCACTTGATTAGCAGTTAAATCCTATGCTTTGTGTACATAATCTCTTACATTGGCCTCTGCACTCCCAATACAAAAGATTTTTAATTGCAAAGTTCAGGTCTTGGCCTTATGTGCACCACTCTGAAGATGGACAGAATCATCTTTGGCTCCACATGTGTCAACAGACACAGCTGGCCAGTTTAGGAGTGATGTGCAGATGGAGGCGTGTTGGAATCAAACTCTGCAACTGAAGATCTGTGGATCAGGTGTATGGCGGGAAGCATCAGAATATGTTTTAGAGAAGTCGTATTCTATCTGTCACACACCTTATAGGCTCACCTACAGTTTATGCAGGTTGCTGTACTGAATAGGTGGATGGCATCACCGTGTAATCACAGGATAATCAATCGCTGTCCAAATATTGTAGATTTCATCTTCAAAATGCACCTCTTCTTGACCAATTAAACCACTTAGCTACTCCTTCACTCCCCTGTTATCTCTTGCCTTGACTATTGCAACTCCCTACTCATAGGCCCTCCTCTACACAGGTTATCTTTTCTTTAGTCTACCATGAATGCTGCTTCCAGACTCATCTACCGCACCAATTGCTTTGCCACTCCTCTCTGCCAATCCCTCCACTGGATTCCAATTGCCCAACAAATAAAATTCAAAATACTAACATACGAAACCATTTACAACTCAGTCCCAAGCTACCTCCCCAATCTTGTCTCAATACAATGGGGTTGATTTACTAAAGGCAAATCCACTTTGCACTACAAGTGCACTCCAAGTGCAATTGGAAGTCCAGTCGCTTTAGATCTGAGAGGAAGATCTGAAATGAGGGGAAGCTCTGCTGATTTTATCATCCAATCATGTACAAGCAAAAATGCTGTTTTTTATTTTCCTTGCATGTCCCCCTCAAATCTACAGCGACTGCACTTCCAAGTGCACTTGCAGTGCAAAGTGGATTTGCCTTTAGTAAATAAACCCCAATATATCACCCAAACCATCCTCACCATTCTTCCCAAGCAAGACCTCCTGCTCTCTAGCTCCCTCATTACCTCCTCCCATGCTTGCCTCCAGGACTGCTCTGCTCTGGAACTCCTTAAAGGGGTTGTAAAGGTACAATTTTTTTTTCCTAAATAGCTTCCTTTACCTTAGTGCAGTCCTCCTTCACTTACCTCATACTTCGATTTTGCTTTTAAATGTCCTTATTTCTTCTGCGAAATCCTCACTTCCTGTTCTTCTGTCTGTAACTCCACACGGTAATGCAAGGCTTTCTTCCTGGTGTGGAGTGTCGTGCTCGCCCCCTCCCTTGGACTACAGGAGAGTCAGGATGCCCACTAACACACCTCCTTTCTCCATCTGCAACGTAGAGAGCGTTCTGACTCTCCTGTAGTCCAAGGGAGGGGGCGAGCATGACACTCCACACCAGGAAGAAAGCCTCACATTACTGTGTGGAGTTACAGACAGAAGAACAGGAAGTGAGGATTTCTCAGAAGAAATAAGGACATTTAAAAGCAAAATCGAAGGATGAGGTAAGTGAAGGAGGACTGCACTAAGGTAAAGGAAGCTATTTAGGAAAAAAAAATTGTACCTTTACAACCCCTTTAACTCAATTTCTCCAGCTATCTCCTACTCTGTCCACTTTTAGGCAATCTCTAAAAACACTTCTCTTCTGGGAAGTCTATCCTGCCTCCACCTAAAAACTGAACTTTCAATTTTCCCATCAGTCCATTACTCTCACAGTCATTACCTTTTGTATCATTGTGCCTATTAGATTGTAAGATTTAATGAGCAGAAATAAAGAACAAGATTATAACTATACTAAGGTGTACTGGTGAGGAACTTTTTTTTCCTAGAATATGTTTTTAGATCCAATCTGCTGGATTGACAAAAATGTTGTATGTGCGCTCACATCCCTTATACAGCACTACAGATTTGTACATCTCCGTATTTAGCAAAATGATATTGACATGTTTTGGGTGTAACCGTTTTGATATTGTTTCACACTCAAACACAAAACTTTTATTCCTGAAAAGCTAACCCCACACCTAGTCCTTGACCCTTCATTTCCTAACCTGAATCCATTCCTTACACTGAGGGCCGCTGATAGAAATCATGGGGCCCCGTACAGCCTACCTGACGGAGCCCCCCGTCAGCTCCATCCCTGGTCCCGCCCCTGGTCCCTCCTTCAGCCCCACCCCTGGCCCCTCCCCAGATGCCATATTGTGCTGCAGACAGTGCCACCCATGCTATGCCGCCCGCCAATGCCATATTGTGCTTCAGACAGTGCCACCCATGCCGCCAATGGCATAGTGACATTGGCAGCATGGATGGCACTGTCTGCAGCACATTATGGCATTGGCGGCATGGGTGGCACTGTCTGCAGCACAATATGGCATTGGCGGCATGGGTGGCACTGTCTGCAGCACATTATGGCATTGGCGGCATGGGTGGCACGGTCTCTGCAGGCAGCACATGCATTATGGGCCATAACGCATGTGTTACCTGCAGACAGTGTCACCCATGCCACCAATTCCGTAATGTGCTGCAGACAGTGCCACCCATGACGCTAATGCCATAACGCATGTGCTACCTGCTGACAGTGCCACCCACCCATGCTGCCAATTCCATATTGTGCTGTAGACAGTGCCACCCATGCCGCCAATGGCATAATGCTATTGGTGGCATGGGTGGGCAGGCAGCACATGCGTTTTGGCATTAGCGTCATGGGTGGCACTGTCTGCAGCACATTACGGCATTGGCGGCACTGTCTCTGCAGGCAGCACATGCGTTATGGCCCATAACGCATGTGCTACTTGCAGAAAGTGCTGCCGATGCCATAATGTAAAGATGCTGCTGCAGTAGTAGTAGATCTTGAATCTACCCCCCCCCCCCCGCCCAAGCAAGCACACACCTGTGTTCTGTGTTAGCCGGGACCCAGGAGTCACTTCCTCCCTGATTCTGCTGCTGCCTGGACTGGAGTGCGAGAGTCCACAAACTATTCCAGTCAGATTCCAGCTCCAGCTGCTTATTTTTTCTTCTTCTGCCGCCGCCGCTCGTCTCTCTGCTTTTTCTCTGGCCGAGTGAAGAACAGAGCAGAGGGGGAGGAATCACCCCGCGCCAGGGAAGGCAATATAGATGACGCGCTGGCCGGAACTTGAGCCAGCATGAGGAGCGGGCGCAGAGGAGACATTCTTCCGTGCCTGAAATAGAAAAAATAGTCCCTCCCCTGCCTATTGAGCTATCAGTATTAAAAAAAAAAACCCGTAAAAGAACGGGGGGCGGTTGCGTTCGGTTGGTTTGGTGTACTCGGACAGATGGTGTTCGGTCAAGATGGCTGGAGGATTTTTTCTTTTTTTTTTACATTAATTAGGTCTCTGTGCCGGGCCCGGTACAACAGGGCCAGTTGTACTGGCCTATCATCGGCCCTGCTTACACTTTATCTAAACTTCCAATCAGTAATCATAAACCTATCAATTATGCCAATGCCTACTATCAGTTAAACTATGACATTATATAACTCAGAAAACGTTTTGTAGAAATTATTTCACCCCAGAGGGAATACTACCCTCCCTACATTTTGAAACAAACAGCTAAACCTTTCTATCTGGGACGTTTCAGGCATTCAAATGTGTGTGCACAAAGAGATTTAAAACAAAATATTTTTTTTTAATGATTAGATAAAACATAGCTTGTTGCACATGTAAGATAAAAACATCAAGGCTGACAATGTCCAGAGCCAATATATCTCTATAATCCCACCACACCAAAACAAAGTAAATATATTTATTTATCATACAACAAAACAAGAGTTTGGGATGTTTCCGACACACTTCAAATTTCTTCCTCAGGGGAGAGGAGACTCTTGTTCACTGTCTGGAAAGGGATCATTTATGGAGTCAGCCATGAAAACATAAAAGTGCTTCAGGATGTTTGGTGTAGATTGGAGCAGTCCAGGCGTGCTCCAGAATAAAAACTATTCCTCTACCAGTATATATGCCACCGTTGTAAGGTCTGTTTCACACCTATGCAGTTTGTGTTTGATCCATTTCTACAGTGCTTTTTGTTGTACGTTTTGCATTTTTGCATGCACGTATTTGATTTGTTTTCACACTTTTTTGATGCATTTTGTGTTTTTATGCTTTTTTTTTGGCCAATTTGTTGTTGGACAGACTAAAAAACAAAAACGCCCTACATGCTTTTCTGCAGCATCTCTATTGAAGTCTATTGAACTAAAAATGCACCGTTTTGCATTTTAAAAAGTCCCAGACCCTATCCAAAAATTCAGCGGCTGAAAAAAGTATAAGTGTGAACATGTCTCAAAGGAAACCATGTGAAATGGACTGTAGTGCGTTTCTGCAAAAAGCACCAAAAAACGCATAGGTGTGAACCTGGTCTAAGGATCCAAGTGGGGACCAAAGTCAAAGAGGATGCTCTGGTGCATATAAACATTGGCAGCCTTGATGTTTTTATCTTACATGTGCAACAAGCAATGCTTTATCTAACCATTACAATAAGGCCTCATGCCCACGGACGTTTTTACAGCTGCGTTTTTTTACAACTTAAAAATGCCTGTCCATGTTATTGTAATTTTTTATTTTTTTGCAAAAAAAAACCCCCCAAAAAAAACGTCGGAGCTAAAAAACGCGACCGCGCGTTAGTGTGCGTTAGTGCGCGGTTTTGCGCGTTTTTTGACGTCTAGGTGGGCATGAAGCTATAGACTAACATGGACAGGTGTTTTTAAGCTGTAAAAAACGCTCGAGAACGCGGCTGTAAAACCGTCCGTGGGCATGAGGCCTAAAAAAAATTTGTATTATATGTCTTTGTGTACGCACATTTGAATGCCTAAAAAGTCCCAGATAGAAAATTTTGTGACATAATATAACTGCCAATAATATCAATGTCAAACATACCACACAGGAAAAACATCCAATACTCGGTGGCGACGCTAGGAACAATATATAGGGGGGGGGGGGGACATAAGATACCACATACTGTATGTAGCGGCCTCACCTCTCTCTCTTTCTTTATCGGTCATATGACTGTTGTCTAGGGGTACCTGGGAGAGAGAGATGATACACACCATGGCCCATGTCCTCCGTAACTAAGAGGTGAAGGCCAGAAGATTGGGCTTTTGTGTAGGTGTCCTAGAGTCAAGTCCAGTCCTTCGTCCCTGACTCCTTTGCTTTAGTAACCCAAGTTCCACACAGTGAATAGGTACAACTCAGTTTTATTGTTCTTGCCAAGAAATAAAACAATCTTTCTCCATTGGAAAACGGGGGACAGATCGAGGCACAATCCTTTCCCTTCTTGCTGCTGCCCACTGTGCTGTCACCAGTGGTGAATAGTCACTGCCACTGACTAGGTAATATAGAACGTGAATTACCTTCGCTAACTTTGCCCCTGTCAGAGGAAGAAATCCGTCCAAGGGAGAAGTGGAGGCGATGCTGCGCCGGGCTCTTCAGAGAAGTTACTGCGCACCAGTCCTCACGAACTCAGACACGGGCACCCAAGGAGTTAGGGCCCCCTCGGATTCCTCCACCCTCGCGGAACTCAGTCGAAGGTACTGAGCCCCAGGCATCCGCCATAGTACCTCACCCCAGGATAAAGGTGCCTGAGATGGACTCCATTCCTGCTCCAGCCAGGCCAAGGGCGCCTAGGCCTGAAACACCGGAACGCCGGCACCCAAGCTGAAGGTGCCTGGGTGCGGCCGCGTCCTCCAACTCTCTTCCCCAAATCAGGGCGTCCGCCCCTTTTAGGAACCTCTCCCTTTGCGTCACAGCGGGTTCCCCGCCCCGCTGTACCAGCTCCAGGGGAGGACAAAAAGGCACAGTTTGCGATGTGAGTTCACTCCGGCCCAAGGCAACAACGCCACCTGCAGGCCCCAAGGAACCATACACCACCAGAGTTCTCACATAAATTCAAACACCCGCTAAACGTATAAAACTGGGGGGGGGGGGCACTAAACATTTTACCACTAAATCATACAACTGAAAAAAAAACATAAAAGGTATATATATTGTGAGGGGGTTAGCTCGGCAGCGGGTGTGTGTGACCCCCGGGATGGGCTCCCCACACAAAACAGGCCCAGCAAATGGAGGTTGTGGTTTTCAAAATCAAAAAGGTGCGGTTTATTTTCTATTTACAGTGACAAAACACAGCAAAGCAAAAGAAACATAAACAAAATAAATCCTGGTCAACTTGACCTCTGACTAAACATACAGGTTTCCTAACTAACAACTGGGATCAGCCTAGTGCTGTCCTAGTCCCTGGTTTTAAATGTCCAAGCAAATAGCCACACAGGCTTTGTCTCACCGCACAGGGGTTCACTCTCCCTAGACAGTCCACACAGGTCTGGTTCCAGGCATGAGCTAACATCTAATGAAGCTGGGAGTTCTTATAGAGGCCTAAATGAGCTGACAAGCTTCAGCTGGTCTCATCAACTCCCTGTCTGCACGACGCCCCACACTTTCCCTAGAGGTATGAGTCATCCATGAGCCCACTAGCCTTATACAACTCTCCACCTAGTTGTATAAGTCGGCGTAAAGCCTGAATCTGGGCGAAATATATCTACCCCCCTGGATGCAACCAGGTGACTTTACCTTCCTGCTGTCACATACCCCCCCTCTTGTTTTAACCTCGGGGTTGGAACACCAGCAATCAGGCATTCATGTACTCGAGACAAAGCATCCACATTCCCCATTTGAACGCCAGGGCGATGCTTTACTGTGAAGTTGAATTCCTGGAGGGCCAGGAACCACCTATTCACTCTTCTATTTGTTTCCTTGTTTTGAGCCATCCACTTTAACGGAGCGTGATCCGTAACCATGTCAAAGTGCCTACCTAGCAGGTAGTACCGAAGGGAATCTAGAGCCCACTTCACCGCTAAACACTCCTTTTCAACGGTGGCGTAATTTACCTCATGGGACTTCAACTTCCTGCTGAGGTAAATGACTGGGTGCTCTTCCCCGTTCCATACCTGGGACAATACTGCTCCTAACCCCACATCTGACGCATCACTTTGTACGACAAAGTCTTTAGAGAAGTCGGGTGAGTACAACACTGGCTGGCTACATAAGGCTTGTTTCAAGAATTGGAATGCTGCCTCAGCCTCGGGGGTCCATTTAATCATGACCGACCCTTTCCCCTTCGTCAGGTTGGTTAGGGGCACAGCCTTAGAAGCAAAGTGGGGAATGAATCGCCGATAATACCCAGCGATTCCCAGAAAGGCTCGTACCTGCTTCTTGCTGTTGGGACGTGGCCAACTCTGGATGGCCTCGACTTTGTTGAGTTGGGGTTTTATTACTCCCCTCCCAATGGTGTACCCAAGATATTTGGCCTCCTCCTGCCCAATGGTACACTTCTTGGGGTTAGCCGTAAACCCCGCTTCCCGAACAGAGTCCAGGACTGCTTGCACTTTTGGCAGATGTGAGGCCCAATCTGTGCTATGGACAATTACGTCATCCAGGTAAGCCGCAGCATACTTCCGATGGGGCCTCAGCATCTGGTCCATTTTCCGCTGGAATGTGGCCGGCGCATTCTGTAACCCGAACGGCATTCTTTTATATTGGAACGCCCCGTCTGGGGTTACAAATGCGGTTTTCTCTTTGGCCGACTTGGCCAGGGGGATTTGCCAATACCCTTTTGTGAGGTCAAGAGTCGTCATGTATCGGGCTGTTCCCAGCCGGTCGATCAACTCATCTATACGTGGCATGGGGTAGGTGTCAAATTTTGTAACTTTGTTCAACTGACGAAAATCGTTACAAAATCGCCAGCTCCCATCCGGTTTAGGCACCAACACGATGGGACTAGACCAATCACTTTGGGACTCCTCTATCACCCCTAAGTTCAGCATTTTCTGTACTTCCTCCCGTATTGCCTCCCGTCGGGCCTCTGGGATCCGATAGGGTTTTAACTTCACCCTTTCACCGGGCGGGGTAATGATGTCATGCTCTACCCCAGATGTTTGTCCCGGCAGCTCAGAGAATACCTCCTTGTTGCGAAGCACAAACTCCTTAACCTCCTGTTGTTGGGGTTGTGACAAGGTGGCTGCTATTCCAACCTCAGGAATCATGCAACCAGTTTGAGCTGGTGACCAAGTGTCTGCGACTAGGGACTCTCTATCCCTCCAGGCTTTCAACAGATTAACGTGATAGATCTGTTCGGGCTTTCGCCTTCCTGGTTGTCTGACCTTGTAATTCACTTCGCTCACTTTTTCCATTATCTCGTAGGGGCCTTGCCATTTGGCAAGGAATTTACTTTCAACCGTAGGGACAAGTACCAGTATCCTATCCCCCGGGGAAAAGGTACGGGTCTTGGCTCCACGGTTGTACACTCTCTGCTGTGCTAACTGCGCTTGGGCCAAATGTTCCTTCACGATGGGCATTACCTGTGCAATTCGGTCTTGCATCAGGGCGACATGCTCAATCACACTCCTGTGGGGAGAACTCTCACTTTCCCAAGTTTCCTTGGCAATATCCAACAGCCCTCTTGGGTGTCTCCCATACAGTAACTCAAAGGGGGAGAATCCCGTAGAGGATTGGGGCACCTCCCTAATAGCAAACATCAGATAAGGAAGTAGACAGTCCCAATCCTTTCCATCTCTATCCACCACTTTCTTCAACATTTGTTTTAGGGTTTTGTTGAATCTTTCAACCAGCCCATCGGTTTGGGGGTGATACACAGATGTACGTAATTGCGTCACTTTGAATAATTTACACAGCTCCTTCATAACCCGGGACATAAAGGGTGTACCTTGGTCCGTAAGCAGTTCTTTACAAATACCCACCCGGCTAAACACAAGAGATAGCTGTTTGGCTATGGTTTTGGCCGAGGTATTTCGGAGAGGGATCGCTTCTGGATAACGGGTGGCATAGTCCATTATAACTAATATGTACTGGTGCCCCCTAGCGGACTTGATTATAGGACCTACCAAATCCATGGCGATCCTCTCAAACGGGACCTCAATGATGGGTAGAGGGACCAGCGGGCTACGGAAATGTGGCATCGGGGCCGACCTCTGACACACAGGGCAGGAGGAACAATAATTTTCTACGTCCTTCATCACCCCCGGCCAATAGAATCTCTGTAATACCCTCTCTCGGGTTTTCTCTGTCCCCAGATGACCTCCAAGAATGTGCCCATGGGCCAACTCCAACACCAACTTCCTGTAAGGTTTGGGCACCACAAGCTGCTCAACGGTTTCTTCTGCCCTTTTTGCCACCCGATACAGTAGGTCCTTCTCTACGCTGAAGTATGGGTAAGTGCAGGTATTATCTGGGTTCACTAACTCGCCATCTATTTTCACTACGTTTTCCCGTGCCTTTATTAGGGCGGGATCTTTCAACTGTTCTGTGGCAAAGTTTTCCCTGTGAACCTCAAGATCAGAAAACTCCACAGACGGTAGGTTTTCGTCTGAGGAGGTGGGCTCCTCTCCAGTTTCTTGAGTCTCCCCTGCCAATACTGATAAGGGAAATTCCGGAGAGTCCTCACCACTCTCAGGGGAGTTCTGGCTATCACATTCCTGGTACATAGGGGCACCAGTGGGGGGCTCAGGATCATCCCACAGTTCCCAGAACTTCGGAAAATCCCTTCCCACAATGGCGTCATGCGGTAACTGAGATACTAAGCCCACTGGATGAGAGAGGGTACCTTTGGGGGTCTCGAAACACACTGTAGTCACTGGATACTCTCGGGTGTCCCCATGCACACAAATAACAGCTACCTTGCTATTCCCAGAGACCTCTGTTTTAACTAACTCAGCCTTTATCAGGGTCACAAGGCTACCTGAATCCAGCAATACCACAACATTTCTACCATTAACACACATTTTGCATAAATGTTTCTCAGTTCCTCGAATGGCAGTGCATGCGACTGTCGCACACAGCGACTGACGTCTGCCCGTCAGAAAGTCACACTGCATGGGTTCCTCCACAACCGGGCAATTGGCTGCAATATGTCCCGCTTGCCGGCAGCGGTAGCAAACGATCCTTCTTGCCGCCTCTTGAGCCGCTGATTTCCCAGGCTGTTCTCGCCAAACTTGGGGTAGAGCTCCCACCCTCTCACTCTCTCCACCCTCACCCCTTGGAATCCTCTTATCCGCCCCTGGGGATGGTCTGGTCTTAGGGTGGAAAGTCCGAGTGTCTCTGGAAGAGGCCGTCAGGTTCTCTGTAGCCAAGTATTTCTCCACACGATCCACAAGACCATCGGCCGTCTCTGGGTCTCCATGGCTTACCCACTTTTGGATGGCAGTAGGAAGAGCTCTCAAAAACCGATCCATTACAACACGTTCCACAATCTTTGGTGCGGACAAAGTCTCTGGCTGTAGCCACTTTCTGCTCAGGTGAATGAGATCATACATTTGAGACCTGGGGGGTTTTCCAAGCTGGAAAGTCCAGTTATGCACACGCTGAGCCCGGACAGCCTGGGTGACACCCAGCCTTGCCAATATTTCAGCTTTTAGCATCACATAGTCTTTTGCTTGGTTAGGCTCTAGGTCATAGTAAGCTTTCTGCGATTCACCAGTTAACAGAGGAGCCACCAGTCCAGCCCACTGCTCCTCAGGCCACTTTTCTATTTCAGCGGTCCTTTCAAATGTGGTCAAAAATACCTCTGGATCATCCTCTCCAGTCATTTTTGTCAATAAACGACTCACCCCAAAGGACGCGGTATTAGTGGGACGGCTTTCCTCACTGGTCTGCGGACGTTGCTGCATTACTGCTTCCATCTGTTGTTGTAGTCTCTGCTCTTGCTTCTGCAACAGGTCTATGAAGCGGGCCTCAGATTGCTGCTGGGCTCGTTGCTGAGCCTCCAGACTCTGTTGCAAAGTTGCGTTTGTCTGCTGCTGGGCTGCAAGGCTCTGTTGATGAGCTTGCTGCTGGGCTGCGAAGTTCTGTTGTTGAGCTGCAAGGCTCTGTTGATGAGCTGCAAGGCTCTTTTGCAAACCTGCATTTGTCTGCTGTTGATTGGCATTTGCTAGAGCCAGCTGCTTCAGTATCTCCTCCATGCTGGCTTAAAAAAAAACTGCCTGCATTCTCCACCAACTGTGAGGGGGTTAGCTCGGCAGCGGGTGTGTGTGACCCCCGGGATGGGCTCCCCACACAAAACAGGCCCAGCAAACGGAGGTTGTGGTTTTCAAAATCAAAAAGGTGCGGTTTATTTTCTATTTACAGTGACAAAACACAGCAAAGCAAAAGAAACATAAACAAAATAAATCCTGGTCAACTTGACCTCTGACTAAACATACAGGTTTCCTAACTAACAACTGGGATCAGCCTAGTGCTGTCCTAGTCCCTGGTTTTAAATGTCCAAGCAAATAGCCACACAGGCTTTGTCTCACCGCACAGGGGTTCACTCTCCCTAGACAGTCCACACAGGTCTGGTTCCAGGCATGAGCTAACATCTAATGAAGCTGGGAGTTCTTATAGAGGCCTAAATGAGCTGACAAGCTTCAGCTGGTCTCATCAACTCCCTGTCTGCACGACGCCCCACACTTTCCCTAGAGGTATGAGTCATCCATGAGCCCACTAGCCTTATACAACTCTCCACCTAGTTGTATAAGTCGGCGTAAAGCCTGAATCTGGGCGAAATATATCTACCCCCCTGGATGCAACCAGGTGACTTTACCTTCCTGCTGTCAGAATATATATATAAATAAAATGTCAAAGGTGGGTTACTGCTCTGCCTGTGGATCAATCTAAATCCATTAATAAAGTGATATAAAGTAAAGTGAACTGCTGCAACTTTATGTGAGATACACATTATAAATCAGCTAAAATAAAATAAGCTGCGCTGTGTAGATAGTGAAAGAAAAATAGTGACATAGAAATCATATGACATACACCGGAATCAACGAGGGCTGCAAACCCTCCAAATAACTGATGATATTACAATATTGAACATGTGAACTCATGGATGTGCATATAAACCACAAATCAAGGGGGACTGGAGTGCCCTCTGAGTGTCCATGTCACTCTGTTGAGTTGCTAAAAAGAAGAAAAATGTTCCACAACATGCAAAAACTCAACGCAAAAGTTGATATAGAAGTTCCTCAACCGACTGATCCACAGTGACATATGACAAAAACACCCAAGAAGATGTGACAGGGTATGATAGAAAAGGTCCTCCACCTTTAAAAACACTGCCGCTTACCAGCTGGATAGAGCTCTTTTTTAAGGATATCACAATTGCCTATGGCTTATACCCCAGCCCTGGGTCTCTGTGCTTGGCAGCAAAGAATCCCAGATCCTCTACTCCGGATGTCCTCGATATTACCAACAGTCAGTAATTCCCCATGTAAGGATAAAAAGGGCTTTCATAGTGTAATTCCATAAAACGTTTATTTGCTTAAAAGACAAGATTGCACTTACAATTTGCCGTAGATAAAATAGCGTGTCAAATAAGTTAGAGCCAGCCGGCTCTCGATAGCTGCCTGTTGCTTCCGGGACTTTGCATTATTTGCGGTGACGTCAGCACGCCGCTCCTCCTTATGCCGTTTCA
Organism: Rana muscosa; assembly: GCA_029206835.1. NCBI lineage: Eukaryota > Metazoa > Chordata > Amphibia > Anura > Ranidae > Rana > Rana muscosa. Next base: position 215,174,278 of record CM055123.1, on the reverse strand, counting down.
TCACAGATGACGTAGTCCTCGGGCACGGGCGGCGTACTGACTCACCGCCTTATATAGTCTACAACATGTAAGGGAACGCCCAGCTCTGAGCTCCGAGTGTCCCCTATGTAAAAAAACACCATTTTGGAATGGGGCAATTGCCCACAAGATGCGGAACAATGAGTCTACCCAGAGTGTGCATTTAAGCACATCCGAACCTGGACCGGTGTCCGCATCGTTTAGTCTAAAAATATGTGATCACATGGACAACTGACCTAAATGGGGACAGTATTATCTGAAAGACATATTTTGTTCTATTTCCAAAATGAAACTGTATGCTATAAAAAATTCCACTTCTCTCCTTATGAGCAAGAGGATATGATATCAATGTGTTACTCAAAGTTTTTAAAACTCAGCTAAAATGCGCTGCTCTCAAGGGATCAGATCATTCAATAATCCCTGGAGGGCCACACGTCAATCGGGGCCCATTGTGGAGCTTCGTATTGCTGTGACAGTGCCTACCGGTGTCGCCCCTGGGCAAATGATTTCCCAGCGACTCCTATAGGTCCCTAAGTGTATGACAGTGCAGCAATTATGCCGCAGTGTCAATGTCAATGTATAAATAAGATTACAAAATACAAGTGTAACGCGGTATGCAATGATACCTTTCTATTGTACTAACCTAACACTTAAAAGACAAGCTTTCAAGAGTTTTCCTTTCTTCCTCGGGTATTGCTTCAGACCTGAATGAGAGGAAAACTCTCAAAAGCTTTTCTTTATAGTTTAAAAAAGTTTCAGCAAACACTAGGACTAAACGCACTATTAATCCCCAACATTGGTGTCAGCAGGCACACTATTAACCTCCCAGCATTAGTGTCAGTGGACACACTATTAACACCCAGCATTGGTGTCAGTGGACGCACTATTAACACCCAGCATTAGTGTCAGTGGACACACTATTAAAACCCAGCATTGATGTCAGTGGACGGGCTATTAACACCCAGCATTGGTGTCAGTGGACACACTATTAACAACCAGCATTGGTGTCAGTGGACACACTATTAACAACCAGCATTGGTGTCAGTGGACACACTATTAACCCCCCGGATTGGTGTCAACAGACGCACTATTAACACCCAGCATTGGTGTCAGCGGATGCACTATTAACCCCAGTATTGGTGTCAACTTGCCCCCAAAGGAAAATGTCAGGGATAGGTCCTCGGCTGTGGCAGGAAGGCTACAATGGTGGCACTGTGCTGGGCTCTTCTCAATTGCCAGTAGGCGGAATATGGGCCGAGGTGACGGCCACCACTCACGGCACTGTGATGGAAGCCGACCGGAGGAACCTGCAGTTTCCTATGTGGGGACACCAGGTAAGGGAGCAGGGTGACCAGCGATGATGTCACATACCGTCCTGGAACCGGCCAGACATGATGCACTGGGGAAGTTGGGAACCTGGAATGCAAAACGTAGGAAACTGCAGGTTCTTCCGGCCGACTTCCATCATAGTACAGTGAGAGGGGGCAAGTAGGCTCTACCAGCCACTGGCTGTTATTTCATCTGGTTGTTGGACCTAGTGACGCCACTGTTTAATTGGGGGGGGGGGGCACAATATAATGTTGGGGGTCATGGCCCCATTTGCCCCCCTCTAGTGACGCCACTGCCAATACTAATAGATTTGCAATGTGTTGTACCGGGAACCCTGAAACCTGATGCACACTTGTTATAGAAGTCTAACAAAGGCTCTTATACAGGAGACATGCTACACTCACCCTACTATTGCTTCATAGCTATAATGGGCAAATGAGCTGGTCAAACCTGTAAAACATAAGCACCTTGGGTTTTTAGGGTTCTAGGAAATTTGTACAGGGTATGCAAATACAAACATACCAATCTCTGCGACTCACAGAGTATTTTAAAATGACCACAGGCCTAAGTTTATTGTGAAAAAACTGTCAGACTTGTTTGTATGCACTAATGTATGATTGTGTGTGTATTCACTGCAAATCTAGAAGAGTACAGATCACCCATAACAACCAGGAAAAATTATAATAACGGCAGGGCAAAAAGGATAATAATGTGAAAATTCAAAAAAAAATGGGAGAAGAAAGGTAACTTGCTGTAACTGGATTAATGAAGAACACAATTTGATTATTTAACAGGTTGAAGTAGTACATTTTATTGCTACTAGTTATATATGTGTACTAATGACATTTAATAGTGTAAACATCTGCAATAATTGCAATTACAGTCCCACAAAAAATAAAAAATAAAATTCACACCGACTGAGCTATACTCGGCTCCATTAAATCTTTTCTAACGGAGCTGCACAATCCGTAAATAACACCTCCTTGCTTTGATCAATGATGCAAGTCTTTTTTTATTTTTTACAAGACTGGATTTAGAGTCCCTGCAGTGGACAGGGTATTGAGGATAATAGACAAATTCCTTAAATCAAGACATTCTGCCTAGATCTTTGCAAGTCACAGGATAATGATCTGAATAGCTCATGACAATGAGATTACAGGGACCCTGTTTTATTAGTATGGTGCTCATGGTCAGATTTCATGAACACGGATTATCGACTAAAGTTGCCAGAGGAAGACATTCTTAGACCTAAGACCATTTCGTAGGAATCTGGACGACAAAGAAGCTCTAACATTGGTTGGGCTTACAGTGCAAACAGCAACATCTAAATTTTCCTAATTTGATGGTTATCAGGTAATACCATCCTCACATTACTAATACTTACAAATATGCTTATACTGTTATTAAAAATGCGGCACTGTAGACTGTATCTAGCATGATGGACAGGTAAGAGGCTCAAATTTAAAGCTGAGGTTGAATCAGCTTATTTTTTGCTTTAACCCCCCCCCCCCCCCATCAACATGTAAACCTGTTTTTGTTACATATTTTTTTAGACCCAGTGATATCTTCACTGTGTCTTTCTATGCAATGCAGGCTGATCATGGCTGCTGGGAGGTGCCTCAGTACTCTTCTAAAGAGCCCTCAGCCCTGATGCAAGCAGTGGGCTGGGCTCTTGGGAGAAATCTTGGTGACAACACCCCCGCTACCTCTTAACTACTTAACCCAACCTCATCTTTTGACTTAACACAATTGACACACACTGCTACTCATTCCGATGGCAACTCCTCTGATCTTGTATTTGCCTGTATCTGCTCTCTATGCAGCCTATTCAACACCCTTTTTTCTCTCTCTGATCACCTTTATCAGTTTCACTATTACCCTGTCTTCCACCTCCTATCCTACCAACCAGTTGGCAGAAGACAAGGCTTGGCAGGAGGGGTACCCAGGGTTGCAAGAAAGAAATTCGCTCCGTCTATAGCCGGCCTTACCCATAGAAACCTTTGCCACTTCAACCCTTATCTTCTCTATTCTGCTATTGACTACTCTATGACAAAATCTTATCCCTCTGCTTCCCTGACCTGGCCATTATTGTCTACAACAGGTCACTCTCCTCTTCTCTGGACATACTTGCTCCCCTCACTACACACAGAATTAGGCCCCGACCATTACAGCCTTGACAAAGAAATTACACCAAAGATAAAGCCGTGCTCTTGGGGGAGTGCATCGTAAAACTAGATTCTTGCAAGACTTTACCCTGTAAAAAGCTACCCTTCTAAAATATAGTTCCTCCCTCTTTGCTGCCAAATGGACCTATTTCATCACAATCATTAATACCCTCTCATCCAGTCATTGCCAATTATTTTCAATCTTTCAATTATGTGTGAGCAAATATCCTGTTTTTTTTTTTTCTATTAATTTTCACGTGCGGAGGTGCTGCTGCGCTGGAAAGGGGGAACCAATTGCTGCACAATTAAATGATTTACAAATTTTATGAACTTTGAGCCATGTGCCCAGTAGCAAAATGGCTAAATCAGGGGTGTCCAACCTCTTGACATTCCTAGACCACATTGGAAGAAGAGGAATTGTCTTGGGCCACACAAAATACACCAACAATAAGGATAGCTGATGAGCAGAAGTTGAGTTAACAATCACTGATAGAGATAATGGACCTGAGTAATAAAACTAAATTTTTTTGCAATATTTATTATCATAAAAATAAAAGAAGGCAACATAAAATTAGTGTGATACTTGACACAGTTTTGGATAAACGAACGCATCAATATCTGGTTGGATGGATTCACAGTGCCTTGAAAAATTATTAATACCCCTTTTCCACATTTTGTCATGTTACAACCAAAAACGTAAATGTATTTTAATGGGATTTTATGTGATAGACTAACACAAAGTGGCACATAATTGTGAAGTGGAAGGAAAATGATAAATGGTTTTCAATTTTTTACAAATAAATATGTGAAAAGTGTGGCATACATTTGTATTCAGCCCCCCCTGAGTCAATCATTTGTAGAACCACTTTTGCTGCAATTACAGCTGCAAGTCTTTTTGGGGATGTCTCTACCAGCTTTGCCCATCTAGAGAGTGACATGTTTGCCCATTCTTTGCAAAATAGCTCAAGCTCTGTCAGATTGGATGGAGAGCGTCTGTGAACAGCAATTTTCAAGTCTTGCCATAGATTCTCAATTGGATTTAGGTCTGGACTTTGACTGGGCCATTCTAACACATGAATATGCTTTGATCTAAACCATTCCATTGTAGCTCTGGCTGTATGTTTAGGGTCGTTGTCCTGCTGGACCGTGAACCTCTGCCCCAGTCTCAAGTCTTTTGCAGACTCTAAAAGGTTTTCTTCTAAGATTGCTCTGTATTTGGCTCCATCCATCTTCCCATCAACGCTGACCAGCTTCCCTGTCCATGTTAAAGAAAGCATCTCCACATCATGATGCTGCCACCGCCATGTTTCATGGTGGGGATGGTGTGTTCAGGGTGATGTGCAGTGTTAGTTTCATGCCACACATAGTGTTTTGCTTTTAGGCCACAAAGTTCAATTTTGGTCTCATCTGACCAGAGCACCTTCTTTCACATGTTTGCTGTGTCCCCCACATGGCTTCTCGCAAACTGCAGATGGGACTTCTTATGGCTTTCTTTCAACAATGGCTTTCTTCTTGCCCCTTCCATAAAGGTCAGATTTGTGGAGTGCACGACTAATAGTTGTCCTGTGGACAGATTCTCCCACCTGAGCTGTGGATCCCTACAACTCCTCCAGAGTTACCATGGGCCGCTTGGCTGCTTCTCTGATTGGTGCTCTCCTTGCCCGGCCTGTCAGTTTAGGTGGAGGTCCAAGTCTTGGTAGGTTTGCAGTCGTGCCATACTCTTGCTATTTTCGGATGATGGATTGAACAGTGCTCCGTGAGATGTTCAAGGCTTGGAATTTTTTTTATAACCTACCCTGCTTTAAACTTCTCCACAACTCCATCTCTGACCTGTCTGGTGTGTTCCTTGGCCTTCATGATGCTGTTTGTTCACTAAGGTTCTCTAACAAAGCTCTAAGGGCTTCACAGGACAGCTGCATTTATACTAAAGCCCTGTACACACGATCAGATTTCCTATGGATTTTTAACCGATGGATTTTTCCATCGGAAATCCGGTAAAGCTGACTTCCATCAGTCTTGCCTACACACCATCAGTCCAAAAACCGACCGTTCCAAACGCTGTGACGTAAAACACTCCGACAAGCCGAGAAAAATGAAGTTCAATGCTTCTGAGCATGCGTCGATTTGATTCTGAGCATGCATGGGTTTTTTATCCGATGGAGTTCCCCACAGGCGATAGTAATTTGCTATCGATTTTTTTTTCCATCGGATAAATTTAAAACATGTTCTATTTTTTTACACTGATGGAAAAAAAAACGATGGGGCCCATACACGATCGGTTTGTCCGATGAAAAAAGTCCATAGGACTGTTTTCATCGGTAAAACCGATTGTGTGTACAGGGCTTAAGATTAAATTACACACAGGAGGACCCCATTTTTTTAATAAGGTGACTTCTGAAGGCAATTGGTTCCACTAGATTTTAGTTAGGTGTATCAGAGTAAAGGGGCTGAATACAAATGCACGCTACACTTTTCAAATATTTGTAAAAAAAATTGAGAACAATTTATAATTTTCCTTCCACTTCACAATTATGTGCCCCTTTGTGTTGGTCTATCACGTAAAATCCCAATAATATACATTTAAGTTTTTGGTTGTAACATGACAAAATGTGGAAAATTTCAAGGGGTATGAATACTTTTTCAAGGCACTGTAGTAGCAATTCTCAATGAATTCTCAAGGTCCGCAACAGAAATTTTGGTTCTAATTTTGCCCTTCGTATGCTTCATCCTTGAAAACAGTCACTCACAAATCTAGGTGCTGCTGAAAACTGATGTCATGAATAAGGCGTGTTTGTGAAGAGTGGGATATTCTTCTTTGGGAAGACAAAGCTTATAAAAAGTCCAGTAAAGAAACACTTTCAAATTTCCTTCCGACCACATGTGTTCTCTAAGTGTAAATTTTACAAAAATTCTGAAAAAAAATCAACATTTTTAAGTAAGTTTGCGGTTTTGTGTTGGGCTGCATTTATAGCCGCCTTGGGCCGCAGGTTGGTCTAAATTGTTTCATTGAATGTGAATCTGAAGATTTAGATTCTATATGATACTATCCCCTGATATCAATCAATGTTTAGTGAAAACTGAACGCCTAATACAGAATGTAAAAGTTCACATGTAGGCCTACAGAGAACATTATACTGTAAATTAAATGGGTAGAAAGGGGAGGTACTACCACTATTTATTATGAAGGGTGTTTTGCAAAAGTGATAATAAGCCTCACCTTGTATGGCGAAGCTCCAAAGCTCCATCCATATTGTGAATAGCTACGTTAAGGGGATTATGATGAAGAGTTTGGTGTTTTGAAGTGTTGAATGACAACTGAGCTTTCAGAACAAACTGTACCAAAGACTAACCTACTAGCTGACTTAGTAACAGGAAATGACTATGGAGTTACACATGACAAGACTGGCCTAAAGCTCTAGAAAAGTTTTTTTTTTCTTTAAGTTTTGGATGGCATGGATAGGGAAATCCTGTACATTCTAGTTCTCAGCCAAGGCCGCAATTTGCATTTCTATATCTGCTAAGCTGAAGGCCATATATGAAGTCTCTGGTTGTTTATGATGGGTTTCAGTTAAAAGAGGTCCTTTAACCTCCCTGGCGGTTTTCCCGAGTGTGGTTCGAGGGTTAAATTTCAGTACCATTAGCGGTAACCCCGAGCCACACTCGGGATTGCATTGCAGGATCCTGGTGCAGGTTACTTACCTTGTCCCCAGGATCCTGCGATGTCCCCCTGCTGTGTCCTCGGGCTGTGTCCTCCGCCCGATGCCTCTGTGTGCCAGGCTCCTTTCCCTGCGAGTGTCGCGACGCACGGGGGTGGAGCCTGGCGGCAAATTCAAAAATTACAAAATTCATAATACATACAGCACACTGTAATCTTACAGATTACATTATGAAATTATTTCATATCCCATTTGTCCCTAGTGTTTGTCCAGTTTTATATTATATATACGGTTCTTTCTGCCTGGAAACTTGAGATTGTCCATAGCAACCAAAAAGTGTCCCTTTACGTCAAAAGCGGTTTGAGACAGCTAGAAGACAGCAATAATAAATAAGAACACTTGCAGAATTGAGCGATAGTTAATAGTGGGGAAATTCATTTTATTATGATTATTATATATATATTTTTTTTATTATTTACACCATATATACTCGAGTATAAGCCGAACCACCTAATTGTACCACAAAAAACTGGGAAACCGTATTGACTCAAGTATAAGCCTAGGGTGTCCATCTGCATGCCTCACTGTGTCCATGTGCATGCCTCACTGTGCCTTACTGTGCCCATGCCTCACTGTGTCCATGCCTCACTGTCACTGTGCCCATGCCTCACTGTGCCCAATCTCCCTACCTGATCTCCGGCGCTGTGTGACTAGACTGACGTTTAACATGGGAGTCTACGGAAGGGGTGCCTGGCTTTGAAAAATCGGTGCTCCCTGGCCGTAAGTCCCCTGGACAACAAACTTTGCACACTTGTAGATGAAGAGTGGGGCTACATGTGTGCCAAGTTTGGGGTCCAGGGGACCTAGGGTTGGCCAGTACCGGGTCCCCCAATTCACCAGAGAAATGACCGTTTAACATTGGAGTCTATAGAAGGGGTGCCAAGCTTTGAAAAATCAGTGCTCCCCGGCCATAGGTCCCCCGGACAACACATTTTGCACACTTGTAGAGGAAGAGAGGGGCTATATGTGTGCCAAGTTTGGCCAGGATCAGTCACACAAATTTGAAGATGGACACAGACTCGAGTATAAGTCGAGAGGGGGGGGGCATTTTCAGCACAAAAAAAATGTGCTGAAAAACTCGGCTTATACTCGAGTATATACGGTAGTTATTAAATTATAATTTATGATTTTGTGTTTCAAACTTTATCATACCCGGGATGTCTACTAGACTCTTGTTTGGACAGATTTAAGTGAGTTATTACTAAGAATTACAGGCCTACAATATAAAACGCCAAATTTCCATGCAAAATAATAGTACCGCTTTCAGCATCAAAAATCTGACATAATCATACCGCCAGGGAGGCTACAAAAAGTGTGCTTGTGTCAAATAGCTTCCACTGTCTCTATGACAGTTCAGTGATCACTAAGAGATTTTACAATCTCCCTTCTCACATTAATCATAGCACAAGAAAAGATTTCCTAGACATTCATCAGTACAGATGTCATACAGAGTACTGTATATCGCTTATAGATTTACGAGGGAAATCATGAACAAAAACATTTCATCTACATATGCCACAAATGGCTTCCTGTGGAATCTATTACTAGAGAGGGAGAAAGAATTGGAGTTAAACAATTTCTAACCCCTGGGTAGAGAAAGATCTGGAAAACACACTTAAAACCTCACTCAGCAACTTGTGCGAGTTGAAGACTTCACCTGCTGGGCTGGGAATTCACGCGGTGCAGTGATCACCGCTGCTCCGTCAGATGAGAGCTTAACCAGGAACAGGTTTGGTTGCCTATATTCTGGCTTCCCATGATGAGCAAGAATACCACCACTAATAAGAGATGTCTGTCAAATTGCTAGGTTTAAAGACAACCCAAAAAATGCTTGACCATTCAATAAACAGATGGAATTCATATATCTAAGTGGTATGGATAGCAATGTTTGGATGACTAGCAGAGTGGAGTATATAACGTACAGCACAGTATTTAGGACCAACTCACATTTGCTCTAGCTGACAATTTTTTTTTAGCAGGCCAAACAAAACCCACCTCACTTATTTCTTCCAGTGCATCTCAGTACTTTACTGCATACATGCAGTGCCAGGTGTGGTTTTTTTTGTGCAATTTTTTTTTACATTTCTTTAGTTGCTTCCTAGTTTCTGGCCTAGGTCAAAATTATGTTATACATCCTATGAGTTTTAACCACATCCCTACTGGGTACTTTTACCCCATTGCTGCCCAAGCCAATTTTCAGCTTTCAGTGCTGTTGCACTTTGAATGACAATTGCACGATCATGCAACAATGTATCCAAACAAAAAGATATTGCTTTCTTTTAGGGGTATTTAATCGCCACTGGGTTTTTTATTTTTTGCTAAACAAACTAAAAAAGACCAATTTTTTAAAAAAAAAATACTGTATATACTCGAGTATAAGCCGAGTTTTTCAGCAAATTTTTTTGCGCTGAAAATGCCCCCTCGGCTTATATTCAAATCGTCTTTTAGCCGCCTGATCTCCCTGACTTTGGGGACCCAGTACCGGCCAGCCGTAGGTCCCCTGGACCCCAAGCTTGGCACACATGTAGCCCCACTCTTCCTCTACAAGTGTGCAAAGTTTGTTGTCCAGGGGACCTACGGCCGGGGAGCACCGATTTTTCAAGGCCGGGAATCCCTTCCATAGACTCCTATGTTAAACGGTAATTTCTCCAGTGATTTTGGGGACCCGGTACCAGCCGGTCATAGGTAACCTGGACCCGAAACTTGGCACACGTGTAGCCCCATTTCTTCTCTACAAGTGTGCAAAGCTTATTGTCTGGTGGACCTACGGCTGGGGAGCACCGATTTTTCAAAGCCGGGCACCCCTTCCATAGACTCCCATGTTAAACGTCAGTCTAGGCATCGGCACAGTGAGGCATGGGCACAGTGTGGCATGGACACAGTGAGGCATGGGTACAGTGAGGCATGCACATGGACAAAGTGAGGAATGCAAATGGACACCCTAGGCTTATACTCGAGTCAATACGTTTTCCCATTTTTTTGTGGTAAAATTAGGTGCCTTGGCTTATATTCGGGTCAGCTTATACTCGAGTTTCTGTTATAACATTTTGTAAATAAGTAATTTTTCTCCTTCACTGATGTGCGCTGATGAGGCTGCACTAATGGGCACTGACTGGTAGCACTGTTGGGGGGGCACTGATAATCAGTGCCCTGACTATCAGTGCAGATGTCCCCTTTGTGGATTTGCTGGTTATCCTCTCCTCACACGCTGTCAGCGTGAGGTGAGGAATGTCGATAACGGGTAAATCCTGTTTAAACTGTGATCAGCTGTGATTAGACACAGGAGCCACTGTGATTGGCTCTTTACCACAATCTGTGATCAGCTGTGTCTCAAGGACACAGTGATCACAGATGCTCTGCAGGGGGCACAAGAGAAGCGCGATCACGGGAGGACGTCATTTTTTTTCTTTCACCTGAAAGATAGGAGTGGCTTTCTCAGCAAAGCACACCCTCAAGTCTGCATGCCTGAACTAAGGGCAGATAGATTCCAGGAAGTAAAACATCTGCCCTTACTCAAGATGGCCACGGCTAGAAATGCTAAAGGGGTGTTTTTGAAAGTGATTTCTCAAAACAATAAAGCATGGAGACATGGTTGGATGGGTGAGTGTGTTTTAAATGTTAAAAATCAATTAAATAGCTTTTTTAATTTTGTGGTGCTCAGATACAGTTAAATTCTGCTTTAAAACTGAATTGCAGCACATACTCTATAGCACACACAGAGCATGTTGACGGAAAAAATATGCAGCACACATCACACTAAACTCTATCATGTAGGTGGGGCTACTTCTCTCTCACTTCCTGGGTTTACCTTTCTGTTTCATGAAGTTTTTTATTTAAGATTTTAGAGCGTGTGACAAGATAAAGCATGTACAGAATAAGAGGAACTTCCATATGGACAATCACAAACCCTTACCCATTACACAAGAAACAGTATTGGCAGACCATACACTTTTATTCCATGGGTGCCTATACCCTAAAATTTTGAGTATTTAGAACTTACAGTTGTGCTCATAAGTTTACATACCCTGGCAGAAGTTATGATATTTTGGCCATTTTTTCTGAGAATATGAATGATAACACAAAAACATTTTTCTCCTTCATGGTTAGTGTTTGGCTGAAGCCATTTAGTATAAATCAACTGTGTTTCCTCTTTACAAATCATAATGGCAACAGAAACTACTCAAATGACCCTGATCAAAAGTTTACATACCCTGGTGATTTTGGCCTGATAACATGCACACAAGTTGACACAAAGGGGTATGAATGACTATTAAAGGTAACCATCCTCACCTGTGATCTGTTTGCTTGTAATTAGTGTGTGTGTATAAAAGATCAATGAGTTTCTGGACTCCTGACAGACCCTTGCATCTTTCATCCAGTGCTGCACTGACGTTTCTGGATTCTGAGTCATGAGGAAAGCAAAAGAATTATCAAAGGATCTGCGGTAAAAAGTAATTGAAATGTATAAAACAGGAAAGGGATATAAAAAGGTATCCAAGGAAGTGAGAATGCCAATCAGCAGTGTTCAAATTCTAATCAAGAAGTGGAAAATGAGGGGTTCTGTTGAAACCAAACCACGGTCAGCTAGACCAACTAAAATTTCTACCAGGAAAATTGTTCTGGATGCAAAGAAAAACCCACAAATAACTTCAGATGAAATACAGGACTCTCTGAAAACATGTGGTGTGGCTATCTCAAGATGCACAATAAGGAGGCACTTGAAGAAAGATGAGCTGCATGGTCGAGTCGCAGAAGAAAGCCATTACTATGCAAATGCCACAAAGTATCCTGCTTACAATACGCCAAACAGCACAAACAAGCCTCAAACCTTCTGGCACAAAGTCATTAGGAGTGGTAAGACTAAAATTGAGCATTTTGGCCACAACCATAAACGCTACATTTGGAGAGGAGTCAACAAGGCCTATGATGAAAGGTCCACAATTCCTACTGTGAAACACGGAGGTGGATCGCTGATGTTTTGAGGGATGTGTGAGCTACAAAGGCACAGGAAATTTGATGGCAAGATGAATGCAGTATGTTATCAAAAAATACTGGAGGAACATTTGCATTCATCAGCCAGGAAGCTGCGCATGGGACATACTTGGATATTCCAACATGACAATGATCCAAAACACAAGGCCAAGTCGACCCGTCATTGGCTACAGCAGAATAAAGTGAAGGTTCTGGAGTGGCCATCTCAGTCTCCTGACCTCCATATCATTGAGCCACTCTGGGGAGATCTCAAACGTGCATTTCATGCAAGACAGCCCAAGAATTTACAGGAACTGGAAGCTTTTTGCCAGGAGGAATGGGCAGCTTTACCATCTGAGAAGATAAAGAGCCTCATCCACAAATACCACAAAAGACTTCAAGCTGTCATTGATGTTAAAAGGGGCAATACACGGTATTAAGAACTGGGGTAAACTATTGATCAGGGTCATTTAGGTATTTTCTGTTGCCATTATGATTTAAAAAGAGTAAACACAGTTGATTGATAATAAATGGCTTCAGCCAAACACTAACCATGAGTGAAAGAACAGTTTTTGTGTTATCATTCATATTCTCTGAAAAATGGCCAAGAAATCATAAATTCTGCCAGGGTGTGTAAACTTATGAGCACAACTGTATATGGTCATTTTCAAGACGAGGTTTTCAGGGGAAAGTAGCTGTGCCCAAGACTGTATATTCATACATAATATGTAAGAATAAGATAAGAAAGAAAACTAGAGTAAGGTAGAAGAAGGGAGAGGGTAACATAAAAGGGGGAGGGGGGGAATGGGGTAAAGATGACGGAAGGACTGGGAATAGATCCAAGCTGTATCTCCACTGAAGCCATTGTCTGTACCATCAGCATAAAATCAAAGTCAGCAGGGAGATAATGGTCCCTCCAGGGAGTCTTTGTCTGTTCAAATTTAAAAAGTGAGTCCTTAAAGTATAACTAAAAGGCATTCTTTTTTCAAATTTTGGATAGAGCGGAGAGGGTTAAGAAAGTTTTTCATGTTTTTTTCTGCCTGTTACTGAGATTCCCCTCTCTATTTGTCCTCTTTAGGGTTTAAAGCTTCCTTCTGGCTTTTCAGATTTTTTTTTACCAAGGAGCATATATATATATACTGGGTCTATCTTTTACTATAATGCCCTGTACACACAATCGTTTTTTTTGATGAAAAAAGTCAGATGGAAAAAATCATTGGTGTAAAAAAATAGAACATGTTTTCAATTTTTCCGATGGAAAAAAAAAAAACGATAGGAAATTCCGATAGGAAATTCCGATCGTCTGTGTGGAACTCCAACGGAGAAAAAACCCACGCATGCTCAGAATCGATTCGACGCATGCTCAGAAGCATTGAACTTAATTTTTCTCGGCTCGTCGGAAGGGTTTTACGTCACTGCGTTTTGGACGGTCGGAATTTTGTCTGATAGTGTGTATGCAAGACTGATGGAAGTCAGCTTCATCGGAATTCCTACGGAAAATTCCATCGAAAATCCGATTGTGTGTACAGGGCATAAGGGTTATCTCACTGGTATTGCTATCCTAAAGTATTTATGTTGATTTGGTTCACGGACAGGCGGCAACACCCCAGAGGATCTCCGCTGTCTCCTTGGCTTGGTATAACATAACAAGAATGGAAATTGAAGTGCCATACCACGGCTAAAAGGTCCACATACAACTTTAGTCCAATAAAAGTTAGAGGGGCAATCCAAAAGATAGCCAATACATTTTGGGGGCCCAAGAACAGCCCCTTTAGCAGAGCTTGATTGACAAAAACGTGAATAGGCTAGAAATGACCTGGACATTTATTGTTCTTTTTTGCAGTGTGATTGCAAGCACAGTCCTTGTCCAAGCTGGTTTGGATTCTACCCCTGACATTTCTTGGAATGAAGTTCTATCTGGACCTCCTAGCAGTGGTGTGGTGCTTCCATTTCCATTTGTGGTCTTGCTTTAAACTTCTGTGCATGTCGGTAGAGAAGAAGATCTGAACATTAAGTAGCCTGCCCAGTTCCCATCTGCAACTCAGCATGTGCCAGGTAAAGGCCATTATTTTCTATATATAGATCTGACTTCTGCTCATGCCTATGCCTACTTTAAGGCCTGGGCTATGCTGTGGGGTAGACTTTAGGCCTCATGACCACGGACGTTTTTACAGCCGCGTTTTTGAGCGTTTTTTACAGCTTAAAAACGCCTGTCCATGTTAGTCTATAGCTTCATGCCCACCTAGACGTTTTTGAGCTGCAAATAGCATAGACGTTTTTAAGCTGTAAAAAAAAACCAGGACCAGTGCGTTCCTCAGCGTCGGCGTTAGGCAGAAAAAAAACGCGAAGCGTCAAAAAACGTGCAAAAACGCAGCGATTGCGTTTTTAAGCTCCAACGTTTTTTTTTTAAATAAATAACAAATTATACAATAACATGGACAGGCGTTTTTAAGCTGTAAAAACGTGGCTGTAAAAACGTCCGTGGGCATGAGGCCTTACAGTACAATACTTGCTCTCTGCTACATCACATAACAAAGTGCTGCCAAGTGTCTGAACAGGTAATACACAGATTCCAGCACTTCTTCAGGCAATCAAGCCATGCAAGTGTTAAATAGGAGGCATTTATGTCAGAAGTGAATATTATCATAAGCACAGCTTTTGTCAGGACCCAGGTCTGAACCTGCAATCTCTGCTGTGTCTGGCTGAACCACCCGGGATGCTGGACAGCAGCCTGGACAATTCCTTAAACACTCTTGCTTTGAACTTTGTTTCTCTTGAACCCTGAACCCTTTGCTCCTCCTATGAACAGTTTTCCAGATTTTTGTCCTTTCTCCAGCTAATATATCACTCTTGTCACTACTGCTGCCGTTCACATCTTTGCTACCACTCATTACTGACTTTTTTCTTGTTTCTTGACTGCGCTTCTGCTTGATCCCAGCCTGCAACCACTTGTTACCGACCTTTGGCTTGTTAATGACTATGCTTCTGCTTGATCCCTACCTGCTATACCTGCTACTGGACCCCGGGTTTGCCCACTTTTTGGGGGGCAATCCTGAGGACCATAACCTGGTACTAACACACAACAAAATCCATCTCCACCATCAGGAGCTCTAGTGAACACCACTTAGTGGTTAGACTACGCATTTTGGGTGAGCCTGTGTCATCCGCCAGGGTGATCTGCTTCTGTACTTATCCAGCTGGTCGGTGGGAGCCTCGCTACTGCTATAGCTCCTGGCCTCTGAGCCTGACAGCTTTTCAGCGATGGCTGAAAATCTCTGCAATAGCAAATTGTTACTATTCCCACATAGAAGATTAAAAGAAGAAGAGGGAGTGTAAGAAGACACAGGGCCACTCAATGAGATTGGAGGAGAAGCAGTTTAACCTTAAAGTGGATGTAAACCTACCGATCCCCCTGTGGAAACTAAATGCACAGTATTAAGCTGCCCATACGTATAAAGCTGATGCATGTGTCCTTGCCTTTGCAGTCTTACCACCTTTAGCTGTTGGAGGCCCGTAAAACTCGGGGCTCGGAGTCATGACGTCACATGATTTCCCACCTACCGCGACACATCCCCTAGCCAGGCAGCGTTGCGAGACCGAACCTTGCGCCTGCACATTGAAAAGTGCATGCAGATCAGTCATCTCTGCATGCACAGAACAAGCAGAGCGCTCTCACAGCCCCCCATTCAATATGCGTATGTCTAATATACTCGGCGCTGATGGAGGATTCCTAGCCACTAGCAGGAAAGGCACCACGACTTCAGGATGCCCAATCATGCTGAGGTGTGGAGCAACCAATCCTGGGAGAGATTCAGATATCTTAGTAAAAAAAGGCAAGAGGATTGCCCAGAGCTGGATTAACTCTTTGTGGCAAGACTGGGCACAGATTACTTGACATCCTCTACTGTACCAGGTAGAAGTCTTTATCAAAACATATTTTTTCAGGTTTACATCCACTTTAAGCTGCGTAGGGGGTTTTCCAACGTCGGGGCAATAAGAATGTGGAACTCTCTTTCACAATCGGTGGTGTCAGCAGAAAGTATTGATAGTTTTAAAAGGACTCTTGGACGTGCATCTTAGTGAACACAATATTACAGGGACATGAGAAATGATTATCGACATGAACACACATACACCAAGTACACAGGTTGGACTGAATGGACTAATGTCTTTACTCAACCTTACCAACAATGAAAATCCTATTCATAGCACTTATGCTGCATTGTGACACTGTGCGATGGTTGTGGGGGAATCCCTCAGCATGGCCATTTGCGGGAGAACAGACATGTCCCTTATCACTCACTTTTTGCCCTCTGTAATAGATCTGCCTATTTGAGACCAGCATAACAATTCTGCAAAACAGCAATATATAGTGCGGATGGTTTGCTGCAAAATGGTCTATACCTTGCTCACCGAGCAGATCAGTTCCCATATATTTCTCCAACACTTCTCCTTTCTGCTTTGTTGTTAATTTTATCAGTTTACAAGGAGCTTGTGTTTCATGGTGATTTAATACTGCTCCTCAGCAAGATGATTTATTTCTGAGAGCACACTTTTACTGCTCTCCAGTGGTGTAACATACGCTGCATATTTAATCAGGTCTACCACAATATATATCCCCAGCTACTTACAAGCACACTGCATAGCGCTGACATGTAATTTACTCCTATAGGGTAAAATCCTGTGTTCGGAATACAGACCTGCACACATCTTTCAAATTGACATAATTGCTTCATTTGTACTCCCAGCAAGAATTTAAATAATTCCCCCACCTTGTCCCTGACTGTATCTTTAGTATGTGTAAGAATAGCATTATTCCACTAACTGTTAGCAGCTTGGCTAAGGGCAGGACACCTGTAAGGTGTACAACATTGTCACTTCCCATCTTACAGACCGAGCAAAAAATATGTACTAATTTTCTTACATTTAGCTCATATGCTGAGCTTTCTGGAAATATTTGAGTTTTTCACAGTGCCATGTTGGAACTGTAGTAAATGTATACAGGCTGTGTCTACAGAAATGTCCTTCTAACCTATTTAATGCAGACCTAATGCTAAAAACACACTTCCCATTAATCAATAAGGGCATGGGTCAATCTTAACAGATCACGATATTATTTTCAGCCAAAAAATACCTTTTTTCTTGATGGGACTAAATAACAGTTCCCCCTGAGCTCCCTCATGCGACCTATAGCCTAGGCAAACATCACATTGCCTCTGGCTACCAGGAACTTTGTGGGTATTTTATACCACTAGAGAATATACCGTATTTATCGGCGTATAACACGCACCGGCGTATAACACGCACCCCAAGTTTAGGAGGGAATTTTAAGGAAAAAAACTTTTAGGAGGGAAATTCAAGGAAAAAAAACTTACATTTAAATGCAGCATGCAGCCTTGCCCAGTGTCCATCTGCAGCCTTGCCCAGTGTCCATCTGTCCATCTGCAGCCTTGCCCAGTGTCCATCTGCAGCCTTGCCCAGTGAATTTGTGATCGTGTCAGTCCCGGCGTATTTTAAAATTTGGCGCCGATTTCTGTGGAGAGGAGCGAGCGGGGCCGAGTGTACTTCGGCTAGACTCGGCTCCTCTCGCAGTCCCGCCCATCTCCACTGACTGCGCCGCTGACGGAGAAAGCCGAGTGTACTTCGGCTAGACTCGGCTCTGCTCACAGTCACAGGCAGGACTGCGAGAGGAGGCGAGACTAGCCGAAGTACACTCGCATTCTCTATGTCAGCGGCGCAGTCAGAGATGGGCGGGACTGCGAGAGGAGCCGAGTAAAGCCGATTTTACTTCGGCTTCGGCTCCGTTCGCTCCTCTCGCTCGTTTTCAGCAGGGGAATTCGACGGAGTATCGGCGTATAACACGCACCCACGATTTTCCCCTGATTTTAAGGGGAAAAAAGTGCGTGTTATACGCCGATAAATACGGTATACTGTTTTCTGGCAGTGAGGCCATGTCTAGGAGACCTTCAGGGCCTGTTCACACTAGCTTTGGTCTCTGATAGAAGATCTGCATTCAAATCGCTCTTCAGAGAGCATTTGATAGACAGCGAGGAGTCGTTATATCACTTCCTCACTGTACATTGCACACAGTTGTGGGGTGATTGGCCAGAGCAGCCCTATTCACTTGCATGGGTTGCAGTCGGCAGGCGCTATGGCACCAAAAGTGACACAGGGTGTAATTCCTGCTGCGAAGCAAAGAATGGTGCCCACAGCATGCCGCTGCCTCTGAAACTAAAGGGGGTAGCAGTAGAGGGGTGGTAAAATGCATGGTTTTACTGAAGCCCTAATGCCCTGTACACACGATCGGATTTCCGATGGAATAAAATCAGATGGAATTTTCCATCGGAATTCCGATGAAGCTGACTTCCTTTAGTTTTGCCTACACACCATCAGACAAAATTCCAACTGTCCAAAATGCCGTGACGTACAACACGTATGATGGCACTATAAATGGGAAGTTCAAATCCAATGGCGCCACCCTTTGGGCTGATTTTGTGTTACCGCGTGTTAGTAAAAGTTTGGTGTTAGCCGATTCGCACTTTTCAGTCAACGTGCTTTTCAGTCCGTTACAGCATGACGAATGTGCTATCTCCATTACGAACGCTAGTTTTACCAGAACGAGCGCTCCCGTCTTGTAATTTAGTTTGAGCATGCGTGGATTTTTCTCCGATGGAGTTCCCCACAGACAATCAGAATTTCCTATCAGTTTTTTTTCCATCGGAAAAATTTAGAACATGTTCTATTTTTTTACACCGATGGAAAAAAGTCAGATGGGGCCCACACACGATTGTTTTTTCCGATGAAAAAAGTCCATCGGACTTTTTTCATCGGATAAAGCTATCGTGAGTAAAGGGCATTAGTGAGATAATAAGTTCAGGAAAGCCTTGCACAGATAATGGAAGACATTCAGCAAAGCAGCAGCACTACTAGAACATTTTTAGTGAGTTGTTAGCAGAGTTTTGTGCTTAAAAACCAACCTCCCCACCTACCTAAAAATTTGAAGCATGAAAATGCAGCAAAAATGTGAGTAAAAACGTGCTACAAAAAGGAAATGGAAAAACGCATAACACAGCAGCACTAGTGAGAACCCAGGTGGAGAAGGATGAAATAAGCAGATAGAAAAATGGTTCTTATAATATTATTTCATTAATATTAGATATTTATTGTGTTGTCATTTATGAAGTTGAAGAGTCTTGTTGATGTCTGTAATTTTTTTCTTTTTATTAGAGTTATTTTGGATTATGTATGGTTTTTTTTTGTGTTTACTGTTTTTTTTTCTTTTGTTTTTTTGCACCTTCATTAGTGTTGTAAATCTATGGCCATGTATTGTTATTTTGTCTTGTATTTTTTTAAAGTTTGCAAATAATAATAAAAAAAATAGTTCTAAAGTCAATTTTTTATTTTAATACATTCTAAACATTAAGGTAGAAAATGCTCCAATACTAATTCTCCCCTTCCCCTACCATCCCTAAACACTTATCCTCTCTCAAACCAGTGCTGTCCTATCTGCAGCATTGCTCTCCACTCTTCCTGCTCTCACAGGACACACTGAGAGCAGTGAGGAGGAATCAGGAGGTGTGGCTGAGACATATAATCTATGGATGCAAACAGCTCGGCTCGGGGGCGTGCCTGTCCGGGTGCCTTTGGTACATGGCTTGCTGAGGGAGCACCCACAGGAAAGTAGGACCAGACAGTGCTAGTGGGGGACTCCAGAAGAAGAGGTAAGTGACCACTCTGTGCAAGATCTTTGAACAGAACAGGTAAGTATGACTTTTTTATGAATTTAAAAAATAATTTAGAATGAAAAAGTATTTTTTTTTTTTAACTTTGCTAATATCTATCATCCTTTTTATTTTCAATTCCCATCATCCACTGTACTGCGTGTAAAACTTTGAAAAAGGGCTAACCATGGAAATTCCTGGACTGGATATGGAACGCAAGAGCAAGAAAAGTTAAAGCAATTGTAAAGTCTCGTTTTTTTTTTCTTTCTTAAAAATAACAAACATGTTATACTTACCTGTTCTGTTGCAGTGGATTTGCACAGAGCAGCCCAAATCCTCTTCTTCTCGGGTCCCTCTTTAGCGCTCCTGGCCCCTCCCTCCTGTTGAGTACTCCCACAGCAAGCAGCTTGCTATGGGGACACCCGAGCCGAGCTACAGTTCCGTGTGTCCATTCAGACACAGAGCCGTGGCCCGGGTCTGTCCCTGTCTGTCTGTCCCTGTCTCTCCTCATTGGCTGACTGACTTTGATTGACAAAAGCGTGAGCCAATGGCGCCACGCTGCTGTCTCAGCCAATGAGGAGGGGAGTCCCAGGCAGTTGAGACATTCCTGTAACATCGCTGGATCTAGAGGGACCTCAGGTAAGTATTAGAGGGGCTGAGGGGGGCTGCTGCAAACAGAAGTTTTTTTTTATCTTAGGCTACTTTCACACTGAGGTGTTTAACAGGTGTTTTTTGCGCTGAAAATAGCGCCTGAAAATCACCTGTAAACTGCCTCTCCTGCAGCCCCAGTGTGAAAGCCTGAGTGCTTTCACACTGGGGCGGTGCGCTTGCAGGACAGGAAAAAAAGTCCTGCAAGCAGCATCTTTGGGGTGATACGGGAGCAGTGTATACACCGCTCCTAAACCGCTCCTGCCATTGAAATCAATGGGCAGCGGCACTTTGCAGGCGCTTTTAACCCTTTTTCGGCCACTAACGCCGCTAAAACGATGGTAAAGCGCCGCTAAAACTAGCAGCGCTTTACCGTCAACACGGCCAGCACCACAGTGTGAAAGTGGCCTTAATGCATAGAATGTATTAAGATAAAAAACC
Organism: Rana muscosa; assembly: GCA_029206835.1. NCBI lineage: Eukaryota > Metazoa > Chordata > Amphibia > Anura > Ranidae > Rana > Rana muscosa. The sequence continues at coordinate 215,153,269 of CM055123.1, read as the reverse complement.
TTCTGAATTTACAATCACTTTAATGTCACAAACTATTGTCTGCTACGTATATTGTGAATGGTGCTCATCTGGCTGTCTTCATATAGATCTAGATCAATTAAAAAAACAGGACCTGTGTGTGTGTTCAGTCCTTCCCAGGATGACTGCTAAACAAGTCTGAATCAGAAAAAAAGTTCTGTTTCCACCAACACAACACCATGATGCAATGTTGGGAATAGGTGCATACACACAGCAAAGGTTAAAGTGTATAAAACCTATAATCTGCAATCATGTCTCATTTTACACAGTTTTCTTAAGCAAATATTTTTTTGTGAATCTGATGAAAAGTTTCCGGAGATCCAGCCAGTAACAAAACTTCCTGTTTCAGGTTGACAACTCTCATGCCGCGTATACACGACCGTTTTTCATGACGAGAAAAATGCAATTTTTTAATTTGGTCATTAAAAACGATCGTGTGTAGGCTCCAGAGAATTTTTCACGACGTGAAAAATGGGCATTAAAAATTTGGAACATGCTCTATTTTTTCTCGTCGTTTTTCACGTCGTCGTTTTTCTCGTCGTGAAAAACGGGCGTGTGTAGGCTTTGACGACGTGAAAAAAACGTGCATGCTCAGAAGCAAGTTATGAGACGGGAGAGCTCGTTCTGGTAAAACTAGCGTTCATAATGGAGATAGCACATTCGTCACGCTGTAACGGACTGAAGAGCACAAGGCTGAAAAGCACGAATCGTCTCTCACCAAACTTTACTAACACGAGATCAGCAAAAGCAGCCCAAAGGGTGGCGCCATCCGAATGGAATTTCCCCTTTATAGTGTCGTCGTACGTCACCGTGCTTTGTTCGAGCTTTTTTTTTCACGATTGTGTGTAGGCAAGGCAGGCTTGAGAAGAATCACGTTGAGAAAAACGTCGTTTTTTTAATGACATTAAAAACGGTCGTGTGTACGCGGCATAAGCCACTGCTTTGCAATTAACAGCAACATTTTAAGCCTGCCATGTGCACCCTAGGACGAAGCCAAAGAACATGCAGGGCCAAAAGTTTACAAAAAATATGAAGAAAAGGACAGGCAAGCAATGACGCAGCTGGAACACGAGGAGGATACGCTATTATTTAATAGATGTTTATTATGACATTGGAAAAACTGGGGAGGCAAATAGACAGCACAGAGAGTTTAGCCATAAAAGGTAGACGCCAAAAAAGGTTCTTCTCAAATATCAAGAGAATGTAGGTAATCGTACTGTGAATAACCTCAGCAATATGAGACACTTTCTCTTGTCTTGTTTTTATTTGGATCTTTAGATGTATGTAGGTTAGATGATCATTTTTTCACATGACCTTCCCTCCCGAAAACCACTTCATATCATTAGTAAATTGCCCAGTCTTTTAAGTCTATGACATCAGTTGGAACTTGAAAGAGAGCCGCTATAAGGATCTTGCTAAAGTGACAGTATTAGTAAGAAACAAAGCCAAAAATGTTCCATAACCTTTCTGAAGTCACTGACAAATGTCCAGATGTTCCCCGTACAACTGCCCTGAAGATATCATCTCCCTAAGCCACGAAAAGACAGGTCTCCTTGAAGTTGACTGCTTGCTAGTTGTGAAGTGACAACTGTAGGACAGCTCTCCAGTATTACACACCCCATATCAAAGAAACAGTTACATGTTTCAGTTCCTCCAGACTCACTACATGTCAAAAATGTCCAGCAGGAAATCATTAGGCCGTCTGCTCAACCTGCGGAAATGTGATCCCCCCCGTCAAGTGATCACATATAATAAACAAAAGCAGGCATTAAAGAAAAACTATTACACCTCGAACTGCCATATAACACAACCTCAATATAATTTCAGAAAAACTACAACTCTTTCCTTGGAAAAAAAACCACCTAGGGCCTATTTTTAGTGGATTGTTTCATTAAGGTGCAAGTGTTTTTAGTGCAAAACTTTTTTCATTTTGGATAGAACAAGGGAGGGTTATAACCCTTGTCAGATTTGTTTCACCATCTCTGTCCAATTTCGGATTTCCCTTCACTTCCTGTCCCATAGGCAAACAGGAAGTGAGAGGAAATCCCTGCAAATTAACCGCTTGCGGACCAGCCGCCGCAGTTACACTGCGGCAGGCTGACTCCCATGGGCAAACCTTCGTAGCTGTACGTCGGTCGCTTTAAGCAGGCTAGCAGGTGCGTGCCCGCTGCATCGCGGGAGTGCCGATGCTCGTGACCGGCGGTCGTGATGACCGCCGGCCACGAGCGATCTCCGGGCACGAGAGGCAGAACAGGGACGTGTGTGTGTAAACTCACACATCCCTGTTCTGTGAGCTGAGGAAACGCAGATCGTGAGTTCCTAATAGCTAGGAACCACGATCTATCATTTCCTCTAGGTCAGTCTCATCCCCCTTCAGTTAGAATGACTACCTAGGGAACACAATTAACCCCTTGATCGCCCCCTAGTGTTAACCCCTTCCCTGCCAGTGACATTTTTACAGTAATCAGTGCATTTTTATAGCACTGATCGCGGTATGAATGCCAATGGTCCCAAAAATGATTTTTATTACCAAAAATATGTAGAAGAATACACATCGGCCTAAACTGAGAAAAAAATCACTTTTACAAAAAAAAATGGGGATATTTATTATAGCAAAAAGTACAAAATATTGTGTTTTTTTTTCAAAATTGTCGTTATTTTTTTGTTTATAGCGCAAACAATAAAAATCGCAGAGATGATCAAATACCACCAAAAGAAAACTCTATTTGTGGGAAAAAAAATACGTCAATTTTGTTTGGGAGCCACGTTGCGCGACTGCGCAATTGTCAGTTAAAGCGACGCAGTGCCGAATTGCAAAAAATGGCCCGGTCATTGGGCAGCCAAATCTTCCGGGGCTGAAGTGGTTAAAGTGTAAGTAAACCCCCCTATCGTTTTCAGCTAAGGAAGCCATTTTTGCCTCTGTTTATTCTACAACTACCATGATACTGCACATGTGATCAGTTATGACACCAGCCATTGGATGGTTTGACAGTTTAGTTGAGAGCACAACCAATGGGAGTGTTACATTTCCAGCACGTAACGGAAATGAAACTGTTTTATGGATGGGTTTACTTCCACTTTAAGTAAATCCCTTGGGGACCCCCAGGTCACCAAAACTAGTGTCCCCATTGGAAGATTTCCTCTTTATTACTTTTCTGGGGACAACTTGGGATTTTCGTCACTTTTAATGATAATGGTAAACAGGACAAATAGAGAGGGTGAATAGCGAGAGCACAGACAGCAAAAAAAAAAAAAAACTGACAGGTGTTCTAATCCATCTCTACTCTGTTCAAAACAAAAAAAAAAATTTGTGCCTATAGTTATACTTTAACCACTTAAGCCCCGGACCATTTGGTAGCTAAAGGACCAGAGGTGAATTCAGAATTTTGCACTGCGCTGCTTTAACTGTAAATTGTGCGGACATGCAATGTTGTACCCAAACGAAATTTGCGTCCTTTTCTTCCCACAAATAGAGCTTTCTTTTATTGGTATTTGATTGCCTCTGCGATTTTTATTTTTTGCGATATAAACGGAAAAAGACCGAAAATTTAGAAAAAAAATGATATTTTCTACTTTTTGTTATAAGAAAAATCGAATAAACTCAATTGTAGTCATACATTTAGGCCAAAATGTATTCAGCCACATGTTTTTAGTAAAAAAAATGTCAATAAGCGTATATTTATTGGTTTGCGCAAAAGTTATAGAGTTTACAAACTAGGGTACATTTTCTGAAATTTACACAGCTTTAAATTTATGACTGCCTATCTCATTTCTTGAGGTGCTAAAATGACAGGGCAGTACAAACCCCCCCCCCAAATGACCCCATTTTGGAAAGTAGACACCCCAAGGAAATTGCCGAGAGGCATGTTGAGCCCATTGAATTTTTTTTTTTTTGTCCCAAGTGATTGAATAATGACTAAAAAAAAAAAAAAAAAAAAAAAAATTGCAAAAAGTTGTCACTAAATGATATATTGCTCACACATGCCATGGTTATATGTGGAATTTCACCCCAAAATACATTTTGCTGCTTCTCCTGAGTACGGGGATACCACATGTGTGGGACTTTTTGGGAGCCTAGCCGCGTACGGGACCCCGGAAACCAAGCACCGCCTTCAGGATTTCTAAGGGCGCAAATTTTTGATTTCACTCCTCACTACCTATCACAGTTTCGAAGGCCATAAAATGCCAAAATAGCACAAAATCCCCCCAAATGACCCCATTTTAGAAAGTAGACACCCCAAGGAAATTGCTGAGAGGCCTGTTGAGCCCATTGAATATATATTTTTTTGTCCCAAGTGATTGAATAATGACAAAAAAATAAATAAAATTACAAAAAGTTGTCACTAAATGATATATTGCTCACACATGCCATGGTTATATGTGGAATTGCACCCCAAAATACATTTTTCTGCTTCTCCTGAGTACGGGGATACCACATGTGTGGGACTTTTTAGGAGCCTAGCCGCGTACGGGACCCCGAAAACCAAGCACCGCCTTCAGGATTTCTAGGCACAAATTTTTGATTTCACTCCTCACTACCTATCACAGTTTTGAAGGCCATAAAATGCCAAAATCGCACAAAACCCCCCCAAATGACCCCATTTTGGAATATAGACACCCCAAGCTATTTGCTGAGAGGAATGGCGAGTATTTTACAGCTCTCATTTGTTTTTGAAAATGAAGAAAGAAAATATATATATATATATTTTTTTTCAATTTTCAAAACTTTGTGACAAAAAGCGAGATCTGCAAAATACTCACAATACCTCTCAGCAAATAGCTTGGGGTGTCTACTTTCCAAAATGGGGTCATTTGGGGGGGGGTTTTGTGCTATCTGGGCATTCCATGGCCTCCGAAACTGTGATAGGCAGTGAGAAGTGAAATCAAAAATTTACACCCTTAGAAAGCCTGAAGGCGGTGCTTGGTTTTTGGGGTCCCGTACGTGGCTAGGCTCCCAAAAAGTCTCACACATGTGATATCCCCGTACTCAGGAGAAGCAACAGAATGTATTTTGGGGTGTAATTCCACATATGCCCATGGCATGTTTGAGCAATATATCATTTAGTGACAACTTTGTGCAAAAAAAAAAAAAAATTGTCGTTTTTCCGCAACCTGTGTCAACATATAAAATGTTCCATGGACTCGACATGCCTCTCAGTATATAGCTTGGGGTGTCTACTTTCCAAAATGGGGTCATTTGGGGGGGTTTTGAACTGTTCTGGCATTTTATACACAACATTAGGAAGCTTACATCCACTCTTCTAACCACTTGAAGACAAAGCCCTTTTTGACACTTTTTGTTTACATGAAAAAATTTTTTTTTTTGCAAGAAAATTATTTTGAACCCCCAAACATTATATATATTTTTAAAGCAAAGGCCCTACAGATTAAAATGGCGGGTGTTGCATTTTTTTTTCTACACAGTATTTGCGCAGCGATTTTTCAAACACATTTTTTGGGTTAAAAAATACACTTTTTTTAATTTTAATGCACTAAAACACACTATATTGCCCAAATGTTTGATGAAATAAAAAAGATGATCTTGGGCCGAGTACATAGATACCAAACACGACATGCTTTAAAATTTCGCACAAACGCGCATCGGCGACAAACTACATACATTTTTAAAAGACTTTAAAAGCCTTTACAGGTTACCCCAGTAGATTTACAGAGGAGGTCTACTGCTAAAATGATTGCCCTCGATCTGACCTTCGCGGTGATACCTCACATGCATAGTGCAATTGCTGTTTACATATGACGCCAGACCGACGCTTGCGTTCGCCATTGGGCAAGAGCAGGGCAGGACAGGGGTGCTTTTTTTTTTTTCTTTTTTTTTATTATTAATTTTTTATTTTATTTTTAAATTGTTCCTTCCAAGTATTTTTTTTTTTTATCATTTTTATTGTTATCTCAGGGAATGTAAATATCCCGTATGATAGCAATAGGTAGTGACAGGTACTCTTTTTTTGAAAAAACTGGGGTCTTCTAGACCCTAGATTTTTCCTCTGCCCTCAAAGCATCTGACCACACCAAGATCGGTGTGATAAAATGCTTTCCCAATTTCCCAATGGCGCTTTTTATATCGGGGGGGGGCATTCCCTCCCACTGCTTGTAAAAGCAGTCCAGAGGCTAATTAGCCGCTAGGATTGCTTTTACATGAAAGCCGGCCGCAGGCTGAAAAGAATGATACCAAGATGATACCTAAACCCGCAGGCATCATTCTGGTATAAACATTCAAAGTCCAGCAACATACCAGTACGTTGCTGGTCCTTGTTGGACATGTATTGTAATCTTTTTTTTTCATGCAGCCAGTTGGCTGAACGAAAAAAGAGATTGATCGGTGGGTATGCCCACCATTAGAATACCGCCCTTCATCCACCCACTTCCAATGATGGGCATACACGCACCATTTATATATGCCGAAGCATGGGGGCATCCTCCCGCAAAAAAGTTATGCCGCACACACATGGTCGGACTTTTCCACGGGCAAGCCTCCGTCGGAATTTCGACCGTATGTACGCGGCATTAGGAGCAAAATAGCTCCTCCGCCCCTGCTGCCCCAATGCTTCAGCATATTTGCTTTTTTTTTTTTAACTGTGGTGGTGAAATCACCTCCTACAGCACTGGAGTCGCAGGGATCAGGCCTGTCTCTGCGAACGCTGCAGTTATGTGTGTTTTTGGTTTGTAAGTGACAGTGATCGATCGATACTGTACTTGGGTGGCCTGGGCTGGACGGAGGGGCAAAATGCAGGTTCTAGCAGGTATCTGGGCTGATCCTGCTAACACTGCATTTTTGGGAACCCTAAACTGCTGGGAACACTGGTATAGATCTGATCAGATCAGATATTGATCTGTTCAGATACTATACCACTAAGGGGGGTGTATGCTTCACGCGTGGGTGTTAGCGTTACTGGCACTAACCTGACACTGCCTGGGGTGTGACTCAGACCCTCTCTGACGCTAAAACCTAATTGATATCACCCGCCGGGCGATCAGGGGGTTAAACCTTTATTGGGTTATATACACGGCGGGTGCCCTGACACTATAAAAAGCAAACTAACTAACCAGCGTCACCCATAACACTTATATGGTGATCACTGGTGAAAGGGTTAACTAGGGGCAATTAGGGGGTTAAAACCTTTATTAGATAATATATGGGGGTACCTGACGCTATAAAAACCTGCGGCGAACCTAAAAAAAATTACCAGCTACCGATCTGCATCACCGACACTAAGACAGCGTTTAGAAAAACGATCGCTTAGCGACAGTGGTGATGGGGGTGAAAGGGTTACCTGGGGGGCGATCAAGGGGGTTAAACCTTTATTAGATAATATATTGGGGTACCTGACGCTATAAAAACATGCGGCGAACCTAAAAAAAATTACTGCCTACCGATCTGCATCACCGACACTAAGACAGCGTTTAGAAAAACGATCGCTTAGCGACAGTGGTGATAGGGGGTGAAAGGGTTACCTGGGGGCGATCAAGGGGGTTAAACCTTTATTAGATAATATATTGGGGTACCTGACGCTATAAAAACCTGCGGCGAACCTAAAAAAAATTACCAGCTACCGATCTGCTTCACCGACACTAAGACAGCGTTTAGAAAAACGATCGCTTAGCGACAGTGGTGATGGGGGTGAAAGGGTTACCTGGGGGGCGATCAAGGGGGTTAAACCTTTATTAGATAATATATTGGGGTACCTGACGCTATAAAAACATGCGGCGAACCTAAAAAAAATTACTGGCTACCGATCTGCATCACCGACACTAAGACAGCGTTTAGAAAAACAATTGCTTAGCGACAGTGGTGATAGGGGGTGAAAGGGTTACCTGGGGGGCGATCAAGGGGGTTAAACCTTTATTAGATAATATATTGGGGTACCTGACGCTATAAAAACATGCGGCGAACCTAAAAAAAATTACTGGCTGCCGATCGGCATCACTGACGCTAAGACAGCGATCAGAAAAATGATCGCTTAGCGACAGTGGTGATAGGGGGTGAAAGGGTTATCTGGGGGGTGATCAGGGGGTTAAACCTTTATATGGGGGGGGTTAGGGGGCTACACTGGACCTAAGACTAAACTTTGGTGACACTTTTACAGTCACAAATGTCACTGATTGCAGTGATCACTAAATAAATGGTCACTGCAATCAGTGCCACTGTGACTGGGGGCTGGGGGGGTGATCTGGGGGGTGATCTGGGGTGTCTGGGGGGGCGATTTATGTCCCTATGTGTCCTGGTGTCAGTGTAGTGTTGTGTGCACTGACCTGATGTCTTCTCTTGTACGGCGCTCGGTATATGTGAGCGCCGCACCAGAGATGACATCACTTCCTCCTGCTCCCTCTGTCTGACACAGACAGAGGGGGCATTTCCATTCGCCGGGAGCGATCGCGAGGGGGTGGCCAGAAACGAATGGCTGCCCCCTCATCCCGGAACGCTCCCGGACACTTAGCCACCGCTCACTGTATAGGAGGGGGGTCCGATTGGACCCCCCAACTATACAAAGGCAATCACGTATGCTCTACGTGATTGTGCCTGTCGGTGCCATTCTGCCGACGTATATATACAGTGAGCGGTCGTTAAGTGGTTAAGGGTTAGGCTGAATTTATGGATTTTATTTAGAAGTTAGGCTGGCCATACATGGGTCGAATCCTGAAATAATCTTCTTTCGAAAATCTTTTCTAAGACTTTTAGTTCGAATTTCACACCATTAGTGGGCCGCAGCAACAGACGATTTTCGTGCAGCCATCAAATTTGAGTGATCGGGCATCAATTATGGGAGAATCGTGTGAGAAAGATAATTGAAAAAGAAATGCGCATGAGCACATGAAAAGAGAATTCCCGGAAAGAAAAGAAGATTCCCGGCCACAAAAATAATTTTCTGTATCAACATGAGGTGAAATTGAAGGCTTGGTTGGTCGAATATCGAAATCAATGGTGATCAATGTGATCGTCGGATCACAACACACACTAAATTTCTGATTTCCGAAAGAAAGTTAGTTCGGAATTCGACCCATGTATGGAATAAGTTGAAGTTATTGTATATGTTAAAAAAAGTGTACAGTAAGCATATGCACAAAATGCAGGAACCCAGAAAATTCCTGCACATGGCTTCTACATCATGGCAAGACACCCAAAATTTGAAAGATGACACTTCAAAGGTAGGGTTGAAGGCTAGTCTGGCCACTCCAGCTTCCTACACCTACCTCTTGACCATTAAGACCACCCACCAGGGAGCCAGGTATTGGCAGACAAGCCTTTAACACCACCAAGAAGTAGAGATCCTTGCAGTATAGAACGGCCCAGGTTTTAAGAGTCCTGCATAGACTAAAACACCTTTATGTGCAGTGTAATGTGTTATCTTAATGGATTTCACAGTGTTAATAAGTGACAGGTAGCTTTTAACAGTCAGATTAACTTCAAACATATAAATACCCTTTAGTCCATTAACCACTTGCTTACTGGGCACATATACCCCCTTCCTGCCCAGGCGAAATTTCAGCTTTCGGCACTGCGTCGCTTTAACTGACATTAGCGCGGTCGTGCGAAGTTACTGTGGGGGGAGGGGACTGACTGGGGGAGGTGACCGATCTGTGTCCCTATGAACAAGGGACACAGCATCGGTCTCCTCTCCCTGACAGGATGTGGATCTCTGTGTTTACACACACAGATCCACGTCCTTGTCTGTGTACCGGCCGATCGCGGGTACCTGGCGGACATCGCGGCCGCAAGGCACGTGCATCGGCATCTCAGTGATGCGCCGGCGGCGGCGCTCCCGCGCCTCCCAGTGGCCGGAGGAGCTGAGGCCGTCTATTGACGGCCTCCCGGATTTCTAGAGCCACCTTGTGGCCATCATTCGTCTATGGCCCGGGCTCCAACTAGTTAATACCCTTCTTTAAAGGATTTTATTTCAGCTACTGAAATTACATGAAATTCTAATTTCTAGGTTCTGCTCACATTGTGGTGTCTGGCCATTCAATCTGAAGGGCACCCAAGTGCAAATATACAGTGCAGTAAACACAAACATACCTGTAAACACAAACACACCCCTACAGTGCAAAGATGGGACTGCTCCATGAATTGTAGTGCTCTGTGTTGTTCAAAAGTAGCACAGGTGCATTTTTTAATGCATTGGAGAGCACCTTAGTGCAAAGCGCATCAACACAAAATGCACACATAGCTGGGAATTGGTCCTTAGGGTTTGGTTTAAAAAAGGAAAATCTTAGGGTGAATGCCACAGATGTGGTTGCCCGCCAAAAGGGCATGCAGGAGGTGGGGCAGTGGGGGAAATGTGTGTCCACCCTCATTACACGCAATAGCCAGCTCAGTTAGATCACAGATCTAAAACAGTCTTATAAATGTATATGTAGCCATTATGCTTATGTTGTCCTAGGCAGAGTGCCAAGATCAAAGGGTAACTCCACTTTCATGGGGAAAAAAGCAAATAATAAAAAAATAATAATATAGCATATACAATTGCGACACAAGTCATATTGTAATTGAATGTTCTTAAATATTACCTTTTCTTTTCAATCTGCAGCTGTGTAATTTTCTGTAAAATGCAATGTAATATGGCTACCAGGAAGTGTTCTAACACCCCCCCCCCACATAATTTCCTGCTTGTGTGATTGGCTCACTGATTTTCCCAAAAGTCTGCCCTAAGATATAAGTCATATATCAGGCATCCCCTGAGATACTCCTAATAGGATATCACATTTTAAAGAGATGCAGACCCTGCCATTTTCCTCATTAGTGCTCCCTGCAGGTGGAGCAGCTGATTGATAATTAGGAAACCATTCCCATTCCACATAGACATAGACAAACACACAGGGATTACGTCAGAATAACAAAAGGTAGGAATCTGCAACAATGTTTTTTAAAATCCTTGTAATGTACATTGATCACCCAGAGGGGAATGTTTTTTTTCTCAACAAAAGTGGAGTTACTCTTTAAGACTTGTGTCGAAGAGCTTTGGGTGTGTGTGAATGGAATCAGTTTGTCATCAATTTGAGACACTTCAGAGATCATTCAGAATTAAAGCTGAACTCCAGGTATGAATTTTATTGCATACCTGCCTTGGGCCAATATAAGTAAGAATATGCCATACCTGTAGGACCGCTGTGGAAGTAGAGAACCACTGTAGTAGTCTTTGCTAATACAATGATCGCTGCTGTCTACCAGGTCCCAGAAGACAGTGGTAACCACATGGGGTTACTCGCTTGGCATGGGCATCATTCACAGGATGCCTTGCATTTTTCTTAATGAATGCAAGGTATTCTCTGATTGGACCAGATAGACATTGTGATGTGACATCAGCCAATCAGAAGACACCTTGCATTCATTGAGAAAAATGCAAGACTGTGAATAACGCTCATGCATTGGGCCTGCAGTTGACCTACTTCTGACCTGTAACTGACCTGCTTCAAGACGGTTTTGGATTCCCCCAGGATGTCTCCAATTTACAAGCCAACCTCAATGCACTGTCTAATTGGGCGACTATTTGACAGATGAGGTTTAATGTTGATAAATGTAAAGTTGAGCACTTGGGGGCTAAGAATAGGCATGCATCATACAAACTAGGGGGAGTACAACTGGGGGGAGTACAACTGGGGGGATACATAGTGGAGAAGGATCTGGGGGTTTTGGTAGATCATAAGCTCATTAATAGCATGCAATGCCAAGCTTCGGTTTCCAAAGCGAGCAAAGTCCTTTCTTGTATTAAGAGAGGTATAGACTCCAGAGAGAAAGAGATAATTTTCCCCCTGTACAAATCATTAGTAAGACCTCATCTGGAATATGCAGTTTAGTTTTGGGCACAAGTTCTCAAAAAAGATAATCAGGGAACTGGAGAAAGTGCTGAGAAGGGCAACCAAACTGATAAGAGGCATGGAGGAGCTCAGCTATGAGGAAAGATTAGAGGAACTGAATTTATTCACTCTTGAGAAGAGGAGATTAAGGGGGGATATGATCAACATGTACAAATATATAAGGGGTCCATATAGTGAACTTGGTGTTGACTTATTCACTTTACAGTCAACACTGAGGACAAGGGGGCACTCTTTACGTCTAGAGGAAAAGAGATTTCATCTCCAAATACGGAAAGGTTTCTTCACAGTAAGAGCTGTGAAAATGTGGAATAGACTTCCTCCAGAGGTGGTTCTGGCCAGCTCAGTAGATTGCTTTAAGAAAGGCCTGGATACTTTCCTAAATGTACATAATATAACTGGGTACTGACATTTATAGGTAAAGTTGATCCAGGAAAAATCCCATTGCCTCTCGGGGGATCAGGAAGGATGTTTTTCCCCAGCTGTAGCAAATTGGATCATGCTCTGCTGGGGTTTTTCGCCTTCCTCTGGATCAACTGTGGGTATAGAATTGGGTATATGGGATTGTATGATATTTTTTATTTTATTTATTTTTATGGTTGAACTAGATGGACTTTTATCTTTTTTCAACCAGACTAACTATGTAACTATGTAACTTTGTGTCAGAATGCAAAACCGATTTGAAACAAACAAAAGGCTACCAACACAGGCCCTAAACATTAACTGTATGTAGCATGACCAGCATATTGTACTTCTTATGCCTTGTACACACGGCCGGATTTTCTGATGGAAAAAGTCAGACGGGCTCTTTTCATTGGATATTCTGACCGTGTGTATGCCCAATCGGACTTTTTCTATCAGGAATTCCGACGGACTTAGATAGAGAACATGTTCTCAATCTATCCGTCGGACTTCCGACGGACATTTGCACGGTCAAAAGTCTGGCCTTGTGTACTAGGCATAATCTTCTACATGTCTGTGAGATGGGGAATAGAAATAATTTAAAATAAGAATACATTTCTGATCACACCAAATTAGACAACTTCTATACAGTTTTCACTCAATTGCCTTCTTTTCCCACAGTTTGTGCCCGAAACAAATAACAACAGGGAACAAACAATAAAAGCAGATAATGGAAGACTTGGCAGAACAGTGTATTTCAGTCTCCTGCAATGTCATAATATAACAGCTCACCTCTGCATTATAAAACTAGAGTATTCATCAACAAAGGCTGCTCCTGTGTAAAATCTAATTTATTGCTCTGCTTTGACTAACTCGCTGCTATGTCAAATTTACGCTAACTGCTGTATTTTATAGTGCACAATGCACAAATGTTCAGAAGGAAATGAGTTCCTGAAATTTGTTTTCTTGTCCTCCAAATCAGCAATTAGCTCAGTCCTTATATTACCTATAAAGATTTTTTTATTTTTTTTAAGTAACAAATGACACTTCTGATTAGCAGCCAGTTTTAGAAAATGCCTGTAAGACCTACAGCAATGATTTACAGGACAAAAGCAGGCAAGAAAATTACTAAATTCAATGCAAATATACTGTATAGTACACTTGGAGGGGATGGAAATGTATTTCTCAATGAAACTGAAGATGTACAAAATTATTGGTGAAAATGCAAAAATGTAGAGTAACGGGATATCAGCAGGGAAGGTTTTGGAGCAAGAAGATCAAACATTCACTTCTCCTGTGGCCTGCAGCAGATCCCATCTTCCTGCTGAAGGTGGGCGGACAGGAGAACAAATTTGCAATGTGAAGGTGTTGGATAGCAGGTAGGAGATGCCACTGTGAACATGAGCTGAAGAATGTGGAAGGCAGTGAATGTGAGTTGAAGAAGTTCATGGGCATTGAATCTAAACTGCAGAGATTGGTGGGCAGTGAATCTGAACTGCAGAGTTTAGTTGGCAGTGAAATTTAACTGCAAGATTTGATGGGCAGTGATTCTGAGCTGAAGAACATGGTGGCCAGTGAATCTGAGGCGAAGAAGGCTGTATTTATTTCTTTATTACAGTTAGCACTAACATTTTATGCAACCCTTTACATATTTTACATTCACATTAGTCCCTGCCCTCAAGCAGCTTAAAATCTAAGGTCCCTATCTCACATGGAGCTAGATCAATTTAGACAATTACCACCTGTGTCCCCTTGGATTGTGGGAGGAAACCAGAGTACCTAGAAGAAACCCAAGGAAGTACAGGAAGACCATGCAAACTTAATGCAGGTGTTGTCCTGGTTGGGATATGAACCAAAGACCCCAGTGCTAACCACTAAGTAGGCAGTGAATTTAAGTTGAAAAGCTGTGGGCAGGGAATCTGAGCTGCAGAAGTTAGTGGGCAGTGAATCTGAGCTGAAGAGGGTGGCAGCCAGTGAATTTGAGCTGAAAGAGGCGGGCAGTGAATCTGACCTGAAAAAACTGGTGGACAGTGAGTCTAAACTAAAGAAGCTGTTGGACATTAAATCTGAGCTGCAAAAGGTGGTGGGCATTGAATCTGAGCTAAGGAAGTTGGTGGGCATTAAATCTGAAGCTGCAAAAGGTGGTGGGCATTAAATTTGAGCCAAGGAAGTTGGTGGGCATTAAATATGAGCTGCAAAAGGTGGTGGGCCTTGAATCTGACCTAAAGAAGTTGGTGGGCAGTGGATCTGAGCTGTAGAAGATGTTGGGGAGCAAATCTGAGCTGAAAAGGGTGATTGCCAAGGAATGTGAGCTGAAAAGGGCGATTGCCAAGGAATGTGAGCTGAAAAAGGTAGCAGTCTGTAAATTTGAGCTGGAAAAGATGGTGGGTGGTAAATTTGAGCTGCAGAAGATGATGGATGTTGACCAAAGTTTTTAAAAGTTATGTTCTGAAATTGCAAATATTTCAAATAAAAAAAGTTTACTATTATTTTACTTACCATTTTTTTCTGTTAAAGTGTGGCCTATCCTAGACCAGAGTTTGGCATGTTTTGTTTAGAGAGATGTAGAAGGTACAAGATAGGCTTGTGCTACAATAGTAGCCAGCTTCCAGATTTTTTTTTTTTTTAATACACATTGGAAAAAGATATGCACAGCCTTTAGGCTGTATCCTGCCAATAACTATTTACTCTTTGGAGATCTTCAGTTGAGTAGATTTAAATAGTTTTCTACTTTCTTCCAATGTAACTACTGTGTATATTTGTTACAAGGATTAACATTTCTTACAATAAAACTAAGGAGTATGCTAAACATTGAAAATGAACATTATAAATCCCCCGAATCTCACACAGTCTCAATTTAAATTGGCAATGTACTGTATGTCTTATTGGCGGCAAAACAAACCATAGCAAGAGCTTGCAAACAACAGTTTGTTCCCTTTACAGAGGTCCACCACCACTTAAATTTCTTCTTCATCAATGAATATCTCACCAGGTATTCTCCTTGACATGCACCAGAAATTTTTAGAAATATGGACCCCGTGGACCCAATACGCACAAACATCTTTGCCTGCAGCTAGTTAGCAAAGAATCTAGAGAAAAAAAATGACGATCGTCGCAATATTTTATATCACACTGTATTTGCGCAGTGGTCTTTCAAATGCAATTTTTTAGGAAGAAAAAGACACTTTCATGAATTAAAAAAAAACTAAACAGTAAAGTTAGCCCAATTTTTTTGTATAATGTGAAAGATGATGTTACGCTGAGTAAATAGATACCCAACATGTCATGCTTTGAAATTGCGCACACTTGTGGAATGGCAACACACTACGATACCTAAAAATCTCCATAGGCGACGCATTAAAAAAAAATCACGGTTACCAGGTTAGAGTTACAGAGTAGGTCTAGTGCTAAAATTATTGCTCTCGCTCTGACGATCGCGGCGATACCTCACATGTGTGATTTGAACACCGTTTACATATGTGGCGCGATGTACGTGTGCGTTTTCTTTGCTGCGCGAGCTCGCAGGGACGGCAGCGCTTGAATTTTTTTTTCTAATTTATTTTATTTATTTCTATTTTTTTTTTTGCTACTTTAAAAAAAAAATTTTTTATCACTTTTATTGCTGTCACAAGGAATGTAAACATCCCTTGTGACAGTAATAGTTGGTGACAGGTACTCTTTATGAAGGGATCTAAAAGACCCCAAATCCCTCCTTTGCACTTCAAAGTATTCAGATTGCCAAAATCGGCAATTCTGAACACTGTCATATTTTTTTTTAAATCGTCAAGAAGTGGGGAGGTAGCAGGTAAATATAACATGTTTATTATTGTTAAAGGGAAAAAAATAGACTTTAGTATCGCTTTAAAGTGAAATTCCAGGATTGATCTAACTAAGCTTAAACTTGCTCTCATCCCCTACTAACTCCAATACTAACTACCCTGTAGAAGGAAGATGCTTATACTCGACTATTCTTAGGGTGCTCCGGTTTGGTCACGTGATTAGCTCTCAGCAGCCGGCTTCAGGGGAGAGAAGGGATCAGCGACAACTGATGCCCAATAGTAAGCCTATGGTTGATGTTCTGGCATTCCAGCCATTGTCGCTGGTCTCTCCTCTCCACGAAAAATCGCGTGATAAGACCAGAGCGCCCTGAGAGTAGGTAAACATAAGTATCTTCCTTCTACAGGGTAGTTAGTATAGGAGTTAGAATAGGAGTAGGAGCAGGTTTAAGCTTAGGTAGATTGGTTCTGGAATTCCAATTTAACTAAGGCCCCATGTACACGGGACGCTGCTAAACGTACGTTCAGAGGCAGTTGGACGCTTTTTTCAACTGCCCCTGAACTCATTCAATGTTATCTTATGTGACCATTGTACACAGGCTTGTTAATTGTCGTTTTTAGGCAGTTGCGTTTAACAGCGTTTCTTTGAAAGCAAAAAAATGGGTTCCACGATTTCCACGTTTCAGGCGACTAAACGCGGTAACCCGCGTTTAGCAGCGTTTTGTTTATCGGCGTTTTTCGCCATTTAAAAATTTTTTTTTTTTTTTTTAAATGCTTCTTAACGCAAATGCGGCTAAACACGGCATAACGTACGTTTTAAACGTGGGTTACTATCTGTCAAGTTAAATCGTTCAGGAGCAGTTGTAAAAACGTCCCGTGTACATGAAGCCTTATTGACACCCAAAGCTAACAGTCCTATGATGAAAAGTACATGCGCCCAAATAGCACACCTGAAAACAAATTATTTGAGCAGTAAATATAATGTACAATAATACTAGAGGAAGTGATGGGCTCCAGTATCAACATTACCAACTGACAAGGGAGACAAGAAAGTGTTCAATCTTTGGTTTACCATGTCATCTCAGTTTTCCTTGGAAGGTGTTAAGAACTGCCACTAATTGGAAAAAGAATCCAGGTCAAACACTGATCAGCAAACATTCCCGGCAGTCCAGTTCATCTCCAGAGATCAGTTACAAACGTGTTAAGGATTGTTTTTTGACATGTCAAGGTGTTTGTGTGCTATTGTAATGGTTGTTTGCAAAGTGCTGCTACCAATGGTGAATCCGGGAAGAAAAGCCAGCGGCAATCAAAGCAGATGTAGCTTAATTGTTCCCGACAAACAGACATGCAGTCCCCACCTGAAACCCCCTCCTCTGACGTGTTTCATCCAAGGGACTGAGCTTAATCGTAGTATCTATGAATAATCCCAGTCCCCAGGCTGGGATCCCATTTCTGTTTTCTCACAACAAAGCTACATCCAGTTTAATAGAGTGCACTAGCTTTTTCCTGGATTCACTGGCAGTTCGGGGCAGGGGATGAGTTCCTACCTGGCTTATGGCAACCAACTGCTCAGAGGGTGACCCAGCATTATGGGCTTGTGAGTGGCAAATATATATTTTTACTGATAGCTACCAGTTTACGACCGAGAGATCACTAATAGATTGGTTCCTGGACCTTGACTTTGTTCTTTCCCCCAAAGAGTGAGCCTGATTGTGAAATTCGGTTTACAATGACATGTGAATGGAGTATAGCGAATTTTTACTTAGCTTAGTGAATGAGGTGAACCTTTGCAGACGTGCGGAACATGCTCTATCAGTGTAGTAAATCAACTCGGACATGTCCAAGTCAGAAATTGCTAATATAAAAATCAGAAAGTGGCAATGGGCACCATTTATATGTTCTAGAGCTAAACCACAGAGAATTACAGAGTTGCTGAAACTGTGTGCTGAGGCAAGTAGGATTTAATTCTGACAGTGCAGCTTATGAATGATGTATGTTCAAAGGTTTGCAACACACTTTCTATAATCTTATGTCTGCTTGTTGGTTTAAGGTGGGACAGCAGATGCAACTGTGGGATTTCGTTTGCATTGTGTCTCTACAGTTTCTGAAATAGTAGGTCTTTTGAAGCCTTACTTACCACCACCCTCCCAGTGATATACAGCCCTCAGTAAATTTTAATTACAAATAGTGCCCAGGGCTGTGTGCAGACTATATCTCCTCTATAAGAACACCTGACTGGGACAGACTAGGTATTATGAAAGGTCTTTGACCAAACCCATTTGGTTGTGCTTTCTAATCAAAACATTACTACAATCTTTCTTACTTAGGCCGGCCACGCACGGTTCAAATCTCGGCCGGTTCAATAGGAAGGAACCGGCCGAGATTCAAACCATTAATGGGCAGGCTGAATGTACCAAGTTGATCGGACAATCAACTTGGGCACAACCAGCCTGCCGGATTGCCTTTTGATTATCACAAGCGGCTGCTATAGCTGCTAGCGATCATCACTGTCTTCTCCTGGTAAGACTGCTTCCGCTGCCTGCCCCCCCTGGAGAAGACAATGTCTCAACAGATGGGATGACTCTACAAAGAAGGAGACACAGCACACTGATGAAGTCATCACTCCGCTTTCTCCTTTAGTGAACATGTTCAAGCTGATGCCTGACAGCACTGTTGAAAGCAATAAAGCTCTGATTGGCTCAGAATACGACCTCTCTTCTCCCAGTGTGATTACTGCTGTGCAAGGGACTTCAGTAGGCCTGTCTCAGCACCATTTCAGATGTTTAGCCCACTTCTATGTAAAAATACATTTGAATTTTTTTTTAAATACATCATTAGAATAAGAGTCAAATCTTAAAGTAGTAATACAGTAAATGCTCAGAGTTCTTGTTATTAATGCCTTTATAGCAACCTGTTCCTCATTTTCCAGTGTATATACTTACATTTCTAACTGCACACCGTCGCTAGCTACAGGTTGTATAGCACTATAGTCCTCAAAGTTTCTGCAAAGACTGCACACCCTGAGTATCTCCTAGATAGTTCAGCCAGGAGAGCACAGGTGCAGGGAGGAGCAGGGGAATGACTTGCTTTAGGGCTGTGCATTTTTAGTTGATGTACACATCAGCCCTAGTCCCAGCCAGGAGAGCACATGAAGGGCAATTCCATAGAACCCTGCAAGGGAAAGGAGCCACTAGAAATCCAGAAAGCAGGGCAGGCACTGAGGGGGCCAGGTAGTTATGGGGGAAAGGACCAGTATAATAAAATTAGGAACTGCATATGCTGTAAGCATATATCTCAGCACTGGGATTTGCTTAAAGCTGAATTCCGCCCTCCCCTCAACAAAATCAAAAGTCAGCAGCTACACATACTGTAGCTGCTGACTTTTAATATTAGGACACTTACCTGTCCTGGAGTCCAGCAATGTCAGCGCCACAGCTGATGTTTCCATCGACTGTCGAGGCTGCTGCCGCCGCCATTGCTTGTAAGGGAACCCGGCCGTGAAGCCTTTCAACCTCACGGCTGGGTCCCTACTGCGGCTGCGCTCTCCTAGGCTCTCCGAGGTCCGACGGAAGTGGGGACAGCGTACCTGTCAAAAACAGATACCTGCTCCCCCTCCCCCCGAAAGGTGCCAAATGTGGCACCAGAGGAAGGGAGAAGACAGATAAGTGTAAGTTCCTCTTTTGGGTGGAACTCCGCTTACAAAAAAAAGGCTTCATTATCACTTAAGGGTCACTTTAATTTTATAGGGTGAAATTCCTTTACTCTGTCATATACTTGCGATATCAGTCAGAGACTTCATATTGATCCAACCACCAAAAAGTTTTTGAACACACGTATGCACATGTTTAATTACTTCCTACTAGCATAAGTAGTCTGTAAACTGTGACAACATGTTGACCTCGGCACTGGTGTTGAAGATTACTGATCAACCAAAAATCTTGTAGCCACCTGATGATTATTTTGGGCAATGGCGGTGTCTTGGGGTCATTGGGTAAAATTGTTCATGCTTCATAAACTGATTGCTGTACAAAGGTGCCAAACAACTGATTTCTGTGAATGGATAGCATTAAAGCTGCAGTAGATGGTTGTTGAGATAACTGGATTCCATTAACACGTTTTTGATTGGCAGAGACCACACTTTTTTTTTTTACAGGTCAAGTCTTCTTTAGAAAAAAGGGCAATCCCGCTGATCTTAGTCTGAGCTGTAGTGTCTGCTTAGATCCCAAATCCCCAGCTAAGCATCCTGACTAGAGCTCAGTGCCTCCTTAGCAGCAGCTCCTACCTGTCATCGGCTCCTCTCTAAGGCCAGGACACATCAGGACCCTGACCTAAGGGCGCTGTCCGGGTGGGCAGGTAACCCTGTGCTACTGGACCAACTTCCTTATCTTTCATAAGCAAGATCCATGTAAGAGTATCACATTCTACCCAAGAAAACAGAAGCCTGACCTTTCTAAGGCATTTTACAAAAGGAAAAAGGCTCAGTTACTTTCTTGCAAACATCAGAAAAAAAGCTGTCATTCAGCATATTAACGTGAGTACGTCACATGAAAACAAACAGAGAGGCTGCAGAGGTGAAACACCATAATGATACTTTGATGGTAATCTTGCCAACTATGTCTTCCCAGGGAGACTTCCATATAACATTCTTCAACACTCACACACATTCTGCATTTCCACAGGGAGCAAACGTTGTTTGGAGCACAATTCTATAGAGAAAATCGATCTAATATCTATACTTAAAGTGAAAATCCTGCTATACACCTAACTAGCCTAAAAATTGCCCCCCCCCCTCTAAAACCTAGGCTAACTTACCTGCGTAAGAAAGATGTACTTACCTACTGTAAGTTGCTCCTGTGATCTGGCTCCCCTGTGTCAGCTAATGTGGCTACAGGGGAGAGGAGGCAGCACCAACAACGTCACCACTCCCGTTTTTAGTAGCCATTGCCTGAATGCTCTCTCCTGCCTCCCACAGCCACTGCTGACTGATACAGAGGACCAGATAAGAGCTGGTTGAAAAGAGGTAAGTTATACTAGTTATGGCCAACTTTAAACCATGTTTGCACAGGTCCCGTGTCCATGGAACGTGCCCTCTCTTGGGGCGCTCTCCTCTTCTCTCTTCTTTCTCTTTCTTTTCTTCTCTTTCCCTGTTTCCTCCCTTCATTCCTGATATGAAGGCTATCAATATAGATTGCTGTCCTTTAGGGAATAGAGTAATATAGCCTGTGATTCCTGCCTGATTGTTAAAGCGGAGTTCCTCCCAAAAGTCAAACTTCGCTTATCAGATTTCTCCCCCCTGTTTTTTAGAGGTACCCTGTCCCCACTCCCGGGAGACCGGGCCGTGGCAAATTACGTTAGCAGCTCAGCCCCCCTCCTCCTCCCTCCTCTTTCCCCTTCTGCCGGGCCAGTGAGACAGCACAGCCCACTTCACGCATGCTCATTTGGGACCCGGCCGTGAAGCCGAAAGGCTACACTGCCGGGTTCTCTTACCAGCAATGGCGGCGGCAGCACACGTCCAGCCGATGTAATCATCGGCTGCGGTTCCGACATCGGTGGACTCCAGGACAGGTAAGTGTCCTAATGTTAAAAGTCAGCAGCTACAGTATGTGTAGTTGCTGACTTTTAATTTTTAAAGGGGCGGGCGGAACTCCACTTTAACTTGGTCCTCTATGTTCCTGGTAACAGTTTACTGTTATTTTACTCATTACGCATTCATGCATGGTTTCTTTACATGCCTGTCCAATGTCGCCCATGCGTGGCTTGTTATGATCCTTGAAACTTCAATAAAAATATTGAAACAGAAAAGAGGTTAATTACACAGGTTAGTTAGCATAGGTGTTGGAAAGGGGGGGGGGGGGAAATTTACAGACTAGTTAGGTGTATAGCCAGAATTCCACTTTAACTAAGTTCTGCTAGAACAAAGTATAAAATATAGCATTCACAACTTTCCAGTACTGTATCTATTTAATATCGATCTACTGTATATCTATCTTTCTATCAGCGGGGGACCGGTCCAATTTTAATCAGGGTGTGGATGTTCTTGCTTGACTGAAAAACTTTTGTCAAAAGGGACATGCTGGAAAATGTATCTCAATCAGCAGCTTCAGCCACAGATCAATGTGTTCTGACAGTGGTAGGGTGGTGGTGGGATAGGGAATCCTCCATCCACCTCATTCCGCCCACCAACTGAACGAAAAAATAATTAACAGAGTATGCCCAGCTTTACTGCCTGGCTATCTATCGTATCTATCGTATGTATCTATCTATCCTGTTGTTTTTTACACTTACTTACAGGATGCCAGATATTCTCTAACCTCCTAATTTCCTGTTATGGGCTGAAAACGTGAGAATGCAAGAAATGATGTCAGCCCTACCCAGTTGTCTTTGGTAATCCCATCTATTCCCCTCATCTCCACTCCACAAATTGTTTTGTAGCCCAGGGTAAGAACTAATAGGGCTGATTAGACTTCATTAAATAAAACAGGCAAAGAGCACAAGACACAGGACAGCTCTGAATTTCTGACAAAACTGAGCAAATAAGATAAGTTTGTTGTTATGGTTTACATACACTTTCAGTTAGATTCATTTATAGGAGATGGGCTTTACCAGTGGCTTTACCAGTGGTTGTATGTGTTATCTCAGTTATTTGCCGTTACGCTAGATTTGTAAATGGCATTTTCGTTTTGTTTCTTAGGTTCTTTACATCTAAATTCAGTGGCACTAGAGATAATCATTAGATAATCTGTACAGAAGCTTCATAGAAGTGACAGGAGGGAAAGAAACAATTTATTTAATGACCTCCTTAAAATAAATAACCCCACATATCTGAAAAATATACATATGGACAAATGGGATATATTTATCCTAGAAACATGAAAACCTATTTAGACTTAGTTGTCAACTGTTCTTACTAAGTGATCCATTTAGTCAACTTTAACCTTTCTGCAAGGTTTTCAGCTAAAATAGTTTCTCGTTTCGGACTATAAGGCTCAGGGGAGAAAAATTATTTCACTAGCCCTGACATCAGACCCAATAAAACCCAAGAGGCTCTTAACGATGTAACATAAGTGTTTCCAAAGTTATGTTTTTTTTCTCCAGGCCCTGGTGTCATTTTCCATCCCTAAAGAAAGATTGTGGGTGACCTTTAAATCCTCGGAATGGTGGAAGAAACAGTGCGATTGCTATGTATAAAGTCAGGGCTCTTTACATTCTTGTATTTTTATGATAAATGACTAAATGCTAAGCTGTCAACACCCAGATATTTATATTTAATTTCAAGGGAGAAAAAATTACTTTAATGCGGCGTACACACGATCGTTTTTCATGCCATTTTTTTAACCAACGTTTTTCTCGTCGTTTTTTTTCATGTTTCCTCTCAAGCCTGTCTTGCATCCACACGATCATTAAAAAAAACGCTCAAGCAAAGCGCAGTGACGTACAACACGTACGACGGCACTATAAAGGGGAAGTTCTATTAGAATGGCGCCACCCTTCATGTTAGTAAACTTTGTTGAGCAGCGATTCGCGCTTTTCAGCCTCGTGCTTTTCAGTCCGTTACAGCGTGACGAATGTGCTATCTCCATTACGAACGCTAGTTTTACCAGAACGAGCGCTCCCGTCTCATACTTGATTCTGAGCATGCGCGCTTTTTTTCACCTCGTAAAAGCATACACACTATCGTTTTTCACGTCGTTAAAAAAAACGAAGTGAAAAAATAGAGCATGTTCGAAATTTTTAATGGCCGTTTTTCACGCCGTTAAAAATGCTCTGGAGCATACACACGATCGGTTTTAATGGCCATTTTAAAAAATGGCATTTTTAACGGCATGAAAAACGATCGTGTGTTTGCCGCATAAGGACAACTCTACAAAAAAAAAAAAAAAAAACCTTTATTACAACTATTTATTCATTACAAATAAATGATTAGGTGTAAATAAAATTGTAAAAAATAGAGTACTAACAACACTTCTTTCTTTACCATTGCGACCAATCAAAATTTACAGCCGTGGCCAAAAGTTATGAGAATGACACAAATACTAATTTTCAAAGTCTGCTGCTTCAGTGTTTTTAGATCTTTTTGTCAGATGTTACTATGGTATAATGAATTATAATTATAAGCATTTCATAAGTATAAGTAAAGGCTTTTTTTGGCAATTACATTAAGTTTAAGAGTCAATATTTGCAGTGTTGACCCTTTTTTTCCCAAGACCCTTGCAATTCATCCAGGCATGCTGCCAATCAACTTGTGGGCCACATCCTGACTGATGACAGCCCATTCTTGCATAATCAATGCTTAGAGTTTGTCAGAATTTGTGTTTTTTTTTTGTTCACCCGCCTCTTGAGGATTGACCACAAGTTCTCAATAGGATTAAGGTCTGGGGAGTTTCCTGGCCATGGACCCAAAATGTTGATGTTTTGTTCCCCAAGCCACTTAGTTATCACCTTTATGGCAAGGTGCTCCATCATGCTGGAAAAGGCATTGTTCGTCACCAAACTGTTCTTGTATGGTTGGCTGAGAAGCAACCCCACACATGAATGGACTCAGGATGCTTTCCTGTTGGCATGACACAGGACTGGTGGTAGCGCTCACCTTTTCTTCTCCGGACAATGTTTTTTTCAGATGCCCCAAACAATCGGAAAGAGGATTCCCCAGAGAAAATTACTTTACCCCAGTCCTCAGCAGTCCAATCCCTGTACCTTTTTATAATATCAGTCTGTCCCCTGATGTTTTTCCTGGAAAGAAGTTGCTTCTTTGCTGTCCTTCTTGACACCAGGTCACCCTCCAAAAGTCTTCGCCTCACTGTGCGTTAAGATGCGCTTACACTTGCCTGCTGCCATTCCTGAGCAAGCTCTACACTGGTGGTGCCCCAATCCCGCAGCTGAATCAACTGTAGGAGAAGGTCCTGGAGCTTTCTGGACTTTCTTGGGCACCCTGAAGCCTTCTTCACAAATGCAGTGGAAATGTTTTTTGTATGGGATTAAGTTTATTTTCATGACAAAGGGGGACTTTACAATTGATTGCAATTCATCTGATTACTCCTCATAACAATCTGGAGTATATGCAAATTGCCATCATAAAAACTGAGGCAGCAGACTTTGTGAAAAGTAATATTTGTGTCATTCTCAAAACTTTTGACCACGGCTGTATATTATGCTACACTTAGTACAGAGTAGTATTCCCTTACATCTCGCAGGCACCTTGTAAGATCCTCTGTTGTGTTCTGTAGTGTTTACAAAAATGAACAAAATGAAAAATCGAACAGAATTAGCAAATGCAAGATGACATCTGCTATTGTATTGTCCTCATAACTCAGGAGCAAGTCACTTATTCTAGTTTCAAGCAATAACTTCATGCTACCAGGCTGTATCTGTGCTAGTGGTTTTAGCGATTCTGGATGCCTAGTTGGCCCCACGAGCCTAAAGGAATAATTTTTGAATAGCTCCACACGCTATCCTAAAATAAAGACATACGCACTTTCTTTCTTGGACTTCTGATGCAATTACCATATATACTCTGGTATAAGCCAACCCGAATATAAGCCGAGGCACCCAATTTTACCACAAAAAACTGGGAAAACGTATTGACTCGAGTATAAGCCTAGGGTGTCCATCTGCATGCCTCACTGTGCCTGACTGTGTCCATGTGCATGCCCCACTGTGTCCATGCCTCACTGTGCCCATGACTAGACTGACGTTTAACAAAGGAGTCTATGGAAGGGGTGCCCAGCTTTGAAAAATCAGTGCTCCCCGGCCGTAGGTCCCTCAGACAAAAAACTTTGCACACTTATAGAGAAGAAATGGGTCTACATGTTTGCCATGTTTCGGGTCCAGGGGACCTACGACCAGCCGGTACCGGGTCCCCAAAATCACAGGAGAAATGACCGTTTAACATGGGAGTCTATGGAAGGGATGCCCGGCTTTGAAAAATTGGTGTGCTCCCCGGCCGTAGGTTCCCTGGACAAAAACCTTTGCACACTTGTAGAGAAAGAGTGAGGCTACATGTGTGCTAAGTTTGGGGTCCAGGGGACCTACGGCCGGCCAGTACCGGGTCCCCAAAGTCCGGAAGATCAGGCGCAAAAAGGTGACTCGAGTATAAGCCGAGGGGGGCATTTTCAGCACATAAAAATGTGCTGAAAAACTCAGCTTATACTCGAGTATATACGGTACCTTCTTTTTCTAGCATGGTTTAGTGGAGGTCTATTGGTTCTTTAAAGTAGAATCAAAGGCAATACTTTTTTTATTTTGGATAGAGTAAGGAGGGTTATAACCCCTGTGAGATTTTTTTTTTTTACATCTGTGTCCCATTTGGGGAGAATTACCTTTCTTTACTGTCCCATAGCTAAAAAGCGAGAGGAAATCCCTGCAAATTAAGGGAATACCTTGGGTTCCCCATTGGAACATTTCCCCTAGAATTGGTACATAATTAAAAAAAACTGTGTTAAAATCATTAGAAATAACCCATTTACAATTACCTTGTCCGTAAAAGATAACACCACCCAGACACTTCTATTTAGCAGAAATAAAAATGTGTAAAATTAAAAGGAAGAAGACACTTGTCTTACTTGTCTGAGGTCAAGGAAAGCCAATTGCAGGGTGTCCTCCTGGAATCCTGGAACAGGATCAGAACTTGCAAACACTGAAAATACAAACAAACTCATGTTATCTGAAGGACTTTCATGAACTTTAAGAACCGGTCCAAACTTGCAAGGAATACTTAAAATCAGAAGCATTACATTCTTTTATTGAGCAGTTTATGAGCAGGCATAGTTTGGTATGTAGGATAAGAAGACTCAGTGGCTTAGTGATTTGGACTAATGTCTGGCATTGAGCTCCCAGAGATAGGGCGCCATGCTGTGCCTATCATATAAGAAAGTGCTCTTATAGGTTCATGGAGTTATGAGTGCTCTATATTGCCGATTCACACCTCCTAAGGCAGGGGTAGGCAACCTTAGAGAGATGGAGATCTACTTTAACAACACTGATGGAGTCAAACATCAACGGGCACATTGTTTTGTTAGGGCCGGTTCACATCAGAACGCGATGCCAAAAAAGCATGTTCCATGTGTGTTATCTGCACTATGTTCAAAGTGCACTGCCTTTGTGATCTACTGTGGGGTTAACAATGTATCATCAAAAAAAAATCACCAAAAAAAAGTATTACAAGAGAGTGCAGGGTTCGGGAGTGCATTACACTCCGAATGCAGGGATCAGGAATGCCTAGCGCTCCGAATGCAGGGATCAGGAGTGCCTAGCGCTCCGAATGCAGGGATAAGAAGTGCGTAGCGCTCCGAATGCAGGGAACAGGAGTGCGTTGAGCTCCGAATGCAGGGAACAGGAGTACGTTGCGCTCCGAATGCAGGGATCAGGAGTACGTTGCGCTCAGAATGCAGGGATCAGAAGCGTGTTGCGCTCCGAATGCAGGGATCAGGAGTGCGTTACGCTCAGATGGCAGGGATCAGGAGTGCATTACACTCAGAATGCAGGGAACAGGAGTGCGTTACGCTCGAAATGCAGGGATTGGGGGGGGTGATTTGAAGGGTGGTAGAGGACACTGCTATGGGGGTGGCCCTGTTCATAGTCGTGTCCACTGCCCCCTTCACCCTCCCCCTCCCCCCCCCCCCACACACACACAGTAGTGTGCTCTTTCCCCCATTCCCTCTCATTGCATCCTACCTGTGCACACAGCAGACCGAGAGCCAGCCAGCACAGTTCTGGACAGGGGGCGGGGCGGAAGCTGGCAGAGTGACTTTTCGTATTAACAGGCTGGTGATTGGTTGCTTAGGACCTAGCTACCAATCACCTGCGGGTTAATGTGAAAAGTTAACTTGGCCAGCTCCTCCCTCCCCCCCGCCCCCTGTCCTGAGCTGTGCTGGCTCTCGGTCCCCGCTATTCACTAGACATGTGCACACTGAAATATTTCGTTTCGGAATTTCGTTTTCGTCCGAAAAATAAATTTATTTAGTTACTCCCGAAATTTGTTTTTATTTATTTAGTTTTTCGTTAGAAATTGCATTCGTCCGAAAATCTGAATTAATTAAGGTCGAATCTGTCATTGAAGGCTTATGGTGTCTGTCGAATGTTCAAAGAAGATTTGACGGAGCAGTGAAACTGTACGACGCTGCAATCATACATTTCCGGTCGAATGTTCCGCCCACAAGCTATAGAAGAATTCTAATGTTGTATGACTAGTAATAATTATATTTATTCATTACTATTACTAGTCAACCAACATTAGAATTCTTCTATAGCCTATGGGCGGATGCATTTGACCGGAAATGTACGATTGCAGCGTCGTACAGTTTTGCTGCACCGTCGAATCTTCTAACTTTCGATGCTTTGTCGAATCTTCGTCATTCTAGCTATTTTACTGCTCCTCCTCTTTGGTTACAATCAGCCAATAACATTCATCATCAACTTTATTTTTATTTTACTTCCCCCACCCAATTCCAGCAGTGATCTTTTCTCTCTATGTCAAATCTTTTCTCTCTATAATAACAAATCTTTTCTTTCCTATGTCGAATCTTTTCTCTCCTATGTCGAATCTTTTCTCTCCTATGTCGAATCTTTTCTCTCCTATGTCGAATCTTTCTCTCCTATGTCGAATCTTTTCTCTCTATAATGTCGAATCTTTTCTCTCCTATGTAGAATAATCTTGGACTAATAGAGTTAAGGTTAGGCACATTCGACCACAGGTTCGATAGACACAGATTGTTATTGTCAGCGTCACGTCGAATCTCCTATCTATATCGAACTGTTGTAGCAACGAAAACGAAAATAAAGCATTTGTTTATGTCGGATCTTTCGGTTTTCGTATTCTGTGCTTTCGTTTTCGTTTGTTAAAACGATAACGAAAATAGCTGAAATTCGGACGAAAATGCATTCGGACGAAAACGAATGCACATGTCTACTATTCACTGATGACAGCGGCGGAGGCATGGGGCGAAAGAGAGAGGAGGACCGAAGGCACGGCAAGGAAGGCTGAGGGCAGAGAGAGAAGGCAGGGGTTGGCGGCGCAGACCCGTTTCCGGTCTACCTATCACTTACTTGCGGTCGACAGGTAGCCCCCGATCGATGGGTTGCCGACCTTGGTCCTAAGGTATGACCTGCTGTGGAACAGGAGTGAAAAAGGAAAGGTCCTAGATTTGTCAATCATTCCTCATGTATGGGACTCCCAGTTTAAACACTCATACAATTAAAATGCTGGTGAAATTCTGAAACCATAAACTGATGTTACATTATGTGGTCAGTTAGATAAAACAATGTTAAAATCCAAAGGCTCTTATTTTTTTACCTGAATGCAAGGGTTTATAACAGAGAGACCAAATCACTGTAAAGCCCTGTACACACGATCGAATTTCCTATGGATTCTAATCCGATGGATTTTTCCATCGGAAATCCGATGAAGCTGACTTCCATCAGTCTTGCCTACACACCATCAGTCAAAAATCCGACCGTCCCAAACGCCGTGACGTAAAACACTCCGACAAGCCGAGAAAAATTAAGTTCAATGCTTCTGAGTATGCGTCGACTTGATTCTGAGCATGCGTGGGTTTTTTGTCCGATGGAGTTCCACACAGACGATCGGAATTTGCTATCGTTTTTTTTCCCCATCGGATAAATTTAAAACATGTTCTATTTTTTCTCACCGATGGAAAAAAGACCGATGGGGCCCATACACGATCGGTTTGTCCGATGAGAAAAGTCCATCGGACTGTTTTCATCGGTAAAACAGATCGTGTGTACACGGCATAAGAGATGCAAAGGTGTCTCCAGTGGAACCCTGGCAGGGGACAGGTGACACCTGAAACCACCACCAGGCAAGACAGCACTTTCTAATGGGGAAAGAAAGGGAACTGCAGCGCTGGAAAGAAAGGCCCACAGCAATATCCGTAAGTGCTGATGTTTGCATCACTGTATGCATTTTACTTGTGAGGGTTTAATCTCACTTTAATACTACTTATTCGGCTGTAAGTCTCTTTTAGCATGTAAATCGCTGAAACTGCTACACATATTGTATTCTTAACATGTCAGGTATTCAACATTTTGCCCCAATCACAATACTTTTTTTTAACAGCTATTCAAAGTTTAAAAACATGTAACACTCTGTACTCATGGAAGAAGCTTATAGATGTCCCAAGGGAAATGATTACTACAGGGTTCTGAAAGATACTAATTCCTAAGCTGTCAACTTATTTTAAACATCTGCTTTTGTTATAACAGTTGCTCAGTAAAAGGTCTACATGTAGCAAGACAGCAATCAAAGAGAAGCTCTCAGAGGTGGGCGCGAGCTTAGCATGCTCACATTAGGTGTAAGCCTCTAAGTAATGCCTATGAATGCTATTCTCTCTTTATATATATTTGTCACCAATAAAATGTCGGAAGCAAATATACTTTACTAGACTGGGCCTTTCATGTGTTTTACCTAAATACTTAAAGGGGAATTACATTTGCACACTAGTTCAGTACCTACTAAGAAGAAATGTCTGCTTTAAAGGATGGGAAGGTTCTAAATATGGCAACTGTGCATCCGGAGAACCTATTTGTAAAAATTCAATAATTTCCAATGTTCACGGACATCTAGGAAACTCCTATCTTTTTCTAAGTCATACATACACTTTATTGTCCAAAGTATTGTGACGCAAAGGTGTTCTATCGGGTTGAGCTCAGGACTCTGTGAAGGCCAGTCAAGTTCCTCCATCCCAAACTCGCTCATCCATGTCTTTATGGACCTTGCTTTGTGCACTGGTCCAAATCATTTGGTGGAGGGGGGATTATGGTGTGGGGTTGTTTTTCAGGGGTTGGCCTTGGCCCCTTAGTTCCAGTGAAGGGAACCCTTAAGGTGTCACCATATCAAGACATTTTGGACAATTTCATGCTCCCAACTTTATGGGAACAGTTTGGGGATGGCGACTTCCTGTTCCAACATTGCACAAAGCAAGTCCTGACCTCAACCCGATAGAGCACCTTTGGGATAAAAAAAAGTTCTCGTCCAACATCAGTGCCTGACCTCACAAATGCGCTTCTGGAAGAATCATCAAACATTCCCATAGACACACTCCTAAACCCTGTGGACAGCCTTCCCAGAGGAGCTTAAGCGGTTATAGCTGCAAAGGGTGGGCCATCTCAATATTGAACCCTACGGACTAAGACTGGGATACTATTAAAGTTCATGTGCATGTAAAGGCAGGTGTCCCAATACTTTTGACAATATAGTGTATTTGTTGCTGGGTGGAAACTGGGCAACAATTTAGATCTACTAGGCTATGATACCCTCATAATTTACACTACGGCTTGTATACTTAATTTGACAATGTATGTGTGTGCGTCAGACATGGAGGATCAATAAACTGCTGCCAACAACTTTAGTTTGGCCAATATGTTTTCTTATCCACGTCACCCCCTGGAAGTTTTTACCTCCTTAATGACCAGGGATTTTTTTGCGATAGGGCACTGGGTCGCTTTAACTGACAATTGCGCAGGCGTGCAATGCTGTACCCAAACAAAATGTATGTCATTTTTTCCCCACAAATAGAGCTTTCTTTTGGTGGTATTTGATAACCTCTGCGGTTTTTATTTTCTGCGCTATAAACAAAAAATATTTTTTACTTTCTGCTATAATACATATCCCCCCCCCCCAAAAAAAAAAAAAATTTACTCATCAGTTTAGGCCAATATGTATTCTGCTACATATTTTTGGTATATTGATTGGTTTGCGCAAAAGTCATAGCGTCTACAAAAATAGGATTTTTATAACAGCTTACCTGTAAAATCCTTTTCTTGGAGTACATCACGGGACACAGAGCGACATAGTCATTACTAATGGGTTATATAGATACCGTCAGGTGCTGGCACTGGCAACTTCCAAAACCGGAAGTACCCTCCCCTATATAAGCCCCTCCCATCCGGGAGCACCTCAGTTTTGTAGCAAAGCAATAAGTGTCCCCAAAGAGGGGCGGGAGCTCTGTGTCCCGTGATGTACTCCAAGAAAAGGATTTTACAGGTAAGCTGTTATAAAAATCCTATTTTCTTTCTCGTACATCACGGGACACAGAGCGACATAGTCATTACTAATGGGATGTCCTAAATATACACCATATATAAGCTGAGCGCTATCAGACATGAGGATCTTTTGCAGCCTGCAACACACTGCGCCCAAAGGCGACATCCTCCTGACTTCTAACGTCCACCTGGTAGAACCTAGTAAATGTGTGAACTGAAGACCATGTTGCGGCCTTACAGATTTGAGCCAGGGAGGCCTGGTGATGCACTGCCCATGAAGTTCCAACTGCTCTCGTGGAGTGCGCTCTAACTTTGAACGGAGGCGGTCTCCTTCTCAAGCCATAAGCTTGCATAATGACCTGTCGAATCCACTTGGCTAAAGTAGATTTTGACGCTGCCTGACCCTTTCTGGGGCCTTCCGGCAGAATAAACAAAGTATCCGTTCTGCGAATCTGAGCAGTGGCTTTTAGATAAGCTTTAACTGCTCTTACTACATCCAAAGAATGCAATAACTTTTCCTCTACCGAAGTAGGTTTGGGGAAAAAAGAAGGAAGAACCACATCTTGGTTCAAATGAAACCTCGATACCACCTTAGGAAGAAAGGCTGGATGAGGACGTAACACTACTCTGTCCTTATGGATAACCAGATATGGCTCTTTACAGGACATAGCTGCTAATTCCGATACTCTTTTAGCCGAACAAATGGCTACTAGAAAAATCAATTTCCTGGTGAGAAGCACCAAGGAAATATGCTGTAATGGTTCAAATGGTTGTTTCTGTAGAACCGACAGAACCAAGTTTAGATCCCATGGACATATGGGAATATTAACCGGAGGACTAATACGCATCACTCCTTGTATAAAGGCTTTAACTAGTGAATGCGAAGCCAAGGGCCTTTGAAAAAATATTGACAAGGCCGAAATCTGACCCTTGATAGTACTCAAGGCAAGCTTCCTATCTACAGCCCATTGTAGGAAGTCCAGAATCCTACCTATTACGTATTTACGTGGATGCCATTTCTTGGCCTCACACCAGGCGATGTACGCCTTCCAGATTCTATAGTAGATCTGCCTGGATACCGGCTTCCTGGCATTGATCATGGTAGATACCACAGCATTAGAGAGCCCTCTCTTTTTTAGAATGTGGGCTTCAATAGCCAGGCCGTCAAACCTAGGGCTGGTAAGGAAGGGTGGTATATCGGTCCTTGCGAAAGCAGGTCCGGACGACGTGGGAGAGTCCAAGGACTCCCCACTGAAATTTTACAATCTCCGCGTACCACGCTCTTCGGGGCCACGCTGGAGCCACCGGAATCACTGGTTTCTTTTCTACCCTGATTCTGCGGAGTAATCGAGGTAACCATTGTGGCGGTGTGAATGCATATATCAGCTTGAACTGATCCCAAGGGAACACTAGGGCATCCGAGCCGCAAGCTAGGGGATCCCTTGTCCGAGAGACAAACCTGTCCCCCTTTGCGTTGAATCTGGATGCTAGAAGATCTACATCCGATGTTCCCCACCGCTGACATATTGTCCAGAAAACCTCGGGGTGAAGGGACCCTTCCTCTGGGCCTAATTGCTGGCGACTTAGAAAGTCCGCCTTCCAATTCTCCACTCCTGGAATGAATACCGCAGATATGGCTGGGACATATTTTTCTGCCCATTTCAAGATGTAATTTACTTCCCTTTGGGCTGCACGACTCCTGGTGCCCCCCTGATGATTGAATTCTGACAGGGGACCCTTGGAGTTTGGATGTCCATGCTACTAGGGCATACCGGGCTGCTCGTATCTCTAAGAGATTGATGGGCAGGGCCTTTTCTGCATCCGACCATCTGCCCTGGAGAGACCATTGCTCTAGTACTGCTCCCCAGCCTATAAGGCTGGCATCTGTAGCGACCACCTTCCAAGAAATCGGACTGAAGGATCTCCTTTTTTCCAGATTCTGGGGAACCAACCACCAACGGAGGCTCTTGCGAACGGAAGGGGACAAGGACATTGTAAGTCTAGGGCCTGAACTTTTTTGTTCCAGGCTGACAGTATGGCCCCTTGCAAATTCCTTGAATGGAATTGACCGTAGGGTACTGCTTCGAATGATGCCACCATCTTTCCCAGCAGCCTCATATACAGGCGTATGGACGGCTGTCTTTTTTGTACCCACTAAGTGGATCAAATCTTTCAAAGACAACACCTTTCCTCGAGGCAAGAATATTTTTCTCTGGCCTGAATCCAACCTTAGCCCCAAGTATTCCAGACTTTTGACTGGTTTTTAGGGGTGACTTGTCTCGGTTGATAATCCAACCGTGAGATTCCAGATACTTGATTGTCTTGTGAACGACCACGTCTAGTTTTTTCACTGAGTGGTCTATCAGCAACAAGTCATCTAGATATGCCATTATCATTACACCATGTGTTCTTAGATTGGCCAATAAAGGGCCAGAATTTTTGTAAACACTCGTGGTGCTGTGGCCGAACCGAAGGGTAAGGCTCTGAACTGAAAATGGCGCCCTTCTACTGCAAAGCGTAGAAATTTTTGGTGGACTGGAAAGATGGGAATGCGCAAATAAGCATCTTTGATGTCGATCGCGGCTAACCAATCCTCCCCTTGTAGGGCAGTGGCCACCGATCGGATTGACTCCATTGGAAAGTCCTGATATACAGGAATTTGTATAGCCCTTTTAGAATTAATATGGGCCTCCCGTCCGCGTTTGCTTCGGGACTGTAAAGAGGTTTGAGTAAAACCCGAACCCTCATTCTTCCTGGGGAACCTCCATAATTACTCCTTGGAGCAATAGTTGTTCTAGTGCCAACAGGAGGGACTCTCTCTTCCGGGGATCCCTTGGCACGTTTGACCTCAAAAATGGGAAGGAGGAGAGTCTTTTAACTCCAAACTGTATCCCAAACATACTGCGGAGAGCACCTATCTGTCTTGATCGTGTCCCGCCAGGTCTCTTGCGAACAACTGGAGTCCTCCCCCCCACCCGACTGAGTGGGGGCTTCAATGAATTTAACTTTGGGGGAGGTTTTGTACCTCCCCTGACCCAGGGTTTCTCATTACCCTGCTATTGTCCCTGTTTTTTACCCCCGGGAATTGACCGAGGAGGCCGTCGGAACTGTTACACAGCCGATGCCCCAGGGACTGGAGAAGCAGGCCTCTTAAAGAGGGACCTCTAACTCTGTTTTTAACCGGCAAGAGCGTATTTTTACCGCTGGAAATTTTCTGGATATATTTGTCCAGGTTTTCCCTGAATAAGCGTTCACCATGAAATGGGACGCTAACCAGCCATTCTTTACAGGGAGCTTCAGCAGACCAGTTTTTGAGCCATAGGAGCCTATGCATATGTACTATAGACAGCGTAAGGCGGGAGGCCTGATGGACTGAATCCTTTATGGCGTCAACCGCAAAGCCTAAGGCTCTAGGTAGATCAGCTAGGGCAAAGCCTGCTGATCTGTCAAGTCCCTCAAGACCTGTTTCAACTGATCCTTCACTGCTTAGCAGACCCCAATAGCTGCTACTGCTGGTTGTGTCACTAAGCTTGCTGTAGAAAGAAGCAGATTTTCATAAGGACTCCAATCTTTTATCTATTGGGTTCTTGAACATTTGGACATTATCCACTGGACATGTCAGTGATTTATACATACAAGAGATGGCTGCGTCCACTGTAGGGACCTTCCATTTTTTTTTTTTTTATGAACTTATCCTCCATGGGATAGACCACCGGAAATCTCTTGGGGGAATAAATATTTTCTCAGGACGTTCCCAATCCTGGTAAATGAGCCCTTTCAGTAAAGGGTGAAGTGGAAAAGAACAGACAGTCTGGGGGCTTCTAGCGACCCCAACGAGGATACAATAGTGGTTGATGGTTCCGCAAGGTGCATTTTTAAATGCTGATCGGACCATGTTAGTCAGAGACTGAACCCATAATCTTTCAGCTTGAGATGCTGAGAAAAGGTTCCCCCACTGTTGATTCCTCTATAACAGAATCAACCTCATCCTGATCCCCTTCAGGCAGGTCGATCCCTGTATGGGACTGTTGCTCTGCTAACAGGCACTCTGAAGGAGGAGACGGAGATCGGGCGTGCTTTCCCTGACAGGGAGGCAGCGATAAATGTTGACAATCTCTCTCTAATCCTCCCAGAGCTGAGGAAAAAACCTCCTCTGTTACATACACAGGAGCAGGTGAACTGAGGACAGCCACAGTACCAAGTACCCCTGCGGGGTCTCTACGGTCACTTACCTCTGAACTTCAGGGGAGACTGGTGCAGCAGAAGTATGCCCAAGATCCTCCGAGCCCGATGAGACCCCCTTCGCTTCCTGGAAGATTCAGTTCCGGAGCTTCTGGACGGCATATTCCTAAGCCTAAAGCTGAGGTA
Source organism: Rana muscosa (assembly GCA_029206835.1). NCBI lineage: Eukaryota > Metazoa > Chordata > Amphibia > Anura > Ranidae > Rana > Rana muscosa. Next base: position 215,116,880 of record CM055123.1, on the reverse strand, counting down.
TTCCAGCCGTAATACACCACTTTTACTGAGAATAGTCTAGCACAATTGCTGCTATATCACAGTTGGTGTCTACTAATGTGCCTTTCTAGGGGATGCCTGTATCAACCGCTTGCTGTATGCCCTTTTTTAAATGTTGCCAGCTCTGTCTCTGTACTTCATAGCCAGCTCACCACACAAAACTGTGGTTTTTACATGCTGGGACGCCCGCACATGCGCAGAAGCGCTGCGGCGCACACAGAGCGTCATCCCCCAGGCTCCGCCCCCTTTCCTGGCTCACCTCTATATCTAGAGGCGCGTGCACGCGCGCGGCCACGTGCGCCTTCGGCGCTAATTTTGAAAAATGGAGACTAGGGACAAGAGCCAGGGCCCCTCTTTGCCGCAGGCCGGGGGATGGACGAGCATTGCAACATGGCAGAGGAAGCAGTTTCCCATAAGAGAACTCACCATCTGCCTGGACTTGCTCTGCTGAGAAGAAACTAGTCCACATGACAAGAAAACATTCCACAGCGGCCTCTAGTGGACAAACACAGGTACCGCAGTCTAATATCTTAAATATATAAAAAAAAAAAAAAATTTTTTTTTTTCTTGACCACCATTAAAAATTATTACATTTTTTTAGTAGTTACAGGCATGCACAGAATTTTGCGGGAATACCATTAGGTAACAGACAGAAAGACAAATTAGGCTTGGGGGTCCCCCAATAGAACCAAGTTCCTGGGGGCCCCCACTTACCTGTTCCCCGCCGCAGGACTTTGTTTGGTCCACAAAAGCCCAAACTTCACCTATCACGGCAGGCATTGTAATCAAACCTTCAGGGACCGGGTTCCCAAGGATTCCACTCCCCTGGACCTGTATAGCACCCTGCACAGAAAACATCTTGGTCGTGGGTATGACCAGAGCTCTGGATCCCAGGGTCCAGCTCTCCTAAGAGAAGCATTACAGGCAAAACCTTGCTCTTCTCTGCAAGGCCCGGGTACCGACCGTTTAGCTATGAAGCTTTTTTGGTCGGATCCGGAATAGCTTACTGAGGCCCAAAAGAACCTGTACGCAAGCTCAGTGAAAAACACATGTTTCTTCTTGGCCAACACCTTAGACACTGGCAAAAAACTGAGGTGCTCCCGGATGGGAGGGGCTTATATAGGGGAGGGTACTTCCGGTTTTGGAAGTTGCCAGTGCCAGCACCTGACGGTATCTATATAACCCATTAGTAATGACTATGTCGCTCTGTGTCCCGTGATGTACGAGAAAGAAATAGGGGATAGATTTATGGACTTTTATTTTCAATTTTTTTTACTGGTAATGGCGGCGATCTGTGATTTTTAGCGGGACATTGCGGCGGATAAATCTGACCCCAAGTGACACTTTTTGGGGACCAGTGACATTATTACATTGATCAGTGCTATAAAAATGCACTGATGAATGTATAAATGACACTGGCAGGGAATGGGGTTAACACTAGGGGGCGATCAAGGGGGTTAACAGTGTTCCCTGGGTGTGTTCTAACTGTATGGGGAATGGGCTTACTGGAAAGCCACAGAGATCGCTGTTCCCGATCGCTGGAAACAGCAGATCTCCATGATGTCCCCTGACAGAACGGGGATCTGCCTTATTTACATAGGCAGATCCCATTCTACTTCTGTGTACCGCAATCGCGGGTGGTCAGCGGACATCGAGTCCACGGGACCCGCCAGTGAAGCTCGCAGTTTAACATGCATGGACCGACGTACGGGTACATTGGTTTGCGCAGGAGAGCCGACCTGCTGCAGTATATATACTGTGGCTGGTCAGCAAAAGGTTACATTAGTGGGGTTATCTGTGCTACCTTATTGAAAATCTAACGGCTGTACAACCAAACTGAAATGAAATCACACGTGTTTCTCTAGGTACTTCATTTATTGGGGGAGCTATTGCAGAGGTTGTAGCTGAAATGCCATTTTCTAAAAAAAGTTTGCATGTACAGTTGATTAGGGATTGATGCGTCCAGGGCTGTTATTCTGTCTGGCAAATAGGCTGTTCACTTTGTGGTAAAAAAAAAAAAAAAAACACTTTGCAAAGAACACAACCACATGCAAGAAAAACAAACAAACAAACAAACAAAAAAAAACAGTATTTTTGCTTGCGGATAATTGATTTTTTTATATTGTTTGGACATTTATCCTTTTTCAGCACCTATGGCCGATGGAAGTCAGCAGAGCTTCATCTCGTTCACTAAGCTAAAAGAAAATTCTATAATGCCTCGTACACACGACCGGTTTTCCCGGCAGGAAAAAAAACGACGCTTTTCCCGACAGGATTCCTCTCAAGCCTGCCTTGCATACACACTGTCACACAAAAGACCGCTGAACTTTTGAATGCCAAGAACGCGGTGACGTCAAAGACTACGACGAGCCGACAAAATGATGTTCTATGCTTCCGCGCATGCGTCGAATTGTTTACGAGCATGCGTGTTTTTTTTCCCCCTCGGGAAAGCATACAGACGACCGGTTTTCTCAGCAGGATTTTTTCATGACAAGTTCTCTTTTTTTCCTTGCAGTTTTCTCATTGGGAAAACTGCGATGGAGCATACACACGGCCGGTTTCCCAGGCCAAAAGCTGTCATGGCAGTTTTCCTGCCGGGAAAACCGGTCGTGTGTACGAGGCATCAGAAGCTGAACAGCCCATTTGCCTTCAGTAAATCAACCCCATTGGGTCAGATGCATTAAGATAAAAAGCATTCTGTATGCAGCAGCCCCTCTAACACTTACCTAAGGTCCCTCTCTGTCCACAAGTGTCTCAGCCATCCGAGATTCTCCTTCCTGATTAGCTGAGATATAGCAGCGGTGCCATTGGCTCCCGCTGCTGTCAAAGTCAGCTAGCCAATCAGGGGAAAGAGGGGGCAGGGCTCCATGTCTGAATGGACACAGGGAGCTGTGAATCAGCTCGGGTGCCCCCATAGCAAGCTGCTTGCTGTGGGGGCGCTGAACAGGAGGGAGGGGCCATGAGCACAGAAGAGGGACCCGAGAAGAGGAGGATTCGGGCTGCTCTGTGCAAATCCACTGCAACAGAGCAGGTCAGTATAACATGTTTGTTTTTTTTATAGGGAAAAAAAATTGCCTTTACAATCACTTTAATATCATAAATAATAACATATTAGATTTTTACTCCAGTAGTATAGAATGATTTTGGAAATTCTAGAGAAATTCTTAAATAATGCATTACAGTTTAACTAAACCCATTAGATTTTAGTCGACTAAAATGTACTAAAGAGCAACTGAAACTAAAATAATTCAGATGACTAAAATACAACTAAAACCGCATTTTAGTCAAAAGACTAAAATACGACTTACGCCCTGTACACACGATCAGATTTCCTATGGTTTTTTAACCGATGGATTTTTCCATCGGAAAACCGATGAAGCTGACTTCCATCAGTCTTGCCTACACACCATCAGTCAAAAATCCGACTGTTCCAAACGCGGTGACGTAAAACACTCCGATGAGCCGAGTACAATGAAGTTCAATGCTTCTGAGCATGCGTCGACTTGATTCTGAGCATGCGTGGGTTTTTTATCCAATGGAGTTCCCCACAGACGATAGTAATTTGCCATCGGTTTTTTAACCATCGGATAAATTTAAAACATGTTCTATTTTTAAACACCGATGGAAAAAAGACCGATGGGGCCCTTACACGATCGGTTTGTTCAATGAAAAAAGTCCATCGGACTGTTTTCATCGGTAAAACCTATCGTGTGTACACGGCTTTAGGCTTCACGTACACTACAGCTGCTAAACTCACGTTTAGGAGCAGTTGGGCTTTTTTTTTTTAGCAGCCCCTGAACTCTCCTCTATGTTATCTTATCTGTAAATGTACACTCAGTCCTTTATAGTAGTTAAGAGGCAGTTGAGTTTACAGTTTTTTTTATAGCAGATAAATTGTGTTTAGGACTGTAGTTTACCAGCATTTCAAACATTTGTAACTGCTTATAAACGTTAAGATAAAGCGTTTAGCCACGTCAAGCGTTTTTTTGGACATGTCAAAATCAATGGTTTCCTATGAGAGTCATCTTAACTGATCCAACTTTCAGCTCATTGATTTGAATGGAAGTCGCATCTAAGTCGGATCATCATGATCCGACTTGTGGTGTGACTTGTGCTGTAAGGATCTTAAAGGGGAACCCCACACCAAAAAAAGAAAAACAAAAACCCAGCATGGCCCTCCCCCCCAAGATCCATACCAGGCCCTTTGAGTCTGGTATGGATCTTTAAGGGGAACCCCAAGCCAAAAAAGAAAGAACAGAGTGGGGTCCCCCCAAGATCTATATCAGGCCCTTTGAGTCTGGTATGGATCTTGAAAGGGAACCCCACACCAAAATGGAATAAACCCCCCAGATCCCCCCCCCATGTGAATGAGTATGGGGTAAAAAAAGGCAGTGTACATGGCAAAAAGGCATCAACATGGAGACAAAGTGCCAAAGAGCCCCCCCTGCCCCAAAGCACCCACACCCCCCCATGTTGAGGGCTTGTGGCCTGGTATGGTCCAGGAGGGGGGGTGCTCGCCCGTCCCCACCCCTTTCCTGACCTGCCGGGCTGCATGCTCGGATAAGGGTCTGGTATGGATTTGGGGGGGGGGGCAAAGCTTCTTTTTTTATTTTTTTTGGTGTGGGGTTTCCCTTCAAGATCCTCAGAGCACAAGTCGCACCACAAGTCGGATCATGATTATGTGACTTCCATTCAAAGTTAAGACGACTCTTATAGGGAACCATTGATTTTGAATAGAGGAAAAAAACTACTAAAAGTGCATTTTTACAGCCGCGTTTTCCTGGCGTTGGTAGTAGCTTTGCAGCTCGTTTTTTCTAACACCCCGTGTGCGTGAAGCCTAAAACTAAAATGGCATTTTAGGCCAAAGACTAAAATACGACTAAAACTAAAATGGCATTTTAGTCCAAAGACTATGTGGGTTATTTACGAAAGGCAAATCCACTTTGCACTACAAGTGCACTTGGAAGTTCAGTCGCTGTAGATCCGAGGGGGACATGCAAGGAAAATAAAAAACAGCATTTTAGCTTGCACATGATTGGATGATAAACTCAGCAGAGCTTCCCCTCATTTCAGATCTTCTCCTCAGATCTACAGTGACTGCATTTCCAAGTGCACTTGTAGTGAAAAGTAGATTTTCCTTTCGTAAATAACCCCCAATGACTAAAACTAAATCGAAATTTGACGTAAAAATTAACACTGCAAATTGGGATAGCACCTACTTTCTATTTGTTACATGTCCCCATTCACATAGCACAACTTAACAAAAATGTACATAGTGCAGGTTACCTTTCTAGGCCTAAGGGCCGGTTCCCACTGGTGTAATGTCCGACATCGAATGTGATTTGCACCGCACTGCACTGCAAATCACATGCAATCTCTGTGCGATGAGATTTCAGCCATACAGATAGTATGGCTGAATTTGCATTGCATTCGGACCAAACTTGTACAGGACCCTTTTCACACCCATGCGATCCGATTCCTGTCTGAATTTGCAGTTCGCACTGTGATATGCAAACTGATTTGGGGGTGTCATTAACTTTCAATTGAAACTCCCAGCAGTTCACATAGGGCAGTGTGAACTGCCGCCGGGAGACATGCAATGCGGGGACCTGCAGTGGATTTGCATGGTTCCCACATTGCTGCAGTGTGAACCGGCCCTCATGCACACTGGAGCTCTTCTAAATGCTTTTTTCATGGCAGGAGAGAAGCAAGTTGCAAAAACACTCCTAATGCCTCGTACATACGACCGGTTTTCCCGGCAGGAAAAAAAAAACTACGCTTTTCCCGATGGGATTCCTCTCAAGCCTGCCATGCATACACACCGTCACACAAAAGGCCGCCGAACTTTTGAATGTCAAGAACATGGTGACGTCAAAGACTACGACGAGCCGACAAAATTCCGTTCTATGCTTCCGCGCATGTGTCAAATTGTTTACGAGCATGCGTGTTTTTTTTTCCCCTCGGAAAAGCATACACACCAGCGGTTTTCGCGACGGGAAAAACTGCTATGGAGCATACACATGGACGGTTTTCCCGACAAAAAGCAAACATGGCAGTTTTCCCGTCGGGAAAACCGGTCGCGTTTATGAGGCATCAGCCACATTTTTTCAAGCATGTTTAGGCACATCAAGTGCTTGGGCGTTTATTCATTTCACTAGATTATTATTCTATTCTGGCTATTGAAATGAAAAAAACAATCAGAGCTAAAAGCGCCAACTCACGTTTAAATGCATCAGCAGTTTTTTATGCTTAAAAGCTCCTCTCCTAAATGCACAAGTGATGGTTTTTTTTTTCTGCCTCTAAACTCCTGTAAACGCCTATAGTGTGCATGGACACATAGGTTAACATGGAGAGGAGTTTAGAAGCAGAGAAAAGAAAAGCTCAAAGGCCTGTAAGAGCAGTGTTTTTGAGCTAAAATGAGCAAGGAAAAATTCAACATTGTTCTCTTTGTTTGTGAGGGGGCTGAACAACTATGTTTGCCCTTACAGATTCACTCTAACACTATTTAACATTTTGTGGACCGCCCGCCGTCGTTATACGTCGGTAACTTGACGTAGAATATCGGGGTTATGGCAGTAGATAGCTGCCATAACCCCAGTATATTCTTAAACGGCAGACGGTCCTCTTTCTGATAAAAGTGGTCTCTGCGGCGGAATCGTCGGTAGCAGTGGAGCCTATCTGGTCCTCTCCTCTCTGAGACATGGAGCCGAGTGAGGGAAAGATGGCCCCCGCTCGGCTCCATAACATTGGATGACGGAAGCGACGCCAAACATCACTTCTGCCCAATGGTCTTAAAGGGGAATTTTTTTTTTTTTTTTTTTTAAGAAGACATTTTTTTTTATTGCATTTAAAGCGGTGTTCCGCCCAAAAAAATAAATTAAAAGCCAGCAGCTACACATACTGCAGCTGCTGGCATTTAATAATAGGACACTTACCTGTCCTGGAGTCCAGTGATGTCGGCACCGCAGCTGATGTTTCCATCAGCTGTTAGGTGCTGCCACCGCCATTGCGGGTAAGGGTACCCGGCAGTGTAGCCTTTCGGCTTCACACCGGGAGCCCTACTGCGTATGCACGAGGCTCCACTCCTCTCTCCTACTGGCCTGACGGCACCGGAAGGGGGGGGGGGAATCAGATGAGCGGAAGTTCCACTTTAGGGTGGAACTCCGCTTTAAGTGTAAATGTGAGATATGAGGTCTTTCTGACCCCAGATCTCACATTTAAGCGATCCTGTCATGCCTTTTTTCTATTACAAGGGATGTTTACATTCCTTGTAATAGGAATAAAAGTGACTCATTTTTTTTTTAAAAGGACAGTATAAAATGAAAAAATTAAAAGTAAAATAAATAAGAAAAAAAAAAATATTTTAAAGGGCCCCGTCCCGCCGAGCTCGCGCGCAGAAGCGAACGTATATGTAAGTTGCGCCTGCATATGAAAACGATGTTCAAACCACACATGGGATGTATCGCCACGATCGTTAGAGGGAGAGCAATACTTCTAGCAAAAGACCTACCAATTTACTCGGCGTAACATTATCTTTCACAATATAAAAAAAATTGGGCTAAATGTTTTTCTCAAAGAAATTCCACTTGTAAGACCGCTGCACAAATACAGTGTGACAAAGTACTGCAATGACCGCCATTTTATTCTCTAGGGTGTCTGAAAAAAATATATATATTGTGAGGGGGTTAGCTCGGCAGCGGGTGTGTGTGACCCCCGGGATGGGCTCCCCACACAAAAACAGGCCCAGCAAACGGAGGTTGTGGTTTTCAAAATCAAAAAGGTGCGGTTTATTTTCTATTTACAGTGACAAAACACAGCAAAGCAAAAGAAACATAAATAAAATAAATCCTGGTCAACTTGACCTCTGAGTAAACATACAGGTTTCCTAACTAACAACTGGGATCAGCCTAGTGCTGTCCTAGTCCCTAAGTCCCTGGTTTTAAATGTCCAAGCAAATAGCCACACAGGCTTTGTCTCACCGCACAGGGGTTCACTCTCCCTAGACAGTCCACACAGGTCTGGGTCCAGGCATGAGCAAACACCTAATGAATCTGGGAGTTCTTATAGAGGCCTAAATGAGCTGACAAGCTTCAGCTGGTCTCATCAACTCCCTGTCTGCACGACGCCCCACACTCTCCCTAGAGGTATGAGTCATCCATGAGCCCACTAGCCTCAGCTGGGCTTATACAACTCTCCACCTAGTTGTATAAGTCGGCGTAAAGCCTGAATCTGGGCGAAATATATCTACCCCCCTGGATGCAACCAGGTGACTTTACCTTCCTGCTGTCACATACCCCCCCCTCTTGTTTTAACCTCGGGGTTGGAACACCAGCCATCAGGCATTCATGTACTCGAGACAAAGCATCCACATTCCCCATTTGAACGCCAGGGCGATGCTTTACTGTGAAGTTGAATTCCTGGAGGGCCAGGAACCACCTATTCACTCTTCTATTTGTTTCCTTGTTTTGAGCCATCCACTTTAACGGAGCGTGATCCGTAACCATGTCAAAGTGCCTACCTAGCAGGTAGTACCGAAGGGAATCTAGAGCCCACTTCACCGCTAAACACTCCTTTTCAACGGTGGCGTAATTTACCTCATGGGACTTCAACTTCCTGCTGAGGTAAATGACTGGGTGCTCTTCCCCGTTCCAGACCTGGGACAATACTGCTCCTAACCCCACATCTGACGCATCACTTTGTACGACAAAGTCTTTAGAGAAGTCGGGTGAGTACAACACTGGCTGGCTACATAAGGCTTGTTTCAAGAATTGGAATGCTGCCTCAGCCTCGGGGGTCCATTTAATCATGACCGACCCTTTCCCCTTCGTCAGGTTGGTTAGGGGCACAGCCTTAGAAGCAAAGTGGGGAATGAATCGCCGATAATACCCAGCGATTCCCAGAAAGGCTCGTACCTGCTTCTTGCTGTTGGGACGTGGCCAACTCTGGATGGCCTCGACTTTGTTGAGTTGGGGTTTTATTACTCCCCTCCCAATGGTGTACCCAAGATATTTGGCCTCCTCCTGCCCAATGGTACACTTCTTGGGGTTAGCCGTAAACCCCGCTTCCCGAACAGAGTCCAGGACTGCTTGCACTTTTGGCAGATGTGAGGCCCAATCTGTGCTATGGACAATTACGTCATCCAGGTAAGCCGCAGCATACTTCCGATGGGGCCTCAGCATCTGGTCCATTTTCCGCTGGAATGTGGCCGGCGCATTCTGTAACCCGAACGGCATTCTTTTATATTGGAACGCCCCGTCTGGGGTTACAAATGCGGTTTTCTCTTTGGCCGACTTGGCCAGGGGGATTTGCCAATACCCTTTTGTGAGGTCAAGAGTCGTCATGTATCGGGCTGTTCCCAGCCGGTCGATCAACTCATCTATACGTGGCATGGGGTAGGTGTCAAATTTTGTAACTTTGTTCAACTGACGAAAATCGTTACAAAATCGCCAGCTCCCATCCGGTTTAGGCACCAACACAATGGGACTAGACCAATCACTTTGGGACTCCTCTATCACCCCTAAGTTCAGCATTTTCTGTACTTCCTCCCGTATTGCCTCCCGTCGGGCCTCTGGGATCCGATAGGGTTTTAACTTCACCCTTTCACCGGGTGGGGTAATGATGTCATGCTCTACCCCAGATGTTTGTCCCGGCAGCTCAGAGAATACCTCCTTGTTGCGAAGCACAAACTCCTTAACCTCCTGTTGTTGGGGTTGTGACAAGGTGGCTGCTATTCCAACCTCAGGAATCACGCAACCAGTTTGAGCTGGTGACCAAGTGTCTGCGACTAGGGACTCTCTATCCCTCCAGGCTTTCAACAGATTAACGTGATAGATCTGTTCGGGCTTTCGCCTTCCTGGTTGTCTGACCTTGTAATTCACTTCGCTCACTTTTTCCATTATCTCATAGGGGCCTTGCCATTTGGCAAGGAATTTACTTTCAACCGTAGGGACAAGTACCAGTATCCTATCCCCCGGGGAAAAGGTACGGGTCTTGGCTCCACGCTTGTACACTCTCTGCTGTGCTAACTGCGCTTGGGCCAAATGTTCCTTCACGATGGGCATTACCTGTGCAATTCGGTCTTGCATCAGGGCGACATGCTCAATCACACTCCTGTGGGGAGAACTCTCACTTTCCCAAGTTTCCTTGGCAATATCCAACAGCCCTCTTGGGTGTCTTCCATACAGTAACTCAAAGGGGGAGAATCCCGTAGAGGATTGGGGCACCTCCCTAATAGCAAACATCAAATAAGGAAGTAGACAGTCCCAATCCTTTCCATCTCTATCCACCACTTTCTTCAACATTTGTTTTAGGGTTTTGTTGAATCTTTCAACCAGCCCATCGGTTTGGGGGTGATACACAGATGTACGCAATTGCGTCACTTTGAACAATTTACACAGCTCTTTCATAACCCGGGACATAAAGGGTGTACCTTGGTCCGTAAGCAGTTCTTTACAAATACCCACCCGGCTAAAAACAAGAGATAGCTCTTTGGCTATGGTTTTGGCCGAGGTATTTCTGAGAGGGATCGCTTCTGGATAACGGGTGGCATAGTCCATTATAACCAATATGTACTGGTGCCCCCTAGCGGACTTGATTATAGGACCTACCAAATCCATCGCGATTCTCTCAAACGGGACCTCAATGATGGGTAGAGGGACCAGCGGGCTACGGAAATGTGGCATCGGGGCCGACCTCTGACACACAGGGCAGGAGGAACAATAATTTTCTATGTCCTTCATCACCCCAGGCCAATAGAATCTCTGTAATACCCTCTCTCGGGTTTTCTCTGTCCCCAGATGACCTCCAAGAATGTGCCCATGGGCCAACTCCAACACCAACTTCCTGTAAGGTTTGGGCACCACAAGCTGCTCAACGGTTTCTTCTGCCCTTTTTGCCACCCAATACAGTAGGTCCTTCTCTACGCTGAAGTATGGGTAAGTGCAGGTATTATCTGGGTTCACTAACTCGCCATCTATTTCCACTACGTTTTCCCGTGCCTTTATTAGGGCGGGGTCTTTTAACTGTTCTGTGGCAAAATTTTCCCTGTGAACCTCCAGATCAGAAAACTCCACAGACGGTAGGTTTTCGTCTGAGGAGGTGGGCTCCTCTCCAGTTTCTTGAGTCTCCCCTGCCAATACTGACAAGGGAAATTCTGGAGAGTCCTCACCACTCTCAGAGGAGTTCTGGCTATCACATTCCTGGTACATAGGGGCACCAGTGGGGGGCTCAGGATCATCCCACAGTTCCCAGAACTTCGGAAAATCCCTTCCCACAATGGCATCATGCGGTAATTGAGATACTAACCCCACTGGATGAGAGAGGGTACCTTTGGGGGTCTCGAAACACACTGTAGTCACTGGATACTCTCGGGTGTCCCCATGCACACAAATAACAGCTACCTTGCTATTCCCAGAGACCTCTGTTTTAACTAATTCAGCCTTTATCAGGGTCACAAGGCTACCTGAATCCAGCAATACCACAACATTTCTACCATTAACACACATTTTGCATAAATGTTTCTCAGTTCCTCGAATGGCAGTGCATGCGACTGTCGCACACAGCGACTGACGTCTGCCCGTCAGAAAGTCACATTGCATGGGTTCCTCCACAACCGGGCAATTTGCTGCAATATGTCCCGCTTGCCGGCAGCGGTAGCAAACGATCCTTCTTGCCGCCTCTTGAGCCGCTGATTTCCCAGGCTGTTCTCGCCAAACTTGGGGTAGAGCTCCCACCCTCTCACTCTCTCCACCCTCACCCCTTGGAATCCTCTTATCCGCCCCTGGGGATGGTCTGGTCTTAGGGTGGAAAGTCCGAGTGTCTCTGGAAGAGGCCGTCAGGTTCTCTGTAGCCAAGTATTTCTCCACACGATCCACAAGACCACCGGCCGTCTCTGGGTCTCCATGGCTTACCCACTTTTGGATGGCAGTAGGAAGAGCTCTCAAAAACCGATCCATTACAACACGTTCCACAATCTCTGGTGCGGACAAAGTCTCTGGCTGTAGCCACTTCCTGCTCAGGTGAATGAGATCATACATTTGAGACCTGGGGATTTTCCAAGCTGGAAAGTCCAGTTATGCACACGCTGAGCCCGGACAGCCAGGGTGACACCCAGCCTTGCCAATATTTCAGCTTTTAGCATCACATAGTCTTTTGCTTGGTCAGGCTCTAGGTCATAGTAAGCCTTCTGCGATTCACCAGTTAACAGAGGAGCCACCAGTCCAGCCCACTGCTCCTCAGGCCACTTTTCTCTTTCAGCAGTCCTTTCAAATGTGGTCAAAAATACCTCTGGATCATCCTCTCCAGTCATTTTTGTCAATAAACGACTCACTCCAAAGGATGCGGTATTAGTGGGACGGCTTTCCTCACTGGTCTGCGGACGTTGCTGCACTACTGCTTCCATTTGTTGTAGTCTCTGGTCTTGCTTCTGTAACAGGTCTATGAAGCGGGCCTCAGATTGCTGCTGGGCTTGTTGCTGAGCTTCCAGACTCTGTTGGTGAGCTTGCTGCTGGGCTGCAAGGCTCTGTTGATGAGCTTGCTGCTGGGCTGCAAGGCTCCTTTGCAAACCTGCACTTGTCTGCTGTTGATTGGCATTTGCTAGAGCCAGCTGTTTCAGTATCTCCTCCATGCTGGCTTAAAAAAAACTGCCACTGGTTCTCCACCAACTGTGAGGGGGTTAGCTCGGCAGCGGGTGTGTGTGACCCCCGGGATGGGCTCCCCACACAAAAACAGGCCCAGCAAACGGAGGTTGTGGTTTTCAAAATCAAAAAGGTGCGGTTTATTTTCTATTTACAGTGACAAAACACAGCAAAGCAAAAGAAACATAAATAAAATAAATCCTGGTCAACTTGACCTCTGAGTAAACATACAGGTTTCCTAACTAACAACTGGGATCAGCCTAGTGCTGTCCTAGTCCCTAAGTCCCTGGTTTTAAATGTCCAAGCAAATAGCCACACAGGCTTTGTCTCACCGCACAGGGGTTCACTCTCCCTAGACAGTCCACACAGGTCTGGGTCCAGGCATGAGCAAACACCTAATGAATCTGGGAGTTCTTATAGAGGCCTAAATGAGCTGACAAGCTTCAGCTGGTCTCATCAACTCCCTGTCTGCACGACGCCCCACACTCTCCCTAGAGGTATGAGTCATCCATGAGCCCACTAGCCTCAGCTGGGCTTATACAACTCTCCACCTAGTTGTATAAGTCGGCGTAAAGCCTGAATCTGGGCGAAATATATCTACCCCCCTGGATGCAACCAGGTGACTTTACCTTCCTGCTGTCACAATATATATAATGTTTGGGGGTTCAAAGTAATTTTCTAGCAAAAAAAAAAAAATATGATTTTAATTTGTAAACACCAAGATTGACAAATAGGCTTGGTCCTTAGGTGGTTAAAAAATTGTGCAGTCAGCCATGACACCTTGTCCTGAGAAACATCTAAAAGGTAAGAAATATTTTTGAAAAACTTTTTTTTTCAGGCATGCTCTGTGAATGGGAACACATAACAGACATATATCGTGGTTTTCCTCAAATTTGAAAGAAAAAGTGGAAATGCGCTTTAAAGCTAACTGTACAGCACATCATCGTGTTTTGCAGCTCATAAAGCACTGTTATTGTCTGTAAAGATCTGCAGAACTGTATGTGGTGCATTCCCATGCTGAAAAGTGATCCTTTGTGACAACAGAGCATCGTAAAGGGCTTATCGCAATAAATACCTCAAAACCATTTCCTACAGATTATACATGGAAAACAACTGGGCATGTAGTAGGTGCCGTGTTCATGATGTAGAGCTGCCAGGACAGCTCTTGCCGGTAATAATAAAACACAGCAGTCGTAAACAGATGAGAAAACATATCTGAGTTTTACAGGACACGGGAAAGACAAAAGTGCATCATATCTGTCTTATAGCCTTCCCTAGGGAGGGACAAGTCATATGATTTCTCCTATACAGATGGCCATGTATAATTTATTCCTTGCATCAAACACACCTGCCCATATGTACCCCATCCAAACACACCATAAATCATAGAGTCATGTCTGGAATTCCATATCTGCTCTGTGTGCTATGACTCTTAATATACACACATCTCAAACAGACTTTGCTACTAAGCTTGACATATACATCTGCAGGCTTTTGGCAATGCAAAGAGCAATTATTTATTTCCCACTTTCACTTACCACCTGCCATCCACATCACTGCCAGCCTATACCCCAATGTCCCTACCATAGTCAACTACATAAAGGCCAGTCTAGTCAGAGGCCTACCAGTATGTTTTTGTGGTGTAGGAGGAAAGTCGAAAATCCAGTGGAAAACCTATGTAAAGTTGGGGAAAGCATGCAATGTTTACTCTCATGATTTATCAGTAGGGATTAATATAAGGACATCAGTGCTGCAATACAAGCATGCTAACCACTTGCCTGCTGTGCTGCAAATGAGAGCATCTACAGTGCCAGATTTCATCTTCACAGGAGTAAGGTTGACCATAGGAGTAGCAAATCTCTTTCCTGCAACCATGGGTGGGGGGCGGTGGAAGGGGCGATGGAAGACATCTCCGACCAGGAGAACACAGTAATTATTACTAGCGGCCATAGAAGCCGCTAGCGATAATCGCATGTAAAGCCGGCCATAGATGGTTCAAATCTTGTTCGGTCAAGCAGCGAGATTCAAGCCATGTATGGGCAGGCTGAATGGACCCAAGTTGATCGATCAACTTGGGTAAAACCAGCCTGCCGAATTTTAGATGTGATTATTGCTAGCAGCTGTTAAAGCCGCTAGCAATAATCACTGTGTTCTCCTTGATGGAATGGCTTCCCCCACCCCCTTTCCCACAATAGCTTGGTGGGAGGAATTTCCCTGTCAACACCGCGGTGGCAGGAAAGAATTTTGCTTTGTTTATAGCCGGCCTAAAATCTAGCAGGCTGGTTGTACCCAAGTTGATTCAACTTGGTACATTCAGCCTGCCCAAACACGGTTGGAATCTTGGCCGGTTCAGCAGGAACCATCTATGGTCGGCTAAAGATAAGAAATGAAAGGTGATTGGTTGGTTTTATCAAGCCGTTTATTGTTTTTTTTCCACTCTAAGCCCTGGTTCCCACTGGTGCGTTTTGACATGCGATTTGGCATGTCAAAACGGTGGAGTTTACCGCAAATTGCCGGAAATGGCGCCGTCCTAATCGGTGCGACGCCGCATCTGCGGCGCTGCTCCGATTTCAAAAAGTAGTTTCTGTACTACTTTTTGCGATTTTGGCCCGCGATGTCTCAGTAATCCTGCACAGATGTCTCAGTAATCGCGGCCGAAATCGGGACTGACCAGCGGGAGTGAAATCGTGCGAGTTCAGCTGAACTCGCACGGCTTCACACCTGAAGCCCAGTGTGAACCTGGGCTAAAGGTAAGTATGAGAACACATTTTTTGAGTTGACTGAAAAATATAAAAAAACCTCCACTATAATGGAGTCATTATAGACTGATACAGTATGTCTACCAATGTACGAGGGAGCTGTAATCTCCTATAATAAGTGATATTTCC
This sequence comes from Rana muscosa, assembly GCA_029206835.1. Lineage (NCBI taxonomy): Eukaryota > Metazoa > Chordata > Amphibia > Anura > Ranidae > Rana > Rana muscosa. Next base: position 215,101,339 of record CM055123.1, on the reverse strand, counting down.
CTGATCTTGTGACTGTTTACACCTACTTACTAAACAAAAGAAATCCATTACATCCCAATCCAGCGTTCGGATGGGAATTGGGCATTAAGTGGTGCCAACAGGAATTACTTACAGGAATTTTAGAACTATTTGCATTAATGTTTGACTTCAAAGTCCTTCTAGATCCAGTACACATACACACTGTTCCGTGCATATTTTAGACAATGTATAGTTGAGGTATTGTATAACACACCTGTGCGCTTCACAGTAACAACTGGAAATCGATTGAAAACCCTAATGCCGCGTACACACGAGCGGAATTTCTGTCGGAAAAACCTTGGATGGTTTTTCCGACGGAATTCTGCTCAAGCTTGGCTTGCATACACACGGTCACACAAAAGTTCTCTGAACTTTCGACCGTCAAGAACGCGGTGGCGTACAACACTACGACGAGCCGAGAAAATAAAGTTCAATGCTTCCGGACATGCGTCGATTTGTTTCCGAGCATGCGTCGGAATTGCTACAGGCGATTCTGTCGGAAAAATTGAGAACCTGCTCTCAATCTTTTGCTGACGGAAATTCCGACAGCAAAAGTCCGATGGAGTCTACACACGGTCGGAATTTCTGACCAAAAGCTAACATCAGACTTTTGCTGGTGGAAATTCTGACCGTTTGTACGTGGCATAAGCCTTTAAAAAGGCTGTAGAGTAACATGTGTCACCATGCAATGTTGATGAGATGTTTTCCTACTTTTAAATCCATACCAGTGGTGCTAGAGCCAGCTGCGATCTTCTTTGTGATTCGATTGAGCCTTGTTAGTAGCACATTACTAAGATCTCATACAGCAATATTAAGTGTAGGTGCTGCTCAAGTGACTTGTTGTCTGTATATTGAACACGGGGTTACTCGCTTTGCACCTCTGCCATTCAGTGAAGGTCTTGTATTTTTATTTCAATAAAAACAAGGTGTTCTCTGATTGGACAAGGCTGATAGGAGGGGTGGATGATGTCACATCATCCAATCAGAGAACATCTTTTCTGATGTACCTATTTTCCCTGACTTAAAGAGACACAGTCACCTAGTGCAGGGAAAAGTGACTGTGTCTCTGAAAGGGTCTTTTATCCTATGCAGCTGTCCAAAATGTTGTCCCATCTCCGGATTTGAAGCAGCAAATGACCTTCTCCCCATCACAGTGCCCGGGTCTAGTAGCTCCTCACTAGGATTGAGCACATGACCAGGGGAGTGACATCATCACTTCAAGACACAGACATGGATCTTCTTATATATATATATAAAATCTTTATTTAAGACCAAGAAAAAAAATAACATGTCATATCAAACATATTCAGGAAAGTTAAAATAGAAGCTTCTTGAGGACATGCGAGTATAGATGATGAAGAAAGAAAGAAAAGGGGGCCATTATAACAATAGGGCTCTCCTCAAAAGAAATGAGGAGCGGCCAGGAAGACATACCCATGGACTCGTGCGTTAAAGGATCCCAACAAGGAAACCCATAATCCAAACTTAGTCTTACATGAACATAAATCAAGAAAACCAGAAAAAATATTAACTGTAAGTCCAGGCAGCCCGACCGGATCAAACACAGAGAGAGGGGGATGCTAAAGACCTCCATCAAACCTCTTCCTGTACGTCACCAATACGAACGCTACTCTAGAGCATGTCGAAGTATCGAAGATGGCAATCAACATCATCCTCATAAGAGGTGACCCCCCTCGCGATAATGAGACATTAATTCTGCATGTCAATCCAATGCATTAGAAAATAATACATAGGGAAAAACAACAGGTACGTACCTCAACTCTCGGAAAATAACACAATACAGTATAGTACAATACAATCGCTCATGCCAAGTCCACCACTCTGCAAAAGCAAAAATAATAAAAAAGAAGGGGAAAAGAGTGGCGGGGCGAACATCTGAGGGATCTCGCCGTGGCGAGATCTCTTGGAAGTGGGGAGGGGTACCTGTCAAAACCAGGTACCCGCTTCCCCCTCCCCCGAAAGGTGCAAAATGTGGCACCAGAGGGGAAGAGGCGGCAAATAAGCAGGGCTTCCAATTTTGGGTGTAAAAAATATGCAACAAACAAAATCAGGAAGGGGGCAAATACTTTTTCACAGCACTGTATGTGCATAACCTTATGGAGAGTATGAATATTATATAGATATATATATATATATATATTTATTTTTTTGGGGCACTGGGCCAACAGTAGGCAAAATGCTCAAAGTGCCAGTTCTGGAGGCATATCGGGGGTTGAGTGGACAATTGGAACTGGGTGAGCTTAGAAAAGACCAATAATGTCTTTTAAAAAGGTGCAGGTAAGTTGTCAAAATCTCTGGATAGATGGGCATTGCCAGAAAAGATGTTTTAAGTCTGTTTTTTCCAGGTTACATTTAGGACAGGCTCTAAGATTTGGAAATAATAATTTTGGGGTAATGTGTAATAGGTTTATGTGCATTTCACATAGATTAGTAGTCATCACCATAAAGAGTGTTTTTGTTAAAACTGCATAAAAAATGCAGCAAGCAAGGATTTTATTAAACGCGCCATATCTGCAATGCGACAAAACGCATAGCTGTGAAATCATTCTCAAAAACAATATGTATGCGTACAGCATGCAGCAAGAACATAATTCTGAGATCATTTACTGCAATTTGTGAACTAGAAAAAAAAAAATAATAATAAAAAAAAATAGTTCAGCAGCCATTAAATGCTGCACATTAAAACATAAGATAGTATAGAACACACCTCCCCTTCTGTGTCTGTAAAACAGAGAAAGCCATTTATCAATACAGTAGGAAGCTACCTGCCATTTGTGAGTTATCTGCACACTCTGAGTGCTAATGGAACTGTCACCATTGTAGCCATTAATCCCAAGATGTCAAAGCAGAAAAGCTAGAGGAGGCCGATGGGAACAGTTATAAATCACACAGAGCATAGGGATGCACAGAATACCTCTGACAGGGCTTGTGAATGAAATCCCTGCAACAAAAGTAGATTTTCTACCCAGATCTTCTTCTATCTGACAAGCACTTTACAAAAAAAATAATAATAATAATATTTTTCTCCCTCTGCGAGATCGCATGTGATTTGCACCGCAATGCAGTGCAAATCACATGTAATGTCCGTGCGGTGCGATTTCAGTCATACAGATAGTATGGCTGATATCGCATTCGTCCAAACTCGCACAGGACCCTTTTTTTTGGTCCGCACCAGAATCAGATTGCATGGGTGTTCACACCCATGCGATCCGATTCCTGTCCGAACTGTCAGTTCGCAGTGCGATATGCGAGCTGAAATGGGGGTGTCAATAACAATGTATTGACACTCCCGGCAGTTCGCATATGGCAGTGTGAACAGCTGTGCGAGTCAGGTGCGATGCGGGAACCCGCAGTGGATTCGAAGGGTTCCCGCATCGCATAAGTGTGAACCGAGCCAAACTGAAATGTCATTACAATAAGTCATGGGTTTTGTGCTTTTATAAAATGATGTTGCAGCTTTGTATATGCACAAAATGACTGTAAAGAAAGTGATGTCTTCACATAACACTCAAAAATAGAGCTGACTAAAGTGCCACTAAATAAATAGAAGCAGGATTATGTAGAAGTCACTATCATACCCGTCATAAATGGATATACAGTAGTTTGAAGACACTATCAGGAGATATTTAATAGACAAAACATTACAGGAGCCATTCATCCCTGGCACGCTCCGATGAGCAGGTGGACTCAGGAGTCAATGGACACACTAGGCCAGGGGTCCTCAAACTTTTTAAACAGGGGGCCAGTTCACGGTCCCTCAGACTGTTGGGGGGCCGGACTATAGTTTTAAAAAAAATATGAACCTATGCACACATCTTATTTGAAGTGCAAAAAAACAGGATAAAACAATACAATATTTAAAATAAAGAACAATTTTAATCAACATAAACTTATTAGTATTTCACAGACTCCCCTCATGACAGAACCCCTCCCCTCCCCATCACAGATCCCCCCAATCACAGAACCCCCTCCCTATCACAGACCCCCCTCATCACGGAACCCCTTCCCCATCACAGACTCCTCTCCATTATAGATCCCCCCATCAAAGATTCCCCCCGTATTAGGTCCCCCCATCACAAAGCCCCCGAACACAAACTTCTCTCCATTACAAAGCACCCAATAACAGACCCCCCATCACACAGACCCCCAACACAAAGGGAGGGGAGGGGACAGAGAAGGAGCAGTCAGGTGGAGGGTAGGACAGAATGGGAGCAGCCAGATGAAGGGGAGGACAGGGTGGATGCAGCCAGGTGGAGGGGAGGACAGAGAGGGAGCAGCCAGGTGGAGGGGAGGACAGAGTGGGAGCAGCCAGGTGGAAGGAAGGACAGGGTGGATGCAGCCAGGTGGAGGGGAGGACAAAATGGGAGCAGCCAGGTGGAGGGGAGGACAGAGTGGGAGCAGCCAGATGGAGGGGATGACAGAGTGGGAGCAGCCAGGTTGAGGTGAGGACAGGGTGGGAGCAGCCAGGTGGAGGGTAGAACAGAATGGGAGCAGCCAGGTGGAGGGTAGAACAGAGTGGGAGCAGCCAGGTGGAGGGTAGAACAGAGTGGGAGAAGCCAGGTGGAGGGTAGAATAGAGTTGGAGCAGCCAGGTGGAGGGTAGAACAGAGTGGGAGAAGCCAGGTGGAGGGTAGAACAGAGTGGGAGAAGCCAGATAGATTGGAGGTAAGTTCTTACCTTGGAGGGTAATAAAAGAATTACTGGCTCCCTCCACTCAACAGCCTCATGGTATTTCTTCTCCTCTCTTCCTATTCCCCCTTCCGCTCGGCATGTTGGAGGCTGAACTCCTCTCAGGGAATCATCATGGGGCCTGCTGGTATCCAGGACTACAATTCCCATAATGCTCTAGTTTCCCAGCTATTGGCTCTGAATGTAGCCAATTGGAGCAGGCATTGCCAGGTGAATGCTCTGCTCAAGGAGAGGGAGGGGTGGAATTCCCCCACAGCTGCGGCTCTGCCTGTGTCCCTTCACAGAGCCTGTCAGTTTCGGCGCTGCTGCCCTGTCCTGATGGGGGGTCGGTATCAGCACAGCCTGCTCACTAGTTTCAGTCCACGGGTCGGGTAAATCACACTGGCGGGCCGGATCTGGCCCGCGGGCCGTAGTTTGGGGACCCCTGCACTAGGCTTTATTTTCAAAGGCTTGGGTCCAGGACCATTTAAAGCAGAGGTATTCTTGGGAGTATGTGAACCAAATGATCGGGCTTGATCCATGAATAACTTAAACACATGTGCTTGGATTAGAACCCAACTAATAATTTAATCAATAGATTGTTAACTATGAAAAACGTATCTCCATAAAACAGAGTTCTCTGCTTTACTCAAAATCACAATGGCAAAATCGACTTTTTGTCAGATGACATGCAAGTAATGCCTCGTACACACGACCGGCTTTCCCGTCGGGAAAACTGCCATGAGAGCTTTTGGCCGGGAAAACCGGCCATGTGTATGCTCCATCGCAGTTTTCCCGATGAGAAAACTGCGGGAAAAAAAAAAAGAGAATCAGCTTTCTTTTTTCCCGTTGGGATTCCCGGCTGACTTTTTCCCGTCGGAAAAACCAGTCGTGTGTATGCTTTTCCGAGGGGAAAAAAACCCGCGCATGCTCAGAATCAAGTATTAGACGGGATCGCTCGTTCTGGTAAAACTAGCGTTCGTAGTGGAGATAGCACATTCGTCACGCTGTAACGGACTGAAAAGCACGAGGCTGAAAAGCGCGAATCATCTCTCACCAAACTTTACTAACACGAGGATCAGCAAAAGCAGCCCAAAGGGTGGCGCCATTTGAATGGAACTTCCCCTTTATAGTCCCGTCGTACGTGTTGTACGTCACAGCGCTTTGGACGGGCGGTATTTGGCCTGAACGTGTGTATGCAAGGCAGGCTTGAGAGGAATCCCGTCGGGAAAAACATTGTTTTTTTTCCTGCCGAGAAAAACGGTCGTGTGTACGAGGCATAACAATGTCAGTAACAGTACCTCCATTCCATGTTTTGATTGTACAAGAACAGCAGCAAAAAATCTTACTATTTGTAGCTAGCTTGTGTATTTGTAATTTGCCATTTTTACATAAATAAACATGCAAAGGAAAATTGCAAACTTTATGCAAACCACTTACAGACCTAAATATTTTCCCCCTTAATGACCAGGCAATTTTTTGCGATACGGCACTGCGTCGCTTTAATTGACAATTGCGGGGTCGTGCGACACTGTACCCAAACAGAATTTTTTGACATCTTTTTTTCCCCACATATAGAGCTTACTTTTGGTGGTATTTGATCACCTCTGCGGTTTTTATTTTTTGTGCTATAAACAATAAAAAAATAAAAATAAAAAAAATATATATATATTTTACTTTTTACTATAATAAATATCCCCAAATAAAAAAAAAAAAATTCTTCAATAAGCGTATATTGATTGGTTTGCGCAAAAGTTATAGCGTCTACAACATAGGGTATATATTTATGGCATTCTTATAATTTTTTAGTAATGGCGGTGATCTGCGATTTTTAGCCAGACTGCAACATTGAGGCGGACAGATCGGACACTTTCGACACTTTTTTGGGACCAGTGACATTTATACAGCGATCAGAGCTAAAAATAGCCACTGATTACTGTATAAATGTCACTGGCAGGGAAGGGGTTAACACTAGGGGGCGATCAAGGGGTTAAGTGTGTTCCCTGTGAGTGTTTCTAACTGTATGGGGGCTGGGCTGACTGGAGGAGGAGAGAGATCGCTGTTCCTGATCACTAGGAACAACAGATCTCTCTCTAAATCCCCTGTCAGAATGGGGATCTGTCTGTTTACATTGACAGATCCCCATTCTGGCTCTCTTTCCCGCGATCGCGGGTGGCCCGCAGACATTGCGGCCGCCGGCCATGCGCATCGGGTCCCCCGCCATACAGTGCCTGCTACGGCTCCTTACAGGAGCCGACGTACACCTACTGCAATTTGCGGGAACGTGCTGACCTGCCGCCGTATAATGATAGCGGCTGGTAGGCAAGTGGTTAAAGTAAATAGGAGATGAAACTTGAAATTCAAATGACTCTATTTTTAAAGCAGAAGTTCGCCCTAAAATTAAAATCTGTAAATCTACAGGAACCCACAATCTAAGACTAACCTACAGTATCTAGCACTGTAAAGAAGAAATCGCTATACACATACATACCTTTTCTGAAGCCGATCCGCTCCGGTCCCACACTAAGCTGTCAGCGGCGGCTTCTCTGTGTAGGCGGTTGCAGAGGAGGCAGCCGACAACAGAAGCCCCATAGTAAGTCTATGGGTGACATCACTTCCCATTTATTTCATAACCATTGTCGGCTGTCTCCTGCACACAGCATCTGCCGCTGGTGACCAGTCTGTAGCGGCTTCAAAAAAGGTACAGTGAGGGAAAAAAGTATTAGTTCCCCTGCTGATTTTGTACATTTGCCCACTGACAGAAATATTCAGCCTATAATTTTAATGATTGGTTTATTTTAACAGTGAGAGACAGAATAACAAGAAAAATATCCAGAAAAACGCATTTCAAAAAAGTTATAAATTGATTTGCTCCCTCAGAAAATGGCGCTCCCCAGCGTCCAGTGGTGGACTGTTCCTGCTGTCCTCACCTCCAGAGTTGGTCTATCTGCATGATGACGTCAGGAACAGTCCACTGCACAAGACTGTTAGCTTGCGGGGTGGGGCAGGAGCTGCCAGGACTGGCATTGTGTTCGGAGGATCGGCGAATTAGATAAGTATCTCCGCTCTCCTCACCCCTTGACAAAACGAGCAGTAAACCAATGCAGTTTTTTTCCTGGAATTCTTCTTTAATAAGGCTTATGGTAAAACAATAAAAATGCATGCTTGGGGACTTCCCTAAACCTGCCTGTGAAGTGGCACATGTGTAGGATGTAGTAAAGCAAAGGTGAAATTTAGCAAGAAAAAAAATATATACCATTTGCCGTTAAATTACATTTCCCAGTCAGTTGTATTCTGTTTGTAAACAAATCCATTGTCAAGGCTAATAGGCAAGTGGTTGTCAAACAAAGAGCATGGGGAGTTGGGCACTGCCCTGGGGGACATGTACCAATGCAAAAAGAAATGGTGATCAGCTGAAAATAACTCTTTTAAAAATACTTAAAGTGATTGTAGTCTTGTTTTAAAAAAAATAACAAACATGTCATACTTACCTCCTCTTTTGCAGTGGATTTGCACAGAGCAGCCCAGATTCTCCTCTTCTCAGGTCCCTCTTCAGCTCTCCTGGCCCCTCCCTCCTGCTGGGTGCCCCCACAGCAAGCAGCTTGCTATGGGGGCACCCGGGCCGAGTCACAGCTCTGTGTATTCATTCAGACATGGAGCTGTGGCCCGACCCTGCCCCCTTTCTCTTCTCATTGGCTGACCAGGGGCGGATCCAGGGGGGGGCAACAGGGCAATTGCCCCCCCCGAGACCATCTGTCACACTCACTTGCTTGCTCTGTTTTTTTTTTAGTGCCTGATCTCCCGAACTTTGGGGACCCGGTACCGGCCGGCCATAGGTCCCCTGGACACCAAACGTGGCTCACATGTAGCCCCATGTCTTCTCTACAAGTGTACAAAGTTAGGTGTCTAGGAGACCAACGGCCGGGGAGCACTGATTTTTTAAAGCCGGGCCCCCTTTTCATAGACTCCAATGTTAAACGGTCATTTCTCCGGTTACTTTGTGGACCCGGTACCGGCCGGACATAGGTCTCCTGGACCCCACACTTGGCACAAATGTAGCCCCATGTCTCCTCTACAAGTGTGCAAAGTTTGGTGTCTGGGAGACCTACGGCCGGGGAGAACCGATTTTTCAAAGCCGGGCACTCCTTCCATAGACTCCCATGTTAAACATCATTCTAGTCATGGGCACAGTGAAGCATGGGCACAGTGAGGCATGGGCACAGTGAGGCATGCAGATGGACACCCTAGACTTTTACTCGAGTCAATAAGCTTTCCCAGTTTTTTGGGGTAAAATTAGGTGCCTCTGCTTATATTCGGGTTGGCTTATACTCGAGTATATACAGTACTTGTTCTGCGGCTGCCGCTGCCTCTCTGAGTCTCTCTCTCAGTTTCTCACATAAGCTGATCAGCGGCGCAGAGAGAGAGAGACTTGTCTAATGTAGTTGCGCGGCGCACTGACACGATACCAGGAGCGGAGGAGGAGGAGGTGGGTGGAGCCTCTTCCCTGCACTCGTTGCTAACGCCTGGGCCGCTTGGCGTCTAGCAATGAGTGACGTCAGTGAGTCACGTTGGGCCGCTCTGTGGGCAGGTGCGATAGCGTGTGGCTCCACAGACGGGTAAGAAAGCGGGCGGCTCCGCTTGCGGCGCAGTTTGTGGGCGGGCGGCGCGGTTCGTGGGCAGACCGTGCTGCTCAGTGTGTTGGCAGCGCAGGTGAAAGAGCAGGCTCAGTGTGGCAGCTGGCCAATCAGCTAGCCGGGAGCGGGGGAGCAGAGAGATGAGATCATCTCTCACCGCCCGTGCCTGCCCTGCATTCCTGCAGTGACTTCCGCCCTCACTGTGCAGGCAGCAGAGAGATTACATTATCTCTCTGCTGCCTGACTCTGGGAGTCTGGGACACAGCAAGAGACAACCAAAACTACACCTTAGCAGGCAAGTTAGTGACAATCAGCAAGGTGTGGCAGGTGACGTGGCAAGTGACAATCCGCAAATTGTGTCAGGTGACGTGGCAAATGACAATCTGCATCTGGTGGCAGGCAAGCGACAATCAGCAAGGTGTGGCAGGTGATGTGGCAAGTGACAATCCGCAAGGTGTGGCAGGTGATGTGGCAAGTGACAATCCACAAGATGTGGCAGGTGACGTGGCAAGTGACAATCCGCAACATGTGACAAGTGACACGTTCAGGGCTTCCACTAATTGCAGGCGACGGTGGCAAGTGACACACTCGGGGCTCCTACTGATTCTGCATTGAACTATTTAATTTTTTATTACAATGTAATAATAGAAATAATGCGCTTCAATCATCCTGACGCCATAACAACTATGGTGTCGGCATAGGTGTGCGCAGCCTATTGCATTAGGGTGTGCACCCCAAAGTTCAAACACACATTAACGATAACTCACAATGTTCATTCAGAAAGGGAAGGGGTCGGTGAATTACATATTTACCGGCCCTTTCCCCCACTCATCCTAAAACATCTTCACAGTAACAGCTGGCGGGAAAGGAGAGGAAATAAGCCGGAAGCACAGTGGGAGGAAAGGGAGGGCAGTAGTGGGAATCTGTGCTGCACAGGGTGATTAGGGTGTTCCTGGGCACACCTGGCACACCCTGTGCGCACGCCTATGGGTGCCGGGATGATTGAAGCGCCGACACCAGCCATTTCCCTGATAAATTTACCACAAAAAAACTTATTTTTTGGCAGTGCCCCTCCCGAGAAAAGACTCTGGATCCGCCCCTGTGGTTGACTGACTTTGATTGACAGCAGCGGAATCCAATGGCGCAGCGCTGCTGTCTAAGCCAATGAGGAGGGGAGTCCCAGGTGGCTGAGACATTCCTACAACATCGCTGGAGCTAGAGGGACCACAGGTAAGTGTTAGGGGGGCTGCTGCACACAGAAGGCTTTTTATCTTAAAGGAGTTGTAAAGGCAGAAGGTTTTTTATCTTAATTCATTCTCTTAATGCACCCCCTAATTACTTACCTGAGCCCCATCTCTCTCCAGCGATGTCCACGAGTGTCTTAGGCATCCGGGACTTTCCTCCTGATCGGCTGAGACACAGCAGCGGCGCCATTGGCCCCCACGGCTGTCAATCAAAGTCAGTTAGCCAATCAGGGGAAAGAGGGGGCAGGGCCGGGTCAGGGCACCGTGTCTGAATGGACACAGGGAGCTGTGAATCGGCTTGTGTGCCCCCATAGAAATCTGCTTGCTGTGGGGAACTCATCAGGAGGGAGGGGCCAGGAGCAGTGAAGAGGGACCTGAGAAGAGGAGGATCCGCGCTGCTCTTTGCAAAACCACCTGCGCAGAGGAGGTACGTATAAAATGTTTTTTTTTTTGTTTTTTTTAAACGAGACTTTACAATCACTTTAATGCATAGAATGCATTAAGATAAAAACCCTTCTTCATTTACAACCCCTTTAAAGCGGTTGTAACCCTAAATAAAATAAAAAATGGATCCTGTTCTTTTAAAGCACAGGTGTCAAACACAAGGCCCGCGGGCCGAATCCGGCCCTCCATGCCATTTCATGTGGCCCTCGCCCTCCTCTAGTCCTCCTCAAGAACCTTACTTTCTGCTTTTAAGCAATGCATCCAGCTTCTTCCCAGCAGCAGCTTAAGGAAAGGGGGGTGCACTGTGATGTAAGGGAGAGTGGGGGACTCAACTTCTGATGGTGGGGTGGCTCTTAAAATCTAATGTAAGGGAGGGGATGCGCTGGACATCTAATCTTACAGCTACAACCAGCCCTTTTGAGGGCAATTATAATGCTGCCCTCGATTAAATTGAGTTTGACACCCCTGCTTTAAAGCAGGAATAACAGCACAGTGCTTATGCTGTGCAATTTGGCCCTTTCTATCATTTAAAATATCTGTCTGATCCTGCCTGGTGCTGCCTTCCCCTTTGTAAACTGACCATGTTTATCATGGCTGCTGAGCCCTGCTACCGTGGTCAGTTTACGTGCCTCCGTCATCCGTTTGTCTCCTCTCTTCATCCTCCCTGCCTGTCAGCTCGTGTCAGTGACCGCCCCTCCCCTCCTGCTGCTAAAATAACTTTGTGTACTTAAAAGATTCCCCTCTGTTCAATAATGTTATGTGCCCCAATGTATGTTCTACATAAAAAAATGTAGCTGTATAACTTATTTCAGAGCGCCACTCTGCGCTCACATGACTGCCCGCCGCTCTCATCCCCACCTCCTGGTTGACGTCAGCGAGGGATTCTCAGCTCCTCCCGCTGTTCTTCTCAGATCGGGAGAGGAGAGCGGCGGGCAGTCACATGAGTGCCAAGAGGTGCTCTGAAAAAAGGTATACAGCTACATATTTTTTATATAGAACATACACTGGGACACATAACATCATTGAATCATTGAACAGAGGGGAAACTATAAAGTACACACAGTGGCTTTACAACCACTTTAAAGTGTTACTAAACCCAGGAGCCTGCATTCACTATATCTGGTCTCCCACAGTACACAGAAATGCAATTATTTTAGTAAATATAAACTGCTAAATACCTTTTCTCATCAGCAGTATATAGCAGTTTTAATTATCAGTGTCTAGCCGAGCACTGGTTAAAGCTTATAGGAGGAGTTTTCATTCCCCTCTGACTTTCCTATGAGACTGCATGACTCATGACCCTCTGTCTGGACAGTGCTGAATGGTCCTGTGCTGATCACATGCACCCTCCCAAAAAAAAGAAGAAATTCTAGGAATACTCATCAAACTGAGCATGTGCAGAGTCCCCCGAATGCTCTGTACTATCAGGAGATGGGTTGGGGACTGTGGAAGTAGGGGAGGATCAGAGAAGATGGGATAAAACAGCCTGTTTACACAATGCACAGGATTAACCCCTTTACTGCTAAATGGAATTTTTAGACTGCCAATTTCCCTTAACATCCATATCAGACTAATCTTAGACTAGGATCTGATATGGATTGTAAGGAAGGAGCCCATAGAAAAAAAAAACAGCATGTATTTGAATCCATACAAGGCCCTTATCTCTGATGAGGGTCTGGTATAGAATGGATTTAGGGGTGGACCCCACGCAAAAAAACAGGGGAAAAAAGCATGGGGTTACCCCCCCAAAAGCTATACCACACTCTTATCCAAGCATCCAACCTGGCTGGCTAGGATGGGCGGGAGTAAGTCAGCCTCCTGAACCAAGGGGAAAATACCCTGTCCAGCAGTGTAGATCCATATCAATCACAATGAACGACACTCACCAAAACAGAACACACCAACCTCCAACTCAATATGCTCCGGAAGGACTCTCACCATATTTGGTCAATGACCACACTTGGGAACCCCTGTCCCTCTGTTTTCATTCAGCTACCAGACTGGGAAATGTAATTTGCTGGAGAGTCTGGTGGTTAGCTTTTTTTTTTTTTTTTATGCCCAGAGATGAGCTTCAAATAGATTTCACATATCAGTCTGTGCAAATGCAACAAGATTAACAAGATTTTTAGCTTGTGAATGAAGATGCTAGATTAGAGAGTTCCATTTTCAAACATAAGGAGCCATACCCTCTGAGGAAGCCCTTTTAGGCAAAATGTGCCAGAGTAACAAGAACATGTGGACCCCCTGCTTGCACTGTTCAATACCGGAGCAACTGGATAAGGAAGCCAAAGTGACTGTTCAATCCAATATTGGCGATGCACATGGCGGTGAAACCAATTCATGAACAGATTGTGTGCTTATCAACAGCACCCACAGATGGATTAGTATTTCTCCATGATTCAATCATCATTATAGCTTTGGCTATGTTGCTTTAACAGGAACTGCTTGTTCTGTCTGTATACTTCTGGGCTTTGTGACATTGACGTGCAGTTTATGAACTTTGTTCACAGGGCATTCTGGCATTGGATGCTGGGCTAAAAACTTCTGTATATAATACAACAGTACAGACAAGGTGTGTCAGTATTGTTTCTGAGCCAAACTGCTGTGCCCATGAGAATACACTTTTTGCACTTGCAACAAAAAATAAAATTGAGTACTATCGGTGATACTTTTTTTGTTGGTATTAACATTTTCAGGACAAGCTTTTGGGGTGATTGCTTTTTGTTGGTCTGCTTGGACCAAGAAAAAGGAAACCCCATGAAAGATTGTCCTTAAAATTTAAATGATAGCGAAAATCAAAAAAGTATCATGGACAGTACCAGTGGCGGCTGGTGCTCCATTGGGGGGGGGGGGGGCAGCTAACAAACCCACCCCGCCAAGTCTGCATTTACCCCATCCAGGTTGTGGCTTTCCTGGCTTCTCCTTCTGTGCTAATCTGGTCTTAAGATCCTCCTCCTGTCCTGATTGGCTGGGAGGAGAAGCCGGAAAACCATAGCGAATATTGATTCGCCAATGTCACAAGTGGGTGGGTTCGAGGCCCAGTGCTCTGCGCCCCAAGCCAAACCTTTTTAAAGCCAATTAGAGCCTCAGGCTCTAATCATGTGCTTAAAAAAAAAAATATGAGTCCAGCGCCCCGCATGGAGACTAGGGGGCGGCTTCCCTTATGGACTGGCCGCCGCTGGACAGTACTCAACTGTTTTTGTTTAGACTTACTCGAAAAATCCCTTTCTCTGAGTACAGTACAAACAGTACAAACTTTGGTACTTAAAAATCTCCATAGGCTCGCTTTAACAATTTTTACAGGCTACCAGTTTAGAGTTACAGAGGAGGTCAAGTGCTAGAAATATTGCTCCTACTATAACGTTCGCATTGATACCTCACATGTGTGGTTTGAATGTCGTTTACATATGCATGTGCGATCTAGGTATATGTTCGCTTTTGCATGCGAGCTCACGGGGATAGGGGCTCTTTAATTTATTTTTTATTGTTTATTTTATTGAAAAATATTTTCACTTTCCCTTAAATTTTTTACGTTATCGCTTTTATTCCTATTACAAGGAATGTAAACATCCCTTGAAATAGAAATAGGGCATGACAGGTCCTCCTTATGGAGAGATTTGGGGTCTATAAGTCTCTATGCTGGAAAGCCTGAGATCCAAAAAACAATAATAATTAAAAAAACGGCGGTATTTACATCTGTCCAAAAAAAAAATCGGTCTCCGGTTTTCCAAACAAAAAAACGGCAGCATTTACATCTGTGACGTCATGACATCGCTTCCGGCCTCGGAGGTTCATAGAGATGGCTCTATGGTAAACTTCTGCCGCCGGCGGGTTCATTCTCTGGCTCGCCGCAAGCAAGAACGGAGAAGCAACGGAGGGTGGCGGAAGGGGGGGGGGGGGAACGTCCCTTTTGCTTGCCTGTCATCTGACAGAAGCCAGCCAAATAGCCGACTTCTGGCGGAACGGCTGGCATACACACGGGCTGAATGTCAGCCGGTTTTTAATGAACCTGCCGATGTGGCCAGACATTCGGCCTGTGTGTACTAGGCTTTATTGTAGAAGACAGTCACTTTTGTCTTGTGTGTCCAGCCTGGGCCCCCAGAGTCTAGTAAACCTTCCTGGACATGCTCTCGCCTCATAAGTTAGCTTATAAAGTGGGAGGTTCTCAATTAAACATTTCCACAAACCAATGTGCAGGGGGTCAGAACGTATCCAACACAATGCAATGGTTTTCCTGGCATAATAGAGCAGTATTAGTAAGAATCGTTTAGCTTAAGCAATGAGTTCAATATCATCAAATACCCCGAGAAGACACCACTTAGGGCTACAGACATTGGGGAGATCAAAATTAACTGAAATAAATGCAGTAATCTCAGACAAAATCGTTCTGACCTTAATGCACCCAACCATATGCATAAAGTCCCATTTTTCTGACTCACATTTAAGGCATGTGGGGTGCTGCGTTTGCGCACTAGAAATAAACGCTAATGCCCCGTACACACGGTCGAATTTTCCGCCAGCAAAAGTTCGATGTGAGCTTTTCGGCGAAAATTCCGACCGTGTGTATGCTCCATCGGACTTATGCTGTCGGAATTTCTGCCAGCAAAAGTTTGAGAGCAGGTTCTCAATTTTTCCGATGGAAAAAATTCCAATCGGAAATTACGATCGTCTGTAGCAATTCCGAGGCGCAAAATTCCGACACATGCTCGGAAACAATTCGACGCATACTCAGAAGCATTGAACTTCATTTTCTCAGCTCGTCGTAGTGTTGTTCGTCACCGCGTTCTTAACGCACAAAGGTTCAGAGAACTTTTGTGCGACCGCGTGTATGCAAGCCAAGCTTGAGCGGAATTCCGTCGGAAAAACCATCCAACTTTTTTCCGATGGAAATTCCGCTCATGTGTACAGGGCATTAGGTGTATAATACGTTCTGAGTAAGTATCTTAATTAGTTAGCTGAGCAGGAGATCTGTCTAGTAGTAAGGAGTAGTAAGTAGAAATAAGGTGTGTGTGATTAGATGAAAGAAGTGCATGCTCCAGTTTTAAACGCACCTCCCGGAGTCCCAGCTGTGCCTCTACCGTGTGGCATAGTTGTAAGTACCTGAACTGCCACCCCAGGGGGATATGTAGCTCTCTCTGCAAGTGTATTTAAGTTTTAAATAAGCCCCCTCTTGATATAAACAATTGCTAAAGATAGGTTAAACCATACATACAGTAGCCCAATGCAGAATATTTGGTAGGTTGTAGAAGTGTGGCAAACGGGGATTAAACCATAACGGTTGGGGGAACAGAGGTGCTTAGCCTCATCTAAAATATTTAAGCAGTGGTTATAAATCCACAGAGAGGCCTTTAGACTTACCGTCCCTGTAGTAAGATTACCCAATGTCTTAAATGAGGAGACCACCGCCGCTTCGTCCACAGAGGCTGCATTGCTCTGTTGGGGGGAAAGCCACCAGTGGATATAAATCAATTGGACGTCATAATAATAGAGACGCAAATTAGGCAATGCCAGACCCCCTGGAGACAGAAAGCTGCAGAGTCTCCAAAGAAAACCTGGGTACCTTAGGGTGCCAAAAGAAGGCAGTGAAAAGAGAGTCCATTTCCTGGAAGTGGTGTTTGGAAACATATACCAGGGAATTAGGAAGAATATAAAGAAATTTCTTCCAGAAGACCATTTTGAATAGATTCAGACACCCCTAAGGGTAAGAGGTAGCTTAATCGAATGACTAATTCCAGTGCGAAAAGAGGAGATGCAGGGGAGGACATTGTTGTCAACTGGTATATATAATGGTCAATCTGATCTGGTAAAAAGCTGGAGTGTGTACTTTTCTTAGGTGCACCAGTCTTAATCGATTTTCCTTCACCGGTGTTCACAATTGGAAGGTTAAAGCAACAGTTTTTTTTTTTGTGTGCGGACTCTGTATGAACACTATGTGGTGTTAATGTGTCAAAATTGACCAGTGGAGAGGGTGTCCGAAAAAATTATTGAAGATTTGGGGCTCCTGGGTTGACTCCGAGAGCACCATACCACCTGCACCTTGAAATCTGACTGATACCCCTGCCCATTTTGAGTAGCCTTGATTGAGCTAATTGACATGGGACTCCACCCCCTTTTTTTGGGTTTCTATGCATATGCCAACTGTTTACCAGCTACCAGATCTTTGCAATGTAATGGAATGGGCGATGTTCGCTCCATATGTGTGTTTGTTGTCTATTGTATGTCTTGTTCTGAAAAAAAAAAAAAAAAAATTTACCTTTAAAAAAAAAAAAAAAAAAAATTGACCAGTGGGTTTGACTACCACTTATTGTTGGCTTCATTATGATTTTAACATACATATAATATCGAGGAGTATTTGCTATTTGTTTTATATGATTTAGCACTGGGCCATGTTTAAAATATTTTTGATTTGGTATTACAAATTTTGTGCTTTCAGACATTTTTTTTAATTTACCTAAGCACCATTATCTATTGGTTTTGTACCAGCAGTAAACTGTTGAGTATACTGAGACTGTGGCGTTCCAAAGTGAAACATTGCCATTGTTTCCCAGTAGCTAGGAACAAAAAACATTTTCTGTTAAAAATAAAACCCTCTTCAAATAGATCAGATTTGCTAATATTCTGCCAAATACTAAAAAGGTCAGACCCTTCCAACAATGACTCCTGACTGTTTTTACATATATATTATTCAGGCTGATAGGTCTCATATTTCTCTTTGAAGCTGTTATTCGTGACTCTTGCACATTTCCTAAACATAGATGTCTATTCATTAGTTATGAAGCAACAAGGGCCCATATAGGAAAAGAATTTTAAAATGTTCCTTGAATGTTCATTGAATACCTATTCCACCCACTCACAATGGCCTCTAACCCCAGTCACTGACCACAAGGGTCGCCAGTCTGTCTGGAAACACACATATAATGAGGGCATGAAACGTGCTGATGTTATGATGGCTGATGACGCTGCTAAGGAAACCCCTAAGTAGATAAGAGTCTATACTCCCTGAGCTGTGCTACACACTACCCTTACATTTCCTAGGTGGCACAGTTAATTAGTGTGACATTGGTAGTGAGGCTGACATGTTAAAACTTGGTTTTAGGAAAGTGATGACAAGAAGAGAATTCCCTTATTAAGTATGCACACTGGCACTCCGATTCTCTTGGCATCTTAAATTACTACACAAATCACAAAGTGCATTTATAATACAGCTTTGTAGCACACTCCATAAATAATATATAAATATCAGATCCACAATATTGTCATGCTGATCACTAAGATATGACAAGGGTTCCTGGAATGTGCTGCAACTTAATATTATATTGCTTTTAGAGTGGAGATATTATTATATTATAATACAGGATTTATATAGCGCCAACAGTTTGCACAGCGCTTTACAGTATATTCTTCATATCAACACAAGTTAGAAGGTAAATTATGGCTTGTTGGGCCCTCTGGCTTCACTTGATAAGTGAGGTGAAGCTGACATATTTACGTTTAACATATCTACGTGCCTACTACAGTGCCTTGAAAAACTATTCATACCCCTGGAAATTTTCCACATTTTGTCATGTTACAACCAAAAAAATAAATGTATTTTATTGGGATTTTATGTGATAGACCAACAAAAAGTGACACATAATTGTGAGGTGGAAGGAAAATGATAAATGCTTTTCAACATTTTTTACAAATAAATATGTGAAAAGTGTGGCGTGTATTTGTATTCAGCCCCCCTGAGTCAATACTTTGTAGAACCACCTTTCACTGCAATTACAGCTGCAAGTCTTTTTGGGGATGTCTCTACCAGCTTTACACATCTAGTGAGTGACATTTTTGCCCGTTCCTCTTTGCAAAAATAGCTCAAGCTCTGTCAGATTGGATGGAGAGCGTCTGCAAACAGCAATTTTCAAGTCTTGCCACAGATTCTCAATTGGATTTAGGTCTGGACTTTGACTGGACCATTCTAACACATGAATATGCTTTGATTTAAACCATTCCATTGTAGCTCTGGCTGTATGTTTAGGTTCGTTGTCCGCTGGAAGGTGAACCTCCACCCCAGTCTCAAGTCTTTTGCAAAAAAGAAGGGGGTGGAGGCACCAACTAAATTAATCCTACTGTAATCATTAATGTAAGTATAGTATATATACTTACAGGTTCACTTGAAAATGATATCCATCGAGGATGAGGGTGTTCTGAGGTCTGTTGGTGCTGCTCTGCTGGCTCTGGCAAAGTTCCCCTCGGCCGTGAGCTGTAAGAGATGTAGATTTTCGTTTGCACAGGCTTCTCTGCGGTGTAACATGAGAGGAAGCTCCATGCTAACAGTCTGGAACGTGGAAGTGATGTCATACAGCAGGGCGGTCCTCCAAACATAGAGTGGGACACTCCAGCTCCTCCAGAGTTACCATGGGCCTCTTGAAAGCTCATCTGATGAATGCTCTCCTTGCCCGGCCTGTCAGTTTAGGTGGACGGCAATGTATTGGTGGGTTTGCAGTTGTGCCATACTCTTTCCATTCTCGGATGATGGATTGAACAGTGCTCTGTGAGATGTTCAAAGCTTGGGATATTTTTATATAACCAAACCCTGCTTTAAACTTCTCCACGAGTTTATCCCTGACCTGTTTGGTGTGTTCCTCGGCCTTCATGATGCTGTTTGTTCACTAAGGTTCTGTAACAAACCTCTGAGGGCTTCACAGAACAGCTGTGTTTATACTGAGATTAAATTACACACAGGTGGACTCTATTTACTAATTAGGTGACTTCTGAAGGCAATTGGTTCCACTAGATTTTAGTTAGGGGTATCAGCATAAAGGGGGCTGAACACAAATGCACGCCACACTTTTCAGATATTTATTTGTAAAAGATTTGGAAAACCCTCTATCATTTTCCTTCCTCTTCACAATTATGTGCCACTTTGTGTTGGTCTATCACATAAAATCCCAATAAAATACATTTAGGTTTTTGGTTGTAACATGACAAAATGTGGAAAATTTCAAGGGGTATGAATACTTTTTCAAGGCACTGTACAGGTTTTAAAGTCCCAGTGCTTCTAACGTAGGCTCTTGTCCTAGCTAATTGTAAAGATTGGATCCAAAGCTTATGCAAAATCTCTGATACCCACCCAGTACTAGAGGCAGTGAACAGTATGGCTGTACAAAGAACATGGACTCCCCGAAATGGTGGTATAGACACCATTTATTTATGTTATGGCTGCTCATTTTCCCTCTAGTGCCAAACTCTAGTGGATGACACCGCATCACGTGTCCACCGCTGACTTTAAGTTAGAGTGGTTCTAAATCTATAACTTTTTTTTTTACCTTAAAGTGATTGTAAAGTCTTGTTTTTTTTCTATTAAAATAATAAACATGTAACACTTACCTGCCCTGTGCAGTGGATTTGCTGCCCCCACAGTAAGCAGCTTGCTATGGAGACACCCGAGCCGAGCTGCAACTCTGTGTCCATTCAGACATGGAGCTGTGGTTTGGCCCTGCCCCCTCGCTCTCCTGATTGGATAACCGACTTTGATTGACAGCATTGGGAGCCAATGGTGCTGTGTCTCAGCCAATCAGAAGGGAGAGTCCTGAATGGGTGAGACACTCGTGGACAGAAAGGAGGCTCAGGTAAGTATTAGGGGTGCTGAAGGGGGTTGCTGCACACCAGACATGGGAGTAAGTCACACATGTGCAAGTCACAAGGAAGTCTCAAGTCTTAACCTTCAAGTCTCAAGCAAGTCCCAAGTTACTGTGACGAAAAGCAAGCAAGTCAAGTCGAGTCCCTGCTAGAAGTCAAGCAAGTCAAGTCAAGTCATTTATTTTGGTCAAGTCACAAATCAAGTCAAAATACAGATCTACCCCATACTGTATAAAAAAAATAGGAGGGATAACAATAAATAATATTGGTTATGCGCCCATGCCTCACTGTGCCCGTGTCTCACTGTGCCCAATGCCTCACTGTGCCCGTGTCTCACTGTGCCCGTGTCTCACTGTGCCCATCAGCCGTGTACCTGATCGGCGGCATCCCGGCGGCCATTCCAGTATTCAAAAGCCGCGCCTCCTCCTCGTCTGTGATAGGCGGAACACTCAATTTCCCAGCATTTAGTGTTCTGCCCTTAACGGACATTCGCTCATCCTCATAACACAGACGGTGATTAGAGGATGTCCGTGATAGGCTGAACACTGCCTGCTGTGAAATTGAGTGTTACGCCTATCACAGACGAGGAGGCGCGGCTTTTGAACACTGCAATGGCCGCCGTCTGTCTGCATGACACGCTGATCAGGTAGGCAGACGGCGGCTTGCGGTTAGTGTTAGTAGTGCCAAGTCATTGCAAGTCATATAGCCCAAGTCAAAGTCAAGTCGCAAGTCATTAGTGACAAGTCAAAGTCAAGTCGAGTCATTCATTGAATTCTGTCAAGCAAGTCGCAAGTCCTCAAACAGGTGACTCAAGTCTGACTTAAGTCAAGTCATGTGACTCAAGTCCCCCACCTCTGCTGCACACAGAACGCTTTTTATCTTAATGCATAGAATGCATTAAGATAAAAAAAACTTCTGACTTTACAACCCCTAATGCATTCTCTGCATTAAAGTAAAATATAATTTAGGACTTACTGTGCCCCCCTCCCCTCTAAACACTTACTTGACTCCTGGATTGATCCAGCGCTGTACACGACTGCAGGTCTCTTTCCCTCTTCACACAGGGGCTGACAGGCAGCAGTGGCAGCCATTGGCTCCTGCTGCTGTCAGTCAAATCCAAGGAGAAAGAAATGGGGGCGGGGCAGAGCCACGCCGTGTTTGTCAATAGACACAAGCAACTTCCTATGGGGGCGCACCAAGAAGAGGAGGAGCCTACGGCGCAGGTGGGAACCCAGAAGAGGAGGATCGGAGTTGTTCTGTGCAATACCATTGCACAGAGAAGATGAGTATAACACGTTTGTCTGTTTTAAAAAAGAAAAATAATAACTGAAAAAAATCATTAATAAAAATAATAAAGCGCTGCGCAAACTGTTGGCGCTATAAAAATCCTGAATAATTACTATGTTCTCACCGAAAATACACTTTCATGTTTCCAGAGTTCCAAGGGGCCTAAAGGATAAGTTCACCTTTCATAACATGTTACACCCGTATTCAGGGTGCAACATGTAACATGTTACGAACGGACTGCCCCCCCGATTCCCTAATCTGGGGTGTTGTGGGAAGAATATCCCTGCTGTCACAGTTGACATCTGGCCGTGTCACTCATTCACAGTGCTCTGTGAATAGAAAACTACAAGGTTCGGGAGCCTTTGGTGGCTGTCAGCTTGTTGTTTTCAATGAACTACCAAGGTACTGTGGTCGTTCATTCTCTCTTCCTGTCAGGTTGTATCTGCTTGCCTATATGGGATGTACGGGAACACAGATACACTGACAGATCTGCAGGAGACCTGCATGTCACCAGCGATCTTCTGATCGCTAATGCAATGCTTTAAAGGCTCCAAAAACAAAAAAATAATAAAGTCACATTTTATTACCTGCAAAAAAAAAAATGTGTATTTATTATTTTTTGTCAAAAGGTGAACTTATCCTTAAAAAGATGCTGGACTGAAAAAAATCTGAAAACAAACACAAAAATCCTTGAAATTAACTATATTTAAAAACAGCACAAAGCTGGCTCCAGTTGCTAGTTTAGCAAGTTCATATTGTAGTCTATGTATTTGTTATTGAGATTGCCCCTTATTTCTTGTACTGCTAACTGCATTGAGGTAAATCTCTGCAACGGGCACATAGACCACAATATTCACCAGACAGGTTCAAACCCTTCCCCACCCATCTAAATAAGTGAGTCCCCAATGGAGAAATTCTGCTCTCTTAGGGCTTGTTTAGATTTGTGTTGCTCTTTGACGCGTGATCCGTGTTAAGATCACTCTTCAGACAACAACAGCCAACCTATTTTATTTATCTATTTGAGGTACCTATATAACATCAACAATTTACACAGCATTTTACATGTATATTGTCCATTCACATCATTCCCTGCCCTCAAGGAGCTTACAATCTAAGGTTTCCAACTCACATTTATACATACACATACTAGGGCCAATTTAGACTGAAACCAATTAACCTACCAGCATGTCTTTGGAGTGTAGGAGGAAACCGGAGTACCCAGAGGAAACCCGCACAGGAAGAACATTCAAACTCCAGGTAGGTAGTACCGTGGTTGGGATTCGAACCGGCGATCCTAGTGATGCCAGGCGATAGCGCAAACTGTTGTAATGCCCCCTAAATACCAGACAACCATGCCACAACTGTGCACAGTTGTGGGGCAGTTACAGCAGAGCACCGCCCCATTCACTTGATTGGGTCAAGTTCAGTGGGCCGTATCACCCGCTGAGCACAACAGGAGGCATCATTTCTGCTGTGGCTGTGAAGCAAAGTATCACGACCGCGGCATGTCTACACCCCCAGCCTCTGCAGCAACAGAGGGAGCAGTGTAGGGGCAGTAAAACACAGCTCAACTGCTGGGTTTTACCACCCCCTCAATCACAAGTGTAAATGAGACCTTACAGTTTCAGTGACTATACAGTAGGGAAAAGATATTTCCTCAAAAGGTATGAAGACAAAGCCAACACCAAGGTTCATTAACCAGCCACTTACCGTTTTTTGGGGGGAGATTATGCCTCCATAGCTGGACCAGACAGATGTTTCTCTCTTGCTGCTCCCTCACCAACGAGAAAGACTTTGTAGCGTTTTCAGGTTAGCAAGGGAGTGATTTCCTAGAGGTAACTGGAAGCCTCTCCTGGGTGATCCTGCTTATGGCGGTGTGCTGCCAGCAGCAGAATTGCCCATGTGACATAAGCCTTAATAAGCCTTTTTTGCAAAAAAAAAATCATTGTTTTTAGTTTCGGTTATAAAATTTTGCAAATTAGTAATATTTCTTCATAAATTTTGGCCAAAATTTATACTGCTACATATCTTCGGTAAAAGTAACCCAAATCAGCGTATATTATTTTGTCTCTGTGTAAGTTATAGAGTCTACAAGCTATGGTGCCAATCATTGAAAATTGATCACATCTGTACTGTCGGCCTATCTCATTTCTTGAGACACTAACAAGCCAGGAAAGTACAAATACCCTTCAAATGACCCCTTTTTGGAAAGTAGACATTCCAAGGTATTTAGTAAGAGGCATGGTGTGTTTTTTAAAGTTGACATTTTTCCCACAATTCTTTGCAAAAGAACTGACAATTGCGCGGTCGTGCGACATGGCTCCCAAACAAAATTAATGTGCTTTTTTCCCCACAAATAGAGCTTTCTTTTGGTGGTATTTGATCACCTCTACGGTTTTTATTTTTTGCGCTATAAACAAAAATAAATGCAATATTTTTTTACTTTTTGCTATAATAAATATCCCCAAAAAATGTATAAAAAAAATTTTTTTTCCCCTCAGTTTAGGCCGATATGTATTCTTAAAAAAAAACGAAATAAACGTTTATTGATCGGTTTGCGCAAAAGTTATAGCGTCTACAAAATAGGAGATAGTTTTATGGCATTTTTATTAATAATTTTTTTTTTTACTAGTAATGGCGGCGATCAGCGATATTTATCGTGACTGCGACATTATGGCGGACACATGGCGGACACATCGGACAATTTTGACACATTATTGGGACCATTGTCATTTTTACAGCGATCAGTGCTATAAAAATGCACTGATTACTGTGAAAATGGCACTGGCAGTGAAGGGGTTAACCACTAGGTGGCGTTGAAGGGGTTAAGTCAGTACTAGGGAGTGATTCTTAGTGGGGGCGTGGCTACACGTGACACGTCACTGATGACCGTTCCCGATCACGGGGGAACAGCCATCAGTGACATGTCACTAGGCAGAATAGGGGAATGCCTTGTTTACAAAAGCATCCCCCTGTTCTGCCTTTGCCGACCGCAATCGCGGGCCGCCCGGGAACATCGAGTTCTTGGGACCCGCGAACACGCTAGCGAGGCACGCGGCGGGCGCGCACCCGCTGGGCGGCAAATTTAAAGGGACTTACAGGTACGTCCTTTTGCCTGCCCGTGCCATTCTGTCGACGTACATCTGCGTGCGGCGGTCGACAAGTGGTTAATAATGAATACAGAGATGCATCAATTTGTGTCTTTTAGGCCTAATGCACATTGGCTTAAAAAATTTCCACTTTTACAGGGATTTTTTTTTTTTCAGCCTGTAAAAACTACTTTATGTTAACCTATGTGTCCATGCACATATAGGCGCACACAGGAGTTTTAGAAGAGGAACAGTTACAGGCTGAAAAAAAACCCATCACCAGCCCGTTCTGGAGAGGAGCATTTGGGCATAAAAAAAAATGTGCAAATGTGCATAAAACGCTAGATTAATGCATTGTAATGGCCGGAATAAATAAATATTTTGGCCAAAAGAAAGCATTAATTAAGGTGCATAAACGCATATAAACATTTATGCAATACGTGGCTTTATGCATGTTTTTAAGATGCTTTTTTTTCTGTCAGGAGCAAACGCCTCCAGGAGAGGTAAAGAAAACGACCAGCGTGCACGAGGCCTTATATCTGCCTGTTCAGTTTTCATTAGATTAAATAACTAAAATATCAACCTTAGTTATTAAATAACTAAAATAAGTTAGAGATTAAATAGTTTAAAAGTAAACAGTGCATCGGGAAAGTATTCACAGCGTTTCACTTTTTCCACATTTTGTTATGTTACAGCCTAATTCCAAAATGGATTAAACTCATTATTTTCATCAAAATTCTACAAACAATACCCCATAATGACAACCTGAAAGAAGTTTGTTGGAAATCTTTGCAAATTTGTTTAAAATCAAAAATGAAAAAAATCCCATGTACATAAGTATTCATGACCTTTGCCTAATACTTTGTTGAAGCACCTTTGGCACAAATTACAGCCTCAAGTCTTATTGAGTATGATGCTACAAGCTTGGCACACCTATTTTTGGGCAGTTTCTCCCATTCTTCTCAAGCTCCATCAGGTTGGATGGGGAACGTTGGTGCACAGCCATTTTCAGATCTCTCCAGAGATGTTAAATCGGGTTCAAGTCTGGGCTCTGGCTGGGCCACTCAAAGACATTCACAGAGTTGTCCTGTAGCCACTGCTTTGTTATCTTGGCTGTGTGCTTAGGGTCGTTGTCCTGTTGGAAGATGAACCTTCGCCCCAGTCTGGGGTCCAGAGCACTCTGGAGCAGGTTTTCATCAAGGAAGTCTCTGTACATTGCTGCATTCATCTTTCCCCCGATCCTGACTAGTCTCCCAGTTCCTGCCACTGAAAAACATCCCCACAGCATGATGCTGGCACCGCCATGCTTCACTGTAGGGATGGTAATGGCCAGGTGGTGAGCGGTCCCTGGTTTCCTCCAGACATGACGCTTGCCATTCAGGCCAAAGAGTTCAATCTTTGTTTCATCAGACCAGAGGATTTTGTTTCTCATGGTCTGAGAGTCCTTCAGGTGCCTTTTGGTAAACTCCAGGTGGGCCGTCATGTGCCTTTTTTATGCCTCTACCATAGAGGCCTGATTGGTGGAGTGCTGCAGAGATGGTTGTTCTTCTGGAAGGTTCTCCTCACTCCACAAAGTAATACTGGAGCTCTGTCAGAGTGACAATCTAGTTCTTGGTCACCTCCCTGACTAAGGACCTTCTCCCCTGATTGCTCAGTTTGGCTGGGCGGCCCACTCTAGAAAGAGTGCTGGTGGTTCCAACCTTTTTCCATTTACGGATGATGGGGGCCACTGTGCTCATTTGGACCATCAATGCTGCAGAAATTTTTCTGTACCCTTCCCAAGATCTGTGTCTCCATACACTCCTGTCTCGGAGGCCTACAGACAATTCCTTGAATTTCATGACTTGGTTTGTGTTCTGACATGTACTGTTAACTGTGGGACCTTACAGTATATAGACAGATGTGTGCTTTTCCAAATAATGTCCAATCAACTGAATTGATCACAGGTGGACCCCAATCAAGTTGTAGAAACATCTCAAGGATGATCAGTGGAAACAGGATACACCCGAGCTCAATTTTGAGTGTCATGGCAAAGGCTGTGACTACTTATGTACATGGGATTTTCTCCTTTTTTATTTTTAATAAATTTGCAAAGATTTCAAACAAACTTCTTTCACATTGTCATTATGGGGTATTGTTTGTAGAATTTTGAGGAAAATAATGAATTTAATTAATTTTGGAATAAGGCTGTAACATAACAAAATGTGTAGAAAGTAAAGCGATGTAAATACTTTCCGGGTGCACTGTACACTAGATTACTGAAACACACCCAACAGTGGATGGCTATAGTAAGTATCAGACCCTGGACTTACATTCACACTGGATGACATCAAGGTTGAATTGCTGGACGGCGCCCATGCTGATCTGTTTGAGTTCACTGTCCAGGAGCATCTGTGTTAGTGACGTGGAAAGGTGTTTGCAGGCTGACATGCAAGCTGTTTGTGCAACTTTTCCCTGGAAAACAAAAATAATGTGACATTGCATTTTTTGATGTTATGAGTAAGATGAATTATAATATGTTTATATCCCTTTTTAATTAATGGAAATAAACAAAAATGACCCAACATGGAAAAATATGATGTAAAAATTACATACAGTTTTGGTTATTGCCTAAGAGCAAGGATTGATCCTCATGCTACTTTTACGTATTTTCTTTCTTAGATCCAAGGAAATATATGATTTAACAATATGGAACAATCACAAAGAAATTATATTAAAATATGCTAATATACTATGATTAATTCTCTTACTAAATCTAACTTTTTATAAAGTGAAGGCGGATAACAATAAGCTCACAAGGAATGGATCAAGGCAGCATTATATTTGGTCAGTCCTCCCAAAACTGTAGATGCTGGATGCTGCCATGGTGGCAGGAAAGAAAACTGCACAGCCTATGGGTGGCTTACGTTAGCTTCCCAACAAAAACCCACACAGCAAACATTAAAGCCCTGTACACACGATCGGATTTCCTATGGATTCTAATCCGATGGATTTTTCCATCGGAAATCAGATGAAGCTGACTTTCATCAGTCTTGCCTACACACCATCAGTCAAAAATCCGACCGTCCAAAGCGCCGTGACGTAAAACACTCAGACAAGCCGAGAAAAATTAAGTTCAATGCTTCTGAGCATGCGTCGACTTGATTCTGAGCATGCGTGGGTTTTTTGTCTGATGGAGTTCCACACAGACGATCGGAATTTGCTATCGTTTTTTTGCCCATCGGATAAATTTAAAACATGTTCTATTTTTTCTCACCTATGGAAAAAAGACCGATGGGGCACATACACGATCGGTTTGTCCATCGGACTGTTTTCATCGGAAAAAACGATCGTGTGTACACGGCTTAACAGATATCCTAGACAAAAACAAGAAACATTGGGGCAAAGGAATGCTCCAATAGAAGGTCAATGAAGTGAATCAACTACACCTGTTGGATCATTTCAAAAGGGGAGACTTTATTGGTGAAATTAACACAAGGTGAAAAAATTCCAGATAGCTCCTGGCAGGGGGGGGGGGGCTGGGCTGTTTTTGTCTAGTGTCACTTTTGGTCACACAAAGCGGATCCCGTCCATTTGGACGAATCACGTTGTTGGTCAAGTTTAAACCTTGCAGTATTGGATTCAGTTAATTTTATTTTCTAACAGATGTCCTAACCTGTCATCACACAATCCAAAACTAAACAAGTTTTGGCTGGAGTTCTACTTTAATAGTCACTGAAATATTTTAAAACATAGCAAAGAAAATCTGCGTTTTCAATCCAAGTTGTCTTAACCTTTATCAGAAGGCCGTGTTACCATTTGTAAATTCCATAGTTGTAACAACTCTTCTGATTAAATAAGCTCTGCTAATCTACCATGAGAGTCACAATTTTCCAGCTAAAATCACAAGTCTACTGCTCACTGAGAGAACTTACTAAGGAATTCTGTGACAACAACAACAACCCAGAAGCAGCAATGGTAATTACATTGTGACACGCTGCACTATTCCACAAACAGAGCCGTATCAATACCAGCGGAGAAAAGAAGAAATCAATGGTCCACAGTTCATTTAATTATAATGTAATATGTTGGAGATACCTAATGGATGTGTCATTTTGATTTAATGGAACAACTAGTGCATTTTAGTTTAATGTACTGCTCCATTAAATAAGCTGTGTCTCCTATTTGCTCTGCAATGATAATGAAATAACTGTACAGGCAGACAAATTGGTTGTCGCAAAAAATTCCAAGGAACACTTCGTTTTTTTTCTTCCCTAGATAGCGAAAAAGTTAAAGTCGTTAAAAAAGAATCAGAAACTTTTAAGAGAGTTCTTTTGATGCTCTCAGTGGTGCTGTAATATACTGACCACCTTGGAAGAAGGTACATATAGGGATCTAATCACTGCGAAGCAATGGGATTCCTCCAAAACATAATCTGTTCTGACTATATGCACATTTCTGCGAATTTCAAGTGACCCTTTCATTACTACCAATGGCTTGCCTTCTTACCTCTATTGATTTTCATAGAGATGAACAGCTGAATGGAGAATACCAAACTCCCTACTCTTCAATGGTTTGGTTTTCCAAGTTGATATCATTTTTGGGCCATGCAATAATTAAATATTGTACAATCCACACTACAGCAAACTATCTCTGTGGTAATAGTAGCAGAGTCCTTTTTGAGAAATCATGTTCTTTAAATCTGGCAGGGCAGGACACTTAATATTTCCCAGTTGTAGCTGAGCTGTAACACTTAAGCCAGCCATAGATTATACGATTTTCTTTACTGCAACCACAGGTCACTCGATCCCCTTCATCAACACACTCAGTGTTGATGGGGTAATTCCCGCTGTGGTGCTATTTGTGTGTAGGGGGGAAGGGGTTTGGGGGCACAGGGAGCTGTCCCTACCAGGTGAACACACTAATTAACGCTAGTGGTTATAGCCGCTGACAATCGGATCCTAACAATCTAACATGCTGGTTGTGCAATCAGCCCATATGTGGTTCGAATCTCGGCTGGTCCCTGCTGAACCGGCCGAGATTTGAACCGTCTAAGACCAGCTTTACAGGTCTTATCTCTGCCCCAGCTTTTGACTGGACAGTGAAATAAGAAGAAGCTGATTGATGAGCACATCTCTCTCTCTCAATCTGCTCCTTCCTCCAACCAGCATGTTGCTTGTTAGCATATGAGCACTATAGCGAGACTGCCCCATTATGCTTCCTCACCCAGTCTGAGATCTGCTATATAGTGGATTGCAAGAGTCCGGTACCTGGTCAATTCAGGCACGTATACTTCTTGTCTTTGAAATAGTAAATGTAATGATGTATTAATGAACACAGAGCTGGATTAAATTGTCTACTTTAGAATTGCCTAAAGCTCAGCTTTAAGGGAGGGTAGTAAAAAAGTCAACTCTGTAAATAGTATTTATTACTTGTTTTCCATAAGCTGGCCATAACATGTCTGATATGTGCACCTGACTGGCTAACCACTCTTTTATAGATTAGCACAGGTCTGGATAAATTCTTCACAATGCAATTCAGTCACAGACTTTGTGAAATGTTCACAGTCGTAGTAATTCAGTATCCGGCATAGCAATGGCCTTAAAATGTTTAATTACAAATACATTCTGTCCACCATGTTCCTCTAGTACAGTGGTCTCCTAACTGCGGCCCTTGAGGCATTATTCCTGCCACTGACACCAACAATGGAGCATTATTCCTTCCACTGACACCAACAATGGGGCATAATTCTTGCCACTGACACCAATGATGGAGCATTATTCCTTCCACTGACACCAACAATGGAGCATTATTCCTTCCATTGACACCAACAATGGGGCATAATTTCGTCCACTGACACCAACAATGGAGCATTATTCCTTCCACTGACACCAACAATGGGACACTATTCCTTCCACTGACACCAACAATGGGTCATAATTCCTGCCACTGACACCAATGATGGAGCATTATTCCTTCCACTGACATCAACGATAGGGCACAATTCCTCCCAATGACACCAACAATTTCTCCCTGTAATACCAAAGATCTGGCATTATTTACTCTCAGTGGGCACAGTCTGGCCCCCCTAAAGCTTGAAGGACAGTAAACTGGCCCTTTCTTTAGAATTTTTGGAGACCCCTGCTCTAGTACCATGGTATATACTGCAAAAAACACAAACAAAAGAGGGGACACAAGTCTAGTACATTATCTCATATGATATTTATTGATAATTAGTATAAAATGTATTCACAAACCACGCAGAATTGACAGCATATCAAGCTACTCTTCCATAGCACTGTGGTACATCAGACCCAGGTTGCTCCTTTGCCAAGAAGAGCACCGTCCTGGATCCTAGCTGGCTAACACATTTTGCAGGTAAACCCTCTTCTACAGAGCCAAACCCACAGAGGTATTTGCCAGAAAAAAATCTCATCCAGGCAGCTAATAAATGGCCATCTGAATTCAAAGGCCATTATCTCCTATATATAGCACTTAGAAACACTATCCAGATAATGCCCTTAATGGGATTTAAACCCAGGATTTAGTAAAGCAAGAGTGTTAGCCAATAGCCCTCCATGCTATCAATCCATGAATATGCAAAGGTGGGTTTGACAAACCATGTAAACCCTCTAAATTCCAGTCTATACAAATCTCATAAAAAGTACTGACACCAAAGCCATTATAAAAAGTCCAACCTGCACTCTAAAATGTTTATAGGCTTTTATTTTGCTCCAAGCTAAACCAGCTTATGGAGTGCTGCTTTGTTTGGACAATCGGCTCTGTAACAGTAGTACAGTACCTTTAACCTTTCTGAAATGACTTAACTCAGGATGATAATTAGACAACAACATCCCAAATAAAATGCCTAACAAACACCTGCCCTCAAAGTTGTCTAATAGTCCTGTGGGTTCTCCAGATAATGCTGAAACGTTAGTTCCTGAAGAAAAGAACCCCTTAGACCAGCTTCTTATATTTCAAAGGAACTTGGAAAAGGAAATTTGCTGACATGCTGAATACTTTCTATAGCGGCCAAAAAGCTTTCACTCTTCGGACCATTGTTACCCAGAGACATTAGGCTCCCGGAAAATTCCCAAAAGGTCAGCCACATGCATCCGTCCATGCCACCTTCAAGCTACCGGTCTCCACGCTCCCTGGATTCATGCTTATAGCCTCAAAAGCTCTTTCATCATTTGCAAGGGTGTCAGTCAATATGATTTATGGACTGCATTCAGAAAAGTCAAGGCAGATAGATGAGAAATATGACTACAATCTGCTAATTTGTTTTGCATTGAGCTACTTACTGCTCAAAGTCCTAATGTCAGGCTGAAATCGGCAACACAATTAACCAGCCGGTGACAGACTCATCCATCCTCCCTGCCAGACTGTGCCAATCAAGGACAGCATGAGGTGACATTTGGGGAGGTCAGTAAGAAGCCCTATTCTCTGTGTTGTTTTCCTGATTGACAGTTTTTGAATTTAGCTTGTCGAGGTGGGTCATCCTTTACCCACTAGCTTTTTACTAGAAGCTGTGAAATAATAATAGAAACTTTAGCTCCTTAGACAAAGGCGGCAGGGTCCTTAGCAAGCAACTTAAATTAGGTTGAACACCCAAACTATGGGTATCCAAATGTGTAATTCATTTACGTTAGGTATTCTATGGAAGTATGAGTTATTGCTCACATCGATATCTTACAGTATATACATATTACATTCCAACCACAGTGCATGACAACTTGTGTGTTACCGCATGCAAAGGTCGGAGCTGACTGCAACTGGGAGGAAGGTCAATCAAACTAACTGCAGAAAATTTTATGTTCTCCCCCAGAGTAGCATATTAGATATTTCTATAGACAATGCATAACTGTTGCTGAAATGTCCATGGACAAAAAGGTAAAGGTAAAAGATTGGTAGTGAACAGCTGGACAAAAAGGTAAAGGTAAAAGATTGGTAGTGAACAGCTGGACAAAAAGGTAAAGGTAAAAGATTGGTAGTGAACAGCTGGACAAGAAGGTAAAGGTAAAAGATTGGTAGTGAACAGCTGGACAAAAAGGTAAAGGTAAAAGATTGGTAGTGAACAGCTGGACAAAAAGGTAAAGGTAAAAGATTGGTAGTGAAACTGATACAGGTTACAAGCACCATATCAATAATTCATAATAATTAAAGTGAATGTAATTGAATAAGTAAAACTATTATTTGAACAATTCTACTCAGTACAGCCTTAATTCGCTAAGCTTTACAAGTTTATTTAACTCTGCTCATTATTTTATCAAATGCTAAATTCGTCATTAAACTGTTCGGTTTACATTTCTAAATATTGCATAGATACTGAAGTAATTAAACTAATATTAAACTAGTGGAAGCATTTATTTTTCATAACTCATTTATATCCCCTATTTCTACGTCAAGCAGAAGCTAGTGATATTTTAAAAGATACTGTATATACTCGAGTATAAGCCGAGTTTTTCAGCACATTTTTTTGTGCTGAAAATGCCCCCCTCGGCTTATACTTGAGTCACCTTTTTGCGCTTGATCTCCCGAACTTTGAGGACCCGGTACCGGCCTGGACCCCAGACTTAGCACACATGTAGCCCCACTCTTCCTCTACAAGTGTGCAAAGTTTGTTGTCCGGGGGACCTACGGCCGGGGAGCACCGATTTTTCAAGCCGGGCACCCCTTCCATAGACTCCCATGTTGAACGTAAGTATAGTCATGGGCACAGTGAGGCATGGGCACAGTAAGGCATGGGCACAGTGAGGCATAGACACAGTGAGGCAAAGTGAGGCACAGTGAGGCATGCAGATGGACACCCTAGGCTTATACTCGAGTCAATACGTTTTCCCAGTTTTTTTGTGGTAAAACTAGGTGCCTCGGCTTATACTCGGGTCGGCTTATACTCGAGTATATACAGTAATTATACTTTTAGAACAGTTATCCCTTAAGTGTCCTTAAGTTATGCCTTAAGTATCACCCCCAAAGTATACTTAAAGCGGACCTTCAGTCATTTTTTTCATCTTTCCATCTATTGTTGTTTTAACTTTGGATAGTAAAACATTTATTTTCTGCCAGTAAACACCTTATACAGCCCACTTCCTGTTTCTTGTCTGGAAAAAAGCCTAGGCTTATGACATCATGCACAGCTCTCTCACTCACTCTCGTGACAGTTTGCCAGGAAGGGAGGGGGTGAGTCATAGGAGGGCGAATGAGAGCTGCAGAGCTGGAGGTGTGCCTTTGTGTAAATCCAGGAAGTGAACAGGCAGCATCTTCAGCTGCCCACAGTTAAAATGATTGTAGCCAGACTTAGTGGAGGGAGATTTCTGCAGCACATTTGGCAAGTACAGAATCACAGTATATATATAAAATAATATGCAAAGTGGTTGGAGGGAAGCTTCAGAATGGCAAAGATGTTTTTATTAAAAATTATGTGAGCAGACTGCAGTTCCTTTTTAAAGTGATATTAAATTTAAATTGTTTTTTTAAATAACAAAAATGTTATACTTACCTACTCTGTGAAATGGGTTTGACCAGAGCAACCCCGATTCTCCTCTTCTCGGGTCCCCCACTGGTGCTCCTTGTCCCTCCCTCCTGCCAAGTGCCCTCAGAGCAAGCAGCTTGCAATGGGGGCTCCCCGCGGTTTTGCGTGTCCAGTCACGCACAGAGCCATGGCTTGGCCCCGCCCCCGCGCTATACTCATTGGCTCACTGGCTGTGATTGACAGCAGCGGGAGCCAATGGCTCCCACTGCTGTCTTAGCCAATGAGGAGAAAGAGTCCCTGGAGTGCCAAGGCTCTCATGCACATCGCTGGAGGTAGATCGGGCTCAGGTAAGAATTGGGGGGGCTGGTAGGGCTGCTACACAGAGAAGGTTTTCTACCTTTATGTATAGGGTGCATGAAGTTATAAAACCATCAGTCTTTACAAACACTTTAGGCCAACCATAGATGGATCGACTCTCCACCAGTCAGCAGGGGCCGGCCAACATTTGATCCATCTATGGGTAGGCTGGTTGAACCCAAGTCAATCCATTAATCGACTTGAGTACAACCAGCCTGTCATATCTTTTACATGTGATTACTGTCGGTGGCTATAGCAGCTAGCAGTAATCATTGTGTTCTGCTGGCCAGGAAGGCCCTGCCGACAGAACACCATAGCGCTGCAGTAGGGATTCCCCCATCAACACAGTCCAACCCAGGGTGGAAGGAAAGAAATTTGTTTAACCTATGAGTTGTCTTACCTGTCTGGGATACTTTTGGTGTATAGGCTGTGTGACAGCCAGTAAAGTCCTCTGAGCAATGGGGACAAGTTGTCCTATAAACAAGAACTTACGGGGTTTTTTTTTGTTTTTGTTTTTTAAGCCGCAGCTACAAATAGTGTAGCTGCTGCCTTTAAAAATCAAGTACTTACCCGTTCTTGGAGTCCAGCGCTATCTTCCTGTAATTGCTTCTTCTCACTGCTGTGGGTCCAAGGCGCCTTCCTCTTGGTTATGGAAGCTGGCTGTTACTTCCTGAGGAGCCATGGCCCACTCCACGCAGTGTCCTGATAATGGTCCTGCCGCCTGCGAGGCAAGGAACGTCATCCTCGGCTGGGCGAGGATTGTGGAAGTGGGAGCAGGTACCGATAAAAAAACAATACTCGCCTCGGCTCCTCCTCCGGAGGGGAGAGATCGAACCAGCGGGTCACTTTTCGAGTGAAGTTCCGCTTTAAGGAGCAAAAATATGTGCAATAATTTAAGAAAATGTATTTTTACATACAAAATACCACAAACATCGCTAAGAGAAGAACAAGACATCAGAGAGTAAATTTAGCCAATTAATCCAATAAAAACCTTTAAAATGTCCACAAATGATGCAAGAAAATATGCTTTAAAGAACTGGCCACTAAGGCCCCATGACCACGCAATGGAATATACCAATGCACTTAAATATATATATACGTTGCTAACTTAGCTCACCCAAAACACTGAAAAGTTTTCATACGGGAGTAAAACTTACAGGCAATTTTATGTGGTTATTAGGCAATTTAGAGAGAAGATATATATATATATATATATATATATATATATATATATATATATATATATACACAGTAGGTGTACTATATGTAAACTCCTAGCCAGAACTTGATTGACACTTTATTTAACATAACAATGGTGGTATTATTTGATATAGGGAGTTAGCCCAAGGCCAGCTAATCTGCATATTTCTCAGTAGAGGAACTTTAGTGAGTCCTTAGGGGATGTCCTAGACAGAAAAATCCCTCATAGAGAACACCAAGAGGTGATCAGAGCTGAATTTTGACATTATGTTGCCCTCTAGTCATGTGAAAACCAGGGTGCCCTTTAACAGGTCAAAAGTTACAAGCGCCACTTGTCACAAGATTTTTTTAGTCTGCCTTCTGATTTTCATGTACAGCTACTTTTCAACTGTATAGCCTACCAAATAAACTAAAGGGGAGATGGTCTCATGTTAGCTGAACTGAGCCTTGTGACTCTTCCGAACAGTCTCTGTGCCTCCTTCCACCCCCAGTTCTTCAAAAAGTATTTACGTTTCAGGTCAGATAAGAAAAATATAGTTTGAAAAGCTGTGAAAGGTTTGTAACATTTTGTGGACAAGTGTTGCCCCCTCGCCCTGCTGTTGGCCCACAAGTGCCTAGTAAAAACAGGCCCAGTGGTAATGGAGTTGCCTTGTTTGCACTGTGCACTGCAGGAACCCACCCCATTAGAGGTAGGTTATTTATTGCATCAATTGTGACATTTCACTTTACCCAAATGTCATTTAACTAAACATCTAAGCTCTGCCACTATCAACTGACAATCAAGTGTGAAATTAGTACAGATACTAGGGCTGACTTATTAAAGGAGTAGAACATGTCCACTTTGCAAAGGGAAATTTCACTTAGTGAATATAAAGAAAATTCACTTTGCATAGAATACCCCGCATGCAAGGAAAATATAAGCCATTTGCGGACCAGGCATTTTCTGGCCCTGTTTTTTTCATGTGAATATAATTTTTTTTTGCTAGAAAATTAATGTATTTATCGGCGTAAAACACGCACTTTTTTCCCCTTAAAGCCAAGGGAAAATTGTGGGTTCGTGTTATACGTCGAACGGCTGCCTCGGAGGGGAAGGAGGAAACGAGCGCCGCAGAAATAGACAGAGCCGAGTGTACTATGTACTCGGCTCTGCTCGCAGTCACGCCCAGTCCCGCCTCCTAGCATTTACGTCCTCCCATTGGACCGGTGTTATGTCCATCATAGGAGCCGGGCCAAGGGGCGAGACTGCGTGATGAGCCGAGAGAAGCCGAGTACACAGGACATCCGACTCTGTCTATCTCAGCGGCGCTCGTTCCCTCCTCGGCAGGCAGATGGACACTGATAATGCTGTAATTTTGGGCAAGGCTGCAGATGGACACTGATCATTCTGCAATGATGGGCCGGGCTGCAGATGGGCACCGATAAGGCTGCATTGATGGGCATTTAAAATTTAAGTTTTTTTCCTTAAACTTCCCTCCTAAAAGTTTTTTTTCCTTAAATTTCCCTCCTAAACTTGGGGTGCGTGTTATACGCCCATAAATACGGTACTTAGAACCCCCAAACATTATATATTTTTTTAAAGCAGGAGCCCTGAAAAATAAATTGGTGGGTTTTGCAATTTTTTAGGTCACACAGTATTTGCGCAAGGTTTTTTCATGCAAAACAATACAATACATAACCCAATTTTTTTGTAAAATATAAAGGATGATGTCACGCCGAGTAAATGGATACCAAACATGTCACGCTTTAAAAGTGCGCACGCCCAGCGACAAAGGACGTACATTTTACTATCCATAGACAACGCGCTTTTACAGGTTACCACTTTATATCTACAGAGGAGGTCTAGTGCTAGAATTACTGCCCACGATCTGACATTCGTGGCGATACCTCTCATGTGTGGGACGATTGTTATTTGCGTGTTTGACCGATGCACGCGTTCGCCTTTGCGCGCTAGCACGGGGGGGGGGGGGGGGAGAGCCCGAGAGACCCGCGTGAGGGGGGGGGTGCTTGTAATAGCAATTGAGTGGCTAGTTAGCGGCTCCAGTTGCTTTTACAAGAGACGATCGTTGGCTCTAAAAAAATGCTACTGGGGTGATTACCCCGGTACAACCTCTTGAAATCAAATTCCGTACCAGATACGTGATTTGGTGGCAAGTGGTTAAAACGATTTTTGCTTGCACATGATTGGATGATGAAAGCCCTTCATCTCATTCACTATGCTAAGAGAACAAGCCTATTTGCCTTTAGTAAATCAACCCCCCCTGGCAGAAGACAGACGAACACACTACTGCTCACTTCCAGGTAGGCGATCAGGACAGATGTGTTTTCTTTCCTTGACAGCGCTGCTATCTCTGAAAGATTTTTCAGA
The DNA here is from genome assembly GCA_029206835.1 of Rana muscosa. NCBI lineage: Eukaryota > Metazoa > Chordata > Amphibia > Anura > Ranidae > Rana > Rana muscosa. The sequence continues at coordinate 215,062,938 of CM055123.1, read as the reverse complement.
ATTCACTTCTGGGAATGTCCGATTCCAGATTTCCCCATCCCATGTGCTGTGACCTCCTCTGACACCTGTATCACTGCATACACACCACTGCTTTATAGTCTGATTCATGTAACACTTAGGGGTTGATTTACTAAAGGAAAATCCACTTTGCACTTGAAAGTGCACTGAAAGTGCACATGGAAGTGCAGTCGCTGTAGATCCGAGGAGGACATGCAAGGAAAATAAAAAACAGCATTTTAGTTTGCACATGATTGGATGATAAAATCAGCAGAGCTTCCCCTCATTTCAGAGCTTCCCCTCAGATTTACAGCGATCTACAGCGACTGCACTTCCATGTGCACTTTCAAGTGCAAAGTGGATTTTCCTTTAGTAAATCAACCCCTTATCGTCAAGCTCCTGCACCTTTCATCCAAATATCTAGCTGACCCTCATCATATCTCCCATCAAACTCTATTGAATTCAAAGGGTAACTTCACTTTTGTAAAAAAATATATATATAAAAAATAATAATCTAGCATTCTTTAATTAGCAGAAAATCACTTTTCCATTTCAATCCTTAGCACAAATTCAATTTAATAGTTCTGTACACCTATGCCTCCAAGAATGTAATTTCCTGCTTGTGTGATTGACTCACTGGGGTTCATTGACTAAAAGCAAATAGACTGTGTACTTTGCAAGTGCAGTTGCACTCTGCAGGGGAATTTGCTCCAGGGCTTAGTAAATGAGGTGAAGCTTCACTTTGCAAAGAATACCCATTCACAGGCAAGGAAAATAAAAAAATAAAAAACATTTTTGCTTGCTTGTGATTGGATGATAAAAGTCAGCAGAGCTTCCTCTCATTTAGGTTCTGGAGCAAATTCCCTTGCAGAGTGCAACTGCACTTGTAAAGTGAACAGTCTATTTGCCTTTAGTAAATCAACTGACTTTCCCAGAAGTCTCCACTAAGGTACAAGTCAGATTTTAGGCATCCTCTACAACAGAGATTTCATTTTGGGTGAGATATTCCCTAAAGGTTAATATAACTTCTGGAGGGATAGAGACACTGCGACTTTTCTCATCAGAACACTGGAAGTGCACCAGGTGATTATAATGAACCAGGTGTTTCCATTCAGAATCAGTCTGCATCAAACACAAACAGGTAGGAATCTGCAACAAAGGGGGGTTATTTACGAAAGGCAAATTCACTTTGCACTACAAGTGCAAACTATAAGTGCATTTGAAATTGCACTGAAAGTGTAAATCTGAGGGGTAGATCTGAAACGAGGGGAGGCTCTGCTGATTTTATTATCCAATCATGTGCAAGCTAAAATGCTGTTTTTTATTTTCCTTGCATGTTCCCCTTTGGATCAACAGCGACTGCACGTCCAAGTGCACTTTCAGTGCAATTTCAAGTGCACTTTGCACTTGTAGTTGCACTTGTAGTGCAAAGTGGATTTGCCTTTAGTAAATAACCCCCAAAGTTTGTTAAAATCCCTGCAATGCACATAGATCACCCAGAGCCATTAGTTTTTGTTTCAATCAAAGTGGAGTTACTCTTTAAAGCGGAAGTAAACCCATCGATTTAACAGTTTCAAAAAGCAGTTACATTCCCGGAATGCCGAGAATGCCAACTGTCACATTGGTTGTGCTCTCAACCAAACTGTCAAACCATCCAATGGCTGGTGTCATAACTGTTCACATGTGCAGCATCATGGCAGTTGAAGTTTAAACAGAGGCCAAAATGGCAGCTTCCTTGCCTGAAAATGATAGGAGGGTTTACTTCCACTTTAACCACTTAACGACCGCCCACTGTAGTTATACGTCGGCAGAATGACACGGACAGGCACAATCACGTGCCCGTAAGTGACTGCCTTCGTATGGGTGGGGGGTCCAATCGGACCCCCCTCCGGTACAGTGGGCGGCCGGGATCGCTTCAGGGGCGATCCGTGATGAGGGGGCCTCCATTCGATTTTGGCCACCCCCTCGCGATCGCTCCCAGCGAATCAAAAGCTTTCTCTGCCTGTGTGATGTTTACACAGGCAGGAGGAAGTGATGTCATCCCTCATGCGGCGCTCACATATACCGAGCGCCGCATGAGAGAAGATGTCAGGTTAGTGCACACAACACTACACTGACACCAGGACACATAGGTACATAAATCGCCCCCCCAGATCACCCCCCAGTCACAGTGTCACTGATTGCAGTGACCATTTATTTACTGATCACTGCAATCAGTGACATTTGTGACTGTAAAAATGTCAGGGCAGTTAGTTTTAGGTCCAATGTAGCCCCCTAACCCCCCTAATAAAGGTTTAACCCCTTGATCGCCCCCAGGTAACCCTTTCACCCCCTAGCACCGCCGTCACTAAGCGATCGTTTTTCTGATCACTGTCTTAGTGTCTGTGATGCCGATAGGTAGCCAGTTATTTTTTTTAGGTTCGCCGCAGGTTTTTATAGCGTCGGGTACCCCCATATATTACCTAAAATAAAGGTTTAACCCCTTGATCGCCCCCCAGGTAACCCTTTCACCCCCTAGCACCGCTGTCACTAAGCGATCGTTTTTCTGATCGCTGTTTTAGTGTCGGTGATGCCGATAGGTAGCCAGTTATTTTTTTTAGGTTCGCCGCAGGTTTTTATAGCGTCGGGTACCCCCATATATTACCTAATAAAGGTTTAGCCCCTTGATCGCCCCCCAGGTAACCCTTTCACCCCCTATCACCACTGTCGCTAAGCGATCGTTTTTCTGATCGCTGTTTTAGTGTCGGTGATGCCGATAGGTAGCCAGTTATTTTTTTTAGGTTCACCGCAGGTTTTTATAGCGTCGGGTACCCCCATATATTACCTAATAAAGGTTTAACCCCCCAATTGCCCCTAGTTAACCCTTTCACCAGTGATCACCATATAAGTGTTACGGGTGACGCTGGTTAGTTAGTTTGCTTTTTATAGTGTCAGGGCACCCGCCGTATATAACCCAATAAAGGTTTAACCCAATGATCGCCCGGCGGGTGACATCAATTAGGTTTTAGCGTCAGAGAGGGTCTGCGTCACACCCCAGGCAGCGTCAGGTTAGTGCCAGTAACGCTAACACCCACGCGTGAAGCATACACCTCCCTTAGTGGTATAGTATCTGAACAGATCAATATCTGATCTGATCAGATCTATACTAGCGTCCCCAGCAGTTTGGGGTTCCCAAAAACGCAGTGTTAGCGGGATCAGCCCAGATACCTGCTAGCACCTGCGTTTTGCCCCTCCGTCCAGCCCAGGCCACCCAAGTGCAGTATCGATCGATCACTGTCACTTACAAAACACAACACACATAACTGCAGCGTTCGCAGAGACAGGCCTGATCCCTGCGACTCCAGTGCTGTAGGAGGTAATTTCACCACCACAGTTAAAAAAAAAAGCATATATGCCGAAGCATTGGGGCAGCAGGAGCGGAGGAGCGATTTTGCTCCTAATGCCGCGTACATACGGTCGAAATTCCGACGGAGGCTTGCCCGTGGAAAAGTCTGACCATGTGTGTGCGGCATAACTTTTGCGGGAGGATGCCCCCATGCTTCGGCATATATAAATGGTGCATGTATGCCCATCATTAGAAGTGGGTGGATGAAGGGAGGTATTCTAATGGTGGGCATACTCACCGATCAATCTCTTTTTTCGTTCAGCCAACAGGCTGCATGAAAAAAAAAGATTACAATACATGTCCAACAAGGACCAGCATGTTGCTGGACTTTGAATGGTTATACCAGATTGATGCCTGCGGGTTTAGGTATCATCTTGGTATCATTCTTTTCAGCCAGCGGCCGGCTTTCATGTAAAAGCAATCCTAGTGGATAATTAGCCTCTGGACTGCTTTTACAAGCAGTGGGAGGGAATGTCCCCCCCCCGGATATAAAAAGCGCCATTGGGAAATTGGGAAAGCATTTTATCACACCGATCTTGGTGTGGTCAGATGCTTTGAGGGCAGGGGAAAAATCTAGGGTCTAATAGACCCCAGTTTTTTCAAAAAAAGAGTACCTGTCACTACCTATTGCTAGTATAGGTGATATTTACATTCCCTGAGATAACAATAAAAATGATTAAAAATATATGGAAGGAACAGTTTAAAAAAAAAAAAAAAAAGCAATATGAATAATAAAAATAAAAAAAAAGCACCCCTGTCCTGCCCTGCTCTTGCGCAATGGCGAACGCAAGCGTCAGTCTGGCGTCATATGTAAACAGCAATTGCACCATGCATGTGAGGTATCACCACGAAGGTCAGATCGAGGGCAGTAATTTTAGCAGTAGACCTCCTCTGTACATCTAACGTGGTAACCTTTAAAGGCTTTTAAAAATGTATGTAGTTTGTCGCCAATGCGCGTTTGTGCGAAATTTTAAAGCATGTCGTGTTTGATATCTATGTACTCGGCCCAAGATCATCTTTTTTATTTCATCAAACATATGGGCAATATAGTGTGTTTTAGTGCATTAAAATTAAAAAAAGGGTATTTTTCCCCAAAAAATGCGTTTGAAAAATCGTTGCGCAAATACTGTGTGGAAAAAAAAAATGCAACACCCACCATTTTAATCTGTAGGGCCTTTGCTTTAAAAAAATATATAATGTTTGGGGGTTCAACATAATTTTCTTGCAAAAAAAATAAAAAAATATTTTCATGTAAACAAAAAGTGTCAGAAAGGGCTTTGTCTTCAAGTGGTTAGAAGAGTGGATGTAAGCTTCCTAATGTTGTGTATAAAATGCCAGAACAGTTCAAAACCCCCCCAAATGACCCCATTTTGGAAAGTAGACACCCCAAGCTATATACTGAGAGGCATGTCGAGTCCATTGAATATTTTATATGTTGACACAAGTTGCGCAAAAAAGACAATTTTTTATTTTTTTTGCACAAAGTTGTCACTAAATGATATATTGCTCAAACATGCCATGGGCATATGTGGAATTACACCCCAAAATACATTCTGTTGCTGCTTCTCCTGAGTACGGGGATACCACATGTGTGAGACTTTTTGGGAGCCTAGCCGCGTACGGGACCCCAAAAACCAAGCACCGCCTTCAGGCTTTCTAAGGGTGTAAATTTTTGATTTCACTCCTCACTGCCTATCACAGTTTCGGAGGCCATGGAATGCCCAGATGGCACAAAACCCCCACAAATGACCCCATTTTGGAAAGTAGACACCCCAAGCTATTTGCTGAGAGGTATGGTGAGTATTTTGCAGATCTCGCTTTTTGTCACAAAGTTTTGAAAATTGAAAAAAAAAAAAGAAATTATTTACTTTCTTCATTTTCAAAAACAAATGAGAGCTGTAAAATACTTACCATGCCTCTCAGCAAATAGCTTGGGGTGTCTACTTTCCAAAATGGGGTCATTTGGGGGGGTTTTGTGCTATTTTGGCATTTTATGGCCTTCGAAACTGTGATAGGTAGTGAGGAGTGAAATCAAAAATTTGCGCCCTTAGAAATCCTGAAGGCGGTGCTTGGTTTCCGGGGGCCCGTACGCGGCTAGGCTCCCAAAAAGTCCCACACATGTGGTATCCCCGTACTCAGGAGAAGCAGCAAAATGTATTTTGGGGTGCAATTCCACATATAACCATGGCATGTGTGAGCAATATATAATTTAGTGGCAACTTTTTGTAATTTTTTTTTTTTAGTCATTATTAAATCACTTGGGACAAAAAAAAAATATTCAATGGGCTCAACATGCCTCTCAGCAATTTCCTTGGGATGTCTACTTTCCAAAATGGGGTCATTTGGGGGGGTTTTGTACTGCCCTGCCATTTTAGCACCTCAAGAAATGAGATAGGCAGTCATAAATTAAAAGCTGTGTAAATTCCAGAAAATGTACCCTAGTTTGTAGACGCTATAACTTTTGCGCAAACCAATAAATATACGCTTATTGACATTTTTTTTACTAAAGACATGTGGCTGAATACATTTTGGCGTAAATGTATGACTAAAATTTAGTTTATTCGATTTTTCTTATAACAAATTAGAAAATATCATTTTTTTCCAACATTTTCAGTCTTTTTCTGTTTATATCGCAAAAAATAAAAATCGCAGAGGCAATCAAATACCATTAAAAGAAAGCTCTATTTGTGGGAAGAAAAGGACGCAAATTTCGTTTCGGTACAACATTGCATGTCCGCACAATTTCTAGTTAAAGCAGCGCAGTGCAAAATTCTGAAAACACCTCTGGTCCTTTAGCTACAAAATGGTCCGGGGCTTAAGTGGTTAAAGGGATCATTTCAGTGTATCAGTTTAAACTTGCTGATGCCAGTAGAATATGCCAGTAAATGGGGAGGGTGTTGGAGGGGACATAGAGTAAAGGCTGCTGAAAAGGTCACCAAAGAATAAAAGACTGCAACAAAAGTAAGGTCAGTATGGACAAAAACTATAGGACAAATGTTGACCAATGTGCTCTTCTCTGAAAATCCAATTCGCTCAAATGTTGAGTTAGCCATTAAAAGTGAGGCCGGTCTTTAATATATAAACCATTTTTTTATGCAGTCAGCAAACAGAGGCATACTGGCTATCTACAGTTCCCTAAAATGACATTACAAATGAGGCTTGGTTCACACATCTGCGTCCTGCGGGTAGGCAGACCATTCATTTCATTGGGCTGCCCTACCCACAGAAAATAGATTAAAAAAAAAACTATTTTTCAAATCGCACCACACCGAGTCTGGCACCATGCGAAGTGGCACGTTTGAAAACCCACTGCATTTTCAGATGTGTGGGAGTCCCAACAAGAATTAATGCCACCCCCGCGTGTCTGCTAAGGTGCAGCACATTTGTGGGTCAGGAATGCGCCCAATTTTGTAAGTGTTACCAACCTATGCAAGGGTGAACTAGGCTAAGGAGCCAATCCTATACACAGGAAAATGCATTTCCCCAGGGCCAGAAACCTAGCTTCAAGATAAACTACTTTCATTAAACAATTGATACAACATACAGTGAATAATAGTGACACAAGCCATTTTGTAATTTAAAGCCCAACTCCTGGCTTACTGTCCCCTCTCCCAACTCCTGGAGGCCCCCAGCGGGTCTAATATCTACCTTTGATACCCCGGGTTTGATTTGGCACTTCTCCAGTGCTAGATGGTCCTTGCTGATGAACAGAATGGCATTGTCATAATGAGATCATTGCCACTGTTTGCATTACTTTCCTGTGAGTGCAGGGTGACGTGGTGACGCCAATAGGGTCAATATTACCCAGGGTCATTCAACCAGGAAGACCCGGAAGTGACAGACGGTGCTGGAGAGGAGGTGAGTATTGCAGCCAGAGCTGGGGTTTTCTTTTTTTGACATCTGCCCAATACCAGTAATTTTTTTCTTGATTTGAAAATGACAATAAAATACCTTTCTAATCTGCACCCAACTATAATTTTATATGAATAGCTAAAACGTGTAAATTTATTTTCTTGCAACTTGGGCAACAGTATACTTTAGGCATAACATGCACCAGACATTTCATTCCCTGCTCATATGATTCATGGCTCACTGCTTTCTGCCAACAGTGTTTGAAGTAATATTTCAGGCATCCCCAGTACTTTCCTCAAGTTTGCGTCAATGAGCCTTTCACCACTACAGTATTATTTATTGCAAGTATGTACGGTATTAGGCACTGACAAATTACACTGCGTTTGGGATCTCTCTCTCTCACTGCGATTCTGCCCGTGATCTTAAAAGGCACTACAATCGCAAAATTCAGGTTCAGGTGCCATTATTTGCAATGGCATCTAAAATGCGGTGTGGTTTTGCCATGATCGTCGCATGGAAAATGGCATTACACGAAGCTTGTCACCCAAAAAAGAACAGGAGATTCTTTTTGGTGACAAGCTTCATGCCATGTGATATGCTGTGCGATAAATCATGGAAAACTGCACTGCGTTTTAGATGCATTGAAGAAAATGGCAACTAAACCTGCGTTTTGAGATTGTAGTGTGTTTTGAGATTGCTGCCATTCTGCCCAAGATCCCAAAATGTCAAGTGCAAATGGAGCCTTAGACCTGCGGGGGTTTTGGGGGCAGCAAAAATTTGCGGCTGAGTCTTGTTTTTTGCCACTTGCCAACCACCCCGTTAAAGTGGTTCTAAAGCTTTAAGGTTTTTCAACCTTATGCATTAAGGTGAAAAACCTTCTGTGCTGCAAAACTCACCCCAGCCCCCCTTATACTTACCTGAGCCCGATCCGATCCAGTGATGTGCACTAGAGCAGCAGCTCTCACCACTGTCTCCCTTCTCCCTGGGCATATTGATAGCAGTGGGGGCCATTGGCTCCCCCTGCTGTGAATCGAATGTTGAGCGGGGGAGTGGGGCCGATCTGCCCGTTCAGGGTGGCTCAGGAGTGAGCATGCGTGGGTGCCTCCAGGGAAAACTGCTTGTGGAAGAGGAGGAGCCTGAAGGGGACCCCAGAAGAGGAGGGTCGGGGCTGCTCTGTGCAAAACCATTACACAGAACAGGTAAGTATGATATGTTTGTTATTTAATTTTTTTTTAAAACAAAGCTTTAATGTCGCTTTAAGCTGCAATAGGCAGCGAATGGGGATGTTTACATGATGCGGTCACGATACCTTGTGCCCATGGCAAAGTTGACCCGACATGTAGTGATTGGTGGGCAGCAAGCCCACCAAATGCTACACATTCAGGTCAATAGGAAAGCGCGGCTAACGCACAATACACACAACATTTGTTGGGGTTAAAACAGGCCGTGAGGAGGTGTTACTTTGCTTCCTGGAGCGCAATCTGAACATGGATTGGGCTTCAGAGGCAAGGGACATTTAGACGCATGTCTAAATCTACCCTTACATTTACATCACATTGTATTGGGTTTCCACCAGCCATATGTTTGGTGTTGAGGACAAATTAATACATTTTAGTCTCATCTGACCACCTTAAACGCAACTTGAAGATTCTGAGGCCACATGGAAAAGGTATTATGGTCAGAAGAGACTAAAATTGAATTATTTGGCCTCAACACCAAACGATATGTCTGGTGAAAATCCAATACAGCTCACCATCCAAATAACACCATTCCCACAGTAAAGCATGGAGGTGGTAATATCCTGTTATGGTGGAGGGGGTTAATATTCTGTTATGGGGGTGTTTCTCTGCAGCAGGGACTGGAGCACCTCTCAGGATAGAAGGAAAAATGGATGGGGCAAAATACCATGAAATTCTTGAGGAAAATCTGCTGCTCTCTGCCAGAAAGTGGTCAATGGGAAGAAGGTTTACCTTCCAACATGACAATGACCCAAAGTACACAGCAAGAATGACCACACAGCGGTTGAAGGAGAGAGATGAATGTCCTTGCATGGCCTAGTCAGAGTCCAGACTTAAGCCCCATTGAAAATCTGTGGAATGACTTGAAGACTGCAGTCCACAAATGGTCACCATCAAATCTAACTGAACTTGAGCAGTTCTGCAAAGAAGAGTGAGCAAATAGTGCAAAGTCTTGAAGTGCAAAGTTAGTAGAGACAATTTCCAACAGACTAAAGGCTGTAATTAAAGCAAAAGGTAGTTCAACAAAATACTGACATAAGGGGGAAATCCTTTTTCCAACTCAGTGATTCTGTTTTTTAATGTTGTTTATTTTTTCTTGACATACTGGTGTTATATCCTTCACTTGGATGTTATAAGTTGCACAAGTAAATACAGCTGGATAAAACAAAAACCGTGTCTGTCTTCATTTTAGGCTGCAAAGCAAAAAATATTTTACCTAACCCCTATAAATATAACTTTTAACCTGAGCCTACCCTCTAACACTAATCTTAAACCTCTGACAAAATGAATGCTATGAAAGTGATAAATAATATATTATCCCACAGAAAAATTCAATCATGGCAATAAAACATAAGCGGATGAAAGCTGTGGCTGGTGCCGAAATCCAACCCTAAAAACCGTAACATGAGAAGATCCACCTTTTGGATTTTCAGAGATAAAACTACAATTTAAAATGAGTATGTATTCATTATAAAAAAAAAGAATTGAATGTATTTTTAAACAGAACAAGGATAACTAACCAACTCTGTTTTGACATCAACCTCCTGTCATATTTGAACAGCCGAAGACTGGAATTACACATTTATTTGCAAATTACACATTTATTGCAGCTGTAAATTAATTTACAGTATATGCTTGTAGCACAGCTTTAAAGTGGTTCTAAAGGTACATTTTTTTTACCTTGATGCATTCTATGCATTAAGATAAAAAACCTTCTGCAAGTAGCTCCCCCCAGCCACTCCTTATATCTACCTGAGCCGGATCTGGATCTCTCCCAGCTCTCTTGCTCCCCATTGCACAGACAGGCAGCAGTCAGAGCCATAGGCTCCTGCTGCTGCCAACCACAGCCAGTGGGGTGGGGTGGGGTAGAACCGTGCTCTTTGTGTCAATGGACACACAGAGCTAGCTTTGAAACATGAGTACCCCCAGAGCAAGCTGCTTGCTCTGGGGGCACTCGGCAGGGGGGGGGGGGGAGGGGGCAAGAGAGATGGTAGGGGGCCCGAGGAGGAGGATCTGGGCTGCTCTGTGCAAAACCATTGCAAAACCAATACCAGGTTTGTTTTTTTATTTACCTTTAGAATCACTTTAAAGCCCAACTCAAATGTAAAACTACCCCTTGCACTGGGACTGTGCCTGACCAGCACAATAGCTCCCTTTGTCTATGGGAGGGGAGAAACTGTTTTACTTGACTGATCCTCCATTCCCCTGGAAGATGGCACTCCCCCTGACTCCAGCGGTGGACTGTCCCTTGATGTCACCATTTCCAATGTCAATGATGGACCCTCTTTTTGTCTTGATGACTTCAGGGACTCTAGACCGCTCGAGGAGAAAAAGCTGCAGGGACCGGTCTAGTTGCGCAGAGGAATATAGTATAGGATCAGGAAAAAAACATTTTTTTCATTCTCTTGGACCAAACTAAGTAAACTGGTATTAAAGGTTCGACTTTAAAAAACAAAAAACAAAAAACAAAAAACAACCATGTCATACTTACTTGCTCTGTGCAGTGGTTTTGCACAAAGCAACCCTGACCCTCTTCTTCTCGGTTCCCCCACCGGCGCTCTGGCTCCTCCCCCTTGACCAGTATGGGAGCACTGATGTGTGCTCACTCCTGAGTCTGGCTCTATGGGTCCATAAGACACATAGAGCTGCAGCTTGGCTTGGCCCTGCTCTCTCCTCATTGGCTGTGATTGACAGCAGTGGGAGCCAATGGCTCCTGCTGCTGTCTCAGCCAATAAGGAAAGGGAGTCCAGGGATAGCCGAGGCTCTTGTGTACATCACTGCATCAAGAGGGAGCTCAGGTTAGTATTTGGGGGGACAGGGGGGAGCAGCACACAGAAGGTTTTTTTTTTACCTTCATTCACAAAATGCATAAAGGTAAAAAACCTTCAGCCTTACAATCACTTTCACCTTTGCATTGCAGGCAAGAGTTCTTTTTTTTCTTTAGTTGCCCAGAGTTGGACGTTAAAAGAGACCCCAGACTGCATTGTTTTGCTAGTGACTATTTTGATGGAGGGCTTCAATCACTTGAAAGACTAGCAAATCATTCATATTCATCAGACTGTTCTTGGTAAATGGAGAGGTTGAGTCACTTGCTACAGGTCACAACAAGATAAAGAGCAATCAGCATAGAACAACAATATATAGAATTGTTTTTAGAGGGAGGTCAATAGCAATGTGCAATCAGCATGTGTAAATGGTCTGATGACAGTTCATCTATACACAAGCATGGCCTTATCTTCTGTTCTGGCAGAACTTAATACAGGAACACTACACTGAAATCATAGGAGCTTCAAATATAAATCAAATTGGAGACACATGCTGACAAACAGCCTTGCGGTCGGGGGCGACATGAACCCGGGATATGTTGCTCTTGGCAAATCTGCAAGGAGCAGAATACAAAGTCATATTTATTCCCACTGATAAGAAGCTATAATGCTTTCCAATATGGGAATAGTGGCAACAGAAACATTTAACCCTTCATTTAAGGATATGTCATTCCCTAAAGCTTTGAATCTTAGCTGACCTGGCGGACAGTACAGGGGTTACACCAAACGTCGGGATAATATTGTTCTCTGCAAATAAAAGATCCTAATTTGGATGGAATATCCACAAGGTTCTTATGTGAGCCTCTGAAAGATTAGACAAACCGCAGAGAGGCAAGTGGAGATTTGCAATGACAAGATTCCCTGTGCCAGTAATTCATTCCGCTCATGCTTAAAATATGTATGCGTGGCTTTATCACATTCTCATCAGCACATAATATTAAACCTGAGCCGCAGCACAAGCAAACACCCCACTCTGAGCTTGGCTAGAGAAAGGTCATTGTATTCCACATAATTCATTCTCGACTCTGGTGACATTTACTGTATTCCTGGCAAATTAATCCCATCCCAGAGAAAAGGCTAAGCTTCCATATTCATGTCTGGGGGAAAAGAGCGGCCTTGAGAAAAAAAAATCTGTTGTGACTCAGAATGAATAGAAGTCACTAGCTGGCATATGAATGTTGTAAGTCTTAAAAGAGTTCTATGGTCACAGCAAACACTTTAATTTTATAACATCAGTAATAGGAACATAAACACTAGTTATATTTGATGATCCAATCTAATAATCTTACTTGAGAGATCTCCTTTCATGTTGGGAGTGGTGCCTGTCTGTTGCCATCTCTTTCCACAACTTCCTGGATTCCCTGCATGCTTTGCAGCTTCTCCTCTGCTGTTTATTTTCAATTTCTAAGGACTACATATCCCATGGTACCCTGCTGCCTGCAAGCAGTGATTCCTTTACTGACTCCACCTCCCAAAACCTCTCCTCTGTAGTTCAGAAGGCAGGTTCTGTGAAATATGTGACAGCAGTGCCCACCCACGGGGCATAGTGAGTATGTGTCACAGAATTCAAGGAAGTAAATGTGAGGGCATCTTCACAAAGTAAGTTTACAAATTTCAAGATTGGCTCAGAGTAATAGGAGTAGGCTAGAAATAATTGAAGTACGTACAATGTGCAAATTAATACATTTTAAAACGAAACCAGAGGGTGGGTCCGTACTCTACTTTATTGTATGATCTCTGTGGGCACCATTCCTCCATGACAATCAAATAAATATCTACAACTGTCCATTAAAGTGTTACTAAACTCACAACAGTAAAATCAGTCTGCATATGCAGTAAAGCATGCTTGTTATACTCATTCACACTTGTATAAAAAGGCTGTTTGATCCTGTCTTCTCTGATCCTCCCCTCCTTCCACTGACTCCAGAACAGGTCCAGATAAGACAGAGTCACTGGAGTCAGGCTGCACATGCTCAGTTTGGTGTGTATTGCTAGAAAATAGGATTTTTATAACAGCTTACCTGTAAAATCCTTTTCTTGGAGTACATCACGGGACACAGAGCGACATAGTCATTACTAATGGGTTATATAGATACCTTCAGGTGCTGGCACTGGCAACTTCCAAAACCGGAAGTACCCTCCCCTATCTAAGCCCCTCCCATCCGGGAGCACCTCAGTTTTGTAGCAAAGCAATAAGTGTCCCTAAAGAGGGGTGGGAGCTCTGTGTCCCGTGATGTACTCCAAGAAAAGGATTTTACAGGTAAGCTGTTATAAAAATCCTATTTTCTTTCTCGTACATCACGGGACACAGAGCGACATAGTCATTACTAATGGGATGTCCTAAAGCAATGCCCAACGAGGGGGGGGGGGGGGATACACCATACATAAGCTGAGCGCTATCAGACATGAGGATCTTTTGCGGCCTGCAACACACTGCGCCCAAAGGCGACATCCTCCTGACTTCTAACGTCCACCTGGTAGAACCTAGTAAACGTGTGTACTGAAGACCATGTTGCGGCCTTACAGAGTTGAGCCAGGGAGGCCTGGTGATGCGCTGCCCATGAAGTTCCAACTGCTCTCGTGGAGTGCGCTCTAACTTTGAACGGAGGCGGTCTCCTTCTCAAGCCATAGGCTTGCATAATGACCTGTTGAATCCACTTGGCTAAAGTAGATTTTGACGCTGCCTGACACTTTCTGGGGCCTTCCGGCAGAATAAACAAAGTATCCGTTCTGCGAATCTGAGCAGTGGCTTTTAGATAAGCTTTAACTGCTCTTACTACATCCAAAGAATGCAATAACTTTTCCTCTACCGAACTAGGTTTGGGGAAAAAATAAGGAAGAACCACATCTTGGTTCAAATGAAAACCTTGATACCACCTTAGGAAGAAAGGCTGGATGAGGACGTAACACTACTCTGTCCTTATGGATAACCAGATATGGCTCCCTACAGGACATAGCTGCTAATTCCGACACTATTTTAGCCGAACAAATGGCTACTAGAAAAAACTATTTCCTGGTGAGAAGAACCAAGGAAATATGCTGTAATGGTTCAAATGGTTGTTTCTGTAGAACCGACAGAACCAGGTTTAGATCCCATGGACATATGGGAATATTAACCGGAGGACTAATACGCATCACTCCTTATCTAAAGGCTTTGACTAGTGAATGCGAAGCCAAGGGCCTTTGAAAAAATATTGACAAGGCCGAAAACTGACCTTTGATAGTACTCAAGGCAAGCTTCCTATCTACAGCCCACTGTAGGAAGTCCAGACTCCTACCTATTACGTACTTATGTGGATGCCATTTCTTGGCCTCACACCACGCGATGTACGCCTTCCAGATTCTATAGTAGATCTGCCTGGATACCAGCTTCCTGGCATTGATCATGGTAGATACCACAGGATTAGAGAGCCCTCTCTTTTTTAGAATGTGGGCTTCAATAGCCAGGCCGTCAAACCTAGGGCTGGTAAGGAAGGGTGGTATATCGGTCCTTGCGAAAGCAGGTCCGGACGACGTGGGAGAGTCCAAGGACTCCCCACTGACATTTTACAATCTCCGCGTACCACGCTCTTCGGGGCCACGCTGGAGCCACCAGAATCACTGGTTTCTTTTCTACCCTGATTCTGCGGAGTAATCGAGGTAACCATTGTGGCGGTGTGAATGCATATATCAGCTTGAACTGATCCCAAGGGAACACTAGGGCATCCGAGCCGCAAGCTAGGGGATCCCTTGTCCGAGAGACAAACCTGTCCACCTTTGCGTTGAACCTGGATGCTAGAAGATCTACATCCGATGTTCCCCACCGCTGACATATTGTCCAGAAAACCTCGGGGTGAAGGGACCATTCCTCTGGGCATAATTGCTGGCGACTTAGAAAGTCCGCCTTCCAATTCTCCACTCCTGGAATGAATACCGCAGATATGGCTGGGACATATCTTTCTGCCCATTTCAGGATGTAATTTACTTCCCTCTGGGCTGCACGACTCCTGGTGCCCCCCTGATGATTGATATATGCCACTGCTGTGGCATTGTCTGATTGAATTCTGACAGGGGACCCTTGGAGTTTGGATGTCCATGCTACTAGGGCATACCGGGCTGCTTGTATCTCTAAGAAATTGATGGGCAGGGCCTTTTCTGCATCCGCCCATCTGCCCTGGAGAGACCATTGCTCCAGTACTGCTCCCCAGCCTATAAGGCTGGCATCTGTAGTGACCACCTTCCAAGAAATCGGACTGAAGGATTTCCCTTTTTCCAGATTCTGGGGAACCAACCACCAACGGAGGCTCTTGCGAACGGAAGGGGACAAGGACATTGTAAGTCTAGGGCCTGAACTTTGTTGTTCCAGGCTGACAGTATGGCCCCTTGCAAATTCCTTGAATGGAATTGACCGTAGGGTACTGCTTCAAATGATGCCACCATTTTTCCCAGCAGCCTCATGCACAGGCGTATGGACGGCTGTCTTTTTTGTACCCACTAAGTGGATCAAATCTTTCAAAGACAACACCTTTCCTCGAGGCAAGAATATTTTTCTCTGGCCTGAATCCAACCTTAGCCCCAAGTATTCCAGACTTTTGACTGGTTTTTAGGGCTGACTTGTCTCGGTTGATAATCCAACCGTGAGATTCCAGATACTTGATTGTCTTGTGAACGACCACGTCTAGTTTTTTCACTGAGTGGTCTATCAGCAACAAGTCATCTAGATATGCCATTATCATTACACCTTGTGTTCTTAGATTGGCCAATAAAGGGCCAGAATTTTTGTAAACACTCGTGGTGCTGTGGCCAAACCGAAGGGTAAGGCTCTGAACTGAAAATGGCGCCCTTCTACTGCAAAGCGTAGAAATTTTTGGTGGACTGGAAAGATGGGAATGTGCAAATAAGCATCTTTGATGTCGATCGCGGCTAACCAATCCTCCCCTTGTAGGGCAGTGGCCACCGATCGGATCGACTCCATCGGAAAGTCCTGATATACAGGAATTTGTATAGCCCTTTTAGAATTAATATGGGCCTCCCGTCCGCGTTTGCTTCGGGACTGTAAAGAGGTTTGAGTAAAACCCGAACCCTCATTCTTCCAGGGGAACCTCCATAATTACTCCTTGGAGCAATAGTTGTTCTAGTGCCAACAGGAGGGACTCTCTCTTCCGGGGATCCCTTGGCACGTTTGACCTCAAAAATGGGAAGGAGGAGAGTCTTTTAACTCCAAACTGTATCCCAAACATACTGCGGAGAGCACCTATCTGTTTTGATCGTGTCCCGCCAGGTCTCTTGCGAACAACTGGAGTCCTCCCCCCACCTGACTGAGTGGGGGCAACCCTTCAATGAATTTAACTTTGGGGTAGGTTTTGTACCTCCCCTGACCCAGGGTTTCTCATTACCCTGCTATTGTCCCTGTTTTTTACCCCCGGGAATTGACCGAGGAGGCCGTCGGAACTGTTACACAGCCGATGCCCCAGGGACTGGAGAAGCAGGCCTCTTAAAGAGGGACCTCTAACTCTGTTTTTAACCGGCAAGAGCGTATTTTTACCGCTGGAAATTTTCTGGATATATTTGTCCAGGTTTTCCCTGAATAAGCGTTCACCATGAAATGGGACGCTAACCAGCCATTCTTTACAGGGAGCTTCAGCAGACCAGTTTTTGAGCCATAGAAGCCTACGCATATGTACTATAGACAGCGTAAGGCGGGAGGCCTGATGGACTGAATCCTTTATGGCGTCAACCGCAAAGCCTAAGGCTCTAGGTAGATCAGCTAGGGCAAGGCCTGCTGATCTGTCAAGTCCCTCAAGACCTGTTTCAACTGATCCTTCACTGCTTAGCAGACCTCACTGCTGGTTGTGTCACCAAGCTTGCTGTAGAAAGAAGCAGACTTTCATAAGGACTCCAATCTTTTATCTATTGGGTTCTTGAACATTTGGACATTATCCACTGGACATGTCAGTGATTTATACATACAAGAGATGGCTGCGTCCACTGTAGGGACCTTCCATTTTTTGATGAACTTATCCTCCATGGGATAGACCACCGGAAATCTCTTGGGGGAATAAATATTTTCTCAGGACGTTCCCAATCCTGGTAAATGAGCCCTTTCAGTAAAGGGTGAAGTGGAAAAGAACAGACAGTCTGGGGGCTTCTAGCGACCCCAACGAGGATACAGTAGTGGTTGATGGTTCCGCAAGGTGCATTTTTAAATGCTGATCGGACCATGTTAGTCAGAGACTGAACCCATAATCTTTCAGCTTGAGATGCTGAGAAAAGGTTCCCCCACTGTTGATTCCTCTATAACAGAATCAACCTCATCCTGATCCCCTTCAGGCAGGTCGATCCCTGTATGGGACTGTTGCTCTGCTAACAGGCACTCTGAAGGAGGAGACGGAGATCGGGCGTGCTTTCCCTGACAGGGAGGCAGCGATCAATGTTGACAATCTCTCTCTAATCCTCCCAGAGCTGAGGAAAAAACCTCCTCTGTTACATACACAGGAGCAGGTGAACTGAGGACAGCCACAGTACCAAGTACCCCAGCGGGGTCTCTACGGTCACTTACCTCTGAACTTCAGGGGAGACTGGTGCAGCAGAAGCATGCCCAAGATCCTCAGAGCCCGATGAGACCCCCTTCGCTTCCTGGAAGATTCAGTTCCGGAGCTTCTGGACGGCATATTCCTAAGCCTAAAGCTGAGGTATTCCAGCCATAATACACCACTTTTACTGAGAATAGTCTAGCACAATTGCTGCTATATCACAGTTGGTGTCTACTAAAGTGCCTTCCTAGGGGATGCCTGCATCAACCGCCTCTGTGTGCCTTTATACTGTTGCTAGCTCTGTCTGTGCACTTCAATAGCCAGCTATAATGTGCTTTAAAACACGCTGGACGCCCGCACATGCGCAGTAGCGCCGCGGCGCACACCTGAGCGTCATCCACCCGCTCCGCCCCTTTTCCAGATCGCCTCTATATATAGAGGCGCGTGCACGTGCGCCTTCGGCGCCTTTTTTGAAAACAATAAGGAGCTAGATGGGAGCCAGGGTCCCTTTGCCGCAGGGCCCGGGGATGGATGAGCGCAGCAACAGGGCAGAGGAGACAGCTTCCCAGCAGAGAACATACCAACTGCCTGGATTTGATTCTGGAAGAAAAAAATCCACATTACAAGAAAAAGAACCATAGCGGCCTCTAGTGTCTTAACACAGGTACCGCGGTCTTACATTTTTTTTTTTTTTCTCTTGCCTACTATTAAAATTTTTTACATTTTCTCAGTAGTAACAGGCATACACAGAATATTAGCGGGAATACCTTAGGTAACAGGCAGAAAGACAAAATAGGCTTGGGGGTCCCTCAATAGAACCAAGTTCCCGAGGGCCCCCACTTACCTTTTCCTCGCCGCAGGACTCTGTTTGGTCCACAGAAGCCCAAACTTCACCTATCACGGCAGGCATTGTAATCAAACCTTCAGGGACCGGGTTCCCAAGGATTCCACTCCCCTGGACCTGTATAGCACCCTGCACAGAAAACATCTTGGTCGTGGGTATGACCAGAGCTCTGGATCCCAGGGTCCAGCCCTCCTAAGAGAGGCATTACAGGCAAAACCTTGCTCTTCTCTTGCAAGGCCCGGGTACCGACCGTTTAGCTATGAAGATTTTTTGGTCGGATCCGGAATAGCTTACTGAGGCCCAAAAGAACCTGTACGCAAGCTCAGTGAAAAACACATGTTACTTCTTGGCCAACACCTTAGACACTGGCAAAAAAACTGAGGTGCTCCCGGATGGGAGGGGCTTATATAGGGGAGGGTACTTCCGGTTTTGGAAGTTGCCAGTGCCAGCACTTGAAGGTATCTATATAACCCATTAGTAATGACTATGTCGCTCTGTGTCCCGTGATGTACGAGAAAGAAAGTTTTTTTTTTTTTTTCATGGGAGCTTGCATATGATCAGCACAGGGCCACTCAGCACTGTCCAGACAGAGGGTCAGGCATCCTGGATCCTGATAGGACAGCCAGTGCAGTATGAAAACTCCTCGTACAAGCTTTAACTAGACACTGATAGAAGTTACAATACTGCTATATACTGCTGATGGGAAAAGGTATTTAGCAGTTTATATTTACTAAAACAATTGCATTTCCATGTTCTGTGTACTGTGGGAGACCAGATATAGTGAATGCAGGGTGCTGGGTTTAGTAAAATAAAAAAAAAAGTGTTTAGGATTTTGATCCTAGGCGCCATTATTGGACAGTTGTAGATATTGAATACTATTATATCAGATTTTAAAGAACTATGAGCAAAATTTTAATTTTTCCATGCAGTGGGGCTGTGCCCGCACTACATGGGTTAACCGCTCGTTTTTTTCCAGTGGTGCAAGGAAAAGTTATACTTAACCCTCCCTTCAGAAAACCACGCTCCCCCACGCCAAGTGCCGTTCTGACATCCAGACCCGGTCTATGAGCACGATGGCGTCAGGAACAGTCCATTTACAAGACCACTAGCGAGGGGGCTCAAGGATCGGAGCCCGGTCTTGTGCTTGGAGGAGCAGAGAATTAGGCAAGTATATCTCCACTCTGCAATCTTCTAGACAAAAACGAGCAGTTAACCCATGCAGTATGGGAAAATGAAAAGTTCTTCTTTAACTTGAATTTTGTTGGCCATGTTTTATGAATACAAAATGATTCTGTCCTTTTTTTTTTTGTTGTACAATAAAGCCGTTATGATTTTACATACTGTACATCTTTCTTTTCTCTGTGTGGCACATTAGAGTCCCATTTTTCCTTCATCTTGTTTTATTTGGGGTGAAAAGTGTTACATATTTGATGTTTTAAATTGTGACCAGAGATACGCTTTAAAGCAGGGGTCTCCAAACTGCGGCCAGAGGGCCAGATGTGGCCCTTTGCTAGCCTTTATCCGGCCCTTGGGACACTATTCCTCCCACTGACACCAACAATAGGGCACTATGTCTTCCACCACTACCAATCATGGGATACTATTCCTCCTACTAATAGGGGCATTACTCCTCCTCCTCCTATTGACCACGAACCCTGGGGCCATATTTATTGTCACTAATGCCGAACCTGGGACATTTTCTGGCCACAATCCGGCCCTCCTAAAGTCTGAAGGACAATAAACTGGCCCTTTGTTTTAAAAGTTTGGAGACCCTGCTTTAAAGGATAAGTTCACCTTTTAAAAAAATTATAAATGCACATGTGTTTGCAGGTATAAAAAAAAATGTTTTCTTAGGAGCCTGCAGAACATTGCACCTGTGCTCAGTGGATGATGGGATGATGGGCACAATGTCAGGCTCCTGGATACTTTCCCTCCAGCATTCTGCCCGTACCACCATAGGGCTGTTATAAAGCTGTAAGAAGAGCAAAATGTCTATGAGGGCGCCCTCGCAGTCCATTGAGAACTATAAGCTGCCTGCCGCGGTGGAAGATTGGACTTGTAGTTCATTCATTCACAGATTCCTGTAAATGAATGACATGGCTGTGCAGGCAGAGCAGTGGTGCTTAATTGTAACATGTTACACCCTAAATACAGGTGTAACATGTAACCTCTTACTAAAGGTGAACTTACCCTTTAATGCATTTCCAGTGAGGTGGTCTGCCTGCTGGGGGATAGAATAACATTCCAGAAAACAGAAGGATTTAATCACCCAAAAGTATTTAATTTCAATGCTGCTCAGAAAAGGAAAGGAGGAATCTTATTTGTTGCTACCCATAGATACCTTTATATACAGTATAGGGCCCAAGGTTTTAAATAAAAGTAAGCACAGTTTATTTCCGAACTAGGTTTGTAAAAGCTGCACAGGTGTGTTAATGTGGACATATTTGCTCCTTTTTAAGGAACACAGAGAAATGGTAATTGTTCCTGAATCAAGACCTGAAAATTGTCCCTTTTTCCTTGAATTCCTCCTGGAAAATATCAGTTATTTTATCCTCATAGGGCTACAAGTGCAACTTGAGACCTAAGGCAATTCTGCCTCTAACTGCTAGTCTGATGAGATTTAGTGATGTCACTATTGTGATAATAAGTATATAAAGTCCAGCGTCATATATCAGTGTCCATAAAAAGTCCTTTTAGAATCAAAACATGCTGCAGTGCAATACTATCTTTCTCCTTCCCCTGAAAAATCATTAACTATCACCAGTTAGACCAAGGTGAGAGTTTATGATTCTTTGCGAGAAGGAGAAAGATAGTATTGCACTGCAGCATTTTATGTTTTGATTATAAAGGACTTTCCCAGGGGGGGGGGGGGGGGGGGGGGGCAAGGGCTTCCGGCTGCTAGGGAAATATATAAAGTATAGGATCATACCTGAGTGCTGGATTGTGAATTATTGATGTCCCTATTGTGCTGCTCACTGTTCTCCTTGCTGGAGAGGAAGCTCTGCCAGAGGACCTGCAGTGCAAGTATCTCAATGCATATGCTTCATTCATTCTGTGGTTCTGTGTTTTTGCACCTCTCCTGCTGTTTTTTTTTTTAAATCACTTGTTATCAGAGAGGACAACTCTTGCTGGAGTAAGAAATGTCCTACTCCACTAACAAGATGGCTACCTTAACACACACACAGTAATAGGTCAATAATAAGGAAATTACCAGCTGTAGGAAGCCTACTGGCAACACTGATGCCTAGTCCCTTGTTCCTTGGTGAATGGACCAGAAGACTTGGCGTCTGGTGGTTTAAGATGTAATTTGCCGATATTCAGACTGTATATGTGAAAAGAATGGCATTCCTTCCTTTTACTGTTTATATGAAAACAGAATATTTGATCACATAATGAATGCTCTTGCCATTTTATGTGGCTGTCGTACACATATTTCTATTGTTCCCCAGATGATCAGCACTGGGGCATAAAGTCTAGATATCATAGATCTCATTGCGTGTGTACATGACCAGTTTTGTTACATATAATACTGCCCAAATGTTAGGTTTTCCCATTCTTACAAGCAACAATGAGAATAATTTATGATTTAAATAATGACCAGCAGCAAGTGTTAGTGGCGCCACCACACAGTCGATTGGATTGAGATAAGCGATGCTGCTAGAGTAGTTGCTAACCTTTGTTCTGTTTGGCAGCAACCTCTGAAATGTCTATAGAGGAGCAAACCTGGGCAGAAAGAAATGATTGTTTCCATTTTTTTTAGAATAACTAGCAAAAAATATATCTTTTAACTTTTTCTCAGTATGTACCTGAATACTGAGTGTAAATTTGATTATTTATTTATTTTAAAGTATGCTACCAAAAGAAAGCCAAATCTTTCCAAAGAACAACAGCATACTTTTCCGTTAATAACAAAGCAGGTATAGCTCAAATTGGTGCTGGAAAACAATCCTATTATAAAAATAATTAATACTCACTTCTCTCCTGTTGCCTGCGCCACCAGTCTCTACTGGAATGAACAAAAAATGCTGGCTTAAGATCTTGCGAAACTGATGCTTCTAGGAGTGTCGGATGCATGACCCCTACAGTGGTTCAATCACTACTGTGGCTAGAACATATGGTTTGGTGGAAAGGAACCACAGAGCTTAATAGGGGGACGGGGACGGGGGACTAAGAATCTAACAATCCCCGAATTGTCCAATTCTGCAAGATCTTCAGCCGGCGCTTACTCCTTGCTCCAGGACAGTTATTAGAAGATACATTTTTACTGCAAAATTTCCCCTGGTCATAAATGTATGAATTAGCCCCAATCAAGAATGGATTCCGGAAGATGTGTATAACTTGCACCTGCCGACATGAATAAAATGCTAGTACATTATCTCACATCTTCCACGGCTCATTGGCCAATTCTTGAATTTGGTCTTGGGCATGTCTGCTCCAATAACATGTATAACGAAGATTTGCAGTCCAAGGACCACGGCTTTGGAACGCTCTACCAACGGATATCCGCATGGAAAAAAAAACAATCGGGAAAAAACTTAAGACCCACCTCTTCTGAAGGATCAGGACGACACTGAATGGAAAAGCGCCTTGAGGCGGTTTAGTTCACATTTGTAGCTCTATACAAGTTTCTCACTCACTCAACCATATATCATAGTTATGGATCAGTTATTGGATGGCATGGTTCCTAGCTCAACTTCAGGAATTGAGGTCTAAGTATAAATATAGATGTGGAGGGGAAAAGGGAAGACAAACCAACCTAAAGGCTGAATATAGCCATATACCAGCAGGTCATCAGCCCAAAATAGCAACAATATACAGAAAAAAATATAAGGGGTGTTCAAGGATCGCCTACCGGTAATAAAAAACATAACTCACAACTAAGTTAAAAATACCATACCTTATGGTATTTTTACCTTGGTTGTGAGATATGGTTTAATAATCATCCTTGAACACCACTTATATTCTTTTCTGTACATTATTTAAATAAATGGACCACTCAAGTTTCCAAAGATCTTGATGCAAAGCACATGCCAATGCATGCCGGAACCTCTGCCTTATTAATGACAACTGTTTAGAAGGCTTGAGCTAATCAAAGGTTTACTGTAAAACTCTCAGCCCTTTGAATGATCAACTGCTATTAGGAAGATCAAGTTTTCATGTGCTTGGGTTTGCATTTTGTCCATGTCGCACAGTCTGTGCATGTAGCAATGTACAGACATCCAAATGTGACTTTCCATACATGTACGATCCGCCACCAAACAATATAATGAGAAAAGGTGCAGGAACAACGTACTGAAAGACTGCTGTACAAAGCTTAGGAGTGATTAAGCTTAATGAAAGGCAATAGTAATCGGTAAAGAAATTTAATTCCAGCTGATTCGTTTGCCGTAATTGGCTAGTCCTGGTTGCGAAGGGTCTACAGACAGACAAAGAATCCCCGATCCAACCATAAATGGTCCGGCTGAATGATTGATCTCTGATTTCTTCAGGACCTTTATTACTACTCTATTGAATACACAAGAATTCTTTGGCTGAAAGCAAAATTAGGGATGATCGCAGGCCATTTGTGCATTATTACCTTTTCTGGCAAATAGTAAATCCTAAAAACAATACACAGACATAAGTTAACATAGATTCCTATTGGCTTAATTAATAAAGCATCTTGTGCTTTCTGGTGTAGTACTTCTTTAAATAAACGTATAGTCCTTAAACACTATACCACCTGAAAGAACTCTGTACTGCCATCTAATGGTTACACATGGTACTGAATTCTTTTCAAGAAATTACTAGCATCTTTGTGACAACTTTATTGACATAGTGGGATTTTAAATCCACTCCCAGCATTCCAGTGTGTGACTCTCCTGTTAACTGCACAGACCACAGTGTAAGTGTTATGTACATAATAAAGTTTTTTTTTTTTCACACTAATAAGACCCCGAGCCGCCAACAACAAATGCATCCATAACTTTTACATGCTTAGGTTTATTAGTTGCCAATTACTCACCGACATAGCTCCATGGTCATTGTTGTTACTCTGGAGGGAATGCAGCATAGTGGTTAAAAGACAAAAAAAGGGAGATGTTAATTGCAAAGAAAATATTAGTGGCAGACACTAGGGAGAAGTATGTTAGACTTACATATACGGTAGTTAGAAAAGCACAGAAATGATAAATGCATTAGTCTATGAAGTAGTTAGCGTGTTGCCCAGCAGGGCATGTTGGGAGTTGCTGTTGCGACAGACAGGCCAGCAGCACCCATTATAATATGATCGCATAAATCTATGAAAGTTGATTGAATCCTAAAGTGGTTTTAAACCCCAAAGCAAAAATGCAATATATTGCAGTTTCCCAACTCTGATGCCGCGTACACACGATTGGAACAAATGTCCGATGTGAGCTTTTCATCGGATATTCCGACCGTGTGTAGGCTCCATCAGACATTTCCTGTCGGAATTTCCTACCACAAAAATTTGAGAGCTGGTTCTCAATTTTTCCGACCAAAAAAGTTCTCATCGGAAATTCCGATCGTCTGTATGCAATTCGGACGCACAAAAATCCTATGCATGCTCGTAATCAAGTTGACGCACGCTCGGAAGCATTAAACTTAATTTTTCTCGGCTCGTCTTAGTGTTGTATGTCACCGCGTTCTTGGCGTTCGCAATTTCAGACAACATTTGTGTGACCGTGTGTATGCAAGCCAAGTTTGATGGAAATACCGTCAGAAAAAAATCCACGGTTTTGTTGTTGGAAATTCCGATCGTGTGTACGCGGCATTAGGTGTGATGGCTGCATTTGTTTTATTTTTTAGGCCTTTTTTTTTTTTCACCTGGTGATCTGACCAGTAACACACTTCTTGTCTTAAGCCTTGTACACACGAATGATCATGCTAATCTCATATCGAAAATAAAAAGGTTGCTAAAATTACGAAAATTCTCGTACGCCAGAATAAAAATTCGGAAGTGATGTAATGTATTGTAGCGTATTTGTATTGTATTTTCAGACAAAACACTGTACTGATTAAATGAAAATCGTACAATCTGGTATCATACGAGAATTATTTTTTCGTGTGTGTCCCTGCGGATAATTTCAGACGAACTGTCATGATCAGCTCTCAAAAGCTGTGTATGGATTATCGTACAATCGTACTAGGCCTTAGGCGAAGTTCACACCTATGTGTTTTGCAGTGCGTTTGCAGACTTGCAGAAATGCACTACAGTCCATTTAACATTACTTCCTATGGGTCACGTCCACATCTATGCAGTTTTCATGGGCGACTATTTTTTATGCGCAACGTGGTTCCTTTTTGCCTCCATACACTTCAATGGAATCATATGAAATTCATGTAAATGTGTTTTGGTGCCTTTTCCTGCATAACAACAGACGACTCCTTCTTCTGACATTAACACATCTCAAAAACGCAAAATGCATCAAAAACGTGCATGAAAAATGCAGAACATGCCAGAGAATAGGTCTCAAAAGCGCATCAACTGCACATGCATAGATGCAAACCTAGGCTTAGGCTGGATTCACACCTATTCATTTTTAGTGCTTTTTTCATTTTGTAGATTTCCACTACAGAACGTGGTCCATAGGAAACCATGATATATGGACTGTAGTGCTAATCTGCAAAATGCAAAAAGCACAAAAAATGCATAGGTATGAATCCAGCCTTAGGATATCTCCACTAGACAGCAGCATTGTCAATCTGGGGAGAAGGTAGTGCTAGATGCTTTAGCAGATTTAGATAAACTTAACAAATTAAATTAAATTAAATCAGACCACTCTTAAGGCCTGATTCACACCCATGCAGGTTGCAGTTTGCATATTCCAGGTGCATTTTGCATTTTTCAATACACATTTTTGATCCATTGAAGTCTATGGAAGCAAAAACCAGAAAAAAGTCCCTGGCCCTTTCCATGAAATGCACAGATGTGAACTACATCCATAGGAAACCATGTTAAATGGACTGTAGTGTGTTTCTGCAAAACTGAAAACGCACTAAAAAATGCATAAGTGTGAACCAGGCCTTAAACAGTTACAGCAAAAAAAAATCATATTGGGATAAGGCGCCATGCACACTGGAGCTCATAAACGGCTGTTTTTTGGAGTTTGGGCGTTTTTTTTTAAAAGCTCATAAACTCCACTCTATGTTATCCTATGTGTCCATGCACACATGGAAGTTTTTGGACGTTTATCAGCAGTGGAGTTTATGGGCTGTTTTCTGAACGCCCTAAAATCGCGTTCAGGAGTCGTTTTTCTGACCACAAAAAACATCAAACGCTCACAAACGCTGATAAACGTCAATAAACGCTCAAAAAACTCACCAGCTTATTTTAACGTTTTTGATTCGTTGAAAAAAAAAAACGGAAAAAAAGCTAATGCAGAAAAACGCTAAAAACGCTATTGCAAAAACGTTAAAAACCATTGAAAGACTCACTGCAAAGCTACTGCCGTTTTTAGAGCATTATTTTAGCGTCCAGTGTGCATGGAGCCTAAAGGTTTTACATAAAAGATTTAAAGCTGACCATTGTAACCACCCCCTTTGCTGGACAGCTTTGTCTGGTAAAGGAAGTTGAAATGGAACAGACTTACTAGCCAGATTACCACATGAAAAAAGGCAAAAAAAAAAAAGAAGAAAACTAATGTAGCTGCCAACCATTAGAATTGGTAAGCTGCAATGTAATACATTTTTGTGTTTAATACCGCTTTAAGCATGTGGACACATTTTCAACACAATACTGTTAAGCCTCGTACACACGATCGGATTTCCATCGGACAAATCCGTGGAATTTGTGCGAAGGGCGTTGGCCGTGAACTTGTTCTGCATACAGACGGCAGAACTTTTTCAGCCAACATACATGAAACTACGTAGTTTCCAGCTCTTTAGCGCCACCCTTTGGGCAACTTCTGCTAATGTTGTGCTATGGTTAGCAGTGCTTCTGAGCATGCGTGTTTGTACTTTGGATTTTTTTCCAATGGACTTGTGTACACGCGATCGGATAATCCGACAAGACCACATTTGTTGTCGGACAGTTTTAAAGTATGCTATAAAACATTTGTTGTCGGAAAATCCGACAACAATTGTCTGATGGAGCGTAGAAACGGTCGGATTTTCCGACAAAACCCATCCATCACACATTTGTTGTCGGAAAATCCGATCGTGTGTACGAGGCTTTAGATGAGCAGCATAGCAGCTACTGCATGTGATTATTACTATGGTCCCACAAACCTCTGCCCCAATCCACATACACACTGGTAGGTGAACTGGCCTTGGGCAAAGTGCATGGTTGCATAACTTGTTAACGAAATTAGATGGTAAAATGCAAGAACTTCCATTACGCAAGTGCTAATATGAACATATGAAAAAATGAAAAATCGAACTTAATACTGTGGTCCGTGTAGGGGCTTTCAAAATGACTTCTTTCAAATCGAATCTATCGTGGAAGGAATGGCGTGATAATTTTTGCTGTCTTTTTCATTCTGCAAATGCGGGACTTAATAAGCACTATAATGCCGGCAGAGCCATGTTCTTTACACCAAAACCTTACACATTTCACTGAGTTTACCAAGCTGTGGGGTAATGTAGATCAGAATAGAATTTGTTCATGCAAGGTCCACTGTACTATATAACACATCTCTAGACAGACCTTGTAACAAGGCTTGCTCTGTTCTCTAGGCACTGCGGTACAAATGAATAGTGTCGACGAACTGCCAACTGTCACTGATTTGCAGAGACAGTGCCAATTTTTAATTGTCCCTGGAAATTCTCTCTCTCCACACTCGCTATTATCTGATTTGTTAAGTTATTGGTCAGCAGTGCAGAATTTATTCTTTTTATTCTGAGTGACGTACTCAGACACAAGCAACATGATTAACACACTGCAAGGTGTAACATGCAAATTATTAGAGAAATACACCAGATAGCAAAAAGGATGATAAAGAATAACACATTTGCACTGCGAGAAAACACAATATTAACATTTAATAGAAGGAACTATCCCCTCAGGGATTTGATCCCAGACATCTCAAGTCTCCCGCAACTCGTGGGAGTCTCCCGCATTTGACGGCGGGCTCACGGACACCCGCGAGTGCGGCACAATCTCGTGGCTGAGCCTGCCTGCGTGCACTGTCACCCACTGCCCGAGTGGCCGCTGCGGCTGTACCATTCAGGGGCGGCGGATGATCGGATGTCTGTCACAAGAGACCTGTGTGAGGAGGGAGGAGTCACACTAACTCTGCTACGCACAGGCTGGTCCAAACATGTGTGGAAGCTTAGTGAGTTAGCAGTTGAAGGAAGGCGGACGGGAGGTTGAGGGAGCATTGGAGGCGTCATGGAGCCGTAAGTGTGTGGGGGGGAGGCTGGGAGCTTCCGGAGCTGACACTTGTGTGCTGTGCACTAATAGGAAGCTGCATTAGTGTGTTGTGGAGATAGTTCAGAGCCTGTTGTACAGTGACCGGAGGGTGTGTGACACCTTATGTGCTGCAGGGCATGTGGAAATACACTTCTGACCATTAGATTTTCGGAGACTTCTATTGCAGCATTGTTGGCTCCCATATTATCAGACTTTGTACATGTTTGGGGAGCCATTCTTCTTCTCAGGTCTCCCATTGTCATTGGATGATGATATTAAACATATATGTCTGTAGCAGTCTCATTTTTTTCTGTGTGCTAATAAAAGCTCTCATTATGTGTGGTGTCACTAAGAACACTGAGGTCCCATTCACACCATGTATTTGCGGTAACGCATGTTAGATGTGCTGGTTTGATGCTTTCATTCTGCATGGCACCCCAATGCACTTTCTGACAGATGTGTTATAAAGCACTGCGCAAACTATTGGCTGCCATTCATTCCTAATGGCACCCCCACACATCTAAAAAAGCAGCACGTTTTCAGAGTCAGTGTGGGTCACACTGACTCTGCTACGCACAGGCTGGTCCTCCAGAGTGTGAGTTCTGCAGAGTGTGGATAGAGTGACACAGTGAGGCTGAACATCACTGTGTGTCACTCTCTCACCACATCTCTCAGCTCACTCATCACTGACTTATGTGTCACTCACAATGATCCGATGATTCCATGGGCACTGGTAAGGCTGTATTTAATTGCCACTGGTCTAGCTGCATTTAATTGGCACTGATCAGGCTGTATTTCATTGGGGTGGGGGGGTGGGGGTCGGTGCCGGGGCGAAGCGTCACCTCCGTGAAATAAGTTTGCCACCTCCCTGAAATAAGCTTTTGCACGTTGGGATGTCTGTGATCACAATCCTCAGACAATCTTGACTTCACCTGACGTACAGAGCCTTGCAAAAGTATTCACTAGGCTTGTGCAATTCGTTTCGGAACGAAACGAAATTCGTCCAAATTTAGCAACTTTCGGACATTCGGAAGCATTCGAATTTCCGAACAAAGCAATTACGAATAAAACCGAATCCGAAATAAATTATACCGCAAATAGCGAATGCCCGAATGTCCTCGGCATAATTCGTTATGAAAAAGTTACGAATGTACGAATCCATACGAAGCACAATAACACTCTGCTCTGCTCTCTGCTTCTCCCTCACCGTGCTGAACTCCCTCTCAAAATGGTGTACAGGGGCGGAGGCTATAGCCGCATGTAAAAAACGAAAGTAAAATACGAGATTTCTAATCCATTCGAAGCACAATAAACGAATCGAATTTTGAATTGTTACAAATAACCGCTATGTATTTAGAAAAGTACAAATCCATTCGAAGCACATTAGGCATAATAGTCAGCGTCGTTGTGAGAGAGACATGGAAAATTACGAATCAACGAACCCAAAAAAAGTTACGAAAGTAGGAGTTGTGTCCAGAATCAACGAAAAAACAACGTACCCTACCGAAAGTACGAATTATAAATCAACTAAAAATTCAACGAAAAATGACGCTTGCGAAAATATGAATTAGTCCGAACACGAAAAATCCCGTCTAGCAAAATTACGAATGATTACGAATCAACAGGACCGAAAAGAAACGAACCAAAGCTAAACAAATTTTTCCGTTGTGCACAAGAAACGAACCGAAACTAAACAAATTTTTCCGTTGTGCACAAGTCTAGTATTCACCCCCCCCCCCTGGCTTTTTACCTATTTTGTTACATTACAGCCTTTAGTTCAATGTTTTTTTAATCTGAATTATATATGATGGATCAGAACACAAAAGTCTAAGTTGGTGAAGTGAAATTAGAAAAATATATACATAAAACTATTTTTCAGAAATAAAAAACTGATAATTGGCATGTGCGCATGTATTCACCCCCTTTGTTATGAAGCCCATAAAAAGCTCTGGTGCAACCAATTACCTTCAGAAGTCACATAATTAGTGAAATGATGTCCACCTGTGTGCAATCTAAGTGTCACATGATCTGTCATTACATATACACACCTTTTTGAAAGGCCCCAGAGGCTGCAACACCTAAGCAAGAGGCACCACTAACCAAACACTGCCATGAAGACCAAGGAACTCTCCAAACAAGTAAGGGACAATGTTGTTGAGAAGTAAAAGTCAGGGTTAGGTTATAAAAAAATATCCAAATCTTTGATGATCCCTAGGAGCACCATCAAATCTATCATAACCAAATGGAAAGAACATGCCACAACAGCAAACCTGCCAAGAGACGGCCGCACACAAAAACTCACGGACCAGGCAAGGAGGGCAATAATCAGACCTAAGGTAACCCTGGAGTAACTGCAGAGTTCCACAGCAGAGACTGGAGTATCTGTACATAGGATGACAATAAGCCGTACGCTCCATAGAGTTGGGCTTTATGGCAGAGTGGCCAGAAGAAAGACATTACTTTCAGCAAAAAACTAAATGCCACATTTTGAGTTTGCGAAAAGGCACGTGGGAGACTCCCAAAATGTATGGAGGAAGGTGCTCTGGTCTGATGAGACTAAAATTAAACTTTTTGGCCATCAAAGAAAACACTATGTCTGGCGCAAACCAAACACATCACATCGCCCAAAGAACACCATCCATTCAGCAGTCAACTGGTAAACTAGTCAGAGTTAAGGAAAAGATGGATGGTGCTAAATACAGGGATATTCTTGAGCAAAACCTGTACCACTCTGTGATTTGAGGCTAGGACGGAGGTTCACCTTCCACCAGGACAATGACCCCAAACACACTGCTAAAGCAACACTTGAGTGGTTTAATGGGAAACATGTAAATGTGTTTGAATGGCTTAGTCAAAGCCCAGACCTCAATCCAATAGAAAATCTGTGGTCAGGCTTAAAGATTGATGTTCACAAGCGCAAACCATCCAACTTGAAGGAGCTGGAGCAGTTTTGCAAGGAGGAATGGGCAAAAATCCCAGTGGCAAGCTCATAGAGACTTATCCAAAGCGACTTGGAGCTGTGATAGCCGCAAAAGGTCTCTCTACAAAGTATTTTGTCCTATTTGTTGTTTGCTTCACAATAAAAAAAAAATCTTCAAAGTTGTGGGCATGTTCTGTAAATTAAATGATGCAAATCCTCAAACAATCCATGTTAATTCCAGGTTGTGAGGCAACAAAACACGAAAAATGCCAAGGGGGGGTGAATACTTTTGTAAGGCACTGTACATATCCAATAATAATAATTTGCAATTTCTGAATGGATGCAAAGCGTTTCTGATTGGATGAGGTGGGGAGGTGGGGCGGTGACATCCCTCTCTACCTCATCCAATCAGAGAATACTTTGCATTCATTCAGAATATGCAAAGCAATCTCTGTACGGCTACGAGAACATACCAATAAATGTAAGCTTAGTGCATACAATCTACATGAAAAAAAAAAAATGAAAGAAAAAAAAAAAGTCAAAAAAGATGCAATAGTGCCATTAAGTATTATTTTGTAAGTGTCAAAAGACACTCAACCCCTGGGTGGGGCCGAACATGTGACGTCTTTACACGCGCTGGGGGCAATCTGCCTTTTTTGGTATAGTAATTGTATATGATAGAACTTTATTACATGCACAGTAGCGCTTTTAAACTTTAAAGGGGCAGCGTGCCCACTTTCATAGCTTTTTTTTACGTCTAATATCTAGATCAGGGGTCTCCAAACATTATAAACAAAGGGCCGGTTTATTGTCCTTCAGACTCTAGGAGGGCCGTACTATGGCCAGCGGGAGTGGAAATTTTCCTGGCATCAGTGGGAGTAAGCATTGCCACATTTGGTATTAGTGAGAGGAATAGTGCCCAGTCCTTGGTATCATAAGGAGGAATAGTGCCCCATTTTTGGCATCAGTGGGAGAAATGGTGCCCCATTGTTGGTGTCAGGTGGCAGAATAGTGTCTTGTATCAGTGGGAGAACTAGTGCCCCAAGGGCCGGAAAAAGACAAACAAAGGGCCACCATCCGGCCCTCGGGCCGCAGTTTGGAGACCACTGATCTAGATTGTGTAGTGGATGCAGAAGTCTTTTATTTTTCATTTGCTATTTGGTTTGTCTTTACTATTCTCTGAACGGCGTCTGTGCTGAGCAGCCGTCTTCCA
Source organism: Rana muscosa (assembly GCA_029206835.1). NCBI lineage: Eukaryota > Metazoa > Chordata > Amphibia > Anura > Ranidae > Rana > Rana muscosa. Next base: position 215,029,801 of record CM055123.1, on the reverse strand, counting down.
GTGTTCGCAATGCATCAAGCCAGCGTTCAGCATGTGAACCAGAAGATCCCTGGAGCAGCGGTGTCTACTAGTGATTTCCAGCTTCCAGGAGCATTGTCCAGGTATTGTATGTACACAGTTACATTAGTCCAAGCTGGATCAATGTAACTATGTATAAAATATCTACCTTTACAGAAAATCTGTAAGATGAACTTACACTGGACCCCCTCGCCATCCCATATTACCTGAGTCCCGCGATCACCCGCTGTGAGAGACTGAGTTGCCGCTTTACCAGTCCAGGGATTTGAAATCCCTGCAGCTTTCTCTCCTCTTCTCCAGCACTAATAGGATGGGCTAGGCGGGTTCTGATTGGTCTGCACCTTCATACCAAATAGAATGCCTCCTAAACATACATTTACGAGGTACATTTAGGAGACAGGATGGGCTAGGCGGGTTCCGATTGGTCAGTGCCGTCACAACAATTAGAATGCATCCTATACGTACCTTTACGAGATACATTTAAGAGTTTAAGCCGCTGGGATTTCAAATCTCTGGACCGGTAAAGCGCTGACTCAATCTCTCACAGCAGGTGATCATGGGACCCAGGTACCGTGGGACTGGGGGGGGGGGGATGGGGAGGGAGTCCAGAGCAAGTTCACATTACAGATTTTCTGTAAAGGTGAATTTACCATTTAATCAACTCTAAAATTTACAATAAATCCCCTAATTCTTAGCCGAAGGGTGAAAAATAACTCTTGATAAGACCTAGCATCGGATATACTGTATATTTTGATCCTAAAAGCATGCAGACAATATGGGATATTTACGAAAGGCAAATCCACTTTGCATTACAAGTGCAAAGTGCACTTGAAATTGCACTGAAAGTGCATTTGGAAGTGCAGTCGCTGTAGATCCGAGGGGGACATGCAAGGAAAATAAAAAACAGCATTTTAGCTTGCACATGATTGGATGATAAAATCAGCAGAGCTTCCCCTCATTTCAGATCTTCCCCTCATATCTACAGCGACTGCACTTCCAAGTGCACTTTCAGTGCAAGTTCAAGTGCACTTTGCACTTGTAGTGCAAAGTGGATTTGCCTTTCGTAAATAACCCCCAATGTCTTTATCTGTCTTTCTCTCTTTGTTTAGACATCACCCAGGGTCACCATCTACTTCCTGGACTGAGATGCCCACTCAGGGGTGACACATATATCCTGGTGCCTGGCTGTTTTCACAAATGTCTCACACTTGCAGACCATTTTTAGGCGGACCCGAGCGGACGCTCCATTCAGTTCTATGGAGCGTTCTTGATGGTCGAAAGTTCAAAGATCTTTTGTGTGACCGTGTGTATGCAAGCCAAGCTTGAGCGGAATTCCGTCGGAAAAACCATCCAAGGTTTTTCCGATGGAAAATCCGATCGTGTGTACGGGGCATTAGGCTAATTAGCAGTGAAGGAGAGAAAACTGCACATAACATACTAACCAACTAGATCTTTGCAATACCATTCCCCTGAAGTGAAACATGTTTATATCATACCAAATCCTCACTACCATTCTCAAAATGTAGAAGTCAATATTTATTCAAATGTTTGGCCTTTTATATGTCACATACATTTTTTTTTAGCAGCATGTTAATTTATATATAAAAAGAGAACATGAAACTTTACAAGCTTGTTCTTCTCCATCAGACAGGCAAGTTAACCCCAATGGCATTTATTTGGTAAGAAAGCTATGGTAAGGGTTGTGATCATTTGTGGGAATGGGCTATTTGGAACAATGAAGATACACACCAAACTCCTTGGTCAGAAATGCAAACTGCTGCACGTTGAGACCGATTTATATCCTTAAAGTGGTTATAAGACCCCTTTCACACTGAGGAGTTTTTCAGGCGGTTTAGCACTAAAAATAGCGCCTAAATAGCGCCTGAAAACTCCTGCCCCTGCAGTCTCAATGTTAAAGCCCGAGGGCTTTCACACTGAGGCGGTGCGCTAGCAGGACCGCTCCAAAAGTCCTGCTAGCAGCATCTTTGGAGCGGTGAGAGGAGCGGTGTGTTTACCGCTCCTTCCCATTGAAAGTAATGGGAAACCGCGGTAATACCGCCGGCAATGCGCCTCTGCAGAGGCGCATTGCCGGCGGTATTAACCCTTTTTCGGACGCTACTGTGGGTTAAAACCGCACCGCTAGTGGCCGAATACCGCCGCAATTCCGTGGCAATTATGACGGTATAGCGCCGCTAAAAATAGCGGCGCTATACCGCCACCGCACCCACCGCCCCAGTGTGAAAGGGGCCTAAAGGTAGAAGTTTTTGTTTATCTTAAACCATTCTCTGCATTAAAATAAAAAACCTTCTGTGTGCAGCTTCCCGCAGCCCCTTTTAGACCCCTTTCACACAGGGGCCGCGGTCGCGTTAGCGCTAAAGCGCTGCTCTTTTTAGCGGTACTTTAGCGCTGTTTAAGTGGCACTTTTCGGCCGCTATTGGGGCGCTTTTAACCCCAAAGAAGGGGTTAAAAACTCCTGTGTTGCAGTGCTTCCGGATCACTTTTCAGGCGGTTCGGAAACGCGGCCCATTCATTCCAATGGGCAGGGGAGTTTTGCGAGCGCTGTATACAGCGTTTCCAAACCGCCCCAAAGATGCTGCTTGCAGGGATTTTTTCTAACGTCCCGCAAGCGCACGGCCCGGATGTGAAAGCACACATTGCAGAGAATGGGAGGCAGTTTTCAGGTGCTTTAAAGGTGCTATTTATAGCGCTAAAATGCCTGAAAACTGCCTCAGTATGAAAGGGGCCTTATACTTACCTGAGCCCAATCTCAAACGAGTGATGTGCTTGAGAGTAGCGGCTCTCTCCACTATCTCTCTCCTCACTGGACATGGTGGTAGTAGCGGGAGCCATTGGCCTGTGAGGAGAGAGTGAGGGGGCGGGTCCGAGCCATGCTCTCTTTGTCAATGGACACACAGAGCATGGCTCAAGATTGAGCCTGCATAAGTGCCCCCATAGCACGCAGCTTGCTATTGGGGCACTCGGCAGGGGGGGAGGAGCCAGGTGTCCCCTCAGTGCCCAGTCACTGCAACTTCCTCCCTGCATAATCGCATACATCAAGGAACTTTCACACAGAACTATCCAGTAGTTTTATCATGCAAAGGAATGACAAGGCTGGAAGTAGAGTTGTCTTTAATTCTCATTTGTATGGTAAGTTCACTTGGGAAGGGCAAAAACAAACACAGCTGCCCAAGTTAAAAGAAGTGGAAACAATTGAGGGGGCATCAGGGGATGATACTGGTGGGGCAGCATCGGATGGAATGTGCATTGAACCAATGTGGACACATACTGTATTGTGCACAATGATGCAGCTGTAATCTGTGCCTCATTTTATTAGCACAAGCCATTTTAAAAATATAAAATATAGGATCATCACTGAGGCCTAAGGAATTACATATGTTGTGAATGCATACAACAGTAAATGTGCCAATTGCCAAATGTGCTCTTATTATTTTCGCCGTTAATACATCAAAGTCAGATTACAAGTAAATACATTGCTGTACAAGCATTAGTGGGCATTATTTTTTGCCCGCCTTTACCTAGAAAAGATTACTGGAAAGAAAACTAATGAGCAATAATCTTTAGCTCAATGTAAAAAATATTCTTATAGAAAGTCATATGCCGTCACTGCCTGGATTACCGCTCAGAAGAGTTATTCTAAGAGGATCTGCATTAAAGTGGTTGTAAACCCTCGGACACAACATTATTTTAAAAATTAGCCCATAACACAGGCAGCTGATCGCTGCCTGTGAAAGTGTACTCACCCCTGTAATTAGCTGTAAAATCGTCTTTTTCTTTATGATGACGTCACCGCACTTGCTCACTATTCACCCTGAAAACAGGCATCTAAAGTTTGTCGGTTTTTCATTTTCATGGTTTCCGTCACTGACTGTAAAGCGAACTTCCCCTCTGTCCGGCACAGAGCAGAAGTCTCGCGTTGCTATACTCCTTCTCTTCCTGATACTCCCCTGTGTGGACTGAACAAGACGTCACAAGGGGGAGTGAAAGAACACAGCAGCGGCATACACAGACTAGATTCATTGCCGTGTATCATTGGTTGCCCCGGTAACGGCTATCGACATCAAGGCTTGGTTACTGCGCGATATTTCGACGAGGGACTCAGTAAGGGCGGAAGTGACGTCAGATAAGGATTCAACAAACAGGACAAAGAATGGTGATTTCAGTACCCGGAAATAGAGCAAACAAAAACGGGTGAAAAAAGGTATTTGCGGGACTCGTTTTGGAAAATGATCTATGTAGTATGCATTGCGATACACATGTGTAACATAAAAATTCAAAAACAGAAAAAATAGGCAGACGTTTACTTCCTCTTTAACTATTCTCCATCCTAAATGAAGGACATTTTTAAAATCCATCCATTCTAAATGAAAAGCAGAAGTATAAATTAGCTGACTAGGTAAGAGGGGGGGTGTAACGACAACACCAAACGATATAAATGAAATTTGAAAAGATAGAAAGAATTGTAACCAAATGTTTGACAAGCATTTTAAGTAAAGAAATATTATCTATACACTTTATGATTATGTTATAATTGCATGTACATTATATGGCTTCAGATTGGGCATCCCATTCCAAAACCATGGAAATGAAGATGCAGTTGACCCCCCACCCATTCATTTGCAGCCTTAAAGTGGAGTTCCACCCAAAAATGGAACTTCCACTTTTTGGAACCCCCCCCCCCCCTCCGGTGTCACATTTGGCACCTTTTAGGGGAAGGGGGGAGCAGATACCTGTCTAATACAGGTATTTGCTCCCACTTCCTGGCATAGATCGCCTCGGTGATCTACGCTACTTCCGGCGCCTACTCTGTACCCCCGCTGCCTTCTGGGAGACACACAGCTCCCAGAACACAAACGGGACCAGTGAAGACGTGCAGCGCAAAACCCGCGCATGCGCAGTAGGGAACCGGGAAGTGAAGCCGCAACGCTTCACTTCCTGATTCTCTTACCGAGCATGGTGGCGGCGGCGGCAGCAGCCGATCCTCGAGCGACAGATCGGCTTCGGCTGCCGACATTGCGGGCACCCTGGACAGGTAAGTGTCCATATATTAAAAGTCAGCAGCTGCTGTATTTGTAGCTGCTGGCTTTTAATATTTTTTTTTTTTTAGTGGGACCTCCGCTTTAACAGCTCTGTCTCTTCTGGGACATCTTTCACAATATTTTGGAGTGTGTCTGATGGAATTTTTGCCCGTTCAGAGAGCTTTTATGAGATCAAGTACTGCTGCTAGATAAGAAGGCTGCATATCCCACTCAGTGATCCAATTCATCACAAAGATGTTCATTAACGTTGAGTTCGGGACTCTGTCCAAATCAGATGACTTTCTTAACACCAAACTGGTCAAACCATGTCTTTACGGTGCTAGCTTTGAGCACAGGGACAAAGCCATGTTAGAGTAGAAGAAACCTTCTCCAAACTGTTGCCATAAAATTGGAAGTGAACAATTGTCTTAAATGTCTTTGTATGCTGGAGCATTAACAGTACCCTTCACTCAAAACATCTGAACTTCAATTTTGAGGGGTGACTAATGATTACCATACCTTATTAATTTGCTTCAAATTTATATTATTTATTAATAGGCACAAGTTGTTGTTTTTGTTGGTGGGTAAACTGTAACGATGATTCATCATTTTTCATAGTTACTGTATATATATATATATATATATTGTGAGGGGGTTAGCTCGGCAGCGGGTGTGTGTGACCCCCGGGATGGGCTCCCCACACAAAAACAGGCCCAGCAAACGGAGGTTGTGGTTTTCAAAATCAAAAAGGTGCGGTTTATTTTCTATTTACAGTGACAAAACACAGCAAAGCAAAAGAAACATAAATAAAATAAATCCTGGTCAACTTGACCTCTGACTAAACATACAGGTTTCCTAACTAACAACTGGGATCAGCCTAGTGCTGTCCTAGTCCCTAAGTCCCTGGTTTTAAATGTCCAAGCAAATAGCCACACAGGCTTTGTCTCACCGCACAGGGGTTCACTCTCCCTAGACAGTCCACACAGGTCTGGTTCCAGGCATGAGCAAACACCTAATGAATCTGGGAGTTCTTATAGAGGCCTAAATGAGCTGACAAGCTTCAGCTGGTCTCATCAACTCCCTGTCTGCACGACGCCCCACACTCTCCCTAGAGGTATGAGTCATCCATGAGCCCACTAGCCTCAGCTGGGCTTATACAACTCTCCACCTAGTTGTATAAGTCGGCGTAAAGCCTGAATCTGGGCGAAATATATCTACCCCCCTGGATGCAACCAGGTGACTTTACCTTCCTGCTGTCACAATATATATATATCATTTAATATATAATTGGTGTCCATAACTGCTCCTCATATACATAGAATTTGTTCAGTTAAACAACTTTAAAAACAAATTGTCCCTGAATATTGTTAGTATTTAAGCATGATATAAAACTCCAACATAGACACATGACCTAGGACTATTTAAATGTTTAGAATGCATTCGTTTTTATATTGCATTTATTTTTTTCCACTCCTGCACCTTTTGCGCTGACTTGCTTCAGTTGTTTGGTTTTACTCCTTCCCCAAGATGTTCAGTGCTCAGTATGGATACTGGCCTCTCTAGAATGGCAGCCATAGTTTACAGTTTGCAGACATTTTCAGTCCACAAGTGTTCCACCCACACTATCTCTAATGTTTTATTTTCCTCAAAGATGCCCATATGGCAATAGGGAGCAACCGATGCCTAAACGTATGGAGAGCCGCACCGTACCCCTCCTTAACCACTTCAATACAGGGCATTTTCACCCCCTTCCTGCCCAGACCAATTTTTAGTTTTCAGCGCTGTCGCACTTTGAATGACAATTGCACAGTCATGCAACACTGTACCCAAATGAAATTTTTATGTTTTTTTTCCCCCATAAATAGAGCTTTCGTTTGGTGGTATTTGACCCCCTCTGCGGTTTTTCGTTTTTGTGCTATAAACAAAAGAAGAGCGACAATTTTGAAAAAAACACAATATTTTTCACTTTTTGATTTAATAAATACAGGCATACCCCGCTTTAAGTACACTCACTTTACATACACTCGCGAGTAAGGACATACCCATGAGTGTATGTAAAGTGGCTCTAAAGCTAAAGCTGCAGCTGAGTAATCCGTGCACGGATAGTTCAGATTCCCCGCTACTTGAAAACACACTCCCTGACACCCCCACTACAGCCTCTGATGCCCCAGAAGTGAAAAAAGCTATTGCTTCACTTTAAGTACATGTTCGTTTTACATACATGCTCTGGTCCCATTGTGTACTTAAAAGTGGGGTATGCCTGTATTATTTTAAAAAAACATTTTTTTCCCTCTGTTTTGGCCGATATGTATTCTTCCCAATAAGCGTATAGTGATTGGTTTGCGCAAAAGTTATAGCGTCTACAAAATAGGGGATAGATTTATTGCATTTTTATTTATTTTTTTACTAGTAATGGCGGCGATCTGCGATTTTTATTGTGACCGTGACATTGCGACGGACATATCGGACACTTTTGACACATTTTTGGGACCATTCACATTTATACAGCGATTAGTGCTATAAAACTGCACTGATTACTGTGTAAATGTGACTGGCGGGGAAGGGGTTAACACTAGGGGGCGATCAAGGGGTTAAATATGTTCCCTAGGGAGTGATTCTAACTGTAGGGGGAGGGGACTCACAAGGGGAGGAGACCGATCTGTGTTCTTCTGTACTGGGAACACACATCGGTCTCCTCACCTCTGACAGGACGTAGATCTGTGTGTTTACACACACAGATCCACGGTCCTGCTGTGATCACGGGTAATTGCGGGTGCCAGGCGGACATCGCGGCCGCCAGCCACGCGTACCGGGTCCCGAGCGACGCGTCCCCTAGATGGCCGGGGAGCCTAGGACGTCATATGACGTCCACCCAGGATGGGTGATCACTCCTGTGGATGTCATTTGACTATGGGCGGGTAATGAAGTGGTTAACTAACCTCCTGATCGTGTTTTGTATTCTGCCATGTCTAATCCAAAATGTGGAAATCACTGCCTTAACCACTTCCCGCCCAAGGTACATCATATGACGTCCTTGACTTTCAGTGGGGATATCTGAATGATGTCTGCAGCTACAGGCATCATTCAGATATCATCTTTTAGAGACGGTTATTCCCTTCATCGTAAGAATCATCTGAGTGGCAGTTCACTTGCTGGATCATTCTTACAGGCGCCTAGAGGGGACAATCCCCCATTCCGCCGCCCTCCGGTGCTTCTTCGGACTCTGCCATGCAATCGGGGACCTGGAGAAGGAATCTGCCGCCGCCGGATGAAGATCATAGAGATGGTCACCAGTCATCTCTTTGACCGCCGGAGGCCCGGGCGCAAGGTTTTGACATCATGATCGTAGCTGGAAAGCATCGGATCTGTAATTTTTTTTGCTTTTGATCTAATGCTTTCCAGCCTGGAGGAGAGATGTGGGACCCCACATCTCTCCATAAAGAGGACCTGTCACGCACCATTCCTATTACAAGGGATGTTTACATTCCTTGTAATAGGAATAAAAGTGATAAAAAAAAATAATTAAAGAAAAAGTGCAAAAATAAAAAAATGATAGTTAAATAAACAATAAAAAAATAAAGCGCCCCCCGTCCCTGTATGCTCGCGCACAGAAGTGAACGCACACATAAGCCCCACCCACATATGTAAACGCTGATCAAACCACACATGTGAGGTATCGCCGTGAGCGTTTTGAGCAAGAGCAACAATTCTAGCACTAGACCTCCTCTAAACTGGTAACCTATAAAAAAATTAAAGTGTCACCTTTGGAGATTTTTAAGTACCAAAGTTTGGCGCCATTCGACATGTGTGCGCACATTTACAGTGTGACATGTTGGGTATCTATTTACTTGGCGTAACATCATCTTTCACATTATAGAACAAAATAATAATAACTTTACTGTTTTGTTATTTTCTAAGTCACGAAACGTGAAGCGTTAAAAAAATTGTTGCGCAAATACCCTGCGACATAATAAGTTTCAACGACTGCTATTTTAAAAACATATACAATGTTTGGGGGTTCTGAGTAATTTTGTAGAAAATAAATTATGATTTTTACATGTAGGAGAGGACTGCCAGAAGAGGCCCCGGATAGGAAGTTAATGGATGGTTCCGGGAAATTTCAAAGTCCTTAAACGCATTTACAAAGTGATACGCTGTAGAAAATTATGAATACAGTTATCACACAGCCCAAAACCAAAACATCCCAAAGTAATTGATCACATTTTGCTATGCTGACAACACAGCTTACAAGAAGAAAGTGTGATCTTTTTACTGAGATCATAAGTTAAAGGATGAGTTCACCTTTGGGGAAAAAAAAAATGCACCTTTGTTTGCAGGTCAAAAAAATGTGAATTGACAATTTTATTTTTGTAGGAGCCTGAAAAGCATTGCAGCAGCGATCAGCAGATTGCAGGTGCAATGCATGGCTCCTGCATACTGTCAGTGTAAGATGTCTGGTTGTACCTCATACAGGCAGGCAGTTGACAGGGGAATCAATTAACTACCTAGAGAGCTCAACAGGGCCCTGGTAGTTCATTGTGACATGTTCCTAAAGGTGAACTTATCCTTTAAGCTGGACATATACTATAGAAATTTCATCTAGTTTCCTATGAAATGATGGCCCTGTCGAGCACTTACTTCCTGTACTCAAATGAAAAAATGAGAGGCGTCAGGTGGAAAATTGTCGGCCGAACAGTGGTTGCATTCAATCAGAATATTTTCCTTTATTTCTTTTGTATAAAGTGGGGAAAGATTACAGCTTCTATTGTTCTTCAGGGCTCCATGGGAGAAATTTCTCTTGGTTTCATACCTGGCTTACAATTGTTTCACCAGACAGAAAATCAGAATAAATCTCCAACAATAACATTGATTCACAAGGCTAGAACCCCGTCGGCTTTTTATTGCTGTCTGTGTCCCTATTGCAGATTTTATTTCACTTTCTGTTTTTTTTTTACTAATTTAATAATACTGGAGAGTGATTTACTAATACTGGAGAGTGCAAAATCTGGTGTAGCTCTGCATAGAAATCAGCTTCCGTTTTTTTTTTTGTCAAAGCTTAATTGAACAAGTGATGCCGCGTACACACGACCGTTTTTAATGACGAGAAAAAGGGCATTTTTTATAATGGTCATTAAAAATGATCGTGTGTGGGCTTCAGAGCATTTTTCACAACGTGAAAAATGGCCATGGAAAAATTGGAACATGCTGTAATTTTTCACGTCGTTTTTCACATCGTCGTTTTTTCTCGTCATGAAAAACGCCCATGTGTAGGCTTTAACGACGTGGAAAAAAATGCACATGCTCAGAATCAATTATGAGACGGGAGCGCTTGTTCTGGTAAAACTAGCGTTCGTAATTGAGATAGCACATTCGTCACGCTGTAACGGACTGAAAAGCACGAGGCTGAAAAGCGCGAATCGTCTATCAACAAACTTCACTAACATGAAGGGTGGCACCATCTGAATGGAACTTCCCCTTTATAGTGCCGTCGTACGTGTTGTACGTCACCGCGCTTTACTCGAGCATTTTTTTCCACGATAGTGTGTAGGCAAGGCAGGCTTGAGAAGAATAACGTCGAAAAAAATGCAGTTTTATTCAATGACATTAAAAACGGTCGTGTGTATGCGGCATTAGAAGCCGATTGGCTACCATGCAAAGCTGCACCAGATTTTGCACTCTCTAATTTTAGTAAATCAGCCCCTCTGTCTGGTATAATTGTTGTCACCCTCCCACACTCTTCCAAAAGTAAAAAGTTCTGGCTGGACATACATTTTAATTCAACTACATTTGCCTGTTAGACACAAGATGACCCAAAACAAGTGTCTTTTCCACAGATAAGATGATCATTAAAAAAAAAAAAATTGCAGATTGGTGACATTATGTGGGCAGCTTAGATGCAGTACTTAGACGATGTACTTAGCGGCATCGCTCAAATTAATTATTTATCAGTCCACCGAGACTTGCTTGCTCCTCCAAAAGATGGATATAATTATGGAGAATATCTATGAATAAACATCCTATTTATCAAAATGTCTAATTATTCCTTGGGTATTCAGTCTTGGTGGAATTAAAATGTTATTTTCTCCACATGGATAAATAAATCTACTTGACTGTGTTGCCTCTTGATATATGGCCTCCAAAACTGGAATATCAACACTTTGCATACATTAAGAAAAAACATTATTCATGTATTTTTAGACTTATGGACAAGAACAATGGTTATCACAGGTAATCCTATGATGTCATAGTACAGTAACACTTTCTGTTGGTTTAGTGAGCATATTCAAGGTAAAATACTATGTGAAATAACAAAATTAACATAATCATTACTTAAAATAATGTTATAGCGTTTTGTATATTAGATGTATTAAAGAGGAACTGCAGTCTGCTCACATAATTTTTTATAAAAACATCTTTGCCATTCTGAAGCTTCCCTCCAACCACTTTGCATATTATTTTATATATACTGTGATTCTGTACTTGCCAAATATGCTGCAGAAATCTCCCTCCACTGAGTCTGGCTGCAACCATTTTAACTGTGGGCAGCTGAAGCTGCTGCCTGTTCATTTCCTGGATTTACACAGACACACAGAGGCACATCTCCAGCTCTACAGCTCTCATTGGCCCTCATATGACTCATCCTACCCTCCCTTCCTGGCAAACTCTCAGGAGAGAGAGAGAGAGAGCTGTGCATGATGTCATAAGCCTAGGAACAGGAAGTGGGCTGTATAAGGTATTTACTGGCAGAAAAAAAATGTTTTACTATCCAAAGTTAAAACAACAAGGGCAGAAGATTTAATAGATGGAAAGATGAAAAAATGACTGAAGGTCCGCTTTAACCTAAATTGCATATAAACCTAATTATTCATTTCTTTTTGCTCCCTTTTGGTCTATTGACTACACAACTGAAAGCATTTTGCAATATCTGTTTGATTATTACCTCTTCATGTTGCCAAAAATCTTCTGAACTGATAACTTCCTGTGCTCCGACTCCACTGCATCCTTATTAGTTATATGTATATACCTCCAGTTTAAGGAAAACTATCATTGTTTCTGGGAAAAATGTATCATTATTGGGTCTCCATTCAAAGACTTGTGATGTTCTAATTCGTAGATCTTTACATCAGTCATGGGAATTGGATCACAATCTTTCTGCTAGGTTTTTAAATTTAATTTTTAATGACAGAGAATGCAACAGGAGGAAAGTTGAAGGTAGTGCCAGGACTAGGTCATTTGGGGCTTTAGATGAAAGGTGTCCGGGGCGCTGGAGACACCTCAAGCAGTCACCGCTAGCACAACTTGTACAGTAAAGCATCTCTCAACTTCTGGGCGTGTAAGTTGTAATAGTAGGTGTTATGGAGCCAATCCCAGTATCCCAGAGGTTTTTCAGCTACAATCCCTGCTGCTGGCCATGGCTGGAGGGCTTCATGGAAAGCCGGTGGGAGGGATATAGGGAGAAACTGTCTTTAGGCTGCTGCAGAGAGCCGCACAGTACATCAGTCCTGTAATTAATCCCCACCAAACCGATTTCCCCTCCCTGTCCTAGCCCCCTGTATGCCTGAGCCCTCTATAGGAGGTCCAGTGGTATCCCACTGTTGGAGGCACTGCCACCAACCATTGGTAATGCGGATCCGGCTCCCAATCATTATTATTACACAGGATTTATATAGCGCCAACAGTTTACGCAGCACTTATCATTTGACCACTGTGACAGCCAATCACCAAGGTCACATGATCACTAATCCTTCTCATCCCCTGGACATTCAGAACTTTTTAAAGGAACACCGGGGTGGGTGGGAAGGGATTCAATCAGCACTTTATGCTTTATGGTTTGCTTTTAAGCTTCAGGTACTGCCCCTTTTGTGCCCCCACCTTCTTGTGACCAAGCCTCTACCCAGCACTGGTTGCAGGGTGTTCCCAGATAGGCAGAAACTGCCACAACCCCAATGAAATATAAGAAACTTGGATACTCAAGCCACCAGACACCAACAACAACTTTTGGGTGGGCTCATTAGTATTTTGGGATATATAAGTCTACAATTTCATATACTGTTTTAATAGTTAGTTTAGACTTAATCTTTAATACTGCCCGAAATATGCATACATAATGCATTTGACACTAACATAACCATTAATGGAATACCCCTTAAAAAGACTCTGTCGTGAAAAAACAAACTGCTGCAGGTAGAAGGTGCAGACACCTACTGTAGGAGTGCTGCCTTCAGAGGCATCTAAAATGATGGTGCCCAACCTATGGCCTATTGGTATAGGCCCTCAGACCTCGGCAGTCTGTAGTGGGAACATTGATTAACTGCTTTCCGACCGCCCCTTGTTGATTGACTGTGCCAGAATGGCACTCCTGCGTGAATCGTCGTAGCTGTATGGCGGGCGCTGTAAGGAGTATAGGGCGCGTGCGTGCCGTAAGAGACCGTGCGCGTGGCTACCCACGATTGCTCCTGAGAAGGAGAGAATGGAGATCTGTCAATGTAAACAGACAGATCTCCATTCTGTCAAGGGTGAGGAGAGCGATCTGTTGTCCCTACTGCTTATCAACAACGATCGGGCTCCTCACCCAGCCAGTCCCATCCCCCCACTGTTAGAATCACTCCCTAGGTAACACATTTAACCCCTTGATCGCCCCCTAGTGTTAACCCCTTTCCTGCCAGTGACATTTATACAGTAATCAATGGCTATTTATAGCTCTGATCGCTGTATAAATGTCAATGGTCCCAAAATACTGTGAAAAGTGTCCGATCTGTCTGCCGCAATGTCGAAGTCCCAATAAAAAATCGCAGATTACTAGTAAAAAAATAAATAAAAAAATGCCATAAATCCATCCCCTATTTTGTATAATATACGCTTATTGCAATTTTTTTACCAAAAATATGTAGAAGAATACATATTGGCCTAAACTGATGAAGAAATTTGTTTTTTTTTATATATTTTTTTGGGATATTTATTATAGCAAAAAGTAAAAAATATTTTTTCAAAAGAGTATCTTTTTTTTTGTTTATAGCGCAAAAATAAAAACCGCAGAGGTGATTAAATACCACCAAAAGAAAGCTCTATTTGTAGAAAAAAAAAAGGACGTCAATTTTGTTTGGGCAGAGCATCGCACGATAGCGCAATTGTCAAAGCGACGCAGTGCCGTATCGCAAAAAATGGCCTTGTCAGGAAGGGGGTAAATCCTTCCGGGGCTGAAGTGGTTAAGGTTGATTTCTACCAGCTTTATGTAACAGGTTTCCAGTTTTATATTGTCTTCTGCAGCATATTTCCATCCAAAAATCTAGCATGTCCACACTCTCTGACCATCATTTCCTCTATGAGGTCTGCAGTTTCTGACGCCCCTCTCTAGCATTTCATATATTGAACATTATATGTGGCCCTGTGGTGATGTCAGGGGCCACATTTGAGGCCCCCTTTAGCTCATATGTTGACAACCACTGATCTCAAACATTCCTGTTACAGCAAAATATTGGGCGTTCTAAAGCCTCGTATACACAGCTGGTTTTCTCGGCAAGAAAACTGCTTGCAGAGCTTTCTTCCCGAGAAAACCGTGCGTGTGTACGAGGCTTTCAGGTTTCTCGTCAAGAAAACTGCCCAGAATCTCAACGAGAAAAAAAGAAGACCTGCTTTCCTTTTTCACGTTGGGATTCTCGTCGGCCTGTCTCCCGATGAGAAACCCGAGTGTGTGTACACTTATCTGTTGCCGTGGAAACCTGCGCATGCTCGAAATGACTTTGACGCATGCGCGGTAGGGTGTAGCAAGATGGCGGCGACGGCATAGAATGTGACGAGCGCACGCTCGTCGTAGTCGATGACGTCACCGCGTTCGTGCCATTCAAAAGAACAGCGGTTCTTTTGAAAGGTACGTGTGTACACACGGCCGCGACAAGTTTTTTCCTGATGAGATTCTCGGCCGTGTGTACGAGGCTTTATGGGTAAAGGTCCAAAACTTTCAGGTAGCATTGGACTTTACCGATAAGCCGCACCCCCTTAAACAAAGGTGAACTGGGCAGGAAAGCTTCTGTATTAGGAATGCCAAAGCTTTGATTGTCAGAACAGTCAGGGATTCTGGAGTTGCGCTACAGTTTTAGAGGCTGCTGCAGGTACCTCTAGGTGCCCGCACTTTGTACCGGTAGAAGTTTCTTTATTGGTTTTGCATGGCAATGTCTCTTTAAAGGAATGTTACATCCAAAACGCAAACACACACTTGTTCAGAATAATTAGCTTATTATTCCAATAAGTACTTCTGATAATACTGTAATTATGATTTTCTCATCGCAATGTCCCAGCTAGACCCTAGATATCTGTGGGCACTTGCTCTGTGCTAATTGCGCTGCCACCCACAGTCTAATTCTAAACTTCCATTTAGTCTTCCAAGTGGTGACACGTTCAAGATATGTTTGTGAGGTTCGTAGCTATGTTCTGGCTGAATACACCTACTCCCATATGTTCCCATATAATAGTGTCATATGCTACGGCTAGGAAAGCTATCGTGAATATTAGGAGTTTTTTTATTAAGCTTTTTTTTATATTTAAATTGTAAAAGAGGTGTACTCTGTTTAATTTCTTTACACTTGTAAATATAAAATATTTTGTATTAAAGTCCATATATGTGTTGAGAGTAGCACTCTCAAAACACAGTCTAGATTCTCTCCCCAATCTCTCAACTGAGTCGATGTGCACACCTATGTCTCTTCAGGTTAAGTTCACACTTGCGGCTAAGCAGTTGCTGTCAGGTATTCAGGAGCTGATCCTGCTGCCCTTCAGAATACTTTTTTGCTTTTGTTCATGCCGAATGGTAATTTTCAGTGGGCTTAATGCTCCACAAGTGTGAGCCAAGCTTTTGCCTTGCAGTTACGGCATAGCTGCATTGACCTGAATGGCCAAGGTTGACAGGCAGAGCTGTCTGTCAACTTGATTTGTTGCAATAAATTTGCCACAATGCCCCTTTTGGTTGTATTATAGGCATTAGGTAGATGGATTGAGGGTGCCTAAAACTGCAGCTCAACCTCTTGTTTTTACCACTCCCGGGCCACCCATGTGAAAGTGTCTTAATGTACGACTCATCAAAACACAAGTTACTTGGTACTGCATTGTTTTCAATGGGTCTGATTCAATATATGCGGTGTTGACGATCGTCGCAGAAAACAGTTAGGAATCGTTTACACTTGCTTCAAAACATGGCCTTGGACAAGCTTTCTTAAAGCTCTCTGAACGTCAATCAAAGCTTCTGTCACTAAGTAAAATGGTTAGCTTACAGTCCTGTTTACACCTTGCTTTTGCTTTGCTTCGGCTTCAAAAATGATACCCCATGTCGCTTTAGTGATGCTTTAAACATCTTCAAAGCCTCCATAGAAGTCTATGACAAAGCTCGCTTGAAGTACCTGGAGCATTTGAGAGGTTTTAATTCAGCTTTAGCTTCACTTTGGACGTATTGCAGGTATAAGATATCAACACACACACAGAGAATCTGCCAAACTTCATTAAAGCTTTAAAAAAGCACCACCGAAGCATCACAGAAGCATCAAAAACACATCAAAAAAGCTTGTTGAAGTGGTGGGGGCTTACTGTGTGTTCAAGTCGAAGCAAGTGTAAATGAGCCCTTAGGGATCTTTTTTCATCCACCAATAGGCACTACAAGGGCCATAGACGTCAACTGGAGCGCATGAAAATGCACAACACATGCGAAAATGGAAATACGCTTTAAACTTACAAATGTTCCTACAATCAACTACACATCCACTTACATCAAGCTACCAGTAAACATAGGCAATTCAATCAACTTACAGGCAAGTTAGTGAAAACTTGAAATGTGCTTCGTAAAAAATTTATCAGATCCATTAGGTACCCGCTGGCCCTTCCATCTGGCTCCGCCATTGTCCAGTCATAGTCTGCGAGCTGGATGAATTCATCAATTTTTTGGTTGAGTTTGGTGTAGATTTCCTCTTCGGCTGCATGCCTTGCATCCTGAACAGAACAGTGCACAGGTTACACAGTGTTATCCATTACAATAAATCAAAACTGGATACCGCGTGAAACTCCAGTGCTTCTCCTACATGACAAATAGAAATTTGCTTTTAAATTTAGATCTACAGTCTTGCAGCTCATTAGTAATATATTGAAGATAATCAATCAAAGTGTCATGGTTATAGCAGTAACTCACTTACCGCTGACTTGCCAGTCCATCCTTTACTAGTGAACAAAACGCCCAAATTAGCAAGCCTGCTATAGATCATTTTTAAAAGCTTGTTAATCAGTAATGAAATGTCCTCAATACGGGAGCCCCGTGGGTATAGAAAACTAATTTTCTGTGTGCAGGTACAAACTTTTAATAAATGTCAAATGAAAGTTATAGAAAGCAACATTCTGTTACCTATATTACAATGTGAAATATTAAAGCTGTATAGGAATTCTAAAATGAAAGAATTTCTGTAAGAAGTGCTAAACTCAACAGATCTCAGTGTGGAAGTGATTAATGTGTATGTCTGTAAATTTCTGTAATATAAGCATGGTTTCCTATGTTTTATCTCCTATAAAATGCTACAACCATGGAAGAATACGTGTTGATTGCCTGAAATCCAGTACGATCTGAGCCTGTTGTTTGACATGACAACGCAGCCTGCACTGCACTGAAATTTCAACCAGTATTGTCAGCCCTCCCTGATGGACTACAGAACTCCACCTATCCTCCACCCCTCTCTGTCCCTCTCCATATGCATACAACAGGATTGATTTACAAAAGGCAAATCGGCTGTTCACTTAGCAAAGAAAATTGCACTAGAACTTACCCTTAGCTTAGGCAATAGATGATGCTCTGCTGGCTACCATCATCCAATCACGTGCAAGCAAAAATACTGTCCTTGCATGTGATTGGGTTTTCTTTGCTAAGTAAATTTTCACCACATCCACAAAGGGAACATTCCCTTGCAAAACGAACAGTCTGTTTGCCTTTAGTAAATCAACAAAATTTAGATATGTTAGCAAAACAATGCTGCCTTGCTTCCCCAGAGCCTGCCAATACATTGCGTGTAGGAAAAAGGCACTTGGGAGATGTAGCTCTGGGGAAGGGAAGGGGCTTACATTACTAGGAACTAAAGACGTCTGGTCATAATGTCCCAGGTAGTAACCAAAGCAGTTTCTTGCTATAGGTGCAACACAACAGAGCAAATTTGGATGGAATCTGATGAACCTAAGGCCGGGTTCACACTATTACGGAATCCCTGCATCCAATTCGCAATAGCAGGAGAATGTGAATGGCTCTCTATGGAGCCGGTTCACATATCTCCGATGCGGCTCCGGTGCGAATTTGTACAGGGGTCCTGTGCGTCTTTTGGTCCGTTTCAGGTCCGAATTCAGCCCAAAATTCGGGCTGACATCGGACCTGAAACGGTGAACCAGGACGCACAGGACCCCTGCTGGGAGCCGCATCGGCATCCAGTGTGAACGGAGCCTAAGGCCCTGTTCATACCTGAGCGATTTTCTGCTTGAAGCTTATAGCTCTTATACGCTCAACAAACAAAATCCCATTAATTTCAATTGCCCTTGTTCACATCTGAGCGTTTTGTCACCTGTAGCAAAACACTTGTCCCTCAAAAAAGTACAGCAGGTTGGAGGCAGATTGGCCCCATAGACTTCATAGGAAGGCCTGAAAAATATTTAACATGAGCATTTTACAGGCATTTTGCCACATGTTTTCTGCCAAAACAGCAGCTCTCCACCCCTAATCTCCTCCCCTTAGTGCTTTCTATTGGCTAAAATAAAAAAACCTGAAGCTTTAATACACAAGTAAAATGCCTGCAATACACTTCTAAAATACTTGTACAACGCTTAGAAAACTCTCAAATAAAAACACCTGAAAATTGCCCTGCTCAGGTGTGAATGGGCCTAAGACCCATTTCATACTGGGGCCACGGCCGCATTTGCTATAAAGCGCCGCTCATTTTAGCGGCGCTTTACCGCTGTTTAAGCAGCGCTTTTGCATAATTTTTCGCCCGCTGGCCGGGCACTTTTAACCTAAAAAAATGGGTTAAAAACTTCAGTTTTGCAGCGCTTTTAAGGTGCTTTGAATGCGCTGCCCATTCATTCCAATGGGCAGGGGTGTTTTGGGAGTGCTGTATACAGCGTTCCCAACACGCCCCAAAGATGCTGCTTGCAGGACTTTTTTCCCTGTTCCGCAAGCGCACCGCTCCAGTGTAAAATGACACACTGAAACGAATGAGAGGTGGTTTTCAGGCGCTTTGCAGAGGCTATTTCTAGCACTAAAGCGCCTGAAAACCACCCCAGTGTAAAAAGGAGTCTAATGCCGCGTACACATGACCGTATTTCATGACAAGAAAAATTCAATTTTTTAGATTGGTCGTGAAAAACGGTCGTGTGTATGCTCCATAGCATTTTTCTCGACGAGAAAACTGCCCGAAAACAAATTAGAACCTGCTCTATTTTTTCTCGTTGTTTTTCACGTCGTTCTTTTACACGTCGTGAAAAACGGTAGTGTGTAGGCTTTTTTAGGAGAAAAAAAACGTGCATGCTCAGAATCAAGTATGAGACGGGAGCGCTCGTTATGGTAAAAATAGCGGTTAGAATGGAGATAGCACATTTGTCACGCTGTAACAGACTGAAGAGCACAAGGCTGAAAAGCGTGAATCGTCTCTCACCAAACTTTACTGACACGAGGATCAGCAAATGCAGCTCAAAGGGTGGCGCCATTCGAATGGAACTTCCCCTTTATAGTGCCGTCTTACGTGATGTACGCCACCGCGCTTTGCTCAATCGCTTTTTTTTCATGAACATGTGTATGCAAGGCAGGCTTGAGAGGAATCACGACGAGAAAAACATAGTTTTTTTTGCATGACATGAATAACGGTCGTGTGTACGCGCATTACAGTTTGTTTTCAGACTGTGGAAGGTAACTGGAGAATAAAAAAGGACCCCAGCACTGCAAAGCTACTCTGCTAACCAAAGCCAATGTGTTGCCCTAAAACCAATTTGCTATTTATTCATAATAAATCATGCCAATTCCATGTCTTAGCATTGAAAATACAATGGGGTTGTTTTAAAGAAGGCAAATAGACTGTTTACTTTGCAAAGAAACGTTCCCTTAAAGTAGAAGTAAACCCTTCTATCATTTTCAGGCAAGGAAGCTGCCATCTTGGCCTCTGTTTAATCTTCAACTGCCATGATGCTGCACATGTGATCAGTTATGACACCAGCCATTGGATGGTTTGACAGTTTGGTTGAGAGCACAACCAATGTGACAGTTGGCATTCCCGGCATGCCGGAAATGTAACTGCTTTTTGAAACTGTTAAATCGATGGGTTTACTTCCGCTTTAATTTACTGCATGAGCTGACTGTAGATGTGGCAGCCATGTGCGTTGCAGTCCACTGGTGCCCATAGTCACGAGAGTCATTGGTCAAACTGACAGTCATCTTGTGTCAATCATTTCTTGGTCAGTCTGTGCAAAAGGCTAGCCTTATACAGAAAGAACTGTAAGGCCTCTTGCACACTGCTGCCTGAAAACGCTCAGTACTGTACTGTACTGTACTGTAGAAGTCTTTCTGTACATTACTCCTATCCTTTTTCTTTTTATCTGTAATGGAATGGGCGCGTTTTCAATCCAGTTACAAATGCGTTTACTATCACGGTTGTGAACATGGATTAAAGAGCTGTAGAGTATTAGCCAGCTAGAGGAATTGGGGGGGGGGGTAGTAGTAGTAGTAGTAGTAGTAGTAGTAGTCGTCAAGTATGTGTAAAAAGCATTTCTATTGCCCATTTCACTGCACTGCCAGCTTTGGGTTTCAGCTGTAAAACACGCCAGGAATATCAAGGAGTGGAGTTGACATTCCAGCGGAGCAGCTGCTGAGAACTTAAAGTGGAAGTAAACCCTCTTATTTTCAGGCAAGGAAGCTGCCATCTTGGCCTCTGTTTAATCTTCAACTGCCATGATGCTGCACATGATCAGTTATGACACCAGCCATTGGATGGTTTGACAGTTTGGTTGAGAGCACAACCAATGTGACAGTTGGCATTCCCGGCATGCCGGGAATGTAACTGCTTTTTGAAACTGTTAAATTGATGGGTTTACTTCCACTTTAAAGGATGTGTTCAAAATTCACTTTGCTAAGAATATCCAATCGCATGCAAGAAAAAAAAAATAAAACAGCATTTTGCTTGTACATGATTGGATGAGAGACGTCAACAGAGCTTTGCCTCATTCGCTAAGTTAGCATTCCCTTGAAAAGTGCAGTCCAAGCTCTAGTAAATCAACCACAATGTCCTTCTATTTGTAAAAGCAAATTGGATGTACTCTTCTCTTCCACAATCTGCAATGTTTTATAATCCGTAAAGAATGTAAACGGGTTTCTAAAGCAGGTGCGGTGTTGGCTATCCCCACCTTGAAGAAATCTATGACATATCAGGCCCCATCATCAGTCACTGGGGCTATGAGTGACCCACCCAGCTCAGGACTTCACCACACTAATAAATATTACTGAAAGTGGAAAATCCCTTTAAAGTGTACAAAGGTTGCCTATTTAGTGTGCATTATGGAGCAGCAATTACTTGTGTTACTAGAGCTGGTTGTGTCACCTTTGAAGAAAATAACAATTAAACTCACCTTGAAAGTGGACAGGCCATAAAGTCTTGTGGTGTGAACAGTCTCAGGTGAAATATTTGTAATATTGGTAATAAAATCCTCCAGGTATTTACAGGCTTGTTCCAGGTGTGTGGTGTTTATGATGATCTGCACAAGCTACAAAGCAGAAAAAAAACAACTGATAATAGGCATGTTCCACCTGATTTTATTCTCCTTGCTATACTGCTGTAATTACTGTATTACAGGATTTAGCCATACTTCATATAGCCCAGAGCTGTGCTCAGAGAACTATACAGCTTCCTTAATGCAGGAAGGAACACCCAAATCTTAAGGTTAAGCAAGTTTATGTAAGTAAGTAAATGCTTTTAGTACAAACGTAATGACATGATGAAGACCCTGAGCTGTGAGAAATTAGTGTCTTATTAAGCGTTTTTCAACCAGAATCATCTAGACCTGTAATTATGAAATTGAGATTTCAACTTATATGATTTAAAGCAGTGGTGTCAAAGTGGTATAGGAGAGTTTCCCCTCAAAGGCGGGACTTTTTGGGCATAGATTATGACAACCACTTGGGGGTATAGTCTGATAAAAATTGTTTTATTACAAAAAATAACACATAATATGATATGGCTTGACAGTACAGGCTTGGACAAAAATTCCTAAGTGGAATTGTCACTTGATCATACAAGGTACATGACATGCAGGGACAGAACAACCATGCAAGTAATGTTAACAATGTAAACATGTATATAAAACACGCAATTGTATATATATTAGATCCTACGCGTTACGGAGAAAACTTCTTCTTCAGGGAAGTTCCAATATATGATTAAGATTGTAATATGGACATGCATACATCAGGCTTGGGACTTAGGTATATTTAACCCAACAGATCACATAGATAAGGAATGGTGTATGAAAGCCGTAAAGAAACAAGCAATAAAAACAAAACCCATTGAGGGGCGGGTGAAGAGTGGTGTCAAAGTGGGGCCTCCATGGATCAAGCCCTGTACACATGGGCGAGAATCCCGTCGAAAAAAAAAACGTTGGTTTTCTCGAGGGGATTCCCGGCAAGCTTTTCTTGCCAAGCCCTGTGCACACACGCACATTCAAAAGAACCGCCGTTCTTTTGAATGGCGAGAACGCAGTGACGTCATCGACTACAACGAGCATGTGCGTGTCACATTCAATGCTGTCGCCGCCATCTTGCTTCACCCTAAACTACCCTTGTAAGCTACCGCGCATGCATCGAAGTCTCATCGAGCATGCGCGGGCTTACCTGGGGACAGGTAAGCATGTAGCCTCGTACACACGCACGGTTTTCTCGTCGGAAAACAGGCCGACGAGAATCCTAACGAGAAAATAGAGAGCAGGTTCTCTATTTTTCTCGTCGAGATTCCCGGCAGTTTTCCTGACGAGAAACCATACACACGACCGGTTTTCTCTGCAAAAAGCTCTCCCAGCAGTTTTCTTGCCGAGAAAACCGGTCGTGTGTACGAGGCTTCAGACTTGTTTTTCCAAGCACATCCCACAGATGCTTGAATAGATTGAGATCAAGAGAATTTGGAGGCCAAGTCAACGATTCAAACTCGTTGTTGTGTTCTTCAAATTATTCGTGAACCAATTTTGCAGCATGGCAGGGCGCATTATCCTGTTGAAAGAGGCCACTGCCATCAGGGGATTCCGTTTTCATCAAGAGGTGTACTTGGTCAGCAACAATGTTCAGGTAGGTGGTACATGCCAATGATATCCACATCAATGGCAGGACGGTTTCCCAACAAAACATTGCCCAAAGCATCACACTGCCTCCACCACCTTGCCTTCTTCCCATCCTGGTGCTATTTCTTCAACAGGTAAGTGACCACCTACATAATGTAAAAGAAAATGTAATTCATCAGAGTGGGCCACCTTCTTCCACAAGCTCCATGGTCCAGTTTGATGCTCACATGCCCATTGTAGGCACTTGTTGCTGTAGACAGGTGTCAGCATGGGCACCCTGACCGGTGTGTGGCTATGCAGCCCTATACACAGCAAACTACGATGCACATTTTTTTCTACTTTCCACATATCAACTTCAGGGTATGTTTACTTGCTGCCTAATATATCCCACTGACTTTTAGATGCCATTGTAATGAGATAATTAATGGTATTCACTTTACCTCTCAGTGATCTTACCAGTTAAGGACCAGCCGCTGCAGTTCAGCGGGTGGCTCTCCTGGGCTAATCACTGTCATTGTACATCGGCCACTTTAAGACCACTAGGGGGCACGCACAGCGCCATGCCTGAGCGGATACGAGTGAATGCAAAGAGACAGATCCCTGTTCTGTCAGGGGAGGAGAGACAGATCTGCTGTTCCTAGTGAGTAGAAACAGCGATCTCTCTCCTCCTCCAGTCACTACACTGCCCCCACAGTTAGAAACACCTCCCTAGGGAACACTTAACCCCTTGATCGCCCCCCAGTGTTAACCCCTTCCCCGCCAGTGTCATTTATACAGTATTCAGTAGCTATTTTTAGCACTGATCGCTGTATAAATGTCAATGGTCCCAAAAAAGTGTCCGATCGATCTGCCGAAATCTCGCTAAAAATTGCCGATCACCGACATTACTGGTAAAAAGAAAAAAATTATAATAAAAATGCCATAAATCTATCCCCTATTTTGTAGACGCTATAACTTTTGCGCAAACCAATCAATATACCCGTATTGTGATTTTGTTACCAAAAAATATGTAGAAGAATACTAAATACTAAACTGATAAAGAAATCTGTTTTTTTTTTTTTTTTTTGCCTGAGCGAACAAGGCCTTCTGGTGGCCATTTGTGCTTTGATGAATGAACCTCATAATCTGATCAATCAAATTACGATCAGATTCATGACCAAAATTTCACGCCCTGGCTAATCAACTCATCTTGATTGAATCCGATCCAAATCGAGTCTAACTGACCAGAAGAGAAATTACGGCTATTTAAGTTTGCCGATTCGATCATTTTGATTGAATCGCACATTGATTAATAAAATTGAAGCGTGTATGGCCACTATTAGAAAGATTCAGTAAAACTGGATGAAAATAGATCAGTTGTATGGGCACATAAAAAGTAAACATCTCATTCTGAAGAAACAATTAAAAAAAAAATGTCATAACCTGTTATTACATATTATCTGCTGTACGTTGTGGTACTATATTCAGTTACTGGACAAAGGAATCAAAACTGTTTATGGCAAACAGTGCATCCGGAAAGTATTCACAGCGCTACACTTTTTCCACATTTTGTTATGTTACATCCTTAATCTTAAATTAATCTTAAATTCATTATTTTCCTCAAAATTCAACAAACAATATCCCATAATGACAATGTGAAAGAAGTTTGAAATCTTTGCAATTTATTGAAAATAAAAAATTAGAAAAATCCCATGTACACGCAAAATTGAGCTCAGGTGCATCCTGTTTCCACTGGTCATGCTTGAGATGTTTCGTTACTACAACTTGATTGGAGTCCACCTGTGGTTAATTCAGTTGTTTGGACATTATTTGGAAAGGCACACACTTGTCTATATAAGGTCCCACAGTTAACAGTGCATGTCAGAGCACAAATCAAGCCATGAAGTCCAAGGAATTGTCAGTAGACCGCCAAGACAGGATTGTATCGAGGCACAAATCTGGGGAAGGCTACAGAAAAATGTCTACAGTATTGAAGGTCCCAATGGGCACAATGGTCTCCATCATCTGTAAATGGAAGAAGTTTGGAACCACCAGGACTCTTCCTAGAGCGGGTCGCCTGGCCAAACTGAGCAATCGGGGAAGAGGGGCTTTAATCAGGGAGGTGACCAAGAACCCGATGGTCACTCTGACAGAGCTCCAGCATTATTTTGTGGAGAGAGGAGAACCTTCCAGAAGAACAATCATCTTTGCAGCACTCCACCAAGCAGGCCTATATAGTAGAGTGGCTGGATGGAAGGCACTTCTCAGTAAAAGGCAGATGGCTCTCAGACCAGAGATTCTCTGGTCTGATGAAACAAAGATTGAACTATTTGGCCTTAATGGCAAGTGTCATGTCTGGAGGAAATCAAGCATCGCTCATCACCTGGCCAATACCATCCCTACAGTGAAGCATGGTGGTGGCAGCATCATGCTGTGGGGATGTTTTTCAGTGGCAGGAACTGGGAGACTAGTCAGGATTGAGGTAAAGATGAATGACTTGAACCCAATTGAACTCTGGAGAGATCTGAAAATGGCTGTGCATCGACGCTCCTCATCCAACCTGATGGAGCTTGAGAGGTCCTGCAAAGACGAATGGGAGAAACTGCCCAAAAATAGGTAATACTTATGTACATGGTATTTTTTTTGTTTTTTATTTTTAATAAATTTGCAAAGATTTCACACAAACGTCTTTTCTTTTTTCTTCAATTTTTTTATTTATTTATACAGTCCAGAAAAGACAAAACCCGCAGGGTCAACATAAGAAAAAGTAGTACAAAAAACGTAGTATATGAAGACATACGGTACAACATGTTACAACAGAAAGCATATCCCCCCCCCTGAAGGTAGGGGACCATAAAATAATAAACAGTTACATCTCCGAAGGTCCTGGCCTATAAAACTGTCATGGCTACTACTTTCACCATACTTTAGTGCGGTATATGTTCCACTCCACTATGAGATATCGCCTGCCCACACAATAGTTAGGCAAGAACATCTTCCCACCGGTCTCGTCTCTCCCAGTCTCCTTTTTACACTTAAATAAAGAGTAAAGAGAGAGAATAAGAACTTCTGTAGATTACAGATCTTAGATGAGAGAAGAAGTAAAAGTCAGAGATACAGAGAGGGGGAGGTGTTAAGGGGGGGGAGGGGGGCCCAGGAACATTTGTCGCCGAGCAGAGAAATAGAAGGAGGGTAACCTCAAATTTCAGGTATCTATGTCGTTGCCCATGAGGGCCTGGCCCTCGTCTGAGAACACAAATAGGTTCCACGGAGACCAAGTTTTAGAGTATCGGTCTCATTGGTGTCTGGCTGTGAGTATGAGGTCTTCCATTTTGTTTATGTCTGCAACTTTTCTAAGCCATAGAGCTATGGTCGGCGGGTGCGGAAATTTCCACAGAAGGGGGATGCAAGCCTTGGCAGCGTCAAGGAGGTGTCGGAGCACGGATTTCTTATAAACTCTCGCCGGGGTCCCTGAGGCATGGAGGAGGAAGAAAGCCGGATCGTCCGGAATGGGACGTTCCGTACATTTTTGCATGATCTGACAGACTGTCTCCCAAAAGCTTTTGAGCTTGGGACATGACCAGAAGATGTGTAGGATGTCTCCTCTCTCCCTCCGACATCTCCAGCAGAGAACGGAAGTTGCAGGGAAATATTTATGCAACAGAGATGTTGTTCTATACCATCTCGACAGAATTTTATAATTTGTCTCCTGCGCTTTTGTACAGATGGAAGATTTGTGTGTGAAATGGAGGATATGGAGTCTCTGTCTTGGGTTAAAGCTGCGTTTCAAATCCCGTTCCCACCCGGCTATTCCCGGGGGCTGAAAGTCGTCTGGTGGCATATTTAACAGGTTATATGTGAACGATAACGTGTGTGGCAAGGCTCCCGTGTCTGAGCAGTATTCTGCAAAGATTGTGAGGGATTGGCCAGGGTTTCTAGGGTGTGGCATGGACTTTAGGAAGTGGCCTAGTTGGAGTGCTCTCAGAAAGTCCAAGCGGAAGGGTCCCGCTGGGTCTGTAAGTTCAGATAGTGACACCCATCTTCCTCCTGTTCGGAAATGGGAGGCTTGAAAATGACCTGACTTGATCAGAGCTTGAAAAAATACGTCACTAATACAAGGTGTGAATTGTGGATTGCCTAAAAAATTAGTCAGGGGCGAGTCTCTGGAAGAGATTGTGGTCCAGTGTAAGAGTGTGGCGCAGGTTCGTGTTGTGGGGCCAATGAGGGGGTGTCTTTTGACACTCATGGGAAGCGATGTGTAATACCACGGTGCTCTGTTCAGAGGTACGATACTTTGTATCTGTTCCACTATAGGCCATAGCTTAGTGTCATGGTGTCGGCACCAGTCTATGAGCCTACTAAGATGCGCTACGTAATAGTAGGTCCGTATATATGGCATGGCCAGGCCGCCTTGATGTTTGGGTAGGGAGAGTAACGTCCTTCTCAGCCGTGGACGTTTACGTGCCCATATGAACTCTATAAATAATGAGTTTGTCATTTTAAAATAACCCACCGGTATATGGATAGGCAAGGCCTGGATGAGATATAAAAATTTAGGGAGGATGCTCATCTTTAGTATGTTATAGCGACCGAACCACGAGTGTACGCCTGTGTGCCAAGCGTTAAGAAGAGACCGAACCGATTTTAGCAGAGGGGGGAAGTTCAGGCTAAATATATTGGAAAATTTTGGTGGAATGTAAGTGCCCAAGTATTTCAGTGCGGTGTTAGTCCATTTCCACACATACTTCTTTTACTTTGTCATTATGGGGTATTGTTTGTAGAATTTTGAGGAAAATAATTAATTTAATCCATTTTGGAATAAGGCTGTACCATAACAAAATGTGGAAAAAGTGAAGCGCTGTATATAATGTATATAATAACTGCTCTTCAAGGGACCACTAAATCCTAAAAGTTGAGGTTTAGTGAAAAAATTTCTTTAAAAAACAGCTCCAGGGGCAGTACTGTTATTTACTGAATGAAGAGTGTCCCGTGTGCTGGTGGCTGCTGTGTTAGGTGGAAATCTTCCAGTGCTGTAGAACTTAAAAAGAGGAACTTACGTTCCTTTAATGCTGGCCCCACTGTCCTTTTACCAGCACTGCCATCACTGAAGGTCCAGCACATGCACAGTTGTGCTGAAGGGCTCTGCCCAGCCTTCAAGACATAGCAGAGCTCTGTGGCACATCTTTGCGTGTGCCAAACTGCATGCACAATGCAATATTCCCAACGCACACATTCCTGCAGAGATGGCTGTATTTATTAGTGGGTGCTGAAGCGACCATCTGCTGGAACCGTGTAGTCAAAGAAAGTAATGTCACCAGCACACCAGGATTTCCAAAAATGGGTCCAAAGCTTTAATCAGCGATCACATCGTTACAGCAAAAAGCAATGCTTCGGAGCCACGCAGGACCCCTTCATCAAGCATGTGGTGTCACCTGAGTGATGACACCCTAGCACATCTTGGATCACATATTGATTTGTTCCTGAATTACACAGACTTTTATCACGTTACCAGTGACGCAGCTGGATGCTATTTCATATGCACATGAGGACTTTGTCATATGACCTGAACCACAAATTTCTTGTAGTGTTGTCTATTTCTAGCACGTCATTAAAGGGGTGTTCCAGGCAACCCCGTGCAAAAAAAAAATAATTAAAAGCCAGCAGCTACACATACTGCAGCTGCTGGCGTTTAATAAATGGAGACTTACCTGTCCTGGTGTCCCTCGATGTCGGCACCACAGCTGATGTTTCACATCAGCTGTCGGTGCTTCCGTCGCCATTGCGGGTAAGGGAACCCGGCAGTGAAGACTTTCAGCTTCACGCCGGGAACCCTACTGCGCATGCGCGAGGCCCGCTCCTCTCTCCTATTAGCCCAGCGGCCAGGGGAGGAGGAGGAGGGAGCCTCGCGCGACTTCACCGCCGCGGCCGGACTGCAGTAAGTGGGTAAGGATACCTGCCTTTGACAGGTATCCTGTCCCCCCTCCGCCCCGAAAGGTGCCAATTGTGGCACCGGAGGGGGGGGAGGAATCCGATAAGCGGAAGTTCCACTTTAGGGTGGAGCTCCGCTTTAATGACATATTTGGACACTTTATAACCACACAGGAGCACTTTTATATATTATTTGTTACGCCTATGGTTTTTTAAACACAGTTATGCACCAGGCACTTTAAATTGAGTTTTTTTATTGTATGTCATATTCATTTATTTTATGGATTCACTTATTTATTACTTACCGTATATACTCGAGTATAAGCCGACCCGAATATAAGCCGAGGCACCTAATTTTACCACAAAAAAATGGGAAAACTTATTGACTCGATTATAAGCCTAGGGTGTCCATCTGCATGCCTCACTGTGCCTCACTTTGCCTCACTGTGTCCATGTGCATGCCTCACTGTGCCCATGCCTCACTGTGCCCATGACTAGACTGACATTTAACATGGGAGTCTATAGAAGGGGTGCCCGGCTTTGAAAAATCGGTGCTCCCCGGCCGTAGGTTCCCTAGACAACAAACTTTGCACACTTGTAGAGGAGAAAAGGGAACCGGGTCCCCAGCCAAAAATTACCGTTTAACATGGGAGTCTATGGAAGAGGTGCCCAGCATTTAAAAATCGGTGCTCCCCGGCCGTAGGTCCCCCGGACAACAAACTTTGCACACTTATAGAGGAAGAGGCTACATGTGTGCCAAGTTTGGGGTCCAGGGGACTCACGGCAGGCCGGTACCGGGTCCCCAAATTCCGGGAGATCAGGCGCAAAAAGGTGACTCGAGTATAAGCCGAGGGGGCATTTTCAGCACAAAAAAATGTGCTGAAAAACTCGGCTTATATATATATATATATACGGTATTTGATTTAACATTTTGGAGTATTTTACAGTTACAGTGTACACTACAATTCATATCACTTCTTAGAGCAGCGTATTCTACTTATTCAAGTAAAAGCAAGCCAATGTGTTTCAGGAAAACAGTGACTCCCCCTTCTTCAGGGCTGTTGCTGCATGCTAATGGATAGGGGAAGGGTCCCAATTGGGTGTGCCTGTTGCACAAGGTTCAGATGGATGAGTGTTTGGGTGCCGGTGTTCCGTCAGATTAAGCGACCTGTTAGAATTGGTAACGGAAGTGACGTCCGTCGCCGCCATCTTGCTACACTCCGCACTCCTCCACAGTAACAATACACGGACGGACTGTTTAGATGTTGAATTTTAAAAGCAACGGCAAACCTGCTGATCTCACAGGTTTGTTAATGTGACAGAACACCGCTGCGACATGTAAACAGTCCGATGGATTTCCAAATAGTGTATTTCACCATAAATGCTCCGTTTCCTGTTAAAAATAACTGTGAAATGTAAAACTCCGGTGGGTGTAACAACATGTCCGCTTGCCCTCTTCTCTGTGTATCCTTACTATGGAGGAGTGCGGGGTGTAGCAAGATGGTGGCGACAGAACGTCACTCCCTTTACCAATTCTGACGGGTCGCTTAATCTGACGGAACACCGGTCGTCAGTCCAGAGGCAGCATATGCTACCTTTAATAGGTAGCTTTAAACTCATATACACTGGATACTGATACTGGGCATTCCTTTCAATCTACTTTCCAAGGCTACATGCAGAAGCGACTGTAAGGCTGTACAGTGAGGCAATGGCCCAGGGCCCCACTACCACCTCTTTTCAAGTTGGGCATAAACCTTTGAAAAGGGTTTAGCTACAAACAGTGACTGATCAAGTCAGTTCAGTGCAATCTTCAACCCTAAGGAACTGATAGTTTGACTTCTATGAATGGAGCATGGGGGCATAAAGTGCAGACATAGTGGGCACATAATAAGTGCTTCTCACAACTGTAGTTGCTCATATGAACACCTGCAGCACCATGAGATCTCCACTGTGGGGGTAGCCGGGAACAGAGGACTTCATATTTCAATCTAGCATAGCAACCACCATAACAAGGGACACTCTCCATCCCTGGTGCCGTTTAATTTTTAATTCACCAAACTTCCTCTTTAAAGTATATTTAAAGCAGTATTAAAACCAAAACCAAAACTTAAAATTTTGCAGCCTGACAATCTTTAAAGCTGTACTCCAGCTTTGATTTAACTTTAAATAGTTTACTATAGTCATTTAAAATCGGTTTTCTATTTCCTTCACTAATACATGTGCTTGCTGGGGGCACTGTATTAAATGTATGTAGCATTAGATACATACAGTATACATGCTTTGTTCTGCCAGCGGGACGGGGACTAACCATCCCATTTCCTGAACACAATCAAGTAAGGCTGAGGGCTGCTCAGCCATTCACAGGAAGGCTTGTGTTTTATTAAAGGATACAAGGTTTCCTCTGAAGGGCTGAGGTGGAGAGGCAAGTAGGTGTTGTCACCATCTCTACTGGTTTATAAGAAAAATAGGATTTTTATAACAGCTTACCTGTAAAATCCTTTTCTTGGAGTACATCACGGGACACAGAGCGACATAGTCATTACTAATGGGTTATATAGATACCGTCAGGTGCTGGCACTGGCAACTTCCAAAACCGGAAGTACCCTCCCCTATATAAGCCCCTCCCATCCGGGAGCACCTCAGTTTTGTAGCAAAGCAATAAGTGTCCCCAAAGAGGGGCGGGAGCTCTGTGTCCCGTGATGTACTCCAAGAAAAGGATTTTACAGGTAAGCTGTTATAAAAATCCTATTTTCTTTCTCGTACATCACGGGACACAGAGCGACATAGTCATTACTAATGGGATGTCCTAAAGCAATGCCAAATGAGGGGGGGGATACACCATATATAAGCTGAGCGCTATCAGACATGAGGATCTTTTGCGGCCTGCAACACACTGCGCCCAAAGGCGACATCCTCCTGACTTCTAACGTCCACCTGGTAGAACCTAGTAAACGTGTGTACTGAAGACCATGTTGCGGCCTTACAGATTTGAGCCAGGGAGGCCTGGTGATGCACTGCCCATGAAGTTCCAACTGCTCTCGTGGAGTGCGCTCTAACTTTGAACGGAGGCGGTCTCCTTCTCAAGCCATAGGCTTGTATTATGACCTGTCGAATCCACTTGGCTAAAGTAGATTTTGACGCTGCCTGACCCTTTCTGGGGCCTTCCGGCAGAATAAACAAAGTATCCGTTCTGCGAATCTGAGCAGTGGCTTTTAGATAAGCTTTAACTGCTCTTACTACATCCAAAGAATGCAATAACTTTTCCTCTACCGAAGTAGGTTTGGGGAAAAAAGAAGGAAGAACCACATCTTGGTTCAAATGAAAACTCGATACCACCTTAGGAAGAAAGGCTGGATGAGGACGTAACACTACTCTGTCCTTATGGATAACCAGATATGGCTCCTTACAGGACATAGCTGCTAATTCCGATACTCTTTTAGCCGAACAAATGGCTACTAGAAAAATCAATTTCCTGGTGAGAAGCACCAAGGAAATATGCTGTAATGGTTCAAATGGTTGTTTCTGTAGAACCGACAGAACCAAGTTTAGATCCCATGGACATATGGGAATATTAACCGGAGGACTAATACGCATCACTCCTTGTATAAAGGCTTTGACTAGTGAATGCGAAGCCAAGGGCCTTTGAAAAAATATTGACAAGGCCGAAATCTGACCCTTGATAGTACTCAAGGCAAGCTTCCTATCTACAGCCCATTGTAGGAAGTCCAGAATCCTACCTATTACGTATTTACGTGGATGCCATTTCTTGGCCTCACACCAGGCGATGTACGCCTTCCAGATTCTATAGTAGATCTGCCTGGATACCGGCTTCCTGGCATTGATCATGGTAGATACCACAGAATTAGAGAGCCCTCTCTTTTTTAGAATGTGGGCTTCAATAGCCAGGCCGTCAAACCTAGGGCTGGTAAGGAAGGGTGGTATATCGGTCCTTGCGAAAGCAGGTCCGGACGATGTGGGAGGGTCCAAGGACTCCCCACAGACATTTTTACAATCTCCGCGTACCATGCTCTTCGGGGCCACGCTGGAGCCACCAGAATCACTGGTTTCTTTTCTACCCTGATTCTGCGGAGTAATCGAGGTAACAATTGTGGCGGTGGGAATGCATATATCAGCTTGAACTGATCCCAAGGGAACACTAGGGCATCCGAGCCGCACGCTAGGGGATCCCTTGTCCAAGAGACAAACCTGTCCACTTTTGTGTTGAATCTGGATGCTAGCAGATCTACATCCGGTGTTCCCCACCGCTGACATATTGTCCGGAAAACCTCGGGATGAAGGGACCATTCCCCTGGGCATAATTGTTGGCGACTTAGAAAGTCCGCCTTCCAATTCTCCACTCCTGGAATGAATACCGCAGATATGGCTGGGACATATCTTTCTGCCCATCTCAGGATGTAATTTACTTCCCTTTGGGCTGCACGACTCCTGGTGCCCCCCTGACGATTGATATATGCCACTGCTGTGGCATTGTCTGATTGAACTCTGACAGGGGACCCTTGGAGTTTGGATGTCCATGCTACTAGGGCATACCGGGCTGCTCGTATCTCTAAGAGATTGATGGGCAGGGCCTTTTCTGCTTCTGACCACTTGCCCTGGAGAGACCATTGCTCCAGTACTGCTCCCCAGCCTATAAGGCTGGCATCTGTAGTGACCACCTTCCAGGAAATCGGACTGAAGGATTTCCCTCTTTCCAGATTCTGGGGAACCAACCACCAGCGGAGGCTCTTGCGAACGGAAGGGGACAAGGACATTGGTAAGTCCAGAGCCTGAACTTTTTTGTTCCAGGCTGACAGTATGGCCCTTTGCAATTTCCTTGAATGGAATTGACCGTAGGGTACTGCTTCGAATGATGCCACCATTTTTCCCAGCAGCCTCATGCACAGGCGTATGGATGGCTGCCTTTTTGAACCCACTAAGTGGATCAAATCTCTCAAAGACGACCCCTTTTCTTTCTCGTACATCACGGGACACAGAGCGACATAGTCATTACTAATGGGTTATATAGTTACCGTCAGGTGCTGGCACTGGCAACTTCCAAAACCGGAAGTACCCTCCCCTATATAAGCCCCTCCCATCCGGGAGCACCTCAGTTTTTTGCCAGTGTCTAAGGTGTTGGCCAAGAAGAAACATGTGTTTTTCACTGAGCTTGCGTACAGGTTCTTTTGGGCCTCAGTAAGCTATTCCGGATCCGACCAAAAAAGCTTCATAGCTAAACGGTCGGTACCCGGGCCTTGCAAAGAGAAGAGCAAGGTTCTGCCTGTAATGCTTCTCTTAGGAGAGCTGGACCCTGGGATCCAGAGCTCTGGTCATACCCACGACCAAGATGTTTTCTGTGCAGGGTGCTATACAGGTCCAGGGGAGTGGAATCCTTGGGAACCCGGTCCCTGAAGGTTTGATTACAATGCCTGCCGTGATAGGTGAAGTTTGGGCTTTTGTGGACCAAACAAAGTCCTGCGGCGAGGAACAGGTAAGTGGGGGCCCCCAGGAACTTGGTTCTATTGGGGGACCCCCAAGCCTAATTTGTCTTTCTGTCTGTTACCTAATGGTATTCCCGCAAGATTCTGTGCATGCCTGTAACTACTAAAAAAATGTAATAATTTTTAATGGTGGTCAAGAAAAAAAAAAAAAAAATGTTTTTTTTTATATATATTTAGTATATTAGACTGTGGTACCTGTGTTTGTCCACTAGAGGCCGCTGTGGAATGTTTTCTTGTCATGTGGACTAGTCTCTTTTTTAGAGAGCAAAGTCCAGGCAGTTGGTGAGTTCTCCTATAGGAAACTGCTTCCTCTGCCATGTTGCAGTGCTCGTCCATCCCCCGGCCTGCGGCAAAGAGGGGCCCTGGCTCCTGTCCCTGGTTTCCATGTTTGAAATTAGCGCCGAGGGCGCACGTGGCCGCGCGCGTGCGCGTGCACGCGCCTCTATATATAGAGGTGAGCCGGGAAAGGGGGCGGAGCCTGGGGGATGACGCTCTGTGCGCGCCGCAGCGCTTCTGCGCATGTGCGGGCGTCCCAGCAGGTTTTAAAAAGCCACAATATTGTAGTAAGCTGGCTATGAAGTACAGAGACAGAGCTGGCAACATTTAAAGGCATACAGCAAGCGGTTGATACAGGCATCCCCTAGAAAGGCACATTAGTAGACACCAACTGTTTATTATAGCAGCATTTATGCTAGACTATTATCAGTAACTGGTGTATTTCGGCTGGAATACCTCAGCTTTGTGGCTTAGGAATATGCCGTCTAAAAACTCCGGGACTAGAAATTCCAGGAGGAATAGGGGGTCTCCATCGGGCTCTGAGGATCTTGGGCATGCTTTGGCTGCACCAGTCTCCCCTGAAGACTCAGAGGTTAGTGACCGTAGGGCACCCCCAGGAGTACCTGGTACTGTGGCTGTCCTCAGTTCACCTGCTCCTGTGTATGTAACAGAGGAGGTTTTTTCCTCAGCTCTGGGAGGACTGGAAGAGAGATTGTCAGCATTAATCGCTGCTTCCCTGTCACAGGAGAAAAGCGCTCGATCTCCGTCTCCTCCCTCAGAGTGCCTGTTAACAGAGCAACAGTCCCATACAGAGGTCGACCTACCTGAGGGGGATCAGGATGAGGTTGATTCGGTTGTAGAGGAATCAACAGTGGAAGAGCCGTTCTCAGCATCACATGCTGAGAGGTTATGGGTTCAGTCCCTGACTAATATGGTCCGATCAGCATTTAAAATGCCACTTGCGGAGCCATCCTCCACTTCTGTCTCCTCGTTGGGGTCGCTTAAAGCTCCCCAGACTGTTTGTTCCTTTCCGATCCATCCTTTACTGGAGGGGCTCATTTACCAGGATTGGGAGCATCCTGACAAAATATTTACTCCCCCCAAGAGATTTCCGGTGGTCTATCCCATGGAGGATAGGTTCATCAGAAAATGGAAGGTCCCTACAGTGGACGCAGCCATCTCTTGTGTGAATAAATCACTGACATGTCCGGTGGAAAATGTCCAAATGTTCAAGGACCCAATAGATAAAAAATTGGAGTCATTATTGAAATCTGCTTTTTCTACAGCAGGATTGGTGACACAACCAGCAGTGGCAGCTATAGGGGTCTGCCAAGCAGTGAAGGATCAGTTGAAACAGGTCTTAAGAGACTTGCCGGATCAGCAGGCTCTTGCCCTAGCTGATCTACCTAGAGCCTTATGCTTTGCGGTGGACGCTATAAAGGATTCAATCCATCAGGCCTCCCGCCTTACGCTGTCTGTAGTACATATGCGCAGGCTTCTATGGCTCAAAAACTGGTCTGCTGAAGCTCCCTGTAAAAAATTGCTGGTCAGCTTCCCATTTCATGGTGAGCGCTTATTCGGGGAAGACCTGGACAAGTATATCCAGAGAATTTCCAGCGGTAAAAGTACACTTTTGCCGGTTAAAAATAGAGTTAGAGGTCCCTCCTTTAAGAGGCCGGCTTCTCCAGTCCCTAGGACATCGGCTGTGAAACAGTTCCGACGGCCTCCCCGGTCAAATCCCGGAGGTAAAAATCAGGGACAGTTGCAGGGTAACAAGAAGCCCTGGAGCAGGAGAGGTACAAAACCTCCCCCAAAGTCAAATGCATGAAGGGTTGCCCCCACCCAATCGGGTGGGGGGAAGACTTCAGTTGTTCACAGAAACCTGGCGGGACACGATCCGAGACAGATGGGTGCTCTCCGCAGTAAATCTGGGATACAAATTGGAGTTAAAAAACTCCCCTCCTTCCCGCTTTATAAGGTCAAACGTGCCAAGGGATCCCCAGAAGAGAGGATCCCTCCTGTTGGCACTGGAACAATTATTGCTTCAAGCAGTAATTATAGAGGTTCCCCTGGAAGAATGGGGGTTCGGGTTTTACTCACACCTCTTTACAGTTCCGAAGCCAAACGGGGACGTGAGGCCCATATTAAATCTAAAAGGGCTAAACAAATTCCTACATATCAGGACTTTCCGGATGGAGTCGATCCGATCGGTAGCCTCTGCCCTACAAGGGGAGGAATGGTTAGCCTCGATCGACATCAAAGATGCTTATTTGCACATCCCCATCTTTCCAGCCCACCAAAAATTTCTACGCTTTGCGGTAGAAGGGCGCCATTTTCAGTTCAGAGCCTTACCCTTCGGTCTGGCCACAGCACCAAGAGTGTTCACAAAAATTCTGGCCCCATTATTGGCCAATCTAAGAACACGAGGTGTAACGATAATGGCATATCTAGACGACTTGTTGCTGATAGACCACTCAGTGGAAAAACTAGAAGTGGTTGTTCACGAGACAATCAAGTATCTGGAATATCACGGTTGGATTATCAACCGAGACAAGTCAGCCCTAAAACCAGTCAAAAGTCTGGAATACTTGGGGCTAAGGCTGGATTCAGACCAGAGAAAGATTTTCTTGCCTCAAGAAAAGGGGTCGTCTTTGAGAGATTTGATCCACTTAGTGGGTTCAAAAAGACAGCCATCCATACGCCTGTGCATGAGGCTGCTGGGAAAAATGGTGGCATCATTCGAAGCAGTACCCTACGGTCAATTCCATTCAAGGAAGTTGCAAAGGGCCATACTGTCAGCCTGGAACAAAAAAGTTCAGGCTCTGGACTTACCAATGTCCTTGTCCCCTTCCGTTCGCAGGAGCCTCCGCTGGTGGTTGGTTCCCCAGAATCTGGAAAGAGGGAAATCCTTCAGTCCGATTTCCTGGAAGGTGGTCACTACAGATGCCAGCCTTATAGGCTGGGGAGCAGTACTGGAGCAATGGTCTCTCCAGGGCAGATGGTCGGATGCGGAAAAGGCCCTGCCCATCAATCTCTTAGAGATACGAGCAGCCCGGTATGCCCTAGTAGCATGGACATCCAAACTCCAAGGGTCCCCTGTCAGAGTTCAGTCAGACAATGCCACAGCAGTGGCATATATCAATCGTCAGGGGGGCACCAGGAGTCGTGCAGCCCAAAGGGAAGTAAATTACATCCTGAGATGGGCAGAAAGATATGTCCCAGCCATATCTGCGGTATTCATTCCAGGGGTGGAGAATTGGAAGGCGGACTTTCTAAGTCACCAACAATTATGCCCAGGGGAATGGTCCCTTCATCCCGAGGTTTTCCGGACAATATGTCAGCGGTGGGGAACACCGGATGTAGATCTGCTAGCATCCAGATTCAACACAAAAGTGGACAGGTTTGTCTCTTGGGCAAGGGATCCCCTAGCGTGCGGCTCGGATGCCCTAGTGTTCCCTTGGGATCAGTTCAAGCTGATATATGCATTCCCACCGCCACAATTGTTACCTCGATTACTCCGCAGAATCAGGGTAGAAAAGAAACCAGTGATTCTGGTGGCTCCAGCGTGGCCCCGAAGAGCATGGTACGCGGAGATTGTAAAAATGTCTGTGGGGAGTCCTTGGACCCTCCCACATCGTCCGGACCTGCTTTCGCAGGGACCGATATACCACCCTTCCTTACCAGCCCTAGGTTTGACGGCCTGGCTATTGAAGCCCACATTCTAAAAAAGAGAGGGCTCTCTAATGCTGTGGTATCTACCATGATCAATGCCAGGAAGCCGGTATCCAGGCAGATCTACTATAGAATCTGGAAGGCGTACATCGCCTGGTGTGAAGCCAAGAAATGGCATCCACGTAAATACGTAATAGGTAGGATTCTGGACTTCCTACAATGGGCTGTAGATAGGAAGCTTGCCTTGAGTACTATCAAGGGTCAGATTTCGGCCTTGTCAATATTTTTTCAAAGGCCCTTGGCTTCGCATTCACTAGTCAAAGCCTTTATACAAGGAGTGATGCGTATTAGTCCTCCGGTTAATATTCCCATATGTCCATGGGATCTAAACTTGGTTCTGTCGGTTCTACAGAAACAACCATTTGAACCATTACAGCATATTTCCTTAGTGCTTCTCACCAGGAAATTGATTTTTCTAGTAGCCATTTGTTCGGCTAAAAGAGTATCGGAATTAGCAGCTATGTCCTGTAAGGAGCCATATCTGGTTATCCATAAGGACAGAGTAGTGTTACGTCCTCATCCAGCCTTTCTTCCTAAGGTGGTATCGAGTTTTCATTTGAACCAAGATGTGGTTCTTCCTTCTTTTTTCCCCAAGCCTACTTCGGTAGAGGAAAAGTTATTGCATTCTTTGGATGTAGTAAGAGCAGTTAAAGCTTATCTAAAAGCCACTGCTCAGATTCGCAGAACGGATACTTTGTTTATTCTGCCGGAAGGCCCCAGAAAGGGTCAGGCAGCGTCAAAATCTACTTTAGCCAAGTGGATTTGACAGGTCATAATACAAGCCTATAGCTTGAGAAGTAGACCGCCTCCGTTCAAAGTTAGGGCGCACTCCACGAGAGCAGTTGGAACTTCATGGGCAGTGCATCACCAGGCCTCCCTGGCTCAAATCTGTAAGGCCGCAACATGGTCTTCGGTACACACGTTTACTAGGTTCTACCAGGTGGACGTTAGAAGTCAGGAGGATGTCGCCTTTGGGCGCAGTGTGTTGCAGGCCGCAAAAGATCCTCATGTCTGATAGCGCTCAGCTTATATATGGTGTATCCCCCCCCCTCATTTGGCATTGCTTTAGGACATCCCATTAGTAATGACTATGTCGCTCTGTGTCCCGTGATGTACGAGAAAGAAAATAGGATTTTTATAACAGCTTACCTGTAAAATCCTTTTCTTGGAGTACATCACGGGACACAGAGCTCCCGCCCCTCTTTGGGGACACTTATTGCTTTGCTACAAAACTGAGGTGCTCCCGGATGGGAGGGGCTTATATAGGGGAGGGTACTTCCGGTTTTGGAAGTTGCCAGTGCCAGCACCTGACGGTAACTATATAACCCATTAGTAATGACTATGTCGCTCTGTGTCCCGTGATGTACTCCAAGAAAAGGATTTTACAGGTAAGCTGTTATAAAAATCCTATTTTCTTGAGGCAAGAAAATTTTTCTCTGGTCTGAATCCAGCCTTAGCCCCAAGTATTCCAGACTTTTGACTGGTTTTAGGGCTGACTTGTCTCGGTTGATAATCCAACCGTGATATTCCAGAAACTTGATTGTCTCGTGAACAACCACTTCTAGTTTTTCCACTGAGTGGTCTATCAGCAACAAGTCGTCTAGATATGCCATTATCGTTACACCTCGTGTCCTTAGATTGGCCAATAATGGGGCCAGAATTTTTGTGAACACTCTTGGTGCTGTGGCCAGACCGAAGGGTAAGGCTCTGAACTGAAAATGGCGTCCTTCTACCGCAAAGCGTAGAAATTTTTGGTGGGCTGGAAAGATGGGAATGTGCAAATAATAGGATTTTTATAACAGCTTACCTGTAAAATCCTTTTCTTGGAGTACACCACGGGACACAGAGCTAGTCATTACATAATGGGTTAAGGGTCACCAGCGGTGATTGGACACTGGCACAACCAATGGAAGACAGTTCCCCTCCATATAACCCCTCCCATCAGGGAAGTACCTCAGTTT
Source organism: Rana muscosa (assembly GCA_029206835.1). NCBI lineage: Eukaryota > Metazoa > Chordata > Amphibia > Anura > Ranidae > Rana > Rana muscosa. Next base: position 214,989,055 of record CM055123.1, on the reverse strand, counting down.
TGTAGCAAAGCAGTAAGGTTCCCATAAGAAGGGGGGGACCTCTGTGTCCCGTGGTGTACTCCAAGAAAAGGATTTTACAGGTAAGCTGTTATAAAAATCCTATTTTCTTTATCGTACACCACGGGACACAGAGCTAGTCATTACATAATGGGACGTCCCAGAGCAATGCTCATATGAAGGGGGGGAGACACAGATCAAAACAGGCCGCTTGCGGACCAGAAGCCCTATACTGCTGCCTGCAGCACACTTCGCCCAAAGGCGGAATCCTCATGTCCTTTCACATCTATTTGATAGAATTTGGAAAATGTATGGACTGAAGACCAAGTTGCAGCTTTACAGATCTGAGCCATCGAAGCCTGGTGGTGCACTGCCCATGAAGCACTTATCGCCCTGGTAGAGTGCGCCTTAACAGGAAAAGGAGGAGTCCTGTTCTTTAAACCATAAGCTTGAACAATTACTTGTCTAACCCACCTGGAAATGGTGGATTTTGATACCGCTTGGCCCTTCTTGGGCCCATCTGGTAAAATAAACAAAACATCTGTTTTACGTATCTGAGCGGTTGCTTGCAGATACACCCTTACCGCTCTCACTAGATCTAGAGAGTGTAATAATTTTTCCCCCGCCGTCCGCGGGTTTGGAAAAAAGGAAGGCAGAACAATGTCTTGCTTCAAGTGAAAAGCCGACACCACCTTAGGCAGAAAAGCCGGATGGGGTCGTAGTACGATTTTGTCCTTGTGACAAATTAGATAAGACTCTTTACAAGAAAGAGCTGCTAGCTCTGATACTCTCCTAGCAGAAGCTATAGCAATCAGAAAGGCCAATTTCCTACTTAATATAATTAAAGGAATATGGCGAATAGGTTCAAAAGGTTGCTTTTGCAACACTGACAATACCAAATTCAAATCCCATGGACACAAGGGAGACCTGACTGGAGGATTTATCCTCAGTACCCCCTGAATGAATGTCCGAACTAGGGAGTGAGATGCCAATGGTCTCTGAAAGAAGACTGATAGAGCCGATATTTGCCCTTTGATGGTGCTAAGGGCCAATTTCATATCCACTCCTAACTGGCAAAAAGCAAGAATCCTACTTATTTCATATTTCAGAGGATTCCAACTTCTGGATTCACACCAGGAAACGTATGCTTTCCAGACTCTATGATAGATGAGACTGGAGGCTGGCTTTCTAGCATTAATGAGCGTAGAAAGAGCCGGACCAGAGACCCCTCTCTTTTTCAAAATGTGGGTCTCAGCAGCCAGGCCGTCAAATTTAGCCTTTGTAAGGAAGGGTGGAATACTGGACCCTGTGACAACAGGTCGTGTCGAAGTGGAAGCTTCCAGGGCCTTCCTATCGCCATTTTTACGATCTCGGCATACCAAGGCCTCCTGGGCCAGTTTGGGGCCACTAGGATTACTGGTATTCCCTCCTCCTTGATCCTGCGAAGCAGTCTTTGTAGAAGAGGGATCGGAGGGAATGCATAGATCAGTGAGAACTGATTCCATGGAGTTATTAGAGCGTCTGTATTATTAGAGCGTCTGTCCCGTAGGCTAGAGGATCTCTCGTTCTGGACACAAAGTTGTCCAATTTCTTGTTGAACCTGGCAGCTAGGAGGTCTACATCTGGGTTTCCCCATCTCAGACATATGGCCTGAAAGATCTCGGGGTGAAGAGACCACTCTCCTGGTAGCAGCTGCTGACGACTCAGGTAGTCTGCTTGCCAATTTTCTATCCCTGGAATGAAGATTGCAGAAAGGCAAGGTACATGCTCTTCTGCCCATGCCAGGATCCGGTTCACCTCTCTTTGGGCTGCCCGACTGCGGGTGCCTCCTTGGTGATTGATGTAAGCTACTGCAGTAGCATTGTCGGATTGAACCCGAACTGGGTAGCCCTGTAACCTGTATGTCCAGGTTTTGAGGGCTAGATATACCGCCCGGATCTCTAGCACATTGATGGGCAGGATCCCCTGAGTCTTGGCCCAGGTTCCCTGGGTAGAAGCCTCCTCGAATACTGCACCCCAGCCCGATAGGCTGGCATCCCTAGATACCACCTTCCAGGCCACTGGGAGGAAGGACTTTCCCTTCCGTAAATTCCTGGCTTCTAGCCACCAATCGAAGCTGTGGCGTACTTGTGAGGACAGGCGCATGGGTATATCCAGAGCTTGGCTCTTCCTGTTCCAGGAAGCTAAAATATTGCCTTGAAGTAGTCTCGAATGAAACTGGGCGTAAGGGACCGCCTCGAAGGAGGCTACTATCTTTCCCAATAGTCTCATGCAAAGGCGAATAGACGGCCTCTTGTTTGCTTTGACCTTGTGGATCAGGTCTTTCAGAGACTGTATCTTCGGTTCTGGCAGGTATACCCCGTTTTGGGCTGTATCTATGATCATGCCCAGGTACACTATCCTTCTTTGGGCCTGGAGAGAGGATTTTTGTAAATTTATAATCCATCCTAAATGCTCCAGGTATCCTACTGTAGTGTGTACAGCGTGACCCAATCCCTCCTTTGACTGATCTATTACTAGTAGATCGTCCAGATAGGCTGTTACCGCAATGCCCCGTGTTCTTAGGTTTGCTAACAGAGGAGCTAGCACCTTTGTGAATACTATGGGCGCGGTGGCTACACCAAACGGCAGAGCCACAAATTGAAAGTGGCGATCTTCTACCGCAAACCTTAGGAATCTTTGGTGAGCGGGGAGGATGGGTATGTGTAAATGTGCGTCCTTGATATCTATGGGCGCCATGAATTTTCCGCCCTTTAAAGTGGCGGCCACGGATCGGATCGTTTCCATTCGAAAATGGCGATCGTTCAGGAACCGATTTAGGGATTTTAGATCCAGGATGGGTCTGACATCTCCATTTGGCTTTGGAATCACAAAGAGGTTTGAGTAAAAACCTGCACCTCGCTCTTTTTGGGGTACGTCTGTAACTACCCCTTGAGCCATTAAGTGATTCAAACCTTTGAAGAAGGATTCTCTTTTTTTGTGGATCCTTGGAGAGTCTTGAACCTCGGAATTGAGAAGGTGGGATCTCTCGAAATTCCAGTTTGTACCCTGAGGATATTGTGGATACCACCCAATTGTCCTGGATTTCTGACCCCCAAGTCGCTCAGAACTGATAAAGCCTTCCTCCCACTCGGCCGAGCGGGGGCGCCCCTTCACTGAGAGGCTTTGGGGGCTTGCTTATTAGCTCTTGCACCCCACGGCTTCTTGTTTATCTGAGCTTGCCCCTTGGCTTTTGTGGGCGGCTAAAACAGGCCGCCGCCACTGGTTGGAGTCAGATTTCCCGGGAGCTGGGGAGAGAGAGCGTTTAAAACAAGATCTCTTGTTTTTCTTTCTCTCAGGTAAAAGTCGTTTTACCACTTGATATCTTCTGTATATATTTTTCGAAATCTTCCCCAAATAGGCGTTCGCCATGGTACGGGAACTTGCCAACAGCTTTTTGCATGGGGTTTCCGCTGACCAATGCTTAAGCCAAAGTACTCTGCGCATCTGTACCAGCTGGAGTGTAAGGCGTGATGCCTGTATGATAGAATCTCTCATGGCATCCACTGTGAAGCATAAGGCTTTAGGCAAATTTTCCTAATTTCTAGCCTGCTCTGAAGGCAGTTCCTTCAGCCCCTGCTTTACCTGTTGGCTGATGACCTGACACATACCGACTGCTGCTACTGCAGGTTGGGTAATTGAGCCGGCCAAAAGGAAGGAGGATTTCAACTTCCTCTCAGAAGGATCTTTTAAACCCTTGTACATTATCCACCGGACATGTCAGGTTTTTATTTACACAAGAAATAGCCGCAACTACCGCAGGCAGGCTCCATTTCTTTAAAAAAATTTCCCCCATAGGATAAAGAATGTTAAACCTTTTTGGAGGTGAGAAACGCTTATCTGGATGTTGCCAGTTTGCGTACATTAGATCCTCTAGTAACGGATGAACCGGGAAGGAGCATGCACCTTGCAGGGATCTTAATGACCCTAGGGAGGAGACAGGTAATTCCGTTACCTCCGCAGAGGTTAACTTAAATGCACTGCTATAGCATTGTACCTGTGACCTTAAAATCTGGCTCCTCATCCTCTGCTGATGTAGCCTCCTCCTCCTCATCCTCCTCCCTCAGGTAATTCTGAAGGGAGGTCCAATACTGGAAGAGACCTGCTTCGCTTATTGTCCCTTTTTAGAGGACTTAGCGATTAAGGTAGCAATTTTTTCCTCCAGATTATTTAGGGCAGCTGATAAAGTGTCCTCAGTGACATATACAGGCCCAGGCTTCACTGGGGAAGCCGCCATACCTGACAGAGGTAATGGCTCATCCTGTACAGGTGCATTTGGCAACACAGGAGAGGAAGGTACCGAGTCAGCACAGCTAGAGCCTCCTCTCAGGCGGTGGTGCTTTCTTATCTCTTTTTGTCCGTATTACTTCCCCTGGAAGGCTTACTGTTTAGACAAAATACAAGGTACCTAAATGCATATACTACCGTGTTCAGTTTAGCAAATACATTAAGTATGCAACTTTTAACACATAACTATGCATAACATGGATGTCTTCTAGGAAGTACCCAATCCAACCACATGGAGTCTTACGTCCCTGTATAGCTGCTGTGTTTCTCTGCCAGGAACAAGAGAACTAACGAGCTTGCTTGCTGCTGCAGTGCTTCTCACACTGAGTCTTTTAAATTTGGCGCCGTTTCTGTGCCTGCGCGCGCCACGTGCCCGCGCACGCCTTCGCCCCCCCCCTCCGATAAAGCGCGCTCCCGCGCGCGCGCGGCCCTTAGCGCTATGGCGGTGGCCATAGTGAGAGAGGACTCTCATCAGCCCTTGTTCCCACTTACCTGCATCTGCAGGTGTCTGGTCGGCCACCGAAAGGAGGATCGGGGTGCCCCAGCAAGCTCAGCAGCGGAGGTGACGAGCAGTGTACTTCGCCGAAGCCGACACTGAACAGAGTGAGGTGAGTATATTCAGCTCTTTACTCCCCCCAGTGGTAGAAAAAAAGAAGACATCCATTTTTTGAAAAAGGTCCCAACCTAGTTATGGACCTTCTAATCTCACCTTATCCACGCCGCAGGTTTTTCTGCTGAAAGATTTCAGACAGATACCAAACTTCACCCTTCACGGTGGGCTATGTGTGCCAACCTTCAGGGATATGGGTTCCTATTTAAAGGATACCTCTCCCCTGGGCCTTGTACAAGACTCTTACCAGGACTTTATAGCGAAATAGCGAAAGTGCTGGATCTTAGAGCCCAGTCCTCCGAAGAGAGACATTACAGGCGACGCCTCATGGATGAGGCCCGGATCCCATCCAGATTCAGCTCATTTGTAGGCGTCTTGGATGGATCCGAAAGCATAGCTCTTTTACCCCCAGAGGGTCTCTTTGGTAGAGCTTTCCTTTAGCACCTCCTAACGCGTCCAACACCTTTCGACACTGGCGAAAAAACTGAGGTACTTCCCTGATGGGAGGGGTTATATGGAGGGGAACTGTCTTCCATTGGTTGTGCCAGTGTCCAATCACCGCTGGTGACCCTTAACCCATTATGTAATGACTAGCTCTGTGTCCCGTGGTGTACGATAAAGAAAAGCATCTTTGATGTCGATCGAGGCTAACCATTCCTCCCCTTGTAGGGCAGTGGCTACCGATCGGATCGACTCCATCCGGAAAGTCCTGATATGTAGGAATTTGTTTAGCCCTTTTAGATTTAATATGGGCCTTACGTCCCCGTTTGGCTTCGGAACTGTAAAGAGGTTTGAATAAAACCCGAACCCCCATTCTTCCAGGGGAACCTCTATAATTACTGCTTGGAGCAATAATTGTTCCAGTGCCAACAGGAGGGATCCTCTCTTCTGGGGATCCCTTGGCACGTTTGACCTTATAAAGCGGGAAGGAGGGGAGTTTTTTAACTCCAATTTGTATCCCAGATTTACTGCGGAGAGCACCCATCTGTCTCGGATCGTGTCCCGCCAGGTCTCTGTGAACAACTGAAGTCTTCCTCCCACCCGATTGAGTGGGGGCAACCCTTCATGCATTTGACTTTGGGGGAGGTTTTGTACCTCTCCTGCTCCAGGGCTTCTTGTTACCCTGCAACTGTCCCTGATTTTTACCTCCGGGATTTGACCGAGGAGGCCGTCGGAACTGTTTCACAGCCGATGTCCTAGGGACTGGAGAAGCCGGCCTCTTAAAAGAGGGACCTCTAACTCTATTTTTAACCGGCAAAAGTGTACTTTTACCGCTGGAAATTCTCTGGATATACTTGTCCAGGTCTTCCCCGAATAAGCGCTCACCATGAAATGGGAAGCTGACCAGCAATTTTTTACAGGGAGCTTCAGCAGACCAGTTTTTGAGCCATAGAAGCCTGCGCATATGTACTACAGACAGCGTAAGGCGGGAGGCCTGATGGATTGAATCCTTTATGGCGTCCACCGCAAAGCATAAGGCTCTAGGTAGATCAGCTAGGGCAAGAGCCTGCTGATCTGGCAAGTCCCTTAAGACCTGTTTCAACTGATCCTTCACTGCTTGGCAGACCCCAATAGCTGCCACTGCTGGTTGTGTCACCAATCCTGCTGTAGAAAAAGCAGATTTTAATAAGGACTCCAATTTTTTATCTATTGGGTCCTTGAACATTTGGACATTATCCACCAGACATGTCAGTGATTTATTCACACAAGAGATGGCTGCGTCCACTGTAGGGACCTTCCATTTTCTGATGAACTTATCCTCCATGGGATAGACCACCGGAAATCTCTTAGGGGGAGTAAATATTTTGTCAGGATGCTCCCAATCCTGGTAAATGAGCCCTTCCAGTAAAGGATGGATCGGAAAGGAACAAACAGTCTGGGGAGCTTTTAGCGACCCCAACGAGGAGACAGAAGTGGATGATGGCTCCGCAAGTGGCATTTTAAATGCTGATCGGACCATATTAGTCAGGGACTGAACCCATAACCTTTCAGCATGTGATGCTGAGAACGGCTCTTCCACTGTTGATTCCTCTACAACCGAATCGACCTCATCCTGATCCCCTTCAGGTAGGTCGATCCCTGTATGGGACTGTTGCTCTGTTAACAGGCACTCTGAGGGGGGAGACGGAGATCGGGCGCTTTTCTCCTGTGACAGGGAAGCCGCGATCAATGCTGACAATCTCTCTTCCAGCCCTCCCAGAGCTGAGGAAAAAACCTCCTCTGTTACATACACAGGAGCAGGTGAACTGAGGACAGCCACAGTACCAGGTACTCCTGAGGGTGCTCTACGGTCACTAACCTCTGATTCTTCAGGGGAGACTGGTGCAGCCAAAGCATGCCCAAGATCCTCAGAGCCCGATGGAGACCCCCTATTCCTCCTGGAATTTCTAGTCCCGGAGTTTTTAGACGGCATATTCCTAAGCCACAAAGCTGAGGTATTCCAGCCGAAATACACCAGTTACTGACAATAGTCTAGCATAAATGCTGCTATAAGAAACAGTTGGTGTCTACTAATGTGCCTTTCTAGGGGATGCCTGTATCAACCGCTTGCTGTATGCCCTTTTTTAAATGTTGCCAGCTCTGTCTCTGTACTTCATAGCCAGCTCACCACACAAAATTGTGATTTTTAACATGCTGGGACGCCCGCACATGCGCAGAAGCGCTGCGGCGCGCACAGAGCGTCATCCCCCAGGCTCCGCCCCCTTTTCCGGCTCACCTCTATATATATAGAGGCACGTGCACGCGCACGCGCGCGGCCACGTGCGCCTTTGGCGCTAATTTCGAAAAATGGAAACTAGGGACAAGAGCCAGGGCCCCTCTTTGCCGCAGGCCGGGGGATGGACGAGCATTGCAACATGGCAGAGGAAGCAGTTTCCCATAAGAGAACTCACCATCTGCCTGGACTTGCTCTGCTGAGAAGAAACTAGTCCACATGACAAGAAAACATTCCACAGCGGCCTCTAGTGGACAAACACAGGTACCGCAGTCTAATATATTAAATATATATATAAAAACAATTATTATTTTTTTTTTCTTGACCACCATTAAAAAATTATTACATTTTTTTAGTAGTTACAGGCATGCACAGAATTTTGCGGGAATACCATTAGGTAACAGACAGAAAGACAAATTAGGCTTGGGGGTCCCCCAATAGAACCAAGTTCCTGGGGGCCCCCACTTACCTGTTCCCCGCCGCAGGACTTTGTTTGGTCCACAAAAGCCCAAACTTCACCTATCACGGCAGGCATTGTAATCAAACCTTCAGGGACCGGGTTCCCAAGGATTCCACTCCCCTGGACCTGTATAGCACCCTGCACAGAAAACATCTTGGTCGTGGGTATGACCAGAGCTCTGGATCCCAGGGTCCAGCTCTCCTAAGAGAAGCATTACAGGCAAAACCTTGCTCTTCTCTGCAAGGCCCGGGTACCGACCGTTTAGCTATGAAGCTTTTTTGGTCGGATCCGGAATAGCTTACTGAGGCCCAAAAGAACCTGTACGCAAGCTCAGTGAAAAACACATGTTTCTTCTTGGCCAACACCTTAGACACTGGCAAAAAACTGAGGTGCTCCCGGATGGGAGGGGCTTATATAGGGGAGGGTACTTCCGGTTTTGGAAGTTGCCAGTGCCAGCACCTGACGGTATCTATATAACCCATTAGTAATGACTATGTCGCTCTGTGTCCCGTGATGTACGAGAAAGAAATGATTGTACACATCAGAACCTCATTACTATCACTACTACAAAAACTTACAAAAGAACCACCCTTCTAATAGTATTACAAAAATTCATAATTTGTAGTCTCTCATCTTTTTGTATTACTATTAGAAGGTATGTTCTTTTATAAATGAAATAAAAATTAATTGGAAGATTTTTGTAGTGATAATGTACAATCATTTTCTTTCAAATCGGACTTCAGGTTGAGGCTTGATTCACTGTTTTTTTAAAACTGGAATGAATCTTGGCCATTGGAATGCTTTCTATCACAATAAAATCCAAAGCAAGGTTTGGTTTTTAACTTCCTTTATATAGAGCAATGACCCAGCATTGTGCCTATGCCCCAGAGGGCGTTATTTATGACGAAACACGTAGAGCAGAGCGGAATCTGTCTACATTGTATTTCTCAATGCACAGTTGCTCCCGATCATTTGTATTTGTGATACATTAATTAATAAATGGTACTGGATGATTTTACACTATATGGGGCATCTGCTTCTATTCTTTCCCTGAGCTAATGTGGAGGAGGACGAGAGGCGGCAACCCATGCCAGTCTGGATGTTTGGTGACTTTGTGGAGGAGTGAAGAGAGACATATTAGACGCCATTTAACAAGCCATTTATGACTTCTCTTTAATTAGGGGATCATATATGTCTGGTAAGCCTGCATTCTGCCACCATTGTCGAAGGCTCTGGAACTATCCTGGCACTGCTTTCAAATGCCTTGTTTATTTACACTCGGTGAACTTTTAAAATATTTTGTGTGGGGACTTTCAGCTTTATTCACTCACTATTTTATGTTCATATAAAGTGGGCTTTCTTATGATCAATTATATGTAAATTATTTAATGCAGATTTTCTTTCATGAATTTTGAGTATTATACATATTTATCCACCCAAGTATCGATTTTTTTAAATTGTATCCATTTTTTGGTAGTGCAACAATTTTCTTATTTTACAAAAAGTAAAGTATGAAAACATATACAAGTACACCTATCCCCATCAAGATAGCCCACCATGGCTCCTTAATCGCCTGCAATACCTCCTGAGGTAACAAATATAATGATACTGGCGATACCTGGGCCATGTGCCCACTGAAAACAGACATACACTCCAACGTGCATTGATAACTTGAACAAAGGTCAATGTCAATATAATAAAGCAGATTGGGGCATATTAAAGATAACTCCATCCACGTTAAAAAAGGACTGACTTACCCCCCTCCCCAGTCCTTATTATTCTGTAGCTGCTTTTCAAAAATCAATGTTCTTGGCCCCGTGACAGCTGATGTGCCAGTTCTTTGGTCTTCATTGCTGCAATGTGTGCAGGTACTTGGGCCATGGGCCATTTCCCATCCTGATGATCTAACCGCAAGTCCTTCACTGATTACAGCACAGGCTTGAGGATGTTGACAAGTGGGGGCAACAAGTCAGGTTGGAGGTTTACAGTAGCTTCAGTGAGCCTGTCATTATAACTGGAACCAGCAGAGCAGAAGATCGCAGGTTGCGAATTACAGTTACTATTAACGCTCATCAGAACATTTATTTTTAAAAAGTAGCTAGAGACTGATGAGGAACAAGGGGAGTTAAAGGGGTTGTAAAGGTTTGTTTTTTATTTTCTAAATCGGTTCCTTTAAGCTAGTGTATTGTTGGTTCACTTACCTTTTCCTTCGATTTGCCTTCTAAATATTTTTTTCTTTGTTTTCTTTGTCTGAATTTCTCACTTCCTGTTCCTCCTCAGTAAGCTGTTCAGTAAGCTGTTCTGGCTGACTAAACACCACTCGGATGATGGTGTGAAGTTTAGTGAGGAGAAACAGGAAGTGAGAAATTCAGACAAAGAAAAAAAACATTTAGAAGGTAAATCAAAGGAAAAGGTAAGTGAACCAACAATGCACTAGCTTAAAGGAACCTATTTAGAAAATAAAAAACGAACCTTTACAACCCCTTTAATGTTTTCTATGTTCCTGGAGTTTGCTTTAACAGGTATGTTAAAACAAATGTAAAAAAATGTAAAAAAAAAATATTTAAAATATTTTTTGAAGGATTTTGAACAGAATATTATTCCAACTTGCAATTTCAGCCTTGGCGAAGGTTCAGAAGTGTAAAATGATGGGCAGATCAGGCCTAGACCAGCCAAGACCTCTAAGGATGGAGTAGTATGGCTCCATGCCCAAAGGGCACAAATTTATTCTGCTAGCTTAGAAATGTTGCGGCAGGTACTCTTTGATTTTTGGTATTGGCATATATAGAAAATGATACTTACCTCAGTCAGACCTATATGAGGCTTTTTGATAAGGTTTTGCAATCCGCTGTTTAAGGTTCTTGTGAGAAGTAGGTTGGTAGATTTCCTAAGCATATCATCAATTTCTGTCGAGCTGGAAAAAGGTAAGGAAAACATATGTATTAAACAGCACGGAACACCTAGAATACATCCTAAAATATGAATGAGATAAAATGTCCACAGAATGTGCTTTGTCTGCGGCTGCCGGTAACCCCGTCATTTCTGGGTTTCTTTCCACTGCAGGCGCCACCAGTAACAAACCTTTGACTTCTGCTCTCTGACACCGCCTCAACTGGGAATTATTACAACCCCACAATATGACTGTTTCTTTGTCTGTAGACTTATCTCTGAATCCATCAAACAGCAGAAAAGTAAACTAGGTTTCTGCTTTGCAAATGTGTAAGAGAAAAATCTAAAAATAATCCTATTTAGATTAGCTTCTGTCTGTCTTATCCTGAAACAAACCCCAAATCTGTCCAGTCAAAAAAAAAAAATTGTTGAGATTATTTACATGTGATGGAAATTGTATTTTGAAGTGTAGCTGTCATCAACACACAGCAGCAGCCACAGAACAAGTGATCTGCCCAATGAAGACTGAAGTTATAGTGGCTATATCCTCCCCATATATATATTATCTATGTCCAAGCAAAAAAAAAAAGTTCTACACTTTTAACCTCTTACCGACCACATACGCGACGGCACGAAAGGTGGTGCGCCACACATATGCATTCACGGTGGCATGCGGTTCTATACTAAAAGCTGTGATACCAGCTCTCAGTTAAGACTTCTGATTGGAAATCAGCATGACATGCTCCCGATTATGTGACCACCGTGAGAGCCAATCAAATGATACAGATGCCGTGCTTATGGGGTTACATATAACATTGATAATAATAATTTAAAAAAAAATAAGGAAAGCACTAAAACATTACATAAATGGTCATTATTCATAGGAGCAGTGTAAAGAGCACTGGTCATGGACAGTGGTTATTAACCACTGACAGGAATACTGTCCAGGTGAGGCAGAAGCATACTGGAGGCTGCTTGGAGAAACTAGTGTCATAGAGGCGCACAGGATGCACTAGGAGTCACTAGATGATACAGGATGCTCAGAGGTGCACTGGAGTCACAGGGCACATAGAGATGAACTGGGGTCAACAGGAGACACAGGATACTTTGAGGTGCACTGGAGTCACACAGAACATAGGGGCAACAATGGGGTCAATAGGAGACCCAGGATACTCTGGGGTGCACTGGAGTCACAGGGCACATAGAGATGAACTGGGGTCAACAGAAGACATAGGATATTCTGAGATGCACTGGAGTCACACGACACATAGGGGCAACACTGGGGTCAATAGAGGTTACAGGATACTCTGAGGTGCACTGGGGTCACACGGCACATAGGAGCAACACTGGGGTCAATAGAAGACACAGGATACTCTGGGGTGCACTGGAGTCACAGGGCACATAGAGAGGAACTGGGGTCAACAGAAGACACAGGATACTCTGAAGTGCACTGGAGTCACACAGCACATACGGGCACAATGTGGTCAATAGAGGACACAGGATACCCTGAGGTGCACTAGAGTCACGGGGCATATAGGGGCACACTGGGGTCAACAGACGACACAGGATACTCTGAGGTGAACTGGGGTTACATGGCACATAGGGGTACATTGGAGTCAATAGAAGACACAGGATACTCTGAGGTGCACTGGAGTCACAGGGCACATAGAGAAGAACTGAGGTCAACAGAAGACACAGGATACTCTGAGGTGCACTGGAGTCACACGGCACATAGGGGCACACTGGGGTCAGACACAGGATACTCTGACATGTACTGGAATCACATGCATAAAGGGACACACTGGAGTCAATAGAGGACACAGGATACTCTGGGGTGCACTGGGGTCATACGGCACATAGGGGTACACTGGGGTCAACAGAAGACACAGGAAACTCAGAGTTGCACTGGAGCCACAAGGCAAATAGGGACACACTGGGGTCAACAGATGACACATCATTGGGCATAATTAGCACACTAGAAGCCATGGTGTACCCAGAGGCTAGCACAGAGGACTGGGGAAGAACAGGGATATAGGTAAGCAGGGAAGGTTTGAACGGGAACCTGATTTTGACAGGTACTCACGCCCACTTCCGATTGGATCGTCGCAGCGATCCACCATAGGTTCTCAAAGCCGCAACGAGTCACAAATCGGATGCCCACCATAAACATGCCACTGCCAGGGACCCGAAGACCAGCGAAGAAGTAGTTCATGTGAGCATGGCGCTAGACCTCTGGACAGGTAAGTGTCCTGTTATTATAAGTCAGCAGCTACAGTATTTGTAACTGCTTATTTTTTTTTATTTTTATTTTTTAAAGGGGCGAAGAGCAGCTTTATAGCAATAATCATGTATTTTCCTAAAAAATCAACAGTACATATTGATCTTATTTTTGGGATATGTGATGGAATGAGACATGTGAATACTTTGTGTTTTAGGAGGTCTTTATTGTGCTATGCATTGATTCAGTTAAAGGGCTTATTGATTGCTTTGGTCTATTTTCACTATAACCTGTACAGTAATACTGTAATTTTGGGTACTGATGATGGCCAAAAAGCCTAAAACAACTGAATGCAGTTAGGAATAAATATCTCCAAAATTTTAGGCTGTGTTTGCACAAAACACCAGTGGATCTGGATGTGCATTGGTGCAGAGGTGCAAAAAAAGCAATGAGGAATGATCCTTTAATGTGACGTGATGAGTCATGTGAATACAAAGCCCTACACTGCATTGATGATGGCCAAAAAGCCTGAAACAACTGAATGTGGATTGGAATAAATGGCTCCGTATTAGGCTATATTTGCACACTACACCAGTGGCTCTGGACTTACATTTCTCCAGAGAAGCGAAAAGCAATGAGGAATAAACCTTTTATGTAATGGAATGAGTCATGTGAATACTGTCTGTTTTAAAAAGGTTTTACTGTGGTACGGACAGATTTGGTTAAAGGGCTTTTGATTGCTTTAGTCCCTTCCCACCATAACCTGTATGGTTATACTGGCCTCTTGGGTCCAAGCCCTATTCCATACAAGCCCCATGATTTCCATACACTGCACAGATGATTACCAAATAGCCTGAAACAACTGTATCCCATTTAGGGCTGCCGTCAGAAATCACATTCCCCCCCCCCCTCGAAAATACCAAACTTATATCGTCACTAAAATTATGCAAAAATCATTATTAGTGGACACAAACATAACATAATGTACAAAAAAAAATAGATTAACAGGCGGCTCTGGCCACACAAACAATCTGCTCATTCACACTGTATGGGCCAGAGGACCTGTGTGAATGAGCCCTTGACTTATTAATTTTTTTAAATTACAATTTTTAAAACTTATGTATTACAATTTTTTTTTTTTTTTATTATTCTTTACATTTTTTTTTTTTTTTACAACACTGTTGAGGGGGGCTTGGGTGAAATATCAGGTGTCTAAACAGACCCCTGACATCTCTCCTTTGAGACAGAAAAGGGAATTGAGGACGCAGATTCTTCCATTCCTTTCTCTGTAGCCTCAGCTGCACTGAAGATGAATGAACAGCGAACAGGAGACAGATGCTCCTGTCCATTCATAAACTGAAGCAAAGCAAATACAGTTTACTCTGCTTCAGTTTTGAATGGACACAGAAGCGATCAGTACCGGTCGCTAACTGTGTTCAATTCAGAAAAGGAAGGGGCCGTTAAATTACATACTGTATTTATTGGCGTATAACACTCACTTTTTTACCCTGAAAATAAGACGGTAAACTGTGCCTGCGTGTTATACGCAGGAGGCTGTGGAAAGTTTATTTCCTGAAACTTCCCTCTTAAAGTTAGGGTGCGTGTTATACGCCTGTGCGTGTTATACTCTGACAAATACGGTATTTACCGGCCCCTTTCCCCACTTTCTATTGCCCTGTGTACCCGCAGCAGCCAGCGGGAGAGGGAAGCCAGCAGCGCCCTGGGGGGGACAAGGGGGGACTCGGGCATACAGGGGGGAATCAGATGTGGGCAGCACATGGAAGGGGATCGGTGTGGCAGGAGGAAAATTACAGAACAATGCACAGTGTCTGTGTCTCTCCCTCCAGCAACTGAAAGCCATCAGCAGGGAGAGGGAGAGAAGCCATCTTTCAGCTGCTGGAGGTTAAGACACAGACACAGTGCATCATTCTAAAATTGTCCTCCCATCCCACCACACCAATCCCCCTTCTATCCGTGCCCCCCTGTGTGCCCGGGGTACCCTACTGTCAGCGGCCCTGATCCTGTTTGGCTTGATAATATTAGGCTATATTTTACTATACACCAGTGGACATGGATGTGCATCTGGCCAGAGGAGCAAAAACCAGTGAGGAAGGATCCTTTTATGTGTTGGAATGAGTTATGTGAATACCTTCTTTTAAAAAAAGGATTACTGTGCTTGGTCGCATGTAAAATCGATCACTAAAGTTGCTCATACATGGGCCAGTTTTTTCCATTCAGCCAGACGGCTGAACGATAAAAGACTGTCTTGATTCCCCCTCTCTGAATCCCCCCGCTGTGTTTTTGTATTCTGACAGTGGGGAGCCTATTGACTGCAGCGCTGATGGAACTGAAATTTTCCAGCAGTCCTGTTCGTGAGAAGTCAATCGATAGATCAACTTCTTATGAACGGAATTGGCCATACATTAATCGAAATCCGGCAAGTTCCATCCATGTATGGCCACCTTTATTGAACTATAAAAAAAACACACCGATTCTGTCTTTGTTTTATTTGATTAGACACCAGATCGTATCACAACATGTGACGCTGAGTTGTTGTGGGCACACGTCAGATAATTAGCGCGGTGACACTTTATAATTGTTGTAGTGGCCCATTTCTTCACCTCTTGCAAACTGTTTGTCTAATTTTGACAAGCAGTTAGTCGGTGTATATTCTATCTGTGTTTTGTCAGTAAATATTTACAGGTTAGGTCAAAAGGTTACTCGTTACTATGTGTAAATTGTACTCGGGATCAATTAAGGATGTGTGAAGCTCCGCTCATTTACATTCATTAACAGATAAGAAATGAGAGATAAGCTGGAAGGTGGCTTCTGGCTGCTGTGTTTTCAAGCTGAGCTCTCCAATGTTATTCTATCAGATTGAAAGCAGGCCAGGTAGAGAAAGACAATTACAGAGAATGCGTATCACAATAGAACAGGTTAAGCTGCTCAGACTAAACAAACAGCTCATTTGGTCAGTGCTTATATACAGTGTAAAGGACACAGATAATAAGCATTATACGAGATGCCGGATGGATACTTTCATTCTCTTTGCTCCCATGCTACTTTAGTTGGTAAATTTTACAGATGGCATTTAAAAGGGTCAACCTTCACTAAGCTGACATTTTATTATAGGGTGGATACTGGCAGGATGATCCATCTACTGACTTCTTATATCTCCCAAGGTTTCAAGCAGCGAGATCTCTGCATGGAGGGTCCCAGCTTCACTTACATCAGAATCTGGTAAATGTAGGTACTTTGGGCTTTTGCTAAACTAGGCTGACCCTTTAACCTTTCACTCCCACGTGCCAGCTCACATCTCTGATAACGGAGCCTACTTTTCCATTTCGAAACCCAAATGTTAAAATGGAACTTATGCCGCGTACACACGACTGTTTTTAAAGTCATTGAAAAAACAACGTTTTTCTCAACGTGATTCTTCTCAAGCCTGCCTTGCCTACACACGATCGTGAAAAAAAACGCTCGAACAAAGCGCGTCGACATACGAAACGTACGACGGCACTATAAAGGGGAAGTTCCATTCGGATAACGCCGCCCTTTGGGCTGCTTTTGCTGATCCTCGTGTTAGTAAAGTTTGGTGAGAGACGATTCGCGCTTTTCAGCCTCGTGCTCTTCAGTCCGTTACAGCGTGACGAATGTGCTATCTCCCATTATGAACACTAGTTTTACCAGAACGAGCGCTCCCGTCTCATCACTTGCTTCACGACGAGAAAAACAGCGAGAAAAAATAGAGCATGTTCCAAATTTTTAACGGTCATTTTTCACGTCGCGAAAAATGCTCTGGAGCCCACACACGATCGTTTTTAATGACCAAATTAAAAAATTGCATTTTTGTCGTCATGAAAAACGTATGTACGCGTGATAAGATTGAAAAAAAAAAAAAAAAATATTTATAGGTGGTAACAATTTTTTGGTGAAAAAGACTTTATATGTTGTGGGTACTTTAACCACTTCAGCCCCAGAAGGATTTACTCCCCTTCCTGATTAGAGCACTTTTTGTGATACGGCATTGAGTCGCTTTAACTGACAATTGCGCGGTCGTGCAACGTTGTACCCAAACAAAATTGACGTCCTTTTTTTCTCACAAATAGAGCTTTCTTTTGGTGGTATTTCATCACCTCTGCAATCTTTATTTTTTGTGCTATAAACAAAAAAATAGCGAAAATTTTGAAAAAAAAAGCAATATTTTTTACTTTTTGCTATAATAAATATCCCACTTTTTTTCCCCCCAATTTTTTTTTTCCTCAGTTTAGGCTGATACGTATTCTTCTACATATTTTTGATTTAAAAAAAATCGCAATAAGCGTATATTGATTGGTTTGAGCAAAAGTTATAGCGTCTACAAAATAGGGAGTAGTTTTATGGCATTTTTTTTATTATTTATTTTTTCACTAGTAATGGCGGCGATCTGCGATTATTATCGGAACTGCGACATTATGGCGGACAGATCGGATACTTTTGACACATTTTTGGGATCATTGACAATTTTACAGCCAACAGTGCTATAAAAAGGGATTTTTATAACAGCTTACCTGTAAAATCCTTTTCTTGGAGTACATCACGGGACACAGAGCGACTTAGTCATTACTAATGGGTTATATAGTTTACCTTCAGGTGCTGGCACTGGCAACTTCCAAACCGGAAGTACCCTCCCCTATATAAGCCCCTCCCATCCGGGAGCACCTCAGTTTTGTAGCAAAGCAATAAGTGTCCCAAAAAGAGGGGTGGGAGCTCTGTGTCCCGTGATGTACTCCAAGAAAAGGATTTTACAGGTAAGCTGTTATAAAAATCCCTTTTTCTTTTTCGTACATCACGGGACACAGAGCGACTTAGTCATTACTAATGGGACATCCCAAAGCAATGCCCAATGAGGGGAGGGATACACTATACATAAGCTGGGCGCCATCAGGCATGAGGCTCTTTTGCGGCCTGCAACACACTGCGCCCAAAGGCGACATCCTCCTGACTTCTGACGTCTACCTGGTAGAATCTAGTAAACGTGTGTACTAAGGACCATGTTGTGGCCTTACAGACTTGAGCCAGGGAGGCTTGGTGATGCACTGCCCATGAAGTTCCAACTGCTCTTGTGGAGTGCGCCCTAACTTTGAACGGAGGCGGTCTCCTTTTCAAGCCATAGGCTTGTATTATGACCTGTCGAATCCACTTGGCTAAAGTAGATTTTTGATGCTGCCTGACCCTTTCTGGGGCCTTCCGGCAGAACAAACAAAGTATCCGTTCTACGAATCTGAGCAGTGGCTTTAAGATAAGCTTTAACTGCTCTTACTACATCCAAAGAATGCAATAACTTTTCCTCTACCGAAGTAGGTTTGGGGAAAAAGGAAGGAAGAACCACATCTTGGTTCAAATGGAACCTCGATACCACCTTAGGAAGAAGGCTGGATGAGGACGTAATACTACTCTGTCCTTATGGACAACCAGATATGGCTCCTTACAGGACAAGGCGGCTAATTCCGATACTCTTTTAGCCGAACAAATGGCTACTAAGAAAATCAATTTCCTGGTGAAAAGAACCAAGGAAATGTGCCGCAATGGTTCAAATGGTTGTTTCTGTAGAACCGACAGAACCAGGTTTAAGTCCCATGGACATATGGGAATATTAACCGGAGGGCTAATACGCATCACTCCTTGTATAAAGGCTTTGACTAATGAATGCAAAGCCAAGGGCCTTTGAAAAAGTATTGACAAGGCCGTCTGACCCTTGATAGTACTCAAGGCAAGCTTCCTATGTACAGCCCACTGTAGGAAGTCCAGAATCCTACCTATTACGTACTTACGTGGATGCCATTTCTTGGCCTCACACCACGTGATGTACGCCTTCTAGATCCTATAATAGATCTGCCTGGATACCGGCTTCCTGGCATTGATCATGGTAGATACCACAGGATTAGAGAGCCCTCTCTTTTTTAGAATGTGGGCTTCAATAGCCAGGCCGTCAAACCTAGGGCTGGTAAGGAAGGGTGGTATATCGGTCCTTGCGAAAGCAGGTCCGGACGATGTGGGAGGGTCCAAGGACTTCCCACTGACATTTTTACAATCTCCGCGTACCATGCCCTTCGGGGCCACGCTGGAGCCACCAGAATCACTGGTTTCTTTTCTACCCTGATTCTGCGGATTAATCGCGGTGGGAATGCATATATCAGCTTGAACTGATCCCAAGGGAACACTAGGGCATCCGAACCGCAAGCTAGGGGATCCTTTGTGCGCGACACAAATCTGTCCACCTTTGCGTTGAATCTGGATGCTAGCAGATCTACATCCGGTGTTCCCCACCGCTGGCATATTGCCTGGAAAACCTCGGGGTGAAGAGACCATTCCCCCGGGCATAATTGCTGGCGACTTAAAAAGTCCGCTCTCCAATTTTCCACTCCTGGGATGAAAACCGTGGATATGGCTGTGACATATCTTTCTGCCCATTCCAGGATGCAATTTGCTTCCCTCTGGGCTGCACGACTCCTGGTGCCACCCTGGTGATTGATATATGCCACTGCTGTGGCATTGTCTGATTGAATTCTGACAGGTGACCCTTGGAGTTTGGATGTCCATGCTACTAGGGCATACCGGGCTGCTCGTATCTCTAAGAGATTGGTGGGCAGGGCCTTCTCTGCTTCTGACCACTTGCCCTGTAGAGACCATTGCTCCAGTACTGCCCCCCAGCCTATGAGGCTGGCATCTGTAGTGACCACCTTCCAAGAAACCGGACTGAAAGGTTTCCCTTTTTCCAGATTCTGGGGCACCAACCACCAATGGAGGCTCTTGCGAACGGAAGGGGACAGGGACATTGGTAAGTCTAAAGCCTGAACTTTTTTGTTCCAGGCTGACAGTATGGCCCTCTGCAAGTTCCTTGAATGGAATTGACCGTAGGGTACTGCTTCGAATGAAGCCACCATTTTTCCCAGCAGCCTCATACACAGGCGTATGGATGGTTTTCTTTTTTGTACCCACTAAGTGGGTCAAATCTTTCAAAGACGACACCTTCTCTGGAGGTAAGAAAATCTTTATCTGATTTGAATCCAGTCTTAGCCCCCAAGTATTCCAGACTTTTGACTGGTTTTAGGGCTGACTTGTCTCGGTTGATAATGCAACCGTGAGATTCCAGATACTTGATTATCTTGTGAACGACCACTTCTAGTTTTTTTCACTGAGTGGTCTATCAGCAACAAGTCGTCTAGATATGCCATTATCGTTACACCTTGTGTTCCTAGTTTGGCCAATCGTAGGGCCAGAATTTTTGTGAACACTCGTGGTGCTGTGGCCAGACCGAAAGGTAAGGCTCTGAACTGAAAATGGCGCCCTTATACTGCAAAGCGTAGAAATTTCTGGTGGGCCAGACAGATGGGAATATGCAAATAAGCATCCCTTATGTTGATCGAGGCTAACCATTCCTGCCCTTGTAGGGCGGTGGCCACCGATCGGATCGACTCCATCCGAAAAAGTCCTGATATGTAGGAACTTGTTTAGCCCTTTTATATTTAATATGGGCCTCATGTCCCCATTTGGTTTGGGGACTGTGACAAGGTTCGAGTAAAACCCGAACCCGCTTTCTTCCAAGGGAACCTTCATGATTACCCTTGGAGCAATAGTTGTTCTAGTGCCAGAAGGAGGGATCCACTCTTCTGGGGATCGCTTGGCACGTTTGACCTTATAAAATGGGCAGGAGGAATGTCTTTTAACTCCAGCCTGTATCCCAGACTTACTGCGGAGATCACCCATCTGTCTCTGATGGTGTCCCGCCAGGTCTCTGTGAACAACTGAAGTCTTCCCCTCACCCGATTGAGTGGGGGCAACCCTTCATGACTTGGGGGGAGGTTTTGTACCTCTCTTGACCCAGGGTTTCTTGTTACCCTGTGATTGTCCCTGATTTCTGCCCCCTGGATTTGACCGCGGAGGCCGTCGGAACTGTTTCACAGCCAATGTGCTAGGGACTGGAGAAGTAGGCCTCTTAAAAGAAGGACTTCTACCCTTGTTCTTAACCGGCAAGAGTGTACTTTTACCGGCAGAAGTTTTCTGGATATATTTGTCCAGATCATCTCCAGATAAGCGTTCTCCATGAAATGGGAAGCTAATCAGCAATTTCTTACAGGGAGCTTCAGCAGACCAGTTTTTGAGCCATAGAAGCCTACGCATATGTCTACAGACAGCGTAAAGCGGGATGCCTGTTGGATTGTATCCTTTATGGCGTCCACCGCAACACAAGGCTCTAGGTAGGTCAGCTAGGGCAAGAGCCTGCTGATCTGGTAAGTCCCTTAAGACTTGTTTCAACTGATCTTTCATTGCTTGGCAGACTCCAATCGCTGCTACTGCAGGTTGTGTCACCATGCTTGCTGTAGAGAAAGCAGATTTTAGTAAAGACTCCAATTTTTTATCTATTGGGTCTTTGAACATTGGAACATTATCTACTGGACATGTCAGTGATTTATTTACACAAGAGATGGCTGTGTCCACTGTAGGGACCCTCCATTTTTTTATGAACTTATCCTCCATGGGATAGATCACTGGAAATCTCTTGGGGGGAGTAAATATTTTATCAGGATGCTCCCAATCCTGGTAAATAAGCCCTTCCAATAAAGGGTGGATTGGGAAGGAACAGACAGCCTGGGGAGATTTCAGCGACCCCAGCGAGGAAACCGTAGTGGTTGATGGTTCCGCCAGAGGCATTTTAAATGCTGATCGGACCATGTTAGTCAGAGACTGAACCCATAATCTTTCAGCCTGAGATGCTGAGAAAGGTTCTTCCACTGTTGATTCCTCTATAACTGAATCAACCTCATCCTGATCCCCTTCAGGTAGGTCGATCTCTGTGTGGGGCTGTTCCTCCACTAACAGGCACTCTGAAGGAGGAGACGGAGATCGGACGCGCTTTCCCTGTGACAGGGAAGCAGCGATCAATGCTGTTAATCTCTCTTCCAATCCTCCCAGAGTTGAGGATAAAACCTCCTCTGTTATATATACAGGAGCAGGTGGACTGGGGACAGCCGCAGCACCAGGCACTCCTGCGGGGTTCCTACGGCTACTGACCTCTGAATTTTCAGGGGAGATTGGTGCAGTACAAGCATGCCCAATATCCTCAGAGCCCGATGGAGACCCCTTTGGCTTCCTGGAAGACTTATTTCCGGAGCGTCTGGACGACATATCCTTTAAGCACAAAGCTGAGGTATTCCCGTCGTCATACACCAATTTTTGCTGGTAATAGTCTAACACAGTTGCTGCTATATACCAGCTGGTATCCACTAAAGTGCCTTTCTATGGGGATGCCTGCATCAACCGCCTCTGTGTGCCACCGTTTTGTTGCTAGCTCTGTTTGCATCCAGCTGACACTTGTACTGTGTCTTTTATACATGCTGGGACGCCTGCACATGCGCAGAAGCGCCGCGGCGCGCATCGAGCGTCATCCACCCGCCCCGCCCCTTTTTTTTCATAGGAGGCGCGTGCACGCGCCCGTGCGCCATTGGCGCCCTTTTTTGAAACCAAGCAGGGACTAGGAGCCAGGGCCCTTTTTGCCGGAGGGCCTGTGCGGTGGATGAGCGCAGCAACAGGGCAGAGGAACTGGATTCCCACAGAGAAACTTACCAACTGCCTGGATCTTTTGACTTGAGAAAACCAAAGATCCACATGACAAGAAAAATGGACCACAGCGGCCTCTAGTGGTTTAACACAGGTACCGCGGTCCTCTTTTTTTTTTTTCTTGACTACTATTAAAATTTTACATTTTCCAGTAGTTATAGGCATACACAGATATTAGCGGGAATACCGTTAGGTAACAGACAGAAAGACAAATTAGGCTTGGGGGTCCCCCAATAGAACCAAGTTCCTGGGGGCCCCCACTTACCTGTTCCCCGCCGCAGGACTCTGTTTGGTCCACAGAAGCCCAAACTTCACCTATCACGGCAGGCATTGTAATTAAACCTTCAGGGACCGGGTTCCCAAGGATTCCACTCCCCTGGACCTGTATAGCACCCTGCACAGAAAACATCTTGGTCGTGGGTATGACCAGAGCTCTGGATCCCAGGGTCCAGCCCTCCTAAGAGAGGCATTACAGGCAAAACCTTGCTCTTCTGTTGCAAGGCCCGGGTACCGACCGTTTAGCTATGAAGCTTTTTTGGTGGGATCCGGAACAGCTTACTAAGGCCCGTAAAAGAACCTGTACGCAAACCCAGGAAAACACATGTTACTCTTTGACCAACACCTTAGACACTGGCAAAAAACTGAGGTGCTCCCGGATGGGAGGGGCTTATATAGGGGAGGGTACTTCCGGTTTGGAAGTTGCCAGTGCCAGCACCTGAAGGTAAACTATATAACCCATTAGTAATGACTAAGTCGCTCTGTGTCCCGTGATGTACGAAAAAGAAAATTGCACTGATTACTGTAAATATGTCACTGGCAGGGAAGGGGTTAACACTAGGGGGCGATCAAAGGGTTAACTGTGTTCCCTCGTGTGTTCTAACTGAAGGGGGGATGGGACTTACTAGGGGAAATTACAGATCGCTGTTCATACTTTGTATGAACATACGATCAGTCATTTCTCCCCTTAAAGAACCGGGTTCTGTGTGTTTACGCGCATAGATCCCGGTTCTCGCTCTGTTACGAGCGATCGCGGGTGCCCGGCGGTCATCGCGCCCGCCGGGCACTCGCATCAGTTCCGGCGGCAAGCCACGGGCGCACCCCAAGTGGCCACAATGGGAAGCGACGAAAGGTAATGTCGATTTGCCCAGCCGAGCCAACCTGCCGCAGTAAAACTGCAGGGGCTGGTCGGCAAGTGGTTAAATCTCTCTGCTCTGATGGTATTTTAGATGGTAAATTTTCAAAAAGGGCAATTAAAGGGCCATCCTACATTAACCACCTGCTTACCAGGCCAATTCTGACATTTCTCTCCTACATTTCTCTCCTATTGAAACATGCACTAGTCAGCCCCATACTTAAAAAGCCCTCTCCATAACCATCCAATCTTGACAACCTGCGCCCCATCTCCTTGCTCCCCTTTTTATCCAAACTCCTTGAACCTCTAGTCTACAACCGACTGAGCGTCCACCTTGCTGATAATAACCTTCTTGATCCCCTTCAGTCTGGATTTCGTCCTCAACATTCCACAGAAATTGCTCTCCTAAAACTAACAAATGATATACTAACGGCCAAAACTAAGGGACACTATTCTGTACTCCTACTCCTGGACCTCTCTGCTGCCTTTGATACGGTTGACCACCCCCCCCCCCTCAAAAAACTCCATGCCTTTGGTCTCCGCGACTGTACTCTTCGCTGGTTCTCTACCTACTTATCCAACCGCACCTTTAGCATTACTTACAATTCTATTTCCTCCTCTCCTCTTCCTTTCTCAGTTGGTGTCCCCCAAGGTTCCGTTCTTGGACCTCTCCTATTTTCAATCTACACCTCCTCCCTGGGTCAGCTGATAGCCTCCCATGGCTTCCAATACCACCTCTACGCTGACGATACTCAAATCTATTTCTCTGCCCCTCTACTCACTCCTTCATTCTCCTCACGTATCTCTAATTTACTAACAGATATATCAGTTTGGATGTCACACCACTTCCTCAAACTTAATCTATCCAAAACTGAACTGATCATTTTTCCTCCTCCACATGCCCCCTCCCCCGATCTCTCTGTCAAAATTGATGGCACAACTATCAGCCCATCCCCACATGCCAAGGTCCTAGGAGTAGTTCTGGACTCTGAACTCTCCTTTAAGCCTCACATCCAATCACTGTCCAAATCTTGCCGCCTCAACCTCCGCAACATCTCCAAAATACGCCCCTTTCTAACCAATGACACAACAAAGCTCCTAATTCACTCCCTGGTAATTTCTCGCCTCGATTAACGCAACTCCCTCCTCATTGGCTTACCTCTGAAAATTTTAACACCCCCTTCAGTCCATCATGAATGCTGCTGCCAGACTCATCCACCTTACCAACCGTTCTGTCTTGGCTTCTCCTCTCTGTCAATCCCTCAACTGGCTTCCGCTCACCCAACAAATTAAATTCAAAATACTAACAACTACCTACAAAGCCATCCATAACTCTGCCCCCAGCTACATCACTGACCTAGTCTCTAAATACCAACCTAATCGTTCTATTCGTTCTTCTCAAGACCTCCTGCTCTCTAGCTCTCTTATTACCTCCTCCCATGCTCGTCTGAGGACTTTTCCAGAGCCTCTCCAAGCTTATGGAACTCCTTACCCCAACCTGTCCGTCTATCTCCTTCTCTATTAGCTTTTAGAGGATCCCTAAAAACCCTCCTCTTCAGAGAAGCCTATCCTACCCACACCTAACAACTGTATTTTCATTTTGTTCACCTGATCATCCCCCACAGCTACTACCCTTTGTTTCACTTGACCCTCCCTTCTAGACTGTAAGCTCTAACGAGCAGGGCCCCCTGATCCCTCTGTATTGAATTGTATTGTGATTGTACTGTCTTCCCCGATGTTGTAAAGCGCTGCGCAAACTGTTGGCGCTATATAAATCCTGTATAATAATAATAATAATAATATACACGTAAAAATCATAATTTTTCTGCTAGAAAATTACACAGAACCCCCAAACACTATATATGTTTTTTTTAGCAGAGACTCTAGAGAATAAAATGGCAGTTGTTGCGACTTTTTATCTCGCACCGTATTTGCGCAGCAATTGTTCATGCATTTAAAATCCAAAACAGTAAAGTTAGCCCAATTTTTTGCATAATGTCAAAGATGAAGTTACACCGAGTAAATAGATACCTAACATGTCACGCTTCAAAATTGCACACGCTCGTCGAATGGCGCCAAACTTCGGTACTTAAAAATCCCCACAGTCGACGCTTAAATTTTTTTTACAGGTTACATGTTTTGAGTTACAGAAAAGGTCTAGTGCTAGAGTTATTGCTCTCGCTCTAACGTTCGCAGTGATACCTCACATGTGTTTGAAGACCATTTTCATATGTGGGTGCGACTTACGTATGCGTTCACTTCTGAAAGCGATAATGCGGGGACAGGGGCGCTTTAATTTTACATTTTTTTATTGTTAATTTTACTTTTATTTTTCTAGTTTGATGCTTTCTTTTTAAATCTTTTTTTTTATCACTTTTATTCCTATTACAAGGAATGTAAACATCCCTTGTAATAGGAATTATTATTATTATTTAGGTACTTATATAGCGCCGTCAATTTACGCAGCGCTTTACATATACATTGTACATTCACATCGGTCCCTACCCTCAAGGAGCTTACAATCTAAGGTCCCTAACTCGCATTCATATACTAGGGCCAATTTAGACAGAAGCCAATTAACCTAGTGTGTGATAGGTCCTCTTTCTTTACAGTGAGAGATGGGGTCAATAAGTCCCCAGATCTCAACTATAGGCTGGGAAGCCTGAAATGAAAAAAAAAGATCCTGGTTTCCCAGCCGAGGCGGCGGCCTTTTTTCAAATGCAGAGGCTGGGCGTGACGTCATAACATCGCGCCTGGTCTCTATGGTAAAGAATATATTGCCGTTTTGCTCACAGTCTGAATGTGTGTTTGTTGCACACAATTCGCTGGATTGGACTTTATCTTTCCATTTCAGATTGGACTCAGTTGCACATTTGCATTTAGCATTTGCACTTGCACAGAAATACGTTTGTTTTTTCCGTTTTGCACATTGCAGCTGATTTGCACATTGTTTTTTTGTTACCTGTCCTATATGGACATTTATGCATCTTGATATATATGCACACTGCACCTTGATATCACATTTTATTGTTTTTATTTACTGTCCACTTCCATTTTAGTATTTATGCACTTTGGAATATTATTATTGTTTTTACAGTTTTTGAGTATTATATGCCTTTTTTGAACCTTATGTTTCATGTGTTAGCAATTTTGCACTTTGAAAATTTACGATATCAGTAGTTAGCACATATATTAATATATTATCTACCAGAAACAGCGCAGCACCACCCCCCCCCCCCCTCCTTTTTAGTTTGCATTTGTGGGTTTGGCTTAACTCTTTCGGTGTCTGCGGCAGTTTCATTTTCTCATTTCAGAAGCGAACGCATACGTAAGTTGCGCCTGCATATGTAAACAGTGTTCAAACCACATGTGTGGTATCACCGCGATCGTTAGAGCGAGAACAAAAATTATAGCAAAAGACCAACTCTGTAACTCAAGACTGGTAACCTCTATAAAATGTTAAACTTCACCTATGGAGATTTTTAAGTGTCAAAGTCTGTTGCCATTCCACAAGCGGGTGCAATTTTGAAGCATGACATCTTGGGTATTAATTTACTCATTGTAACATTATCTTTCACAAATGTAAAAAAAAAAAAAATTGGGCTAACTTTACTGTTTTCTTATTTTTTAATTCAAAAAGTGTATTTTTTTCCAAAACAATTGTGTTTGTAAGATCGCTGCGCAAATACAGTGTGACAAAGTATTGCAACGACCGCCATTTTATTCTCTAGGGTGTCTGAAAAAAAATATATATATAATGTTTGGGGGTTCTTTTATTTTCTAGCAAAAAAAAAATTTTTAACTTGTAAACACCAAGTGTAAAAAATAGGCCTGTTCCTTAAGAGGTTCATAAAGCAGAATGGGAACTTTAGACAGCACATGTATGACCCTGCCCCTGTTTTCACACCTGCCTAGAAGCCAAGGAAATACCAACATAATGTGATGCACAGGAATATTACTACTAAGAGTGAATGTTTTAAAGAATGAAGAGAAAAAAAAAAAATTAGTAACCCATATCCTTCCTAGTGTAATCAACTCCCCACCATCATTGTAAAGACACAGCTGTCTAATGCAAAAGCTTTTTATAATTCATGATTGTTGAACTAAAAAAATGCAGGTTGATAACAGCATTCATAGGAAAAATCTGCAGACTGATTTAAAAAGAAATGTTTTTTCCTACAGTTGTCTCGTTTAGGTGTCCAAACACACCCCAAAATTTATGAAATCATTTCATTTCTATTGTAACCTTAAAGTGAATTTATGAGGCAAAATAAATAGGCAAATGAATAAGGCAAAGAGCAACACGGAATGCGGTAACTTATATCAACCCTTTCAGGCCTTCTAATACCAGTTAACGCTGAAGCCTCGTACACACGGCCGAGATTCTCGTCAGGAAAAAAATGTTGTTTTTCCTGACGAGAATCTTGACAAGAAACTTGTCCCGGCCGAGTGTACACACGTACGATTCAAAAGAACCGCCGTTCTTTTGAATGGCACGAAAGCGGTGACGTCATCGACTACGACGAGCTTGCGCTCGTCACATTCAATGCCGTCGCCGCCATCTTGCTACACCCTATGCCTAGGAAGCTACCGCGTATGCGTCAAAGTCATTTCGAGCATGCGCAGGTTTCCACGGCGACAGGTAAGTGTACACATGGTCGGGTTTCTCGTCGAGAAACAGGCCGACGAGAAAAAAGACCGCAGGTCGTCTTTTTTCTCGTCGGGGAATCTGGGCAGTTTTCTTGACGAGAAAACTGAAACCCGCGTACACACAGCCGGTTTTCTCGGCAAGAAAGCTCTCCCGGCAGTTTTCTTGTCGTTTTTTGCCGAGAAAACCGGTCGTGTGTACGAGGCCTGAGGTTTAGAGGACTATCACATTGTGCAATACGTCTATGTATTATATCACATGTCTATTATGCCGCGTACACACGACCGTTTTTCATGACGAGAAAAATGGCATTTTTTAATTTGGTCATTAAAAATGATCGTGTGTAGGCTCCAGAGCATTTTTCGCGACGTGAAAAATGGGCATTAAAAATTTGGAACATGCTCTATTATTTCTCGTCGTTTTTCACGTCGTCGTTTTTCTCGTCGTGAAAAAACAGCCGTGTGTAGGCTTTAAAGACGTGAGAAAAACGCGCATGCTCAGAAGCAAGTGATGAGACGGGAGCGCTTGTTCTGGTAAAACTAGCATTCATAATGGAGATAGCACATTCGTCACGCTGTAACGGACTGAAGAGCACGAGGCTGAAAAGCGCGAATCGTCTCTCACCAAACTTTACTAACACGAGGATCAGCAAAAGCAGCCCAAAGGGTGGCGCCATCCAAATGGAGCTTCCCCTTTATAGTGCTGTCGTACGTTTCGTACGTCACCACGCTTTGCTCAAGCATTTTTTTTCACGATAGTGTGTAGGCAAGGCAGGCTTGAGAAGAATCACGTTGAGAAAAACGTAGTTTTTTCAATGACATTAAAAACGGGCGTGTGTACGCGGCATTACTGCCAACCCGCTGTCAGTGATCATTCGTAAAGGAGAATAACTTTGCCATTCATGATGTAATAATACAAGCATGCTTACCTTCGATGAAGCGATTCAGAAAATTTAAGGCTTGCATAAATAAACTCTTTGACTTGCATATATATCTGTGGTACTGACTGAGACATTGGAAGCTTCTTTGGAAAGGATAACTAAAAAAATAAAAAACATGCTGTTAGTCCTGTGCAGGCATATAATGTATAATTGTTAAAAATCAGCTACAGGTACATCTCATTAAATTAGAATATAATCAATTTATTTCAGTAATGCAATTCAAAAAGTGAAACTCATATATTTTATATAGATGTGTTACACACAGAGTGATATATTTCAAGTATTTCTTTCTTTTCATTTTGATGATTATGGCTCACAGTTAATGAAAACCCAAAATTCAGTATCTTAGAAAATTAGAATATTATATAAGACCAATAAAAAAAAAAAATTATGTATGTACTTATTATTGTGTAATCAATAAATATTTTTGACAAGGAAAAAAAAATTAAAATTTAATACAGAAATGTTGGCTTACTGAAAAGTATGTACAGTATAGTATGCACTCAATACTTGGTCTGGGCTCCTTTTGCATGAAATACTGCATCATTGCAGCGTGGCATGGAGGCGATCAGCATGTGGCACTGCTGAGGTGTTATGGAAGCCCAGGTTTCTTTGATAGCGGCCTACAGCTCATCTGCATTGTTGGGTCTGGTGTGTTTCATCTTCCTCTTGACAATACGCCACAGATTTTCTATGGGGTTTAGGTCAGGCGAGTTTGCTGGCCAATCAAGCACAGTGATACCATGATCATTAAACTAGGTATTGGTACTTTTGGCAGTGTGGGCAGATGCCAAGTCACTCTGTGTGTAACGCATCTATATAAAATATGAGTTTCAGTTTTTGAACTGAATTACTGAAATAAATTAACTTTTTGATGATATTCAAATTTTATGAGATACACCTGTATATTACATAGTAAACCTAAAGTCTGAAGAATCTAGAGGCTACCTGACTCTTGTTTCACACAACCAAAAGCCATACTCCTAGGGCCATGTCAATAAAAACATCTAAAGGAGAAATGCTTTATATTGTCCACAGCAATCAGGCATCCCATTTCACTCTATGATATTGCACTGTGGTGTAAGAGATAGTCTGATTGGTTGCTTTGAGAAGTTCTGCTGACTTCCATCATCCAATCATGCACAAGCACAAATACAGATTTTTTTTTCCCTTGCATATGATTGGTATTCTTTGCAAAGTGAAGGGGGTTGTAAACCCTCTGGGTTTTTCACCCTAATGCATTGTATCTTTCTCTGTGGGGGCACTCGATGCGGGGAGGAGCCCGGAGCGCCACAGAGTGACCCCAGAAGAGGAGGATCGGGGCCACTCTGTGCAAAACCAACTGCACAGAGGAGGTAAGTATACCATGTTTGTTATTTAACCACTTCGCGCCCGCCGTACGACTATATACAGCCACAAGGTGGCTCTACAATGCCGGGAGGCCGTCTTTTTACTTTTTAATATGTAGAAGAATACGTATCGGTCTAAACTGAGGAAAAATTTTTATTTTATTTTTTTAAAAATGGGATATTTATTATAGCAAAAATCTAAAAATATTGTGTTTTTTTCAAAATTGTCACTCTTTCTTTGTTTATAGCGCAAAAAATAAAAACCGCAGAGGTGATCAAATACCACCAAAAGAAAGCTCTATTTGTGGGGAAAAAAAGGACGTCAATTTTGTTTGGGAGCCACGTCGCACGACCACGTTAATTGTCAATCAAAGCGTGACAGTGCCAAAAGCTGAAATTTCGCCTGGGCAGGAAGGGGGAATATGTGCCCAGCAAGCAAGTGGTTAAAAAAAAAAAACAAGGCTTTACAATCACTTTAAAGTGGAGTTACGCCCAAAAAAAAAAATATTAAGTCAGCAGCTACAAATACTGCAGCTGCTGACTTTTAATATTAGGACACTTACCTGTCCAGGGCGCCCGCGATGTCGGCACCCCAAGCCGATCTGTCCCTTTGCTCTCGGGTGGAGGCGCCGCCATCTTCGCTAAGGGAATCAGGAAGTGAAGCCTTGCGGCTTCACTTTCTGGTTCCCTACTGCGCATGCGCGAGTCGCACTGGTCCCTGCTGTCTTCTGGGGTCTGTGTGTCTCCCAGAAGACAGCGGGGGGGGCAGGGCAGAGGAGGGGCCAGACATGGTGTAGATCGCTGCGGATACTGCAGTGATCTATGCCCAGAAGTGGGAGCAAATACCTGGATTACACAGGTATCTGCTCCCCCCTCCCCCCTGAAAGGTGCCAAATGTGACACCGGAGGGGCGAAGGATTCTCAAAAGCGGAAGTTCCATTTTTGGGTGGAACTCTGCTTTAAATTGCACTACATTCACTGAACTCTGGGGAAGGTTCCCTTGCAAATTTCCTTCCAAAGTGAACAGCCTATTTACATTTAGTAAATGAATCCACTTGTATTCGTTGAGATGTTTACTGAATGGAGGTGCTGCAGAGTCAGTGGCCCGCTGAGATCGCTGTGGTCCAGGCCGGACTGTCAGTTTCACCACCAGAACTTTAGCAGTGACATCACTGTCAGAGGCTGCATGTAAGTAACATTCTCTAGGCTCCGTTCACACTTGAGCATTTTGTAGCATGTAACTCGAAGCTCAAAATTACTCAACAAGCAAAAACCTATTGTTTTCTATAGCCCTTGTTTACATCTGAGTGAGCATCATGTCACTTGTAGCAAAATGCCTGTCGCTCAAAAAAGTATATGAGCTACATTTCGGGCAGAATTGAGCATTTTTGTTTCAATAGACTTCAATGGAGATGCCTGAAAAGCACGACATGAGCTTTCTTCAAGCGTTCTTCAAGCGTTTTGTTAAGCATTTCTTGCTCAAACAGCAGCTCTGCACCCTTTTTTCAGCAGCACTCCACACCTTTTAGTTGAAAAATGCCTGAATTCTGATTCTGCTACAAAAACACAAAAAAACAAACAAACTCGAAAACGGCTTAGTTGCCAATGTATACTTCGGAAAAAAACAGCCATCAGTGGGGCAAACATCATTAGAGGTACCTTATCTGTGCCTAGCTAATTCCCCAATTAAGTTTTTGCCCTTACTTCAGTTTAACATATCTCCCAACACACCTCTGTAAGTATTGCTCACCTTGTCACCTTCAGGATCTTGAAAAGGAAATTTGCTGACTACAGCTCTGTACTCTTCTTCATTAGCTACTGGAATTGGGCTGTAGTTGTCGGCCTCGAAAATGTCCCTATGTGCAGAAAAACAAAATGGCATTGCAAGAGTAAAGTCTTTGTAATATTGGCCATGCTCACAACCATTGTGCCTCCATGGTACATTGGAGAAGGCATATGTAAAAGAGAAAAGCAGTGTCTCCTTATATTATAATGAGCTAAGCAAACTGGTTTTAATTTAAGGCGTCTGTAAAGGAAGACTTAATACTTACTGGTCCCACCGACCATGCAGTCAATCTTTACTCACTTGAAAAGCTACCTCTAATGCCTTGTACACACGATCGGATTTGGATTTTTCCGACGGAATTCCGTTCAAGCTGTCTTGCATACACACTGTCACACCAAATTCCGACTGTCAAGAATGTAGTGACATACACCACTACGACGAGCAGAGAAAAAAGTCTGACGGGGCCCACACACGGTCAGAATATCCGATGAAAAAATTCCGTCGGACTTCTTCCATCGGAATTTCCGATCGTGTGTACAAGGCATAACACGCAATCTTCTGCTTCCAACACATTTCCAGGCGAGTCAGAAGCGCTGTGGATTCTACTGTTTCCCATAGGGATCTTTTAGTCAGCCAGAGGAACCACAGCTTTGGGGATTAACAGACACTAGATATCAGACATACCCAAAGGTGTGTTGGATGCAGAAGATTCCTAGCAGCAGTAGCTTTTCAACAGAGTGAAGATTCTTAATGCAAAGATGACAACAGTGTCACTGTAAAATTAAATAATGTTTGGGGGATCAAAGTCATTTTCTAGCTCAGGCATTTATCCATCTATGTTTATGAATGGTATTGGTAGATCTTCTGCATAGATTGTGCTTTCAGACTTGCAGAACCAATAGATACCTGAACACCCCAGACCATTTTTTCAGTAGAGTTTCATTATACTTGTCTCTGACTTCATATAAAAGATCGAACAACCGATTTACAGGAAATCCATATCCCTGAAAAACAGAAAGACATGTCTGAGTACAAAGTCAACATGTGAGTTATGACTGCCCTCTAAAAAGATAAAATCTTATAAAATCAGTATACAATATACCGTAAGTGAAACCCCTGGTGCAAATTAAGTGAAACTAACCACAGTCATGCCGCCACTCCATCACGCCTTACATGTGATTTGAGTTTAGTTTGCTTTGGGACTCAGAAGCAATCGAAACACCAATCATTCTAATTAATTACAGGGAAAAAATGTGATGAGGGTAGGAAAAAAACAGTAAAGCCCTGTACACACGATCAGATTTCCTATGGATTTTAATCTAATGGATTTTTCCATCGGAAATCCAATGAAGCTGACTTCCATCAGTCTTGCCTACACACCATCAGTCCAAAATCCGTCCGTCCCAAACGCTGTGACGTAAAACACTCCGACAAGCCGAGAAAAATGAAGTTCAATGCTTCTGAGCATGCGTCGACTTGATTCTGAACATGCGTGGGTTTTTTGTCCGATGGAGTTCCACACAGACGATCGGAATTTGCTATCGTTTTCTTTCCCATCGGATAAATTTAAAATGTGCTCTATTTTTTCTCACCAATGGAAAAAAGACCGATGGGGCCCATACACGATCGGTTTGTCCGATGAGAAAAGTCTATCGGACGGTTTTCATCGGTAAAACCGATCGTGTGTACACGGCATAACAGATCATGTGTATCTTTGCAGCATTATGCAGAGAACACACCACAGGACAATAGAGGCTCCACAACACACTTTGTATTTTATAAATATATAATACATAAAATGCAGGCTCAGTGTGGAATATTTCCAGCTGGCTGTATAGAGAAGGGACATTGCAGATCTTTATAAATAGGATCCATCAAGTTCATGGTGCCCAACTGGCTACAAAGGAGGGACTAGGAAGAACTTCAATAATCAGTATGTCGTCCACTCCTCTTGCTAATAAGCATGTCATAAAACTATAGGTTTAAACTAAGAAAAAAAAAAAGATCTGCTTCCATGATGCAACAGGAGATTCCACATTTCTACAATATAAACTGTGCTGTCAGTCAGCATAATGTACTAAAGAAGCTGCAGTCAACATGTGGCTTATCATCCATTGGCATAAAGAATTCAGGGAAAGACTCCTAACAAATAAAAGGATAAAGGCTACTTTCACACTGAAGCGCTGGATGCGCTGGCGGTATAGCGGCGCTATTTTTAGCACCGCTATACCGTTGTTTTTGCCGCAATTTGGGGGCACTAGCGGGGTGATTTTAACCCCTGCTAGCGGCCAAAAAAGGGTTAAAAACGCCCGCAATAACACCTCTTTGCGGCGTTTTGGAGGCGCTACCCCATTGATTTCAATGGGCAGGGGCGCTATAGGAGCGGTATTTTTTACCGCTCCTATCGCGCCTCAAAGATGCAGCTTGCAGGAGTTTTTTCACCCTCCTGCAAGCGCAACGCTCCAGTGTGAAAGCCCTCGGGCTTTCACACTGGATACAAAGTAGCATCTTTTTTAGGGCGCTTTGCAGGCACTATTTTTAGCGCAATAGCGCCTGCAAAGTGCCTTAGTGTGAAAGGGGCCTAAGTGTTAAATGTGTATTATGTGCATTAAGCACCCCATGCAATTTGCAAATTGTTATTACCACATACGACTAAAGAAGAAAAAGCACTACATCATGGAAGTACAAGCGTTCTAAATTTTTAGGCACAGACCTACTCATTTAAAGGACTACCTACTAAAGTCACATTGAGTATTGATAAAAAACATTAATCACTGATTCAAAAGGCGGAATAATTATTAAATAAATATTTTTCTTACTCTATAAATGTGTGCATATCCTCAGTCCATCCCTGTAGCTGCGGCTGCGGCTGCTGTTATTTAAGTATTTCCTGTTATTCATAACAACCGGTGGGGAGAGGGTGATACTTCCTTTTATGGCTGACTTCAAAACTATATCTCCCATAGATCTTTGCAGTGCCCCTGTCACTGTACTACTGGTCAGTCTGAGCCACATTGAAATAACACATCCCCAGGCTTTAGATGTGCATGCTCCAGGCAGGGAAGGAGCTGGCTGGTGTAAAATTTAGCTATGCAGTCTACCCATCAGTTCCTGGTTAAAATTCTATCACACCTGCTTTTAGAACAGTAATCAAGCAACTTATCAGAACAGCTAAAATCTGCACCATCCAATGGCTAGCAGGGAGGAACATGCTCGTCCAAAGGGATGATGGGGATGTGTTCTATCACTGAACATCACTTACACTTGAAGTCTCAGCTCCCAGTACACCTGAATGGGTGGCTACTAAGAGAGATATTGAGAGAGCAAAATGAATTGTGGACACAGACATTAAGGAAATGATTGCAGATGGGGATCTCTGGAAAAATTATAAGGTATTAAAGAGGACTAAATATACAAAGGACTTTAAAGAAACAGAAATAAACCATTGAGAATTGAAACTTGAAGCACATCTGTACATTTTGTTTTCTTACTTTAGCTTTGCGATGTACACAGCAGCAAAGTGTATATTTTTTATACATATACAGTGCCTTGAAAAAGTATTCATACCCCTTGAAATTTTCCACATTTTGTCATGTTACAACCAAAAACGTAAATGTATTTTATTGGGATTTTTTTGTGAAAGACCAACACAAAGTGGCACATAATTGTGAAGTGGAAGGAAAATGATAATTGGTTTTCAATTTATTTTACAAATAAATATCTGAGTCAATACTTTGTAGAACCACCTTTCGCTGCAATTACAGCTGCAAGTCTTTTTGGGGATGTCTCTACCAGCTTTGCACATCTAAAAAGTGTCATTTTTGCCCATTCCTCTTTGCATAATATCTCAAGCTCTGCCAGATTGGATGGAGAGCGTCTGTGAACAGCAATTTTCAAGTCTTGCAACAGATTCTCAATTGGATTTAGGTCTGGACTTTGACTGGGCCATTCTAACACAGGAATATGCTTTGATCTAGACCATTCCATTGTAGCTCTGGCTGTATGTTTAGGGTTGTTGTCCTGCTGGAAGGTGAACCTCCGCCCCATTCTCAAGTCTTTTGTAGACTAACAGGTTTTCTTCTAAGACTGCCCTGTATTTGGCTCCATCCATCTTCCCATCAACTCTGACCAGCTTCCCTGTCCCTGCTGAAGAAAAGCATCCCCACAACATGATGCTGCCACCGCCATGTTTCACGGTGGGGATGGTGTATTCAGGGTGATGTGCAGTGTTAGTTTTCCCCCACACATAGCGTTTTGCTTTTAGGACAAAAAGGTCAATTTTGGTCTCATCTGATCAGAGCACCTTCTTCCACATGTTTGCTGTGTCCCCCACATGGCTTCTCGCAAATTGCAAATGTGACTTCTTATGGCTTTCTTCTTGCCACTCTTCCATAAAGGCCAGATTTGTGGAGTGCATGACTAAGACCACTTTCACACTGAGCCGCCCCGGGCGTCGGCGGTAAAACGCCGCTATTTTTAGCGGCGCTTTACCGTTGTTTTTGCGGCGCTATTCGGCCACTAGCGGGACGATTTTAACCTCCGCTAGCGGACGAAAAAGGGTTAAAACCACCGGCGGTGCTGCCCATTGATTTCAATGGGCAGGGGGCGCTTTAGAAGCAGTGAGTTCTAACCTAACCCTGCTTTAAACTTCTCCACAACCTTATACTTGACCTGTCTGGTGTGTTCCTTGGCCTTTATGATGCTGTTTGTTCACTAAGGTTCTCTAACTAACCTCTGAGGGCTTCACAGAACAGCTGTATTTATACTGAGATTAAATTACACACAGGTGGACTCTATTTACTAATTAGATGACTTCTGAAGGCAATTGGTTCCACTAGATTTTAGTTAGGGGTATCAGAGTAAAGGGGGCTGAATACAAATGCACGCCACGCTTTTCACATATTTATTTGTAAAAAATATTGAAAACCATTTATAATTTTCCTTCCACTTCACAATTATGTGCCACTTAGTGTTGGTCTATCAAATAAAATCCCAATAAAATACATTTTCGTTTTTGGTCGTAACATGACAAAATGTGGAAAATGTCAAGGGGTATGAATACTTTTTCAAGGCACTGTATATGGCAGTTGGTGGCATGGGGACACTACAAACTATTTTTTTCACCTAATTGGTTGTTGATTTTTTATATTTGTATTGAGATAACATGTGGCTTTTATGAAAACAGCACTGTTTATAAGAATCATATAGTATACAGTTAAAGTATAAAAAAAAAATCAGAACACTTTCTTCACAGTACCATTCATTCTTAAGCCTCATACACACGATCGGACTTCAAACAAACTTTTCCGAGGATTTTTGTCCGAAGGGAGTTGGCTGTGAACGCCCATAGCATACACACGCTCTGACTTTTTTAGCCAACAAACATGAACGTAGTGACCTAATTGACGTACTACGTGATTTTTCTGCTCTTTTCTGCTCTTTACCGCCACCCTTTGGTCAACTTCTGCTATTGTTGGTTGATTTTAACATTGGCTCTGGGCATGCATATTTGTACTTTGGACTAAAGTCCGATGGATTTCTGTACAGACGATAGGACTTTGCACCGTAGGACTTTTGTTGCCGAAAAGTTTGTCCGTTTGCAGAGCGAACTTTTGTCCGATGAAAACCGAAAAAGTTTGTCCGATGGAGCGTACACACGGTAGGATTTTTTAGAAAACTTGCTCATTTTGAAGTTTGTTGTCAAAAAGTCCTACCGTGTGTATGAGGCTTAATATCTCATAGTTTCAATATGAACAGCCTGAGTTAAACACACTGGTTTGTGTCTGATATTGGCACCTAGAGATATTCTGCAGACAGCAGACAAAGTTAAGCTTAAATGTGAGAGAAACCAGATTATACTGACCTGTAGAGTATCAGCGAACACCACGATCAGATTCTTCAGCTCCAAAACCAGATCAGGGTCAGTGCAGTATGACTGCAATTAAATTGAATATGAGTATTACTGATTATGGCTTCGTACAGCAGTATACTGTGTAACAGTGAAGAAAAATGTGGCACTAGATTATGATAACTCTGCACAATTATTAAAGCCTAAATTCGTTAAACTAAAAAAAAAACAAAAAAAAAAAAAACACAGTTGTGTTGGAAGCAGCCTCCGTTGGTTCATATGAGGCCCTTCGCCATCTTCCATACAGAGGCCTGACTCCCTCACCCATCCTATGAAGGTAGTGGTTAGAGCTTGGCTATTGGCTAATCCAAAATGAAAGGATGCTTGCTGGTCCCCCGTTACTCCATAATGGCTTAACCCCATGTTTTCTGAATTTCCAACTGTGCCAGACGCCTTCATGTGGGCTGTTAGGGGTATCGAAACTCTGGAGTACATTTTGTGATTGGACCACTTTAAAAAGCTTTGAACGCCTGAAAGTACAGTTTTACCTTCCCAACTCTCACCTGTTTAGGTACTTGCAGCTCCGCCATGCCTATTCTCAGCAGTTTGGGACCTCTCTAATGACCCTGCTCTCCTCTCCTTTAGAGGAGCTGCTGAGAGATCCTGATCTCACCAAACCACTCTCTAATATCTACCATCCTCTCCAGCCTTCTGTCCCCGCAATCTAAATGGTAGCGGGAGGTGTCGGACTTGGGCGATGAAGACTGGGAGGAGGTTTAGGAATACCCTTTTCTTCAACTAGCATCGGCAAGGGATCGACTGATTCAGTTCAAGATTTTACATAGAATCTAATTCACGCCCCTGAGGCTTCATAGAACTTATCCGAGTGTTTCCCTTACCTGTTGACATTGAGGGAGCGAGTCGGCTGATTATATACATACAGTATGCTTTGGGAGTGTCCTCATCTTTGCCACGATTGGACCACTGTAGTACATTTTATTACTCGCCTTACCACTATTTCTGTTCCATTACAATCTTGAGTTTGCCTATTAGGTTTGTTAGAAGCACTAGCCAATTCCAGGGCTACCAGAACCCTACTGGGCCTCCTCTTGTTCTATGCAAGAAAGGCGATTATCATGTGGAAAGTGTCAATGGCGCTATCCATAGATTACTGGTGTTTTCTAGTCAACTCTGTGATACCTTTAGGCAACATATTTATCTTAGGGTTTTGTAACCACCTACTTTTTATATATCTTAATAAATAGAAGTTATTTAAAAAAAAACAAAAAAAAAACAAAACCTTAAAAAAAACGAATTACTACAAAGGACGTATGTATGAAAAGTTTCCCTTGTGCTGGTAGCTGCAGTCTAAGTTGAAATCTTCTATTCTCTCCCCCCTTCCCCCAATACCCCTGAAGGTGTAAGCTTCCAGTGATGTAGGAGTTAATACAGCTACTGGACATGTCATAGGCACTTGATAAGGCACTGTGCCCACCCTTTTCACTTCCTCCTACATCCTCCTGATAGAAACTGAACTATAGCTTCCGTTAATCAAATGTGCTCTATGAATGGAAGACAGGCAGATGTATCCCTTGTGCTGATCATTTTTTTTTCTTCTTATTAACTTAACTTAAAGTGGATGTAAACCATCCATACACCCAGTGAAGTGATCAGCCTCAGATGATACACAGGGATGAACCAAATCTCCCTACATAGGTTTTACATGTATATCTGCTGTCTTCACATTTATATACTGTTTAGAATGTTCAGATCCTGTTAGGAAATTTTCTCTTCCTGTTTAACACAGAGTGTGATGTCTGGGCATACAGCCAAAATAGCTAAAATTGCTGGTTGGAGGAAAGGTGCACACCCCCTCTCATCACAGGCAGAGACTCTCAGAAGTGTTTTGTAACAGGGCCAGCTCCCTGCTAATCTATTTATAGCAACCTCCCCCTCAGGCTGCTTTTATCTGATGTGTCAGAGAATTTGTCAGAAGTTCTAATGCTGATAACAGAGGAATGGGTCAGGAGAGAGCTACGGGACTTAGCTCTTTGAAGAGAGATAACAAAATACTGCAGATATATGTGCCCAGCTCAAATTAATTAATTGGATTTACATCCACTTTAAAGTATAATTAAAGGCAAAACTTTTTTTTGTTATTGTTATTGGATAGAGTGCAGAGATATTAGAACACTTGTCAGTTTTTATTACTGTCTGTGCCCCCGTTAAGGAGATTCTCCCTCTCTATTTGTCCTGTTTAACATTATCGGTGAAAGTAAGAGAAAATCACACATTTTGGGTTATCCTTGAAAAGTAATAGAGGGGAAATCTTCCAATGGGGTCACTAGTTCTGGTGACTTTGGGGTCCCCAAGGAATTCTCTTAACTTGCAGGGTTTTCCTCTCACTTCCTGTTTGGCTAGGAGACAGGAAGTGAAGAGAAATCCACAAGGGTACACAGATGGCGAAAAGAACAGGGGTTATAACCCTCCCTTACGCTATCCAAAACGAAAAAAAAA
Organism: Rana muscosa; assembly: GCA_029206835.1. Taxonomy (NCBI): domain Eukaryota; kingdom Metazoa; phylum Chordata; class Amphibia; order Anura; family Ranidae; genus Rana; species Rana muscosa. The sequence continues at coordinate 214,948,022 of CM055123.1, read as the reverse complement.
AAAGAAGCTCCCTATAGTTTTACATGAATGAATCCCACGTGCTGTTGATTGCTCCCTGCGTATGCAGTTTCACATTATGAATAGCTCTGCAAGCTTTTATAAATACACCAACTAATGTTATAGTGGGAAATGATCCAAAAGCTATCATTCGGATTAGAAAGGGGAAAATGTTATTTTCACTGTGCACATGTTATGTGGTTAAATAAAAATACTTAGGATGATTTGGAAAGAGACAGCACTGGCGAGGCTAACAGTCACAGGCAGAAATAGAAAGGGATCTGTTTGTACATCTATGATCAGCGTAAGCAATGGCTACACTTGAAGTGTTTGGAGGTAGTCAAAAAAATGAAAAAGGATTTTCTAGTATGAATTATGCAGCAGAGGCTTATCTCTCTTATTTCAGACACTTTATTGCTTGGCCCAGCTCCATCTTCTTCAAAGTGGTGTAAAATACATTGGCATGGGGTTACAACTGAACAATACCGACTACCAAGTTCTCCAAACAGTCCTGAAGACTGGAACTTTCACAGTAAAAAAAGAAGCACTCTATGCTGTAATTCTGTCAACTCTATGTGTAATTACATACAACTCTGGGCCAAGATAAACCACACTTTGTAGTCTATCTGAATTAAACAAATGTTAGTAGAAGCTGTCAAGACCTACAAAGTACTGACTTTTAAGCAAACTTGTCATTAGAGGGAAAAAAGAAAAGTAAAAAAATCAATGTGGCCAAATAACTGTAGACAGCATAAGGGGAAATGGCATACCTTGCATATTTCACAACCATCTCTCCAGCATGCCCCTGGTGGCCCAAGCATCCTATGTAAATACTGACTTTCTGAAAGTCAGAGTAGGGGCACGTTGCCTTATATCCCATATGGAAATACCTAAGCCTTTGAACACGTCACTTAGTGAATTTATGCAGTATATATACACAGTATATATGTATATACACAGACACACAGTATATATCAGTGATGCACTACAAATAATATTATTCCAGTTAGCTAACTGTGAAACTCATTTTCCGTCATATGACGTTGTCCCAGAATGAGAGCCGCACCGCTCTTCCATCATTTGACAGTGGGTGGGTGGCAAGTGGTTAAGCAGATGGTCCGCAAGGATGTTGACTCCAATTATGACACACAGATAACAACTGTGCATGAAAGACCATCATGACAATATGATATAGCAAGCAGAAGAATTTGTGGATTCAAATTTTTTTACAATACCAGCTTAAATCATGCACACATAATAAACTACAGCAGTCTAATGCCACGTACACACGACCGGTTTTCCTGTTGGAAAAACCTTGGATGTTTTTTCCGACAGAATTCCACTCAAGCTTGTCATGCATACACACGGTCACACCAAATTCCGCCCGTCAAGAACGCGGTGACGTACAACACGTACAACGACACTAGAAAAGGGAAGTTCCATACGAATCGCGCCACCCTTTGGGCTCCTTCTGCTAATCTTGTGTTAGTAGAAGTTTGGTGAGAGACGATTCGAGCTTTTCAACCTTTGTGCTTAGATCGTTACTGCTGTTCAGTTAGTTCTTGAGGGTTCGTATCTGTTTTTCAGTGCTTGTAGTGAGTTTGTATCTGTTTTTCAGTGCGTTCTTGTGTGCTCGTTTCTGATTTTCAGCTCGCTCTTCACGGCCCTTTCTGTTCTTTAGTGCGTTCTGTTAGTTCATTCTGATGATTTTAGGAATCTTCTCTGGATGACGGACCCTGTTTTTCACCGTCTGTTGGCTTTGCTGTCCCCTTATATCATGAAGCAGGACACCTGCATGCGGCAAGCCATCACTCCCGAGCAGAGGCTAGTCACCACGTTGCGATACTTGGTGACAGGAAGAAGTCTGAAGATCCTCAAGTTCTCGACAGGCATCTTCCCCCCAGGCTCTGGGACTCATTATCCCAGAGACCTGTTCTGCCATCATACAAGTCCTGCAGAAGGACTATATTAAGGTAAGTTTTCTCTTTTAACATCACATTCTATGTATTTAATGTATGCTAATGTATTGTATTTCTTTCATCATTCCCTAATTACCATGATTGTAATATGCTGTGAATGTCCCATTTGTCCCCATGCATGCTGTAAGCTTTTAATGCTCCTTTTTTGTCCTACATGCATATTTGCCTTCACTAACCTCTCCAGCATGCTATCCTGGGCCCATACACACCTAGCCTAGTCACTTAACAATGTATTTTGTCAGCTACATTGTAGTGCTTTACCCCCCCCCCCCCCCCTAAAATGTGTACAAATGTTATTGTTGTCCTTAAATTCAGGCAGAGTTCCAGAGGCTTTTTTTTTGGGCTCCCAAACTCAGCTAGAACCCTCCCCCCCTAAAATGTTTACAATGGGCCATCAGAGGGGGTGAGGAATCTGATAAGTGGACCTTATATTTTTGTCTTTAAATACTCCTTAAAATAAATATTATACTGATGTTGGCCAAGAATGTTTTTGTATAATCTGCTTGCAATGTTATGTGCAAAAGTACTAATATTTTTTTTTTTTCTGGTTTGACTCCACAGTTTCCTTCAGTGCCACAGGAATGGCAGACTGTGGCTTCCCATTTTGCAGAGCGGTGGGACTTTCCTAACTGCGGAGGGGCAATAGATGAGAAACACGTCCACATCGTGCCACCACCCCATTCGGGGTCATACTATTTTAACTATAAGGGGTTTCATAGTATAGTGTTGATGGCGGTGGTGTCGGCATAAAAGTGTATCTGATACTGATAAGGTATAAAATATGGAGTATGAAAGCGCTAAAATCAACCCACCAATACATATATTGCACAATATAGAGTGAATAAAATAATATATAAAAAAATATATAAAACCAATATAGTGTCCAAATCAAGGTGATAGTGATACAAAATATGCCAATAATAATATAAATACGTGCTTCCTAATACAGCTGATCATGAGCAGTATTAAATGCAAAGTGCTGAGTCAATAGCCTTCAGCTAAGTGCCTAAGTGCAGGATCCCTTCTTGGAATGTATCTTTCATCTTCACAAAATTGTGTACTTTGGCCTTGTCCATTTTTTAGATTCTGCTTAATACTACGGGCTATCTGCCCGCAGAAAAGCCTTTTTTTATACTCTTTATACACTTTATACTCAAAAGTGGAAATTCCACTTATCCATCTCCTCCCCCCCTCCGGTGCCACATTTGGCACCTTTTGGGGAGGAGGGGGGAAACGGGTAACCGTTTTTGACAGGTACCGCTCCCCACTTTCGGGAGACGGGGTTGCGGCGCCGTCTCTCAGACGTTCAGCCCCCTCCTTCTTCCTCCGCCGCCGGACAAATTAGAAAGTGCAGCACGCTTCACGCATGCGCAGTAGGGAACTGGCTGTGACGTCGAAAGGCTTCATTGCCGGGTTCCCTTACCAGGAATAGCGGCGGCTGCACCCGACAGCCGAACCGAAGACCGGCTGGGGTGCTGACATCGCCGGCTCCCTGGAGAGGTAAGTGTCCATATATTAAGAGTCAGCAGCTACAGTATTTGTAGCTGCTGACTTTTAATTTTTTGTGGGGGGGCTGTTTAAGGCAAACCTAAAGCGATATTAAACCCACTGATTATGCAGCTTTTTTATCTTTTCGTTTTTGCCTGTTTTCCAATCTATACTGGTGCCATGACCACTGCCCCAGGTTTCCGGTTTTAGGGTGACTTTCTCTTGGAGCATCCTATGAAGCCACCCTGGCATGCAGGGGCTAGAGCTGTGTCTCCTTACACTGTTCTTATATAATGTATTGGGATAACAACTGGAATGTGCCACAACATCCTGACAGTACTACATATACCTATTTCTGAGGTGGGTGGTCTCTCAAAAACATAAAGCAAGTCCCAACATATTTTGCCCACAGGGGACTTCCTCAGGGGTGTTATGGGGGTTATGTTCTGTTAATAAAGAGAATTTATTAACAAAACCATAATCCATATTATTTCTCTGAGGAAACCCCCAGTGGGCGAAAAGCATAGGAACTTTCTTTACAGTATTATCTTATGATCTACACCAACACCTCATCAGTCCAAAGTAAGTGTTATATTTGGTACCAACATTTACAAGTGTTGGAAATTTATCATATAAGCATTCTTGGGGATTATGTTCAATGATCAATCTGGGTTCATTAAGCTATCTGCGATTTTAATTGAGAAATGTATCCATTCAATCATATTTCAATGTGCTTATCTAATAAAGCGGTTTGATTTTAAATTAAGTGTTTCTTTGAGACACCACTCACCTTTAAAGTCCTGTTTCTTCGATCTGTCTGAGATATCCCTACACTGTCTTCACCAATAGAAACACACAGCCCCCATAGTCTAGGATTATAAGGCACTCTCCTGCTCCTCCCTTCTCCAAGCTAACAGACTGACCAGAGACTGCACTATCCACTGTTAACTTATTTCTATAAAGACTGGAAGTTCAGAGAAGCAGCACTGAGAGAGCAGGAGCCAGCAAAATTAAAAGTTGTATACTGCAAATATATTCTTAATGCATTTAGAGTTTTAACAAAGAATTTAATGGGGAATGTTTATGTTATTGTGGTCAGTGTGGTAAACAAAAAAACAGGTTTAATAATACTTTAAGGTGTTACTAAACCCAGAACCCTGTGTTCACTATATCTGGTCTCCCACAGCACATAGCAGATTTTTCATTCTACTCTGACTGTCCTATGAAGCAGCAGGACCCCTGACCCTCTGTCTGGACAGTGCTGATTGGACCTGTGCTGATCACATGCACCCTCCCAAGGAAGAAAAAAAACTCTCTGGCAATACGCACCAAACTGAGCATGTGCAGAGTGACTCCAAAGACTCTTTACTATCAGAAGATGGATTGGGGAAAGTGGAAGAAGGCGAGGATCAGAGAAGACAGGATCAAATTGCCTTTTTACACAATGTGAAGGGTTAACCCCTTAGGTTCCACAGTGAATATAACAAGTATGCTTTACTGCATATACAGACTGATTTTACTGTTGTGGGTTTAGTAACACCTTAATGGAGAAGCAGTGTCTGGAATATATTTTTGTTTTTAGTTACATTTTTGTTTTTAGTTACATGAAATTCTACTCCAATGCACGCAACATATTTGTCACAGAATTCAGCGAGTTTCTAAACATACAAGTCAATTAAAAATGGAAGGATAAGTTATGCATAGTGATAAAAAAAGCTACTTCTGCTTCATTTAAAAGTTTGTTAACCCCCCCAAAAAAAAAGGATCCTGCTTCTTTAACCACTTCAATACAGGGCATTTTCACCCCCTTCCTGCCCAGGCCAATTTTCAGCTTTCAGCGCTGTCACACTTTGAATGACAATTGTGCGTTCATGCGACGTTGTACCCAAACGAAATTTGGATCACTTTTTTCCCCACAAATAGAGCTTTCTTTTGGTGGTATCACCTCTGCGGTTTTTATTTTTTTATTATTTATTATCACCTCCTACAACTCTTCTTCTGCAGACTGGGAGAAAAACTACTCACATTGAGACCACTTTCACACTGAGGCGCTTTTCAGGCACTTTCACACAAAAAAAAAGCACCTGAAAAGCTTACGAAAACGTATTTCCATTAAAATCAATGAATGCTTTCACACTGGGGCAGTGCGCTGACAGAGGGGTGAAAAAACACCCCTCTCCATTGAAATGAATTGAAAGCTCTTCAAAAGCGCCTAAAAAGCTCTTCAAAAGCGCTCAGTGTTTTACTGGCAGTTTTTCAAGCGCCTCAGTGTGAAAGAGGCCTAATCAAACCTTACAGCAGGGGTTTATAACCCATTCACAGCACTAAGCTGCAGTAACGAGTGCATTACCACAATGCACTGTAAGACCACTTTCACACTGAGGCGCTTTTCAGGCGCTTTCACGCTAAAAACAGCGCCTAAAAAGCTCACGAAAACGTATTTCCATTAAAATCAATGAATGCTTTCACACTGGGGCAGTGTGCTGGCAGGGCTGTGAAAAACTCCCCTCTCCATTGAAATGAATGGAAAGCTCTTCAAAAGCGCCTGAAAAGCGCTTCAAAAGTGCTCAGTGTTTTTACTGGCAGTTTAGAAGCACCTCAGTGTGAAAGTGGCCTTACACACACTGGTGCAATGCCATTTTTTTCTAAACGGCATCCCACTGTAACTTCCTAGGACACACACACTGCAGCGTACCACAACTTGCGATAACTCACTATTGTGCATTGCAATGCACTGCCGAAAATGCTGCAGGGAAGATTTTTGGTCCAATGCGGTGCAGTAGGCAGTCCATTTAAATGAATGGGCAGTCTAAACACAACTAAGGTTAACTCGCTCATTTTCGGTAAAACAAAAAAGAAAAAAAAGTTAACTCGCTATCATCAGTCCTATTAGGTACCCTCCCGTAGCATTTTTTACTGACAAAACATGGGCATTTTACTGGCGAAGCACATTTTTTACTGACACCCTGACAAATTACGGAACGCCTATTGAAAACTAACACCGTAAGAGCCGATTCACACAGGGGCGACTCGTCAGGCGACTCAGCGCTCTGCTCTCTTCAATGGAACCGTTCTAATAGGAGCGATGCAAGTTCTTGTACGACTCGGGGCGACTTGCATTGACTTCAATACAGAAGTCATTTTGCAAGTCGCCTCTGAAGTCGTCTTCAGATCGCCTTGCCGAGTCGCCCCCAAAGTCGTGCCGCCCCTGTGTGAACCGGCTCTGAATATTTGAACAGTATAAACATGATATGGAAACACTGACAATACATATAACAAAGTAAATTGCTTGATTTACACTTAAAAAGTCAAAACAGGATGAAATTATCGGGCCCCTGATCAGGATGAAATTATCGGGCCCCTGATATTTACTGGCAGGTGTAAAAAAAAATCACAGATTTTTACAAACTGTCAGTAAATTTACTGGCGGTTGGCAACCCTGGGTACCAATATGACTTCTAAGATGTCAATAGATTGGTTATATCTCACACATGGATAGCTAGAAATAGAAGAGCTGGAAATACAGTAACTCATAAGGATTTCATTATTTACTTACATAAAAACAGCAATTCTCTAATAAACAAGCTAGCTTTAACTAGTGAGGTTTTTGCTGTTGTTTTTGTGCAATCAAAACATGGAATCGAGGTACCATTATTGATAACGTTACTTGCAAGTCATCTGACACAAAGTTAATTTCAGGTTCAATAATGCAAAGAATTTTTTATTTTTTTATTTATTTGTTATTATTCAGAGAACCAGCCCCAAACAATATCATTTTGTTCACATACCCCCAATTTGCCTTTTGGGTAGAGAGACTCATTATAGTTGTCTGTCCCTTTACAAAGATCAGATATCTTGCAACAAAGTCAGGCACTTTAAGACCCAAGTATGACCCCAAAGTCAAGCTCTGCAACGTGATGACATGTTATAAAGCTTTGCTGGCTGAGCCTATCTTGAGGCCTAGCTATTTGGGATGATAATTAGGAAGTATTTCCTGGTGGTGCTCCCAGTACTGAACTATTCAGTCTGTTCTAATGAAGAGGTCAGTTGAGACTAATGAGGACAGATTGCAATAATAACAGCAGATTAACTCTGCATATTCTAAAGTACAGGACTCAGAGTGAGTTTTGAGGGCCCAATCAGTTGTAAATCAGAGAAGGATTATGCAAATAGCCCATGGCTGTGGCTCACAGCCTGAGTCTTCTGGGAAAAAACAAAAGCCTGGCAGGTCTCCTCTTAAATCTGAGCAACATCTAATTACAAAAAAAGCACCATGATGGAAGGGCAATTTCTCACTTTGACATCACTCTTCTTTTCAACGTACAGAAGACTCTTCTTCATAAAAGAAACCCACAGTCTGTATCACTTACTGAATGTGTGCGTAGGGCAGCTATGATCTTTGACTGCGCCATGGTCCACAGCTCTGTGGTATAGGTCCCTGTTACCAGACCTTGAGTCACGTGCAAAATGTGATCTTCCACAACAAAAAACCTGCAATCAGAGTAATGGAAAAACATGACGTATTTTGCATATACTCTAAAACCTCGTACACACGATCCAATTGTTGGCCAAACGAGCGTCAGATTTTTGTCTTAAGGGCGTGTGCCTGGATCTTGTCTTGCATACTAACGGTGCACAATTTTCGTGCAACAAACATACTACGAGGAATTTCAGCTCTTGAGTGCCACCCTTTGGGCCCCTTCTGCTAATTTCGTGTTTGGTGAGCATTGATTCCGAGCATGCGTGTTTGTACTTTCAACTTTTGTGTGACAGACTTGTCTACTGAGCATCAGAAAATCTGACGTTGTCCGCTGAAAATTTACTAGCATTGTCATCCAACATTTCTTGGCAGAAAGTTAAACAACAATTGTCAAAAGGTCAGATTTTAGGTCAACAGACAATCCCCTGCCAACAATTGGATTGTGTGTACGAGACTTTACTCTGGCCATACAACCAACTTCACCCAAGATTTTCTAAGAGTGGGACACAGTGGGGTTGATTTACTAAAACTGGAAAGTGCAAAATCTGGTGCAGCTCTGCATAGAAACCAATCAAGTTCCATTTTTCTTTTTTTTTTGTCAAAGCTTAATTGAACAAGCTGAAGTTCAAAGCTGATTGGCTACCATGCACAGCTTCACCAGATTCTACACTCTCCAGTTTTAGGAAATCAACCACAGTAAGACCTTTGTGAAGTTTAAAGAGGAAAGGATCACCACTATTCCTGACCAGCCGAGGTGAATAAACAATAAGGTGCGACCTCAGCCTACATTTCTCCCCGACACCAAGGGCTGAGGCCACTTCCTTATTGTTTATTCACCTTGGCTGGTCGGGAGTAGCACGACTCCCAGGATTCGCAGCTACTCCCGACCAACCCAGGCAAATAAACGATAAGAAGCGACCTCAGCCTACATGTCTCCCCCACGCCAATGGCTGAGGTCGCTCCTTATCATTAATTCACCTGGGCTGGTCGGGAGTAGCGGCGATCCTTTCCTCTTTACACTTAATAGCCCTCTGAACTGGTATCAGGATAAGTCTGCACCCCATGTTCAGGGACAGAGGGCTATGCCTTCACCTCTACTTTGAGCAGCGCAAAAATATATACAATATAACAGGTCACCTTTGTCAAGTTGCTAGTGCTGTCTATGAATCCATTGAGAAGATTTCCTCTCACAGTTATAAAACCTGGTTCTAACTCTTTCTCACACCAATAAAAAAGTGTTTTTATTTCTGTCTGTGCCCTCAGTAGAAAGATTCACCAGTTCCTTTGCCAGTGTCACCATATGCCTGTAGTAGAAAGTAATTGGGATATAGGTAATGATAAACACATGAGAAAGCCTCTAACCCTTCCCTACTCCCCAAAGTTTAAAAAGCCTTCCTCTACCCCAAAGTTTAAAAAAGAGTTGACCTAAGCTGGGTTTTAAAGTGTATGTCTTGGTAAAAATATAATGCAGTACATATCTGCAATACTTAAGTGGTGTCAGCCCTGCCAATTTTATTTTGCTGAAAAAAATCAGACCCACCCCTAGTCTATTCTACATAACATCATGGTTAATTTGTAGTCCTAAGATATGGACTGGGTGGGCTCCTTGGGAGAACACAAGGAGTGCACACAGGACGACTCTGAAATTCTGACAAGACCACAGGACATGACAGGACAGGACAAGACAACAGGTATATTTGTACACTTATCGAACAGATATAACAAAATGTTTTCAATAGTATATTTAACAGACCAAAATGGAGAATATAAAAGAAGATCATTATAAGGGTTTCCATACACTTTAATGTAGCCTCTAGATCAGCCTTTCTCAACCTTTTCAACACTGAGGAACCCTTGAAATAGTTCTCCGGTCTCGAACCCCTGCTAAAAATTACAGATCTACAATTCATGAAACCTTAGTGTGATGGTCAGTGGGAAGGATGGTCCTTACACTTGTGGTCATTGGGAAGAATTACCCTCTTACAGATGGCTAAAAAGATCAATGGTGTCAGTGGGAAATTATCTGAGAGGCAGAAATTGCCCAATGCTGAAGGAACCCCTAGCAACTTCTGGAGGAACCCTAGGGTTCCATGGAACCCTGGTTGAGAATCACTGCTCTAGATATTTTAATGACCACATTAATTATAGCAGATGTGGATGACCACGGTGTTTCTCATTAGGATAAAGAACCTGTTATTAAGGGATCACTAAACATAAATAACATCATGTTAAAAAAAGTTGTTTAGGTGAAGGGATTTTTATAATATTATCCCGTGTATGGTAAACACTATCAGTAAGACTCCATTCACACAGGGGCAACACGACTTCCAACGTGACTTTGGCAGGCAACTTGGACACGACTTGAGTATGAATCACAGTGCGACCTGGAGCTACTTACAAGGCAACTTCAAGTTGCCTCCAGGACAGGAGACATTCCAGTGGCCAATCAAACAAGAATCAGCTCTGTGGGAGGGAGAGGTTTGCCTGAGAAATGTATATTCTCTTCCTGGAAAGTTGCTTCTGTTAAGACAGTCATCCGACTTCTGAGGGACTTCCATTGAAATCAATGGGTACAGGTCGCCTAGCAGTTGCCTAGAAGTCAGATTGAAGTAGTACAGGGACCTTTTTTTAAGTCGGAGCGACTGCAGTAGTGTGCATTAAGACGGCTCCATTCACTTACATTGATTTTCTCATGCAGCGCGACTTGAGGCGACTAGGGGCGACTTGAAGTGGGATCCAAAGTTGCCCCTGTGTGAATGGGCTCTAAAGAGAAGGGGGTCAGATTTTCTAACACTGACGATTTCCTGTTTTAATAAGAAAAACTGTCTAATGTAAAGAAAAATTTGCGAAAGTCTACCCACAAATATATTCGTTTTGATAAAGGTATATATCATACAGTAGATGCTTCACTGTTGAAAGAACAAAGGCACAGATTCTATAGAACTAACATGTTCCAGCTAACATCCTAAAGATCACAAAAAATCAAACTGTGTTCTTTTAGCTATCCTATTTAATATTACCTGTGGATAGAGGCTGCTGTAAACTATGTTTAACTCCCTCTCGACTGTCACAGCAATCCAGCAATCCCTAGATAGCAGCTGTGAAAACTCAGACTGGAAATTAGACTTTGGAAGGCACAGTTGGTTCTTACAATTTGTCTGCATACAACCCCCTCTTTCCTAATTGGCTGGAAATAGGTAAAACAACAGAAAAAAAATATATCAATTCAGCCAACGGGGAAAGGGGATATAAAGGAAGCTAAAAGGGAAGTTGAAGTAAGTCTAGTGCATTGTATAGTGTTTCACAGCAGCTATCCAGAAAATGCTTAAGAGAAGTTACAACTGCCTCTATGGACATGTACTGTACGGGTTCATGCACACTGCATTTCAAAAGAAGCTCAAAGAAGCTGCTCCTACAGGCTTTCAAGCTTTTTTGAGCTCTCATTTTATTTTGCCTGGAAACTCCCGTCCATGTTAGCCAATGTGTCCATGCACACTATGTTTTTTTTTTCAAGAGTTTACAGGCATACAGTGCCTTGGAAAAGTATTCAAACCCTGTGAATTTTTCCACATTTTGTCATGTTACAACTAAAAACTCAAACATATTTTATTGGGATTTTATGTGATAGACCAACACAAAGTGGCACATAATTGTGAAGTAGAAAGAAAATGATAAATGGTTTTCAACATTTTTTACAAATAAATATCTGAAAAATGTGGCGTGCTCAGCGTGCTTGTATTCAGCCCCCTTTACTCCGATACCCCTAACTAAAATCCAGTGGAACCAATTGTCTTCAAAAGTCACCTAATTAGTAAATAGAGTCCACCTGTGTGTAAATTAATCTTAGTATAAATACAGCTGTCCTGTGAAGCCCTCAGAGGTTTGTTAGAAAACCTTAGTGAACAAACAACATCATGAAGGCCAAGGAACACACCAGACAGGTCAGGAATAAAGTTGTGGAGAAGTTTAAAGCAGGGTTAGGTTATAAGTAGGGCTGTGGAAATTAACTATTAATTCCTCGATTAATCGATAAATTTTTTTGATAAATCAAAATTTTTTTGATCGGTACCTCTCTGCCGGCTTCCGGGTCTTCAGGGAGTTCCGTCGGAGATCCGTGACATCACGGACACCGGCGGGGCTTGCCGTGTCCACCTGAAGGGCTCCTTTGCTGTGCCTTCATATCTGCATGCTGGCGGGACCTTACTATCTGCCACACTTCCCTCTATCAACCTGGGATTCTACAGCCATCCACTGGGAGTTGTGATAGTTCCCTTCACGGGACATCTACATGCCGACGGACTGATGTTAACCCCTCCTCATCTGGATTCAGCAGTGGTATCGTTGTACACATTTTTATACCAGTATCATACTTAGCTACATGTTTTTATGACTGCTTTTGCTACGGTTTGGTATTACTCGCACCATTTTTACAGTTTATGTAGCTACATCGATTTTATCTCCAGTGCAATATTTATTTTGTTACCTACTTGAAGACTATAAAAGTTTTAATGCTATTCCCATCGAGCGCTGCCTTTGTGTGTTTTTTGTATCCTGCTATCCATTTTTCCAGTGGTTGGTAGCTGCACTGGGAATCGGCCTGCAAGGAGATCAGCTAAAAGTAGTTGGATCTGTATGTGCGTTATAAAGAATCAAAATTAGTCGATTAATCGATTTTAAAAAAATCGATTAATCGAACAAGAAAATTTTAATCAGTAACAGCCCTAGTTATAAGAAAATATCCCAAGCTTTAAACATCTCACAGAGCTCTGTTCAATCCATTACCTGAAAATGGAAAGAGTATGGCATAACTGCAAACCTACCAAGACATGGCCGTCCACCTAAACGGACAGGCCGGGCAAGGAGAGCATTCATCAGAGAAGCAGCCAAGAGGCCCATGGTAACTCTGGAGGAGCTGCAGAGATCCACAGATAGGGTGGGAGAATCTGTCCACAGGACAACTATTAGTTGTGCACTCCACAAATCTGGCCTTTATGGAAGAGTGGCAAGAAGAAAGCCATTGTTGAAATAAAGCCATAAGAAGTTCCATTTGCAGTTTGTGAGAAGCCATGTGGGGGACACAGCAAACATGTGGAAAAAGGTGTTCTGGTCCGATGAGACCAAAATAGAATGTTTTGGCCTAAAAGCACAATGCTATGTGTGGTGGAAAACTAACACTGCACATCACCTTGAACACACCATCCCCACCGTGAAACTTGGTTTCATGATGTTTTCTTCAGCAGGGACAGGGAAGCTGGTTAGAGTTGATGGTAGGATGGATGAAGTCAAATACAGGGCAATCTTATAAGAAAACCTGCAAAAGATTTGAGACTGGGGTGGAGGTTTACCTTCTAGCAGGACAACAACCCTAAACATACAGCCAGAGCTACAATGGAATGGTTTAGATCAAAGCATATTCATGTGTTAGAATGGCCCAGTCAAAGTGGAGACCTAAATCCAATTGAGAATCTGTGGCAAGACTTGAAAATTGCTGTTCACAGACGCTCTCCATCCAATCTGACAGAGCTTTAGCTATTTTGCAAAGCAGAATGGGCAAAAATGTTACTCTCTAGATGTGCAAAGCTGGTAGAGACATCCCCAAAAAGACTTGCAGCTGTAATTGCAAAGAAAGGTGGTTACAAAGTATTGACTCAGGAGGGCTGAATACAAATGTATGCCACACTTTTTACATATTTATTTGTAAAAAAAATGTGAAAACCATTTATCATTTTCCTTTCACTTCACAATTATGTGCCACTTTGTGTTGGTCTATCACATAAAATCACAATAAAATACATTTACATTTTTAGTTGTAAGAATACTTTTTTAAGGCACTGTATGCTGTTACAGGCAGAAACCCCCAACCACCCCCCCCCCCCCCGCCACCAAACTCACGCTTTTGAGGGGACTTTTGGAGCAGAAAAGACGCCTAAGTGCCCAAAAAGTGTAAAAAGGCGCAAAAAAGCTAAAAAAAAAAGCTTGAAAACGCACAAAAAAAATTCTATGGGGAGGGTTTGCGCAAAAAAAGCACTTATGCTCAAAAAAGCTAAATAAGAAGCGCAAAAGAGCACAAAAAAAGCACAAGCTTTTTCTTAGGCAGATAAATAAAAGCTCAAATGCCTGTAAAAGCAGGATTTTTTTTGAGCTGCAGTGTGCATGAGCCCTTAGATGTGTTAGCTAGTGGAACAGCATGGTTTGTCAAATAGCTACTAGTGACTTGATAAGTTACCTTCTCGGAAACAATAGAGTAGTCCACAAAATGGGAGCCTCCATACTATACATAATTTTTGAGTATAGGCCAAAGTGTGACAAAGTCTTAATCTCTCAGTAACATTTTATTGTACATTACATAGAATACAGTACATGTAGTAGAACGTCATTGTGGCCGTGGGCACATTCAAGATCTCCAGTGGGGTATCTTACCTCTGGAGATCCTGAAAAATAAAAATAGCCAGTAATTGATTCATCTCACTTATACCCAGATATGTTTGTGATTGATTGGTGTGGACTGGCCTTTTCTCATTATTTTGAAAAAATATCAGATGCCATATACATGAACATCTTCCTAGCTACATTATACTTACCCCACAATCTGGCTGAAATACCTTCTGTATCCCTCAACCGTCTCGTGCTATAGTGGAAAAAGAAAACATAGTTTTTAAAATTCTGCATTTAACCATTTTTAAAAATGTTTCTAATAACAGTCTTCAAATTATGATATATACCATGTTTGCCTGGGGCTGGAGAACTAATCGAGCTTGTTTTTTTCTTTGCTTTCTGTAGTAGTTCTCAAATACTTCTTTATCACCCTAGAATGTTAACCAAAGACAGAGGTTAGAATTATATTTTCCAAAATTCCCTTTTGGATTTTGCAAAAAAAATAAAAATAAAATTTGATTGCAAAATTCCGGTCCTCGTTTACATCCTCCTACCTTTTCACATATGCAGCTTCTGTAATTATTATTTTTTCCCCGCACATGATAACTTAAATATTATTACAAGATTGGGAGCTTGCCCACATTTTGGGAGTGGAGGAGAGCACTACTAAATTTTTATAGCTGACTGGAGTTCAGCATTAAAACAAACATTCACTGATCTCTGTAGCTGCAGACACTGTGAAGCAATCCATCCTCAAAAAAGAAGCATTAAAGCCTTAGTGTAAAATCACAAGACTTTGCTCTCCACCTCTTCCTGTGTACCTGTTGTGAGTGGCTGTGGCCATTAAAGTGGTTGTAAACCCTCAGGGACAAGTTACACCTACAGGTAAGCCTAGATTAAGGCTTACCTGTAGGTCCTTGCAATATCTCCTAGACCTACACGGTCTAGGTCTAGGAGATATTTGCAATTTCCCAGAGCGACGCCTTTAACGGCGCATGCGTCGTCTTGAAGGGGGACGCTATGCCGTTTCAAGCTGGGGTCATGCCGTTAAAGGCGGCTCCCACGCGCATGACGTCACGCCACTCCGGACAGTCACAGATCCGGAGTTTGCGGCCCCCGGAAGAAGAGGGGTGAAGATGGATACTCGCTGCCAGCGTGGAAGCTGGTGACATTGCGGGCTTCTCATGCAGGTAAGTGCCACATAATGGGCTACTATGCGATGCATAGTAGTAGCCCATTATGCTTTACCTTTGCAGGGAAATATAGAGGAAGTAAAACCCTTCAGGGTTTACTTCCTCTTTAAATATTAACATATTTTTACCAAACAGCAAATAAGCTTTAGATTAGGCCAACACTGACCTCTGTAGATGCAGGCACTGTGGTGTAACTTCATCCTCAAAATTCATAGCAAAGAACAATTTCATTTTAGCAGCTTAGCTATTATTCTGCTCCGCTTCCAGCAGTGACTTGGCAACCCCACTCAGCCTTCTTATCACTTATTTTTTTATAATTTTTTTTTTAATTAAGACACCATTATTTTAAGACTTGTGGCAAGAGCAATTACTGCTAAACATAAAGTTTAGTTATTTAAAGGATAATGTCACCTTTTGTAAAAATAAAAATAAATAAAAATGCACATCTGTTTGCAAAAACAAAATATGCATTTTTTTTTTTTTTTTTACTCTGCAGCCTTTAAAGCAGATTGCAGGTGTAATGCCAGGATCTTGCAGACTCTAAGTACACTGTCTACCTATATGGGCAGGCAGTTATCAAATGAAAGATCAATGAACTACGAGAGCGCTCACCAGCGCCCTCGCAGTTCTTTGAGAACTACAAGTCATAATGCCTGAATGGCTGACAGCATTTGTAGTCCAATTCATTCAGAGCTAATGCGGAACCCTCCATGGCCGCGTTGTTATCAAATTGTGACAGTGGGTGCATGGAGAAGATCCCCTGCACGCTGTCGATGAGAGGTTGCTGCATAGGAGCACGTTACACCCTAAATATGGATGGAAAATGTAACATGCTCCTTTAAAACTGAACTCAAAACAAACTAGCTGAATCCAGTTACATACATTGGTTAAATACATATATGAGAGCTGCTTTACCAACCAAAGGATTTGTATTTCTCTCTATTCGGTCCTAAGATTTACACAGCTCTGCCACACAGTACAATCCTAACTAAAGTGGAACTTTTTCTGCAACAGTCCTCATTTTACTTACAGGTCTCCCTCCTCCTCAACACACACACACACACCCCTACCCTGTGAATGGAGAACCGGGCATACTGATAAGATCCTGTCAGATCACTCTGTTCACTCTTCCTATCTGCATGCTCCTTGGGCTGCTTCTTCCTACTCTTCTTCGAGCTCTGTTGTATAGAGACTTCAGGAAGCTATGACCCCTGAGGACGTCAGACATGCTGATGAAACGCGTCGGGTTACGTACGTGATACCTCACTTCCGCCATCGTGGTTGGAGCGCAGGTGGAGCGCAACTTGGCATACCGGCTCCATTTTATGTGTTCTTAATGGAATAAGTATATTTTTCAAATAAACGGCTACAAGCTATATCATGAGGAGCTCTTTTCTTTTTCTGATTTACAAATCTCGTTTGGCCACATCGTTGGGGAGAGACGCCAGTATTCGGTGGAGAAATTGTGACATACATTCTCTGCTTATTTGACACCTGTCATGGCACAGGCTGGCTGCACTGGGGACACAGGCTGGCTGCACTGGGGACACACTGGCTGGCTGCACTGGGGACACACTGGCTGGTTGCACTGGGGACACAGGCTGGCTGCACTGGGGACACAGGCTGGCTGCACTGGGGACACAGGCTGGCTGCACTGGGGACACACTGGCTGGCTGCACTGGGGACACACTGGCTGGTTGCACTGGGGACACAGGCTGGCTGCACTGGGGACACAGGCTGGCTGCATCTGACGGGCACTGGTGAGGCTGCATTGATCTCTTGTATCATGTTCGCAGTCTCTGACCATCTCCTGTACCAGGTCCCCAGTCTCTGACCATCTCCTGTACCATGTCCCCAGTCTCTGACCATCTCCTGTAATGTGTCTGCAGTATCTGGCAATCTCCTGTACCATGTCCCCAGTCTCTGATCTCCTGTATAAAAATAATTTTTAAAAACAGTCACTTTCGGTATCGGTGCTGTTTCGGTATCGGTTTCCGGGATCTTGTATTTTTCATTTTCGGTATCAGTTTCGACACCAAAAAACCCATTCGGTGCATCCCTATTTTATTGTTATATTTTTAAAGTTTATTTATCCCATTTTGTCACATGCGTATGTTTATATGAGTAATTTATATCACATGATTTGGTTTTATTGAGCGCAGTATGACATTTATTAATTTCTATTTCACATTTGAATTTATGGTTACACAACGGGCTGCTCACTTTAATTAATTCTTTTTTAAATTTAAATGTATTTATTTTGTTGGTTCCAGAGTGCGCGGCTAAGAGGTTATACCTTTTTTAAACAAATTCAGGTATATTGCTTTCATTTAGACGTGCTTTTAAAACCTTCTGAGGGCCATTTTTTAAGACTTTTACAGAACTAAAGTAATAGCAGCAGTTGTAAAGCTGTACCCCCTGCTTGAAGGATAACTCTCTCCCTTATTTCATGCATATTGTTTTATTTTACAAAGCTCTAAGAAGTTTTGCACTGTGTTAGCCATCAACAAAAGTAGATGTTTGGATTTAGGGTGACACTATACAGGGGATCCCCGGGTTACGAACCCGTTAGGGACTTTCCTCCTGTTTGTAAATTGAAAATGTTTGTAAGTCGGCCGCGCATGCGCAGAACGACAATTACGGACATTTCCAATGTTCCGTCGAATACCGTTCTGTGCATGCGCGGCCATTTACGGACATTTCCGACATTTTCCGAGGCTCCGTCTAGCCGCGCATACGCAAAACAGCAGATGGACCGCGAAGAACGGCAGAGGTTCCCCGCAGCGCCCGGTTCATAAGTAGGAGGGGTTCGTAAGTAAGTCGGTGAACCCCTGTATATTGGCCAACTAAATAGAATGTAGTGCAAAATTTCGAAGCACACTGGCCTCTTCTTTAGGCAATATGCCTGAAAAAGAGAAAGCATGATTAAAAAAATAATAATTCTGAAATCAACACATTGAAAGGGATGCTAGATGGACTACAAGGTGATTTGATAATAGAATTCAAGGACAAGATGCCAACTGTCTTTTATCAAAATGAAAATAATAGATCCCTTTATTTTCATATTAAGGCACCATATAATGTGGGAATATACAGACTGTGGTAATGTGAAAACAGTAAATATTTTGAACAAAAATGGGAAAAATAATGTACAGAAAAACCTTGGATTGTGAGCATAATTTGTTACGGAAACATGCTTGTAATCCAAAGCACTTGTATATCAAAGCAAATTTCCCCATAAGAAATAATGGAAACTCAGATGATTTGGTCCACAACCATTTATTCATAAGTCCTTCAGTTTATAGTCCATATAAAAAGTATATAGCAATGTGATAGGTTGTGTAACCATAAAATGTCCATCCACAAATGGAAGCCTCCACAAGGGGATTAGAAGCAAAATCCAGCAGAAGCTACAGAGTAGAAAAGAGAAGAGATGCGCCTATAAGTGTAGCAATACATTTAATGAAGGTACAACATTTAGGAACTCACATGGTTGATGAGTAAAAAGAGGCACATCTAAGAATGCAGGCATCCGGAGTGAAGCTGTCCACATAGACCATCCTCCGCACTTCCGGCTCTCACCGCTGCCAGTCTGCAATAATGACTAGGAAGACTACCCTGCAGTAGAGCGATTTGAAAGCGAGGCTTGAAGCGCTCGTGCAAAGGACAACGTCGATGGCGGTGAGGAGGACGGTCTATGTGGACAGCTTTACTCCGGATGCCTTCAGACTTAGATGTGCCTATTTAAATCATCAACCATGTGAGTTGCTAAATGTTGTACCTTCATTAAATGTAACCATATTGCTACACTTAGAGGTGCCTCTCTTCTCTTTTATACTTAGTTGTGACTTGACGCTACTTGTATATCAAGACATCGCTTGTATATCAAGTCAAAATTTATTTAAAAATTTTGCTTGTCTTGCAAAACGCTCTCAAACCAAGGTTTTACTGTATAGGTGTGACAGCAGGAAGGTAAAGTCACCTGGTTGCATCCAGGGGGGTAGATATATTTCGCCCAGATTCAGGCTTTACGCCGACTTATACAACTAGGTGGAGAGTTGTATAAGGCTAGTGGGCTCATGGATGACTCATACCTCTAGGGAGAGGGCTGGGCGTCGTACAGACAGGGAGTTGATGAGGCCAGCTGAAGCTTGTCAGCTCATTTAGGCCTCTATAAGAACTCCCAGCTTCATTAGATGTTAGCTCATGCCTGGAACCAGACCTGTGTGGACTGTCTAGGGAGAGTGAACCCCTGTGCGGTGAGGCAAAGCCTGTGTGGCTATTTGTTTGGACTTTTACTAAACCAGGGACTTAGGGACTAGGACAGCACTAGGCTGATCCCAGTTGTTAGTTAGGAAACCTGTATGTTTAGTCAGAGGTCAACTTGACCAGGATTTATTTTGGTTATGTTTCTTTTGCTTTGCTGTGTTTTGTCACTGTAAATAGAAAATAAACCGCACCTTTTTTTTGATTTTGAAAACCACAACCTCCGTTTGCTGGGCCTGGTTTTGTGTGGGGAGCCCATCCCGGGGGTCACACACACCCGCTGCCAAGCTAACCCCCTCACAGTTGGTGGAGAATGCGGGCAGTTTTTTTTTAAGCCAGCATGGAGGAGATACTGAAGCAGCTGGCTCTAGCAAATGCCAATCAACAGCAGACAAATGCAGGTTTGCAAAAGAGCCTTGCAGCTCAACAACAGAACTTCGCAGCCCAGCAGCAAGCTCACCAACAGAGTCTGGAAGCTCAGCAACAAGCCCAGCAGCAATCTGAGGCCCGCTTCATAGACCTGTTACAGAAGCAAGAGCAGAGACTACAACAAATGGAAGCAGTAATGCAGCAACGTCCGCAGACCAGTGAGGAAAGCCGTCCCACTAATACCGCGTCCTTTGGGGTGAGTCGTTTATTGACAAAAATGACTGGAGAGGATGATCCAGAGGTATTTTTGACCACATTTGAAAGGACTGCTGAAAGAGAAAAGTGGCCTGAGGAGCAGTGGGCTGGACTGGTGGCTCCTCTGTTAACTGGTGAATCGCAGAAGGCTTACTATGACCTAGAGCCTGACCAAGCAAAAGACTATGTGATGCTAAAAGCTGAAATATTGGCAAGGCTGGGTGTCACCCAGGCTGTCCGGGCTCAGCGTGTGCATAACTGGACTTTCCAGCTTGGAAAACCCCCCAGGTCTCAAATGTATGATCTCATTCACCTGAGCAGAAAGTGGCTACAGCCAGAGACTTTGTCCGCACCAAAGATTGTGGAACGTGTTGTAATGGATCGGTTTTTGAGAGCTCTTCCTACTGCCATCCAAAAGTGGGTAAGCCATGGAGACCCAGAGACGGCCGATGGTCTTGTGGATCGTGTGGAGAAATACTTGGCTACAGAGAACCTGACGGCCTCTTCCAGAGACACTCGGACTTTCCACCCTAAGACCAGACCATCCCCAGGGGCGGATAAGAGGATTCCAAGGGGTGAGGGTGGAGAGAGTGAGAGGGTGGGAGCTCTACCCCAAGTTTGGCGAGAACAGCCTGGGAAATCAGCGGCTCAAGAGGCGGCAAGAAGGATCGTTTGCTACCGCTGCCGGCAAGCGGGACATATTGCAGCCAATTGCCCGGTTGTGGAGGAACCCATGCAGTGTGACTTTCTGATGGGCAGACGTCAGTCGCTGTGTGCGACAGTCGCATGCACTGCCATTCGAGGAACTGAGAAACATTTATACAAAATGTGTGTTAATGGTAGAAATGTTGTGGTATTGCTGGATTCAGGTAGCCTTGTGACCCTGATAAAGGCTGAGTTAGTTAAAACAGAGGTCTCTGGGAATAGCAAGGTAGCTGTTATTTGTGTGCATGGGGACACCCAAGAGTATCCAGTGACTACAGTGTGTTTCGAGACCCCCAAAGGTACCCTCTCTCATCCAGTGGGCTTAGTATCTCAGTTACCGCATGACGCCATTGTGGGAAGGGATTTTCCGAAGTTCTGGGAACTGTGGGATGACCCTGAGCCCCCCACTGGTGCCCCTATGTACCAGGAATGGGATAGCCAGAACTCCCCTGAGAGTGGTGAGGACTCTCCGGAATTTCCCTTATCAGTATTGGCAGGGGAGACTCAAGAAACTGGAGAGGAGCCCACCTCCTCAGACGAAAACCTACCGTCTGTGGAGTTTTCTGATCTTGAGGTTCACAGGGAAAACTTTGCCACAGAACAGTTGAAAGACCCCGCCCTAATAAAGGCACGGGAAAACGTAGTGAAAATAGATGGCGAGTTAGTGAACCCAGATAATACCTGCACTTACCCATACTTCAGCGTAGAGAAGGACCTACTGTATCGGGTGGCAAAAAGGGCAGAAGAAACCGTTGAGCAGCTTGTGGTGCCCAAACCTTACAGGAAGTTGGTGTTGGAGTTGGCCCATGGGCACATTCTTGGAGGTCATCTGGGGACAGAGAAAACCCGAGAGAGGGTATTACAGAGATTCTATTGGCCGGGGGTGATAAAGGACATAGAAAATTATTGTTCCTCCTGCCCTGTGTGTCAGAGGTCGGCCCCGATGCCACATTTCCGTAGCCCGCTGGTCCCTCTACCCATCATTGAGGTCCCGTTTGAGAGGATCGCCATGGATTTGGTAGGTCCTATAATCAAGTCCGCTAGGGGGCACCAGTACATATTGGTTATAATGGACTATGCCACCCGTTATCCAGAAGCGATCCCTCTCAGAAATACCTCGGCCAAAACCATAGCCAAAGAGCTATCTCTTGTTTTTAGCCGGGTGGGTATTTGTAAAGAACTGCTTACGGACCAAGGTACACCCTTTATGTCCCGGGTTATGAAGGAGCTGTGTAAATTGTTCAAAGTGACGCAATTACGTACATCTGTGTATCGCCCCCAAACCGATGGGCTGGTTTAAAGATTCAACAAAACCCTAAAGCAAATGTTGAAGAAAGTGGTGGATAGAGATGGAAAGGATTGGGACTGTCTACTTCCTTATCTGATGTTTGCTATTAGGGAGGTGCCCCAATCCTCTACGGGATTCTCCCCCTTTGAGTTACTGTATGGGAGACACCCAAGAGGGCTGTTGGATATTGCCAAGGAAACTTGGGAAAGTGAGAGTTCTCCCCACAGGAGTGTGATTGAGCATGTCGCCCTAATGCAAGACCGAATTGCACAGGTAATGCCCATCGTGAAGGAACATTTGGCCCAAGCGCAGTTAGCACAGCAGAGAGTGTACAACCGTGGAGCCAAGACCCGTACCTTTTCCCCGGGGGATAGGATACTGGTACTTGTCCCTACGGTTGAAAGTAAATTCCTTGCCAAATGGCAAGGCCCCTACGAGATAATGGAAAAAGTGAGCGAAGTGAATTACAAGGTCAGACAACCAGGAAGGCGAAAGCCCGAACAGATCTATCACGTTAATCTGTTGAAAGCCTGGAGGGATAGAGAGTCCCTAGTCGCAGACACTTGGTCACCAGCTCAAACTGGTTGCGTGATTCCTGAGGTTGGAATAGCAGCCACCTTGTCACAACCCCAACAACAGGAGGTTAAGGAGTTTGTGCTTCGCAACAAGGAGGTATTCTCTGAGCTGCCGGGACAAACATCTGGGGTAGAGCATGACATCATTACCCCGCCCGGTGAAAGGGTGAAGTTAAAACCCTATCGGATCCCAGAGGCCCGACGGGAGGCAATACGGGAGGAAGTACAGAAAATGCTGAACTTAGGGGTGATAGAGGAGTCCCAAAGTGATTGGTCTAGTCCCATTGTGTTGGTGCCTAAACCGGATGGGAGCTGGCGATTTTGTAACGATTTTCGTCAGTTGAACAAAGTTACAAAATTTGACACCTACCCCATGCCACGTATAGATGAGTTGATCGACCGGCTGGGAACAGCCCGATACATGACGACTCTTGACCTCACAAAAGGGTATTGGCAAATCCCCCTGGCCAAATTGGCCAAAGAGAAAACCGCATTTGTAACCCCAGACGGGGCGTTCCAATATAAAAGAATGCCGTTCGGGTTACAGAATGCGCCGGCCACATTCCAGCGGAAAATGGACCAGATGCTGAGGCCCCATCGGAAGTATGCTGCGGCTTACCTGGATGACGTAATTGTCCATAGCACAGATTGGGCCTCACATCTGCCAAAAGTGCAAGCAGTCCTGGACTCTGTTCGGGAAGCGGGGTTTACGGCTAACCCCAAGAAGTGTACCATTGGGCAGGAGGAGGCCAAATATCTTGGGTACACCATTGGGAGGGGAGTAATAAAACCCCAACTCAACAAAGTCGAGGCCATCCAGAGTTGGCCACGTCCCAACAGCAAGAAGCAGGTACGAGCCTTTCTGGGAATCGCTGGGTATTATCGGCGATTCATTCCCCACTTTGCCTCTAAGGCTGTGCCCCTAACCAACCTAACGAAGGGGAAAGGGTCGGTCATGATTAAATGGACCCCCGAGGCTGAGGCAGCATTCCAATTCTTGAAACAAGCCTTATGTAGCCAGCCAGTGTTGTACTCACCCGACTTCTCTAAAGACTTTGTCGTACAAAGTGATGCGTCAGATGTGGGGTTAGGAGCAGTATTGTCCCAGGTCTGGAACGGGGAAGAGCACCCAGTCATTTACCTCAGCAGGAAGTTGAAGTCCCATGAGGTAAATTACGCCACCGTTGAAAAGGAGTGTTTAGCGGTGAAGTGGGCTCTAGATTCCCTTCGGTACTACCTGCTAGGTAGGCACTTTGACATGGTTACGGATCACGCTCCGTTAAAGTGGATGGCTCAAAACAAGGAAACAAATAGAAGAGTGAATAGGTGGTTCCTGGCCCTCCAGGAATTCAACTTCACAGTAAAGCATCGCCCTGGCGTTCAAATGGGTAATGTGGATGCTTTGTCTCGAGTACATGAATGCCTGATTGCTGGTGTTCCAACCCCGAGGTTAAAACAAGAGGGGGGGGTATGTGACAGCAGGAAGGTAAAGTCACCTGGTTGCATCCAGGGGGGTAGATATATTTCGCCCAGATTCAGGCTTTACGCCGACTTATACAACTAGGTGGAGAGTTGTATAAGGCTAGTGGGCTCATGGATGACTCATACCTCTAGGGAGAGGGCTGGGCGTCGTACAGACAGGGAGTTGATGAGGCCAGCTGAAGCTTGTCAGCTCATTTAGGCCTCTATAAGAACTCCCAGCTTCATTAGATGTTAGCTCATGCCTGGAACCAGACCTGTGTGGACTGTCTAGGGAGAGTGAACCCCTGTGCGGTGAGGCAAAGCCTGTGTGGCTATTTGTTTGGACTTTTACTAAACCAGGGACTTAGGGACTAGGACAGCACTAGGCTGATCCCAGTTGTTAGTTAGGAAACCTGTATGTTTAGTCAGAGGTCAACTTGACCAGGATTTATTTTGGTTATGTTTCTTTTGCTTTGCTGTGTTTTGTCACTGTAAATAGAAAATAAACCGCACCTTTTTTTTGATTTTGAAAACCACAACCTCCGTTTGCTGGGCCTGGTTTTGTGTGGGGAGCCCATCCCGGGGGTCACACACACCCGCTGCCAAGCTAACCCCCTCACAAGGATTACAAATTAGAGGAATGTAAGATGCTTCACTTGCAAAAGAATCTGAACTTTTATTCATACAATCTTGTGAAATAAAACCCCTTTCAGATAACACAAGTACATTATTAATTTTCATTGAAGCAGTTGCACAGCTTGGTCAGAGCCTACCAAATAGACAAAACAAAACCCAGCAGTCCAGCAATGGAGTCATCTGTCTGCTCTCTTCCTAAAATTTCCTCAAAGTCAAGAATTGCACATAATATCAGCTACCCATATCTCAACATCTGATCAAAGTTGCACAAAAATCACATTATACACCCACTTCAGATGTAACCTGAAGGTGTAATTTTTTTTTATCTCCATAGATATTTGTCCTTCAATTTTCTAGCTTTAAAAACAATAAAAACACAATATACAATTAAAAATTGCCTTGCCCTTTCCAACCTAATGGTTGTAAGCGTGTTTATTTAATAGGGTGAGGGGGCAAGGGGGAAGGTTTATATACAGCTATGTTACAGTTAATGGTACCTGGGCTCATTGCGCCTCAGCAGTCAAGTGGCAATAGCGTACAAAGATAGAAAAAAATAGAGATTTGTAGCTTAGACCACTTTCACACTGAGGCGCTTTAACGCTAAAAAAAGTGCCTGAAAACGTATTTCCATTAAAACCAATGAATGCTTTCACACTGAGGCAGTGTGCTGAAAAAACGCCCCTCTCTATTGAAATGAATTAAAAGCGCTTCAAAAGCGACTGAAAAGCGCTTCAAAAAGTGCTCAGTGTTTTACTGGCAGTTTTTTAAGCGCCTCAGTGTGAAAGTGGCCTTAGTTGTTAGCATTTCTACCTGGCAAGATGGTGTACCCTGTTTGAATTCAGGTTAGGAACCTATAGACATGGAGTTTGCATGTTCTCCCTGTACGGTGTGGTGGGTTACCTTTGGGTACTCCAGTTTCCTCCAACACTCCAAAGCCATGCTGGAAGGATAATTGTCTCTTGTCTAAAATGTCCTTAGTATTTGTATGTATGCTTATGAGGAAGGGACCTTAGACTGCAAGCTCCTTGAATGCAAGGACTGAAATTATGTAAAGTGCTGCGTAAATTGTCAGCACAATATAAACTGCCTGTAATAACAACATGCTAAAGGTACAATTTTATTAATTGCTTTACCACATTGAATTGTGCTAATGAATTCCTGTTTGACAAACCTTAGATTTTATGCAGATTTGAACCCTAACCGAACAGCATATAGTTCGCTAAACCACTGTTATTCATAAACCACTGGCATTTTTAAAAAAAATAAAAATAGGATTTTTTACTCACCGTAAAATCCTTTTCTCTGAGTCCATGGACCGACACAGCTTCTCTATTGACAAAGTGGGTATTATCCGTTAATTAGGAGTGACTAGGCAGAAAAACTTGTAAAAAGTGTTGCATCACACCTTCTACAGTACCGCCCAGGGGGCGGACCCTCTGGGTATACCCTCTCAGTCTGCATCTTCGCAGATCAGTTCGTCAAAAAGCAGTACAAACTTAAAAGGAGGGGTGGGTGCTGTGTCGGTCCATGGACTCAGAGAAAAGGATTTTACGGTGAGTAAAAAATCCTATTTACTCTTTTGTCCATGGACCGACACAGCTTCTCTATTGACAAAGTGGGACGTCCCAAAGCAGTGTCAGAGAAAAAACGAGGGGTGGTAACAGCATAAAAATAAACTTCACCCCAAACACAAAACAGCACTCCTCCAACGGAGGAGTTGCAACTCTAAACAGCCGCTTGCAAAACCTTGCGGCCAAAAGAGGCATCCGAAGATGCACCTACATCAATTTTGTAGAATTTTGTGAAAGTGTGAGCGGACGACCAAGTCGCCGCTTTACATAATTGGGAAACAGACGCTTGATGTCGGAAAGCCCAAGAGGCACCTATTGCCCTGGTCGAATGCGCCGTGACAGGAAAGGGGGGCGCCTGACCCTTTAAGGCGTAAGCCTGGATTACTATCTGTCGGATCCACCTAGAGATGGTGGCCGATGAGACTGCTTGGCCCTTCTTGGGACCAGCCACCGAAACAAACAGTGAGTCTGACTTCCGGAACAGGGAAGTAGCAGATAGGTATACTCTCAAAGCTCGGACAACGTCCAAGGAATGCAACGCCGACTCCTTAGGATTCGACGGCTGAGGACACAAGGATGGAAGTACAATGTCTTCGTTGAGATGAAAAGCCGAAACGACTTTCGGAAGAAAGGAAGGCTGCGGCCGCAGCACCACCTTATCCTTGTGGAAAATCAAATAGGGAGCCTTGCAGGACAAGGCTGCCAGCTCAGAGACTCGTCTAACTGACGTAACAGCCACCAAAAAGACCACTTTCTGAGAAAGTGTCAACAGGGGAATATCTCTAATATTCTCAAACGGTGCCTTCTGAAGCACCGAGAGGACCAGGTTCAAGTCCCACGGAGGTAACGGGGGACGGACCGGAGGGGCCACCTGTCGGACCCCCTGCACAAATGTACTCACGAGAGAGTGAGTCGCCAGGGGTCGCTGAAAAAAGACAGCCAGGGCAGATATCTGTCCCTTAAATCGTACTTAGGGCAAGCCCTTGGTCCACCCCATGCTGTAAAAACAGCAGGATTCTGGAAACCAAATAGGTACGCGGATGCCATTTCATTTCCTCACACCTGGAGATGTAGGCCCTCCAAGTGCGGTGATAGACCTTCCTAGAGGACGGTTTTCGAGCACTTCTCATAGTAGAGATTACTGAGTCTGACAGGCCCCGGTCTCTCAGTACCCGGTTCTCAACAGCCATGCCGTTAAAGCCAATGACTGTAAAGCAGGATGGAATATGGGACCTTGCGATAGCAGGTCCTTCCGTAGTGGTAGGCGCCAGGGGACGTCTGCTACCAGACGTACTAGATCGTCGTACCAAGGACGCTGAGGCCAATCTGGAGCGATTAGGATCATTGGAATTCCCTCTGCCTCCACTCTGCGGAGCAGAAGAGGAAGAAGCCTTAAGGGAGGGAAGGCATAGATTAGCCGATACTGACCCCACGATGCTACCAACGCGTCCGTTGCGTCTGCCCATGGGTCTCTTGACCGGGCCACAAATCTCAATACCTTCCGATTGAGTCGGGAAGCCAGAAGATCTACGTCTGGTGTGCCCCATCTTTGGCAGAGGAGTTGGAACACCTCCGGGTGTAAGGACCATTCTCCCTGGTCCAGCATCTGGCGGCTCAGGTAGTCCGCCTGCCAGTTTTCCACACCCGGAATGTACACGCCCGACAGTGCCGGTACGCTCCTCTCTGCCCACTTCAGGATGCGAGCGATCTCCGATGCTGCAGCTGAGCTTCTTGTTCCTCCTAGATGATTGACATATGCCACTGCTGTGGCGTTGTCTGACTGGATCCTGACTGGACACCCTTGCAGTCTCCGAGACCATTTGAAGAGGCACAGCTTGATCGCCCGGATCTCCAGGACATTGATCGGCAGGAGGGCTTCCTCTGGGGTCCAGCGACCCTGCGCCGACTGGACACCCCAGACTCCCCCCCAACCTGTAAGGCTGGCGTCCGTCGTGATCACTATCCAGTAAACCGGAAGAAATTACTTCCCGGCCATTACAGCCGGTGCTGTCAGCCACCATACCAGGGATCTCCTGACTAGGTGGCTCACTCGGATTTGATAATCCAGAGATGAAGGGCATCTGTTCCATCTGGACAGAACTTCCTTCTGTAACACTCGAGTGTGGTATTGAACATATGGGACCGCCTCGAAGGAGGCTACCATGAGGCCCAACACTCGCATGCAAAAACGGAGTGACGACCAATTCCTGGAAGTCAGCTGCCGTACTGCAGCCCGGAGGGTCTGCAACTTCTCCACAGGGAGGAATACCTTTGCCTCTGAGGAATCCAGAATCAACCCCAGGTACACTAGGCGTTGAGTGGGCACCAATACTGACTTTTGCGTGTTTAGTATCCAACCACAGTCTCGAAGAGTCTGACAGGTAATGGACACGCTTACCTCTAATTCTGAGCTTGAAGGGCCCTTCAGCAGAAGGTCGTATAAGTAGCCTGTGATAGCGATACCCCGCTGTCTTAGAAGTGCCAGAATCGGAGCGAGCACCTTGGTGAACGTCCTGGGTGCTGAGGCAAGGCCCAACGGGAGGGCCACAAACTGGTAGTGGTCCTTCCCGATAGCAAATCGCAGAAACCTCTGGTGTCTGGAGTATATGGGGACATGCAGGTATGCGTCCTTGATGTCCAAGGAGGCCAGAAAGTCCCCCGGATGGAGAGCCGTGACTACAGATCGAACCGACTCCATCCGAAAACTTTGTACCTTCACAAATTTTAGCATATCCCGCACTGCAGTAATAAGGTCAGACACCAAAGCCGTCTCGCGTACTGACCTGGACTTTGAGTCATTCTCACTGTCCGGTCACGGTCTGCAGTCTCTGATGCGTCAGAATCTGGGCCCCGAGCCGTAGCTGGACCTGGTTCTGCACCAGAATTATCCCCAGAAGCTTGCAGGGGATGGGGCGTTTACTACCCCCTGTATTCCCGTGTGCTGCTTCCACCCTGGCAGCAAACGCCTCTAGGATTGCAGTCATAGCGTTCATAGACACCTCAGGGGCACCAGCTGCTAAATCTGGTGTTTCAGGGGAGAAGACATCTGGCTCAGATGCCATGCTGACCACACGCTGACACTCACAGGGCTCCAGGCAAGATATCAATAGGCCACCCTCCTGTGCTGCAGAGAGGCCGGGTCACCCAGAGGACTCACCACCCTGGATAGGTACTGCTATGCTGCGCCTGTGATGCTGTCCCCTGCTGCTGTGTCGGTCTGCTTCTTTTATCAGCACTTCCTGTGTGAATTTTCGCGCCAGTGTAATGCACCCTAGAGGCCGGAGGCTCTCGAAAAATGGTTGCCAAAAACGTCTGTATGGAAGATAATGTGGGCTCTAAGAAAATGGCCGCCGACAGAAGATAGAGGTCAAGCAGCCATAGCCCACAAAAAGATGGCCGCCGAACGGCAATATCTGCATACAGGGTGGACAAACATGGCCGCCGATCAGCTGATAGGAGCCAGTGGGTGTGGCCGAACCACAGGAAGATGGCCGCCGGGCAGTCACAAGAGGCCAAACTTGGCATGGACCACCTCAAAATGGCCGCCGACAGCATGGAGGAGGAAGGACAAAAACACAGGTAAGAAAAAATTACATTTCTTTTAAATGTTAGTTACAGCCAGCCCCGCTCCCGTGGGACCCCCTAGGTGACCCCCAGCACCCAGCAACCTTTAGCTAGAAGCCCAGGGAGGAGGGAAAGGCAGGGAGAGAGGGAAGAAAGGGGCCACAACCACTTACTTGATCTCTCCAGGAATGTCCAGCTAAATCACCCAGCCGAGGCAGGGGAGTTTTACTTACCTATCCTGCATGTATTCTGCTGGAAGACATTCCAAACAGATCATCGTCCGCGCACGGAAGGTGACTGTTGGCCAGGCATGCTGTGATTGGACCCAGAAGGGACGATCATATGTATGCCCTGGAGCATGACGCTCACCGGACAGGCTGCTGCGCCTCGGCCGTAAGGTCAGCCGAAGCTGAGCGGTCCGATGCAAGCCTTGGACCGTAAGCTCACCGGCCAGGCTGCTGCGACTCGGCCGTAAGGTCAGCCGAAGCTGAGCGGTCCGATGCAGGCCCTGGAGCGTAGGCTCACCGGCCACCCGTGGAGCGACGGGCATGTCGTGGAAAACCCAGCGCGTAGCTAGGGTCGGCACACGCTCGATGGCCGAAACTGGGGAGACTACAAGGATCGAGGATCCAGCCTGTCACCCAGTCGGCAGTTGATCGAAGATCGCAGGAAACAAATGTAGCAAAAAAAAAAAATATATATATATATATATCTTTTTTCCCCGGACCAATGGGCCCGAAGGGAGCCATGTCCTACTCCTTGCTAGACAGAAAAAAACTGATCTGCGAAGATGCAGACTGAGAGGGTATACCCAGAGGGTCTGCCCCCTGGGCGGTACTGTAGAAGGTGTGATGCAACACTTTTTACAAGTTTTTCTGCCTAGTCACTCCTAATTAACGGATAATACCCACTTTGTCAATAGAGAAGCTGTGTCGGTCCATGGACGAAAGAGTAATGATATTTTCACCCTTTGTTTGCATCTTAGTGGCGCTGATCCCCACCAGCCAATTTCTGTCTACATACACTCGCTATGGTTACAGCTGTACATTATTGTTCTTGACTGGCTCTAGAAAGTTCCAATAGTGGACCATGTCTGAACAGTGTGTCAGCAGGGCAGCTTGCAGTTTCCACCATGGCTCGTGTAGGTTTCAATGGTGGAGAGGGTTGTCACCCCGTAACAGGACCTTCATGGTCAGATCACAAAGTATTATTGAAAGCTGCAGATTTAAAAAAAATTAAATAATTTTTTAAATTACATGGTAAAGCTTATATGCGATTTTAGTGATCATTTATTTAGCTACATGTTCTTTAACTGCTTCCGGACCACCCCACGTACATTTACTGCGGCAGGGTGGCCCCGGGTGTACAAAATCACGTACCTGTACGTAATTTCGTGAACACGGTTTAGGGGGCGCACGTGCACCGCTCCGGCTGTGACTAGACACAGCAGAAGCCAATCTGCAGGTTCGGCGGCCACCGCGACCTGTTGATCATTCTGTGGAGAGACGGATCTGCCTGTGTAAACAAGGCAAACGGCGGATCTGTCGGGAAGGGAAAATAGGATTTTTATAACAGCTTACCTGTAAAATCCTTTTCTTGGAGTACATCACGGGACACAGAGCGGCATAGTCATTACTATGTGGTTATATAGATACCTTCAGGTGCTGGCACTGGCAACTTCCAAAACCGGAAGTACCCTCCCCTATATAAGCCCCTCCCATCCGGGAGCACCTCAGTTTTGTAGCAAAGCAATAAGTGTCCCCAAAGAGGGGTGGGAGCTCTGTGTCCCGTGATGTACTCCAAGAAAAAGAATTTAACAGGTAAGCTGTTATAAAAATCCTATTTTCTTTCTCGTACATCACGGGACACAGAGCGACATAGTCATTACTATGTGGGATGTCCTAAAGCAATGCCCAATGAGGGGGGGGATACACCATACATAAGCTGAGCGCTATCAGACATGAGGATCTTTTGCGGCCTGCAACACACTGCGCCCAAAGGCGACATCCTCCTGACTTCTAACGTCCACCTGGTAGAACCTAGTAAAACGTGTGTACTGAAGACCACGTTGCGGCCTTACAGATTTGAGCCAGGGAGGCCTGGTGATGCACTGCCCATGAAGTTCCAACTGCTCTCGTGGAGTGCGCCCTAACTTTGAACGGAGGCGGTCTCCTTCTCAAGCCATAGGCTTGCATTATGACCTGTCGAATCCACTTGGCTAAAGTAGATTTTGACGCTGCCTGACCCTTTCTGGGGCCTTCTGGCAGAATAAACAAAGTATCCGTTCTGCGAATCTGAGCAGTGGCTTTTAGATAAGCTTTAACTGCTCTTACTACATCCAAAGAATGCAATAACTTTTCCTCTACCGAACTAGGTTTGGGGAAAAAAGAAGGAAGAACCACATCTTGGTTCAAATGAAACCCCGATACCACCTTAGGAAGAAAGGCTGGATGAGGACGTAACACTACTCTGACCAGATATGGCTCTTTACAGGACATAGCTGCTAATTCCGACACTCTTTTAGCCGAACAAATGGCTACTAGAAAAAACAATTTCCTGGTGAGAAGAACCAAGGAACTATGCTGTAATGGTTCAAATGGTTGTTTCTGTAGAACAGACAGAACCAGGTTTAGATCCCATGGACATATGGGAATATTAACCGGAGGACTAATACGCATCACTCCTTGTCTAAAGGCTTTGACTAGTGAATGCGAAGCCAAGGGCCTTTGAAAAAATATTGACAAGGCCGAAAACTGACCTTTGATAGTACTCAAGGCAAGCTTCCTATCTACAGCCCACTGTAGGAAGTCCAGACTCCTACCTATTACGTACTTATGTGGATGCCATTTCTTGGCCTCACACCACGCGATGTACGCCTTCCAGATTCTATAGTAGATCTGCCTGGATACCGGCTTCCTGGCATTGATCATGGTAGATACCACAGGATTAGAGAGTCCTCTCTTTTTTAGAATGTGGGCTTCAATAGCCAGGCCGTCAAACCTAGGGCTGGTAAGGAAGGGTGGTATATCGGTCCTTGCGAAAGCAGGTCCGGACGACGTGGGAGAGTCCAAGGACTCCCCACTGACATTTTACAATCTCCGCGTACCATGCTCTTCGGGGCCACGCTGGAGCCACCAGAATCACTGGTTTCTTTTCTACCCTGATTCTGCGGAGTAATCGAGGTAACAATTGTGGCGGTGGGAATGCATATATCAGCTTGAACTGATCCCAAGGGAACACTAGGGCATCCGAGCCGCAAGCTAGGGGATCCTTTGTCCGAGAGACAAACCTGTCCACCTTTGCGTTGAATCTGGATGCTAGAACATCTACATCCGGTGTTCCCCACCGCTGACATATTGTCCAGAAAACCTCGGGGTGAAGGGACCATTCCCCTGGGCATAATTGCTGGCGACTTAGAAAGTCCGCCTTCCAATTCTCCACTCCTGGAATGAATACCGCAGATATGGCTGGGACATATCTTTCTGCCCATTTCAGGATGCAATTTACTTCCCTCTGGGCTGCACGACTCCTGGTGCCACCCTGATGATTGACATATGCCACTGCTGTGGCATTGTCTTGCATCCGACCATCTGCCCTGGAGAGACCATTGCTCCAGTACTGCTCCCCAGCCTATAAGGCTGGCATCTGTAGTGACCACCTTCCAAGAAATCGGACTGAAGGATTTCCCTTTTTCCAGATTCTGGAGAACCAACCACCAACGGAGGCTCTCGCGAACGGAAGGGGACAAGGACATTGTAAGTCTAGGGCCTGAACTTTTTTGTTCCAGGCTGACAGTATGGCCCTTTGCAAATTCCTTAAATGGAATTGACCGTAGGGTACTGCTTCGAATGATGCCACCATTTTTCCCAGCAGCCTCATGCACAGGCGTATGGACGGCTGTCTTTTTTGTACCCACTAAGTGGATCAAATCTTTCAAAGACAACACCTTTCCTCGAGGCAAGAATATTTTTCTCTGGCCTGAATCCAACCTTAGCCCCAAGTATTCCAGACTTTTGACTGGTTTTTAGGGCTGACTTGTCTCGGTTGATAATCCAACCGTGAGATTCCAGATACTTGATTGTCTTGTGAACGACCACGTCTAGTTTTTTCACTGAGTGGTCTATCAGCAACAAGTCATCTAGATATGCCATTATCATTACACCTTGTGTTCTTAGATTGGCCAATAAAGGGCCAGAATTTTTGTAAACACTCATGGTGCTGTGGCCAGACCGAAGGGTAAGGCTCTGAACTGAAAATGGCGCCCTTCTACTGCAAAGCGTAGAAATTTTTAGTGGACTGGAAAGATGGGAATGTGCAAATAAGCATCTTTGATGTCGATCGCGGCTAACCAATCCTCCCCTTGTAGGGCAGTGGCCACCGATCGGATCGACTCCATCGGAAAGTCCTGATATACAGGAATTTGTTTAGCCCTTTTAGAATTAAAATGGGCCTCCCGTCCCCGTTTGCTTCGGGACTGTAAAGAGGTTTGAGTAAAACCCAAACCCCCATTCTTCCAGGGGAACCTCCATAATTACTCCTTGGAGCAATAGTTGTTCTAGTGCCAACAGGAGGGACTCTCTCTTCCGGGGATCCCTTGGCACGTTTGACCTCAAAAAATGGGAAGGAGGAGAGTCTTTTAACTCCAATCTGTATCCCAAACATACTGCGGAGAGCACCTATCTGTTTTGATCGTGTCCCGCCAGGTCTCTTGCGAACAACTGGAGTCCTCCCCCCACCCGACTGAGTGGGGGCAACCCTTCAATGAATTTAACTTTGGGGGAGGTTTTGCACCTCCCCTGACCCAGGGTTTCTCATTCCCTGTGATTGTCCCTGTTTTTTACCCCCGGGATTTGACCGAGGAGGCCGTCGGAACTGTTACACAGCCGATGCCCCAGGGACTGGAGAAGCAGGCCTCTTAAAGAGGGACCTCTATCTCTGTTTTTAACCGGCAAGAGTGTATTTTTACCGCTGGAAATTTTCTGGATATATTTGTCCAGGTCTTCCCTGAATAAGCGTTCACCATGAAATGGGACGCTAACCAGCCATTCTTTACAGGGAGCTTCAGCAGACCAGTTTTTGAGCCATAGAAGCCTACGCATATGTACTACAGACAGCGTAAGGCGGGAGGCCTGATGGATTGAATCCTTTATGGCGTCAACCGCAAAGCCAAAGGCTCTAGGTAGATCAGCTAGGGCAAGGGCCTGCTGATCTGTCAAGTCCCTCAAGACCTGTTTCAACTGATCCTTCACTGCTTAGCAGACCCCACTGCTGGTTGTGTCACCAAGCTTGCTGTAGAAAGAAGCAGATTTTCATAAGGACTCCAATCTTTTATCTATTGGGTTCTTGAACATTTGGACATTAT
Organism: Rana muscosa; assembly: GCA_029206835.1. Lineage (NCBI taxonomy): Eukaryota > Metazoa > Chordata > Amphibia > Anura > Ranidae > Rana > Rana muscosa. Next base: position 214,912,458 of record CM055123.1, on the reverse strand, counting down.
CCACTGGACATGTCAGTGATTTATACACACAAGAGATGGCTGCGTCCACTGTAGGGACCTTCCATTTTTTGATGAACTTATCCTCCATGGGATAGACCACTGGAAATCTCTTGGGGGAAATAAATATTTTCTCAGGATGTTCCCAATCCTGGTAAATGAGCCCTTTCAGTAAAGGGTGAAGTGGAAAAGAACAGACAGTCTGGGGGCTTCTAGCGACCCCAACGAGGATACAGTAGTGGTTGATGGTTCCGCAAGGTGCATTTTTAAATGCTGATCGGACCATGTTAGTCAGAGACTGAACCCATAATCTTTCAGCTTGAGATGCTGAGAAAAGGTTCCTCCACTGTTGATTCCTCTATAACAGAATCAACCTCATCCTGATCCCCTTCAGGCAGGTCGATCCCTGTATGGGACTGTTGCTCTGCTAACAGGCACTCTGAAGGAGGAGACAGAGATCGGGCGTGCTTTCCCTGACAGGGAGGCAGCGATCAATGTTGACAATCTCTCTCTAATCCTCCCAGAGCTGAGGAAAAAACCTCCTCTGTTACATACACAGGAGCAGGTGAACTGAGGACAGCCACAGTACCAAGTACCCCTGCGGGGTCTCTACGGTCACTTACCTCTGAACTTCAGGGGAGACTGGTGCAGCAGAAGCATGCCCAAGATCCTCAGAGCTCGATGAGACCCCCTTCGCTTCCTGGAAGATTCAGCTCCGGAGCTTCTGGACGGCATATTCCTAAGCCTAAAGCTGAGGTATTCCAGCCGTAATACACCACTTTTACTGAGAATAGTCTAGCATAATTGCTGCTATATAACAGTTGGTGTCTACTAAAGTGCCTTTCTAGGGGATGCCTGCATCAACCGCCTCTGTGTGCCTTTATACTGTTGCTAGCTCTGTTGTGCACTTCAATAGCCAGCTATGATTGTGCTTTAAAACACGCTGGACGCCCGCACATGCGCAGTAGCGCCGCAGCGCACACCGAGCGTCATCCACCCGCTCCGCCCCTTTTTTCAGATCGCCTCTATATATAGAGGCGCGTGCACGCGCACGCGCGCGGGCACGTGCGCCTTCGGCGCCTTTTTTGAAAAAAATAAGGAGCTAGATGGGAGCCAGGGTCCCTTGGCGCAGGGCCCGGGGATGGATGAGCGCAGCAACAGGGCAGAGGAGACAGCTTCCCAGCAGAGAACTTACCAACTGCCTGGATTTGATTTTGGAAGAAAAAAATCCACATTACAAGAAAAAGAACCATAGCGGCCTCTAGTGTCTAACACAGGTACCGCGGTCTTACATTTTTTTTTTTTTCTTGCCTACTATTAAAATTTTTACATTTTCTCAGTAGTAACAGGCATACACAGAATATTAGCGGGAATACCTTAGGTAACAGGCAGAAAGACAAAATAGGCTTGGGGGTCCCTCAATAGAACCAAGTTCCTGAGGGCCCCCACTTACCTTTTCCTCGCCGCAGGACTCTGTTTGGTCCACAGAAGCCCAAACTTCACCTATCACGGCAGGCATTGTAATTAAACCTTCAGGGACCGGGTTCCCAAGGATTCCACTCCCCTGGACCTGTATAGCACCCTGCACAGAAAACATCTTGGTCGTGGGTATGACCAGAGCTCTGGATCCCAGGGTCCAGCCCTCCTAAGAGAGGCATTACAGGCAAAACCTTGCTCTTCTCTTGCAAGGCCCGGGTACCGACCGTTTAGCTATGAAGCTTTTTTGGTCCGATCCGGAATAGCTTACTGAGGCCCAAAAGAACCTGTACGCAAGCTCAGTGAAAAACACATGTTACTTCTTGGCCAACACCTTAGACACTGGCAAAAAACTGAGGTGCTCCCGGATGGGAGGGGCTTATATAGGGGAGGGTACTTCCGGTTTTGGAAGTTGCCAGTGCCAGCACCTGAAGGTATCTATATAACCACATAGTAATGACTATGCCGCTCTGTGTCCCGTGATGTACGAGAAAGAAAGAGAGATCTTGTGATTTAGCCAAGCTAAATCAGGGATCTCTCTTTTCCTTCAATGTGACACTGCCCCACACAGTTAGTAAGCACCTCCCTAGGGAACATTTAACCCCTGGATCGCCCCATGGTGTTAACCCCTTCCCTGCCAGTACCATTTGAACAGAAATCAGTGCATTTTTATAACACTGATCACTGTATTGGTGTCAGTGGTTCCCAAAAAGTGTCACTTAGGGCCAGATCTGTCCACTGCAATGTCACAGTGGTGCTAAAAATCACAGATCGCCGCCATTACTAGTAAAAGAATAGAATTAAAAGTCCCTAAATTTATCCCGTAGTTTGTAGGTGCTATAACTTTTGCGCAAACCAATCTATATACGCTTATTTGGGATTTTTGTTACCAAAGAAGACTACATATTGGCCTAAATTGATAAAGACATTTTTTTTTTATACGTATTATAGCAGAAAATAAAAAATATTGTATTTTTTTGTTTATAGCGCAAAAATAAAAAGCGCGTGGGCGATCAAGTACCACCAAAAGAAAGCTCTATTTGTGTGAAAAAAAAGACATCAATTTTATTTGGGTACAGCGTCATGCGACCACGCAATTGTCAGTTAAAGCGACACAGTGCCGTATCGCAAAAAAAAAGCCTGGTCATTAAGTGGGTAAAACCTTCCGGAGCTGAAGTGGTTAAAGCGGAGCTCCACCCAAAAGGGGAAGCTCCGCTTGTTTGCTTCCTCCCCCCTCCGCTGCCACATTTGGCAAGTTTTGGGGGAGGAGCGGACACCTGTCAAAACCAGGTACCCACTCCGACTTCCGTGTAAGATCGCTGCATCGTTGTGCGGCGATCTACGAAACTTTGGAGCGCTCCTGACTTTTATTTTTTTTTCCCCGAGGCTAATATAAGTATAGGTACTATTTAAACATTAAAGTGGTTGAAAACCCTTACATATACCCAGTGAAGGAACTATCATCAGGTGATACAGAGACAAAACAAATCCTTCTACATAAGTTGTACCTGCTTATGTGCATTCTTCTCTTCATCCGTTCAAAGTGCTAAATTTATAAGTTTGTCTAAGAGCTCAGAACAAAAGGGGTGGAGAGCTGAAGTTACACTCTGCAGAGCTCAATGAGGAGAGCTCTGAGAGCTGATTGTAGGGAAGAGACACCCCCCTCCTTTTCCCCCAGCACACAGGAACAGAGCTGAGGCTGTCCCTCTGCTGGAGGTTCCTCCTCTGTCACCATTTTTCTCTTGGTGTCAGAAATGGCTCATGCTGATAACAGAGGAACAAAGCAGCAGACAGAAATTACACTTAGTGCTTTTAATTGAGATACGTACACCATATAACAGGATATGCTTTGTTCATATTTCATGTCTGAGGTTTACAACCACTTTAAGTATGGCTCCAGGCACAAATCCATAGTTAACACACACATGTATATAGATATATATAGATATATATCTATACATATATACATACAGACAGGTGTGAAGAAATGCTGTAAAAATAAAAATGCTTTCAGAAATATATATTTTAATTGTTTATTTTTTATCAATTTACAAAATGCCAGTAAATGAACAGAAGAGAAATCAAATCAATATTTGGCCTGACTACCCTTTGGCTTCAAACCAGCATCAATTCTTCTAGGTACACACAGTGCTTGTGCACACAGCGTTTGAAGGAACTCAGCAGGTAGATTGTTCTAAAAATCTTGGAGAATTATTTAAACAAAAGGTGCGCTGTCTCCCAAATTTCCTAGAAAAACCAACTGTGCAAAGAATCACTGAATAAAAAAAAATCACATATACAACATGATTTACAAATATAAGCTGATCCATGATGTGAGCCTAGAGCAGTGTTTCTCAACTCCAGTCCTCTAGGAGCCCCAACAGGTCACGTTTTCAGACTTTCCATTATTTTGCACAGGTGATTTGTGTCATAGAAACCCTGCCAGCTACAGGAGTCCTGGACTTCCTGGTTTCCAACCGCGGGCACGCGCGCTGCGGGGGGCGCGCGCACGCTCCACAAAGCGCGCCAGAAGGGCTATTTAAACGTATCTGTGACAGACAGTCCCTGCTGTCTGCTCTACAGCGTCTAGTACCCAAAAGACCTGATTCTTAGATTACCTGCATCTGACCCGGCTTACCTTGACCCTTCCAGTTTCCTGCCTGCATCTGACCACCGGATTGTTGTGACCATTCTTCTGCCTGATCCTCCAGTACCTTGTCGCCAGCCAGTTTTACCGACCCGGTTTGTCTGACCAATCTCTCCGTTGCTGTGTTCCTGGTTCCAGTCCAGTCTGCTTCATCGGTTCCAGTCCAGTTGCTGTGTTCCTGGTTCCAGTCCAGTCTGCTTCATCGGTTCCAGTCCAGTTGCTGTGTTCCTGGTTCCAGTCCAGTCTGTTTCATCGGTTCCAGTTCCAGTTGCTGTGTTCCTGATTCCAGTTTAGCCTGCCATACTTCCTGGGTGCCTGGATCCGTCCCAGTCTTCAGAATCTCCTCTACATTGATTCATCCTGCCAGGCACTCGTACCCCTTCTACCTCCGTGCCTCCTGTCTTCACTACCAGGGGCCGCTGGTGGAAGCCGTAAGAGAGGCCTCCCTCTGCAGATCCGGGCTCGTCACCGTCAGGTACGTGACAGTAGCAGACAGCCATGTCTGAGCCCGGGCAGGGAGCCTCACCTATGGAGGAACTTTGTCGGCACCTGGTAGGTTTGTCTGAAGCAGTCAAGAGTCTTCAACAAGGCTACACCCACCTGCAAGAGCAAGTGCGGGCCCTCTCCAATCCCTCTGCCGTCCAAGAGGGGCCCCATGCCTCTGCTTCCACAGCCGGGACAGGTTCCTCACCCACAGTGGTCATGCTTCCTCCCGAACCTAAGGTTCCTACACCCGAAAGATTTTCCGGGGATCGGAGCAAGTTTAGGGCCTTCCGGAATTCGTGCGAACTGTACTTTGCCCTACAGCCCCGCACTTTTTCTCTAGAGGCCACCAAGGTGGGCTTTGTGGTCTCTTTGCTCTCTGGAGACCCTCAGAGCTGGGCCCACCGTCTCTTGGAACAGAAGGATGTATCACTAAACAGTCTCGCTGCCTATTTCAATGCCATGGCCCAGCTATACGAAGACCCCCAGCTCTCAGTAACCGCCTTGCGTTCCCTTCAACAAGGACGCAGACCAGCAGAGGACTATGTGGCAGAATTCAAGCGGTGGAGTGCGGATACCAATTGGAATGATGCCGCCCTCCGCCATCAGTTTCGCTTAGGACTATCTGATTCCTTGAAGGACGAGCTTGCTAGAGTCGGTGTACCACAGACACTCAACCTGTTGATTGACTTAACCATCCAGATTGACCGACGTCTGAGGGAACGGAGGGCTGAGAGGACCACTGGCTTCTCCCGCCCAACCTGGATGCTTCCTCGGGCTCCTAGTCACCTGTAAACGGCTCCTGCTACACCTCCAACCCCCACATCTGACACGCCTGAACCAATGCAGCTCGGAGTCCTTCGTCCATCCCTCGCTCCGGAAGAACGCCAGTGCCGCCGAATGAATAATTTGTGCCTGTACTGCGGGGAACCCAGACATTTCGTTAGAACCTGTCCCCTGAAGCTTCGTAAGTTTCTTTCAGTTTCCTCTAACATGACTAACCTACAAGCCAAAACCACATCTCACCTTGCCCTCTCTCTCTCATTACAGCTCCCAGGAAGGACTCTGCAAGTACCCGCCATTATTGATTCTGGAGCATTCAGCTGCTTTATGGACTCAACCTTTGCCATCAAACACCAAATTCCCCTTCGTACCAAGACCCACGGACTTCGTGTTCATCTGGCTGATGGTTCCGTTATTAAGTCTGGACCTGTGGTCCAGGAGACCACCCCTATACCCGTCACCATCTCTACCACCTCTGGAACCCACCAAGAATACTTATGTCTGGACATCATCTCTTCTCCGTTGTTTTCCTTGATCTTTGGTATGCCTTGGTTACAAGCCCACAATCCCACTATCAACTGGGCCACGGGAGTAGTTACCTTTCCTTCTTCCTATTGCCAGCAGTCCTGTGGCTCATACGAACCTCCTGGGCCGGCCTCTTTACTATGCATTGATACAGAAGATGGAACACGTCAATCCATCCCAGAAGTTTACCACGACTTTCTTGATGTATTTAGTAAACAAAGGGCAGAGACTCTACCGCCCCATAGGGCCTATGATTGCCCCATCGACCTACTTCCTGGAGCAAAGATTCCGTTCGGTAGAATCTTCCCTTTAACGGCGGTAGAACAAGGGGCTTTAAAAAATTATGTTGATGAGAACTTGCAAAAGGGATTCATCCGCCCTTCCACATCCCCAGCAGGCGCAGGCATCTTTTTTGTAGAGAAAAAGGACCATACCCTTCGACCTTGTGTGGATTACCGTGAACTGAAAAAGATTACAGTAAAAAAATCGTTACCCTCTCCCCCTGGTACCAGAGCTATTTCAGAGACTGGGGACTGCCACCATCTTTACCAAACTTGATCTCCGCGGAGCCTACAACTTGATCCGCATCAAAGAAGGGGACGAATGGAAGACCGCCTTCCGTACCCGGTATGGGCATTTTGAGTACTTGGTAATGCCATTTGGGTTGTGTAACGCCCCTGCCACTTTCCAGTACTTTATCAACGACGTTCTACGGGACTTCCTAGACCTCTTTGTCATTGTTTATCTCGATGATATACTAATCTTTTCTTCCTTCCTTGATTCTCATCGCAGACATGTCAAGAGTGTGTTGGGTCGGCTTCGCCAGCATGGCCTGTATGCGAAGGCCGAAAAATGTGAGTTCGAGCAGGAGAGTATATCATTTCTGGGATTAATCATTTCTAGCGAGGGCATCAAAATGGATCCTCAAAAGATTACCGCAATCCTGGATTGGCCAGAACCGGTGGACAAGAAGGGAATCCAACGTTTCGTTGGATTCGCCAACTTCTACCGCAAGTTCATCAGGGGGTTCTCGGCTATTATCGCACCCATCACTCAACTAACCAAACAAGGAACACGTTTTCACTGGTCCCCTGAAGCCCAAAAAGCTTTTGAATGCCTGAAGGCCCTATTTACCTCTGCCTCTATCTTGAAACACCCGGACTCTTCACTGCCATTCGTACTTGAGGTAGACGCCTCTGAAATAGCGGTAGGAGCAATACTGTCCCAAAGACAGGGAATCAAGGCCTTGCTCCATCCAGTAGCTTTCTTCTCTCGCAAGATATCTGCAGCGGAGAGGAACTACGACGTGGGGGATCGGGAGTTACTGGCGATCAAATCTGCATTGGAGGAATGGCGGTACCTGCTGGAGGGCGCGGCTCATCCGATTCTGATATTCACTGACCACAAGAACCTGGAGTACCTGAAGGCCGCGAGAAGATTGAATCCACGGCAAGCCAGGTGGGCACTCTTCTTCTCCCGGTTCTCTTTTCATGTTACTTATCGTCCTGGTGCCAAGAATATTAAACCTGACGCCCTGTCTCGGATGTTCCATAAGTCTAGGAGAACCTGTTCACTCAGATCAAACAAGCTTCCACTGGGCAGAGACAGTTCTCCGAGCCGGAATTGCAGGTTAAGGATGGACTATTGTGGTACCAAGACAGGATCTACGTACCTGAGGGATTGAGAGTAACCGCATTAGAACTCTGCCACGACCACGCTCTGGCCGGACATTTTGGCGTTGCCAAGACCACTGACCTGGTACAGCGCACCTTCTGGTGGCCTCGAGTACGTGAAGACTGTAGGAGGTTTGTGGATTCTTGTGCAACTTGCACCCGAAACAAGGGTTCCAGATCCAAGGCCTGGGAACTACTAAAACCCTTACCCGTTCCAGATAGGCCCTGGAGAATGTTGTCCATCGATTTCATTGTCGAGTTACCCCCGGCTGAGAACCATACCACCATCTTCGTTATAGTGGACCGTCTGTCCAAGATGGCACACTTCATCCCTATGAAAGGGACTCCCTCAGCTCCTGAAACTGCACAGGTGTTCATCAGAGAAATCGTCAGACTCCACGGGGTACCAGCCAATATTGTTTCCGATCGGGGGGTACAATTTACCTCTTGATTCTGGAGATCCCTTTGCAAAACCTTGAAGATCGAATTATCGTTTTCCTCTGCTTACCACCCACAGACCAACGGACAGACGGAGAGGACGAATCAGACGCTCGAGCAGTACCTGCGATGCTTCTCCTCTTTTGCTCAGGACGACTGAATTTCCCTACTTCCGTTGGCCGAGTTTGCTTATAACGATTCCATTCACTCCGCTACCAGTCAGACTCCTTTCTTTGCAAACTATGGTTTTCACCCTACATTTCTGCCTAATTCCCTTCCTGAGTGTCCTGTGCCTGCAGTCCAGGAAAAGTTAAATTTTTTCTCGGTCAATAACCAGCTTCTACAAGAGACCATGACCAAGACTCAAGAAAGCAAAAAGACAATCTATGACAAGAAGAGACGGGGTGAATTAGTGTTGGTACCCGGCGACCAAGTATGGCTATCTACCACAAACCTAAGAATGGCATGCCCTTCTAAAAAACTGGGCCCCAAATTTTTACGTCCATTCCCTGTCAAGAGGAAGATTAATGAAGTAGCTTATGAGTTGGAACTTCCTGACTCTCTTAGAACCCATCCAGTCTTCCATGTCTCTCTCCTGAAACCCTCAGTCCCCAATCCGTTCCCAGATCGGAAGCCGGATCACCCTGATCCGATCATTATTGACGGTGAGCAGGAATTTGAAGTAGAAGCTATCATGGACTTCAGGAGAAGAAATAACCAGAACCAATTCTTAATTAAATGGAAGGGCTACGGACCCGAGGAAAACTCATGGGAACCCGAGGAGAATATCCATGCCAGGAGCTTGGTACAGGCTTTCAAGAGGACTCACCCTGGAAGGTTCACCCGGCTGGGCATCCGGAGGCTGCCCCTTGGGGGGGGCAATGTCATAGAAATCCTGCCAGCTACAGGAGTCCTGGACTTCCTGGTTTCCAACCGCGGGCACACGCGCGTGTGCGCTGCGGGGGCGCGCGCACGCTCCACAAAGCGCGCCAGAAGGGCTATTTAAACGTATCTGTGACCGACAGTCCCTGCTGTCTGCTCTACAACGTGTAGTACCCAAAAGACCTGATTCTAAGGCCCCATGCACACGAGACGCAGGTGCAAACTCTGCTGAACACACATTTTTAAACGCTGAAACCGGCGTTTATAAACGCGCGTTTTGCCGCGTTTGCGGCCGCGTTTAGCGGCGTTTAACCGCGTTTGCGTTTATAAGCGTTTCATCATAGACCCTCCCTAAGCTCAAAAAACAGTAAATTTTAACCATTTCAGCCAGTTTGTGAGACCAGAGTGAGTAGCAGCAGCTGAGAGAGCAGCAGTGTACTTGTATTTAGCGTATCACTTGCCACATCATCTGCCACAAGTTCTGGATTGTCCACTTGCCACGTCACCTGCCACGTCACCTGGCCACATCACGTGCCACGTCACCTGCCACAAGTTGTGGATTGTCCACTTGCCACGTTACCTGGCCACGTCACCTGGCCATGTTACCTGCCACGTCACCTGGCCACGTTACCTGCCACGTCACCTGCCACAAGTTGTGGATTGTCCACTTGCCACGTCACCTGCCACGTCACCTGGCCACGTCACCTGCCACAAGTTGTGGATTGTCCACTTGCCATGTCACCTGGCCACATCACGTGCCACGTCACCTGGCCACTTCACCTGCCACAAGTTGTGAATTGTCCACTTGCCACGTCACCTGCCACGTCACCTGGCCACGTCACCTGCCACAAGTTGTGGATTGTCCACTTGCCACGTCACCTGGCCACGTCACCTGCCACAAGCTGTGGATTGTCCACTTGCCACGTCACCTGCCACGTCACCTGGCCACGTCACCTGCCACAAGTTGTGGATTGTCCACTTGCCACGTCACCTGGCC